>OZ026528.1:6476413-7676413 GCA_964019695.1 Loripinus fragilis
TCAGAAGCAAAAGCAATTGCATGTGCCCAGGCTTGACCTGATCAGTCCTAAAATAAAAGTACGTAGAACAGTATCCAGTTCTGCCCCTCTAACCTGCTGATGAAGTAGGAACTGACACCGCTTAAACACCCTGCACCCCTGCCCAGCAGTGCTCAGGAGGTAGGTTCCAACCCCGATTAAACAGGCTGAACCCCTGGCCCAACAGTGCCCTGGAGGTAGGTTCCTACACCGCTTAAACAGCCTGCCCCAAAGTGCCGGGGAGGTAGGTTCAGACACCGCTTAAACAGCCTGCACCCCTGCCCCAAAGTGCCCGGGAGGTAGTTTCCAACACCACTTAAACAGCCTGCACCCCAGCCCCACAGTGCCGCGGAGGGAGGTTCCGACACCACTTAACCAGCCTGCACCCCTGCAAACAAGTGCTTGCAGGTAACTTCCAAAACCGCTTAAACAGCCTGCACCCCTGCAACACAGTGCCTGGCAGGTTGGTTCGGACACCGCTTAAACAGCCTGCACCCCTGCAACACAGTGCCCACCTGGTAGGATCTGACACCGCTTAAACAGCCTGAACCCCTGCAAGCTTAAACAGCCTGAACCCCTGCAATGCAGTGCCCGGCAGTTAGGTTACAACACTTCTTTAACAGTCTGCATCACTGTTACACAGTGCCCAGCAGATAGACTTCGACATTGCTAAAACAGCTTTCACCACTGTAACACAGTGCCCGGCAGGTAGGTTCCGACACCGCTTAAACAGTCTGCACCACTGTAATACAGTGCCCAGCAGGTAGGTTCCGACACCGCTTAAAAAGCTTGCACCACTGTAACACAGTGCCCGGTAGGTAGGTTCCAACACTGCTTAAACAGTTTGCACCCCTGTGTACACAGTGCCCGGCAGGTAGGTTCTGACACCGCTTAAACAGCCTGCACCACTGTAACACAGTGCCCGGCAGGTAGGTTCAGACACTGCTTAAACAGCCTGCATTACTGTAACACAGTGCCCTGCATGTAGACTCCGACTTTGCTTAAACAGCTTTCACCACTGTAACACAGTGCCCAGCAGGTAGACTCCAACATTGCTTAAACAGCCTGCACCACCATAACACAGTGCCCAGTAGGTAGGTTCTGACATTGCTAAAACAGCTTTCACCACTGTAACACAGTGCCCAGCATGTAGGTTCTGACATAGCTGAAACAGCCTGCACCACTGTAACACAGTGTCCGGTAGGTAGGTTCAGACACCGCTTAAACAGTCTGCATCACTGTAACACAGTGCCCCACATGTACGTTCTGACACGGCTTAAACAGTCTGCACCGCTGTAACACAGTGCCATGCAGGTAGGTTCCGACACCGCTTAAATAGTCTGTACCACTGTTACACAGTGCCCCGCAGGTAGACTCCGACATTGCTGAAACAGCTTTCACCACTGTAATAAGTCTATGGCAGGTAGGTTCTGACTATACTTAAACAGCCTGCACCACTGTTACATAGTGCCAAGCAGGTAGGTTCCAACACGGCTTATACAGCCTGCACCCCTGTAACACAAAGCCCCGCAGGTAGGTTCCGACACCGCTTAAACAGCCTGCACCACTGTAACACAGTGCCCGGCAGGTAGGTTCTGACACCACTTAAACAGCCTGCATCACTGTAACACAGTGCCTGGTAGGTAGGTTCCATCACTACTTAAACAGACTGCACCCCTGTAACACAGTACCCGGCAGGTAGGTTCTGACATTGCTTAAACAGCCTGCACCACTGTTACACAGTGCCCTGCAGGTAGGTTCTGACACCACTTAAAAAGTCTGCACTACTGTAACACAGTGCCCGGCAGGTAGGGTTTGACATTGCTTAAACAGTCTGCATCACTGTAACACAGTTCTGGCAGGTAGGTTCTGACACTACTTAAACAGTCTGCACCCCTGAAACACAGTGCCCCGCAGGTAGGTTCTGACATTGCTGAAACAGTCTGCACCCCTGCAACACAGGTGCCGGGTAGGTAGGTTCTGACACTTCTTAAACAGTCTTTACCACTGTAACACAGTGCCTGGCAGGTAGACTCCGACATTGCTAAAACAGCCTTCACCACTGTAACACAGTGCACGGCAGGTAGGTTCTGACACCGCTTAAACAGTCTTCCCCACTGTAACACAGTGCCCGGCAGGTAGGTTCCGACACTGCTTAAACAGTCTGCATTACTGTAACACAGAGCCTGGCAGGTAGGTTCCGACACTGCTTAAACAGTCTGCACCACTGTAACACAGAGGCCGGCAGTTAGGTTCTGACATTGCTAAAACAGCCTTCACTCCTGCAACACAGTGCATGGTAGGTAGGTTCCGACAATGCTTAAACAGCCGGCATCACTGTAAAACAGTGCCCGGCAGGTAGGTTCTGACATTGCTAAAACTGCTTTTACCACTGTACCACAGAGCCTGGCAGGTAGGTTCTGACACTACTTAAACAGCCTGCAACACTGCAACACAGTGCCTGGCAGGTAGGTTCCAACACCACTTAAACAACCTGCACCCCTGTAACACAGTGCCCAGTACGTAGACTCCGACATTGCTAAAACAGCCTTCACCACTGTAACCTAGTGCCCAGCAGGTAGGTTCTAACACTACTTAAACAGCCTGCACCTGTTTAACACAGTGCCCGGCAGGTAGGTTCTGACATTGCTTAAACAGCCTGCACCACTGTAACACAGTTCCCGGCAGGTAGGTTCTTACACCGCTTAAACAGCCTGCACCTGTGTAGCACAGTTCCCGGCAGGTAGGTTCCAACACCGCTTATACAGTCTGCAACACAGTGCGCGGCAGGTAGGTTCTGACTATGCTTAAACAGCCTGCACCACTGTAACACAGTGCCCGGCAGGTAGGTTCGGACACCGCTTAAACAGTCTGCACCACTGTAACACAGTGCCCGGTAGGTAGGTTCTGACACTGCTTAAACAGTTTAAACTCAATACAGGCAAAAACAGAGATATCTTAATTTCTAAAGAAAAAGGATTTTGAAAATCTGAATTTTGTCTTATTTTCCTATCAAAATTTTTAAACAAAAATCAGAATTATCTAAAACTGGTTTATTTTTACTTAAACAGCCTGCACCACTGTAACACAGTGCTTGGCAGGTAGGTTCCGACACCGCTTAAAAAGCCTTCACCACTATAAAACAGTGCCCGGCAGGTAGGTTCCAACACCGCTTAATATGTCATCCCCTCTGTAACACAGTGCCCGGTAGGTAGGTTCCGACACTGCTTAATCAGTTTGCACCCCTGTAACACAGTGCCCGGCAGGTAGGTTCTGACACCGCTTAAACAGTCTGCACCACTGTAACACAGTGCCCGGCATGTAGATTCTGACACCACTTAAAATGTCTGCACTACTGTAACACAGTGCCCGGCAGGTAGGTTCTGACATTGCTTAAACAGCCTGCACCACTGTAACACAGTGCCCAGCAGGTAGGTTCCGACACTTCCAAACCAGCCTGCACCACTGTAACACAGTTCTGGCAGGTAGGTTCTGAGACTACTTAAACAGTCTGCACCCCTGAAACACAGTGCCCCGCAGGTAGGTTCTGACATTGCTGAAACAGTCTGCACCCCTGCAACACAGGTGCCCGGTACGTAGGTTCTGACACTTCTTAAACAGCCTTTACCACTGTAAAACAGTGCCTGGCAGGTAGACTCTGACATTGCTCAAACAGCCTTCACCACTGTAAGACAGTGCTCGGCAGGTAGGTTCCGACACCGCTTAAACAGTCTTCCCCACTGTAACACAGTGCCCCGCAGGTAGGTTCCAACACTGCTTAAACAGTCTGCACCACTGTAACACAGAGCCCCGCAGGTAGGTTCTGCCATTGCTAAAACAGCCTGCACCCCTGCAACACAGTGCATGGTGGGTATGTTCAGACAATGCTATAACAGCCTGCACCCCTGTAACACAGTGCCTGGCAGGAGGTCCCGACAATGCTTAAACCGCCTGCATCACTGTAACACAGTGCCCGGCAGGTAGGTTCTGACATTGCTAAAACAGCTTTCACCACTGTAACAGAGCCTGGCAGGTAGGTTCTGACACTACTTAAACAGCCTGCAACACTGCAACACAGTGCCCTGCAGGTAGGTTCCGAAACAGCTTAAACAGCCTGCACCCCTGTAACACAGTGCCCGGTACGTAGACTCTGACATTGCTAAAGTAGCCTTCACCACTGAAACACATTGCCTGGCAGGTAGGTTCTGACACTACTTAAACAGCCTGCACCCCTGTAACACAGTGCCCGGCAGGTAGGTTCTGACATTGCTTAAACAGTCTGCACCACTGTAACTGAGTGCCCGGCAGGTAGGTTTTGACATTGCTTAAACAGCCTGCACCACTGTAACACAGTGCCCGGCAGGTACGTTCTGACACCGCTTAAACAGCCTGCACCACTGTAGCACAGTGCCCGGCAGGTAGGTTCCAACATCACTTATACAGTCTGCATCCCTGCAACGGAGTGCCCAGCAGGTAGGTTCTGACTATGCTTAAACGGCCTGCACCACTGTAACACAGTGCCCGGCAGGTAGGTTCTGACACCTCTTAAACAGTCTGCACCACTGTAACACAGTGCCCGGTAGGTAGGTTCTGACACTGCTTAAACAGTTTAAACTCAATACAGGCAAAAACAGAGATATCTTAATTTCTAAAGAAAAAGGATTTTGAAAATCTGAATTTTGTCTTATTTTCCTATCAAAATTATTAAACAAAAATCAGAATTATCTAAAACTGGTTTATTTTTACTTAAACAGCCTGCACCACTGTAACACAGTGCCCGGCAGGTAGGTTCCGACACCGCTTAAACAGCCTTCACCACTGAAAGACAGTGCCCGGCAGGTAGGTTCTGACACCACTTAATATGTCATCCCCACTGTAACACAGTGCACGGCAGGTAGGTTCCGACACTGCTTAAACAGTCTGCACCACTGTAACACAGTGCCCGGTAGGTAGGTTCCGACACTGCTTAAACAGTTTGCACCCCTGTAACACAGTGCCCGGCAGGTAGGTTCTGACACCGCTTAAACAGTCTGCACCACTGTAACACAGTGCCCGGCATGTAGGTTCTGACACCACTTAAAAAGTCTGCACTACTGTAACACAGTGCCCGGCAGGTAGGTTTTGACATTGCTTAAACAGTCTGCATCACTGTAACACAGTGCCCGTCAGGTATGTTCTGACATTGCTTAAACAGCCTGCACCACTGTAACATAGTGCTGGGTAGGTAGGTTCTGACATTGCTTAAACAGTCTGCACCACTGTAACACAGTGCCCGGCAGGTAGGTTCTGACATTGCTTTAACAGTCTGCACCACCGTAACACATAGCCCGGCAGGTAGGTTCTGACACCGCTTTAACAGCCCTTACCACTGTAAGACAGTGCTCGGCAGGTAGGTTCCGCCACAGCTTATACAGTCTGCATCCCTGCAACACAGTGCCGGGCAGGTAGGTTCCGACACTTCTTAAACACCCTGCACCACTGCAACACAGTGACCGGCAGGTAGGTTCAGACATTGCTGAAATAGTCTGCGCCCCTGCAACACAGTGCCAGGCAGGTAGGTTCCTATACTACTTAAAAAGCCTGCATCACTGCATGTAACACAGTGTCCGGCAGGTAGGTTCCGACACCGCTTATAGAGCCGCACACCTGTAACACTGTGCCCGGCAGGTAGGTTCCTACATTACTAAAACAGCCTGCACCCCTGCAACACAGTGCCGGGCAGGTAGGTTCTGACACAGTTTAAACAGCCTACACTCTCTCTCTCTCTCTCTCTCCGAACACAGTGCCTCTTGTGAGGCTTGGACTGGGAGCCTATCCATCTGAAGACCTAAATTTAATTGAGCCAGTAAGAAGAGATAGATCGATAAAGACTTCAAGCCAGTTATTTGATCAAAATGCAGCAGGTTCAGGTTCTGAAACCTGATCCCTAGGCCTGATAACAAAGATCCACGAACCTGTTTGATATGGTTGGACTGAACACGATGAACTGGTCCACATAGTGGAATTGCAACCGATGTTAAACAAATGCAATGGGATGTGAAGTCAGCTGACATGAAATATCTGGCAACGATGGCCAAAAAAGGTGGAGTGCCATTGACACATTAAAGAAAAAGAAACAATAAACAAAGCGTTTTGTGGGGAAAATGTTTTCGCTGTTGTCTTGGTTTCAATAATGAAATATTCATTGATTTACACGTAACAGATCTGGCAACGCACTTGAACCTTTTTGATTGGCTGTTCAACCATGCGTTTCAACGCGAAATGTACGTTGAACTGCGTTGCTATACTTGAGTTATTGATTGGTTAACGGGTAAATGCGTTGCACTGCAGTTCAACGCATATGGATAGTGGGCTTTGATTGGATTTTCGAAATTCGCGTTGGAAAACTAATGCGTTTTACGTGCGTTTTCAATGCGTTTTCAACGCGAATTCGACAAGGACAAATAGATGGGCGGTAGTGTAACATGCTGCACAGTCATCTAGTAGGGCAACAGGTCTAAATTTTGGCACGAGCCCTTGACCACTTCTGGCCTACGTAGCCATGCATACTATAAAATAAGTCTAACTTCACACCAAATTTCGTGTGGCAGATGAACTGCCACTCATCTTGGTGTAATCCCCTCCAATTGCTTTATAAGCTATTCAGTTCGGTTTATAGCTACAACAATAACAGGTAGAAATGCTTATAATGTATCAATGGATAAATGTTGGACCTGTATTGTTCAAGTTAGTAGGACAATTAGTGTCACTTACACCAAAAGGGGAGATTTACGTTTGAGCGGATCCATAATACGAAAGAGCAGATTTATTTTTACGAAAGAGCGGGAAAGCATAAGGCAAAAGAGCGGATGTTTAAATCATTCAAATGAGCGAATTTTCCAGGTATACCTCCAGATTCAGGGTGCGGATTAAGGATTCCTGGAAATGGGGTCCATATGTATGAAGGTGTGGGGTCGTTTTGCTGATTGTGTCTCATTTATCTTAAATATCCCATGAACATGCAATAATTTGGTCTCACTGACACTGAATAATTTCATTTTCATAGGATATTTAATAGCGTGGAACCCCCTGAATCCCCTTTGGACCCGCCCCTGAAATGCGCTCCCAATCACCTATTGAGGACTGAGCAATATTGGCCTTTACAGGTAATACAACTGAGTGAATACTTATTTAAAGGTCATTACTTGGAAAATTCGCTCATTTGAATAAATTATCCATCCGCTATTTTGACTGTATGGTTCTCCGCTCATTTCAAACTCCGTTACGGTATGATTTCCGCTCAAACGTAATTCGCCCTCACCAAAAGTGGTGGCAGATTATTTTTACGTTGGGTTCACCGCGTGAATAAACAGACTCGTCGGCTGCCTCTTCGCTTCTCTCATATGAGAGAGGTACCCAATGGATCACTTATTTTTTTAATCCTCTGAAGACCTGGGCCCGGAATTACAATGCCTCCTTTAGTTAAGTAGACTTTTACGAACTCAACTCCAATATTTCTTAAAGTTAAGATTATATCTTAAATGTGCATTTATAATGCACCGATTTTGTGAAAATACATGTAACATTAGTATAAATCCTCGGCTAAAATCGTTAATTTGACGGAAATGCTTACGAGGACATACGAAAAATATAGAGTTTTAACGACTGTAAGCGACCCAATTGTTTCGCGCGTCCTGTTAATTAATCAGCGGACTCGAAAAATACTACAAAATAGAGTGATTCCTGCTCATAAAAACTCTCCCAACGACGCCGAATCACTTGTATTGATATTTTCCATTTCATAAAAGAGCGTGGGCGTCATTTTAAAGGAGACGGGAGGGATGGCAGTTGGGGGTTATCTGTGGCGGGGGAGGGGGGGGGGGAGTACACACGAACTCGTTCGCAATGATCATGATTTTGTGTGTTACATGCATCTAGCTCGTAGTAGACTATTTATGGGCTAACCAATGATACTGTGTTGCGTATCCCATCCGTATAACCTAACATAAATGATGCATGATCGGCTATCAAGTGGGGGTTAAGTTTGTTTTATCTTTTTTTTTTCTGAAACATCACACGCGTGCATATTTTAAGTTGAGGTGGATTTGGCAGGTTATGTGGATCCTTGAGCAATCCATGGTTGCTCGCCTATGCGATAAGTACCATAATATCGTGCTGGCTCGGTTGCAGTTTGCTCATACGAATGTTTAAAGTTAAGGTAAACAGTACACTATCAGTTTTGTTTGTTTGCTTGATTTGATTATTTACGTCCCATCAACAACCTTTCAGTTATAAAGGGACGGGGCTTCCTGGGTTGAACTAGTACTAAGCTAGGATTAATCTTGCTCAATGACACAACGCAGTTACGCCGGTGATGATCGAATCCGCGGCCCCTCGGTCTCGAGTCAAGCACTCTACACTTTGGACACATAAATTCCCAATGGTAAGCCAGAAATTGGCTGATTATCAGATACTGAGCATGTTTTTTTTAATTTGAAGGCGCCAATTGAGCCAGAACGCGTTACAATGCATACGTGATAATTCCAAATGAAAAAAAAAAAAAAAACACTCCCATAATTGGTAAAACAAAATATGTTTCCATAATAAGCCTAAGTTGACCTTGACCTATTTTAATTTAATCAATGAGATCAGATAAGCGCTACAGGACCTTCAGATCCTCAAGTTTGTTCGTATGCTTAAGGGGAGTGTGTGTGTGTGTGGGGGGGGGTAGTTATAGAATACTCGCAGACTTCTTGATGTGGTGAACCCTTCAACCTTATTACTATAAAATCATACCTGATAGGCAGTGATGCGCATTTTTTAAATACATACAGCGTTTCTAGCAATTCAGTTCATTGTGATCACGCATACAGTGTGGGACAAAGCATGTGTGTAATTCGGTATTTTATATGTGCTAGCAACATTGTAGAGACACCTTTCACACCCGACGTTGTGAATAGTACAAGATCCCATTGCATAAAACGCCTTTGAAACAAGGTGCACTACCCTACTCATGGCATTTTGATACTGTGACCCCAAGCGTATCTCCAATCACTTAACAGTAGGACCCTGTCGTTGTTTACCACGGCCGCACAGAACTTGCATCAATGGAGTAAGTGTCATGCTATGTCTTTTGGCCAAGACGATGTGTGGACGAACCCATTTAACGATGCCACGCGCGGATCCAGAGGAGGGGGACAGGGGCCCGGATCCCAGCCCCCTGGAAAATCACAAATTCCATAGGTTTATATAGAAATACATAATAGGGCCCCCTCTCCCTGGGAAAAGTTGGACCCCCCTGGAAATGTTGGACCGTCCTTCCCCATGGAATATCGGAAAGTTATAATTTAAATGATATTTTTCTTTGAAAAAGCCATGATCACTGGACTCCCTCTGCAAAATAAGCTGAGGACTTACAAAAAAAGAAGAAAAACTAACGTCAGAGCTTTTTTCAGTCAGTCAAACCCGACGAAAATTTCCTGGATCCGCGCATGGATATACGTTATCGTGGTGGTAGAGAAACGATATCGCTCAGGCCTTAAAACCTTCTATAGTGCTGCCAAGATCTAATGACCATGTTTACATTTGCTTGTTTGTGAACATTGAAATCAAATCAGTAGGCTTTCATATTCAGCAGTCAGGTGTAGTTTTAAAAACTGTTTGATATTATCTTGTATAGCTCAGAAGGTAGAGTCGTTGGCAGCAGAACATACATTTATTTTTCCATTATGCGCAGGTTCGAATCCCATCAATGCTTTCGTTTCTTTTTCTTCAATTTTATTGTATCATATTTTCACATGTGTCCTTTAAGAATTATTGGAAAACAGTTTTAACATTTATACAAAGTGTCCATCAAATGGGACATTATCAAACACGAAAACGTATATGTGAGATGCCACTGCATGCATCAACTCAATAGGGTACGCATTGTTTGCTGTCATTTAAGTAAGTAAGGGTGCAAAGATCAGGAATCGATACAATCAAGTAAAGCGATATTCAGCAACCCAAATGGTTTGGAAATGCTTATGAATTATATCTTTAAACGAGCCGCTACATGAGATTTCTAACAATGTGGTATTGCGACGAGCAGAGCCTCAGATCAGTCTGCGCATACGCGCAGTTTGATCAGAGCCTTTGCTAGTCGTTTGAATATTCTCTGAATATTTAACTACTGCCCAAACAGCATTTTGACTGTCTAAGCTTAAAAGGCGGCTGCAAAGGCTCGTCTGAGTCTACACATGTCAAAATGCCACATTGTTGGAAATCACATGCCACGGCTCAATAAATAATTGATAAAAAAATAAAATTAAAAAAAACCCCCAAAAACATGTATGTACTGTGACGGGGTTCGAACTCGCAACCTCTATGGCAGTGAACAAGCGATTTATCCACTATGCTACGAATTCTCCTTGTGATTTGTATGTGCATTTAACATTTTTGATGTAATAAAATGCATGTATTATTCTAAAAATATGGAGTTCAAATAACTTTGTTATTGGTAAATATTATTGCAAATACAGAATGTCAACATAGTCAAAATAACGCTGCAGGACTCTACGTGTCGTTGTCTTTGCAGTCTCACGAAAGTCCGGACGTTCGCCATTGTTTACACTTACATACAGAACAGAACAGAACAGAAATTTTATTAGACGTAAACTATACAGTTTCTAGTCTATCCTATTGTTTTTAACAATAAAAGCAGTGTTGGTCACATGAAGCAAATATATATAATAATCTTCGATAATATGTTCAATGAGTTGTCTAAGTAATTAGAATACATCGATATGACAAAAAGTTAAATCTTAACTTTAAGGTAGCCTTGCTGCTACCTTAAATATTTAAGTATTTTGTCTAGATTAGGAGACATTTAAGACAGGGAAAATGATTGTAATGCACTTTTCGTGAAATTTAAGTAAGTTCGTCAAATTAAGTCTACCTTAACTTTAAGGAGGCATTGTAATTCCGGGCCCAGACACCTCCAAAACGGGTACTTTTGGCAAACAGCGAAGACACAGATGAAATGCCGCATTCTTATGTGACATTTCATCGGGGTCTGAACTGTTTGCTGAGAGAAGATCGATCTTCAGAGAAAAAATGCATTTTTTGGAAATCATGACCTGTGACCCCTCAATTTATTTAATGGACCGCCCTGGCTCAAACATTATGGGAAATTCCATCGGTATTAATAGACTTTTCGCTTACTGTACATACTTTAATATTCACATTTGGGCGTTGATCAGCTTTTTTATCTGCTAAACAAGGGAAATCAGGTTCTATTTATAATTTGGTGAATAATTAATCAGTTGTTTGGGCCGCGCAAACGTGCGTGTATTTCATGAAAATTCTAACAGTATAGTATACACAATGAACTCATATTTATTAACTCTTAAAGCGCATATTCACAAAATGTATGGTTAGATTTAGATTAAACATATTTTATTGCATAAATTAGCAATGGGATTGGACACAAGTTATGACAACATTAAATCGTCCTCTCCCTACACAGTAGATGGTAAGCATATGAGGATATGCACATTTCATCACAAAATGTACGTTTTTTGTCGTCCACTAAAATATTTGAAGCCTCATTGACAAATAGTGTGGACCCAGATCAGACTGCTCCTGTAGGAGTTAAATAGACATTTTCAGATGCAGTTATTTTGCTGGCGTTTTATGGACTAAATAATGTGTTTTGCGTCTATACTGAGGAAATGGCGCAATATGATACAGTTACTTTTGACTAAAACCACGCCTCATTTCAGCTTTTACCTATGTCTAAGGTTGACCAGTCCTAATTACGCATTCATGAGATGCCGCCTTTACCAGTCAGGGGCATAACCTGTGTGAGTTAAAATATATATCACTGAAGAAGTTTAAAGTGTGTATTTCCAACAATGATTTCAAAGCAAGGCTACAAAAAAGTAACTTATATAGGTTATATCTGAAATTATTTAGGCCAAGGTCAAATTTGCTATATCAAAAATATAATTTATTCAAGTTAAAAAAGTAGCTTATTTTCTGATTTCCAATGAGTCTGCGTACACATTTCTAGACGTTGCGTGCGGAATATTATTGCACAATCGTAAAGTTATGTAATAGGTTTTTCAGATAAAATTACACACATGACCATGAAAATTAATGTGACTCCAGAATATGAAGATGAAAAAAGACACTTTCACCCAGAAAGGTTACTTTTGATTTTGTTGCAAAAATAATTAACTGCTTTAAGCGATATATTTTTAACTTTTGGAGGTTATGCACCTGACTGTTTACAGTAAGCAAGACGTCATCTAATACAAAAAGGGTTGAACTACAGGAAAGGATAAATCCCGATTAAGACTTAGCATGCACGACATTGAATTTATGACATTAACTCTTCGCTTAGTACTGTCGTCTGCTGATAACTTTGGACCAAAAATGTCGGTCTGATCATTATCAAATATGTTTGACACTCTGATGGTATGCCTGGCAGATTTCTTCGAAAAGTTGATTTGGAGGGGGGGGGGGGGGACAAAAAATAGCAGACGCCAAAACATGCAAAATTACCCAGTACTGTACATGTAGGCAAAGAATTAACCTATATAAGCCTAGCGTCTTTTTTTGGAGACATCGGCAAACAGTGCAAAACCAGATCAGACGCCACAAAACGCGGCGTCTGATCAGGTTCATCGCTGTATGCAAACAGAAGATTCTTTTAAGATTGAAATAAAAATGAAAAATACCACCCAACAACGAAAAAATTGGAAATAGCTTGGTTCAAATGATAACAGTGGGAAATTCCATTCGGCATAAATGGGTAAATGGAATGCTAAGTTTTATACGGGCGATGAACAGCTTAACTCTTTGCCTTCTGGGTACGCCCTTTTTTGTCGTTTGCTCAATTTTTCAAAGTTTCAAAATAATCATTTGGGAATTAGTCTAGTCGGTGGGGCTTCAAAAATAGGCTAACCTTGAACTAATTGCAACAGAAATGCTATTGGTTTTATTTGCTATATTAATATGCCTTTGATCACATACTAAAAGTTGCAAGTCCTATCTTGTGGGGAAGTGTCCATATTTTCGACTTAAAATGATCACTTTTATGCTTAAAATGGCCATTGAAGAACATTTTTATTCAATGGGTCACTTCTTCTGCAGTTGTTTTAAGTCCTTTATGCTTTGATTATAGAATTTGATTTGTTTTTATGAGTAATACACATCATACATATGTTATTAAACACATATAAAAGCATATAAAATGAGCCGAAATGTTAAAAATCAGAGGTTGAATTACCCCACCCACCAATATATAAAGATTAGAAACACAATAGTTCTGTTTACATTTCTATTACAATATATTAGTATTATTCTAACATTCATAAGAAGCTGATAACCCATAGTGACTCTCACAATAAATATACTAGTTGTTGTAGTAGTAGTTGTTGTTGTGATTGGATGATATCGTTTTCGACAGGTTTATTTTTCCTCAATCATACCATGATAGTCAGTTATCATTGCTGCGTTCTACAAGTCGGTGAACACCATATACTGTCACCAGTAACTGAAAATCAGTGACATGGAGAGAATAATCTTTATGAAAGTATGTATCCTTATCAAAATTAAAGCTCACATCCCCCTATTGCTGTCCATACATTTAAAAGTCAGATTATCAATCAGATTCACTACTAGTCAAGGAGCTAAATATTTGTAAATTCGATTGGCACAATTTTCCTGCCAGAAAAGGTTTGACTTTATTAGTTAAGACTAGCCTTCTACAACATTTCTAGACACGTTGTACGGTCAAATTATGGTAGCAGTATTTCAGGAGGATACGTTTTATACACCTACCCCGTTTTTTTACTTTTAACACTAAATTGCGACATGTGAATAAGAAATGGTTGTCAGGTGGTGTCCAGCTGATGCTTACAGTCTTTTATTACTACCGACAGCTTGCTTTGAGGCCTAAACAAGTATCAAAATAAATTGTTTGCTTTTAGAAACACACCTTTATGTTATTTATGACATTTACGTTACATTTCCACCTACACCATATGAAATCATTAAAAAGGTGTTCAATAGTTTCATTTGATAAGCTTTGTAATGAGTATTTGGGCTTTAGATACCACATTCCTAAACGACAATTGACTGGCTATTTCAAAACTGCAAGCAGCTTGTTTATATCATAAATACTTTAACAATTATAAGCTGTTGAATATATGATGATCCCGAATTAAATGTTGAATATAGTAAGAAACTTTTCACTTTTAAAGCTATCATGTTATGCTATCTATTAACTTTTAAAACCCATATATGAGCATTTGATGGATTAACACGATTAAAAAGCTATACATAACATCGTTTCTGGTGTAAAGTAGCATTTTGTTGCTTGTATGGAAATAGGTAACATACATTACAAACTTTGAGACTTGCTAAGTACCTTATCTTATAGATAATATGGTATTTTATTTCATTTCAAAACTTTTTTTGTGTGATACCAGTTTGTCCTAAAATAATTATCAGTTATTCTCAAGAAACTATATCTATACACTAAAGTCGATATGTCTACACACCTATACATTTGTGAAATAGTAAACTTTTGAACGTTTTTATCTAAAAAATAATAATTTGATTTGTCCAAAGTTAAAGATTTTAAAACTCATAACAAATAAAAGGATAGTTCTTTAATAATAGTAGAAGAATACATTCCCATTTTCTGTCAAATATATCAAAGTAACATATACAACCGTACAAAATATATCATAAGAACCTAAGTTTGTCCAAACTGTTTAAGACAGTATACAATTGAGCCTGAAAAGCTAATATATGTGTGGATGTAGATTTTTGTAATATTTATCTGAAAAAATAACTTAATTGAAAGAAATCTAATCAGATATTTAAAAAAAAATAGTTTTGTGTACCCAGTTTACTGTTGTTCACATTATACAAACATAGTCAGTAACATGATGCAGGCTATTTCCTTGTACTCGTATATCAAGGTCAATTTACATAAAAAATCTGCTAATTACTAAATGTTTTTAGGGAGGTGGTAGCATATAAATTTCCTTTACTTACATTTCAGATAGAATCAATCGCCTAAGAGTTGTTAGAATAAACTTTGATATGTGTTACATTAGATATTATGCATTATATGTGTATGTAATCAGTTGTTTTAAAGAGACTGTCTCAAAAATCAAATTGTATACCGACATCTTTATGCGTGTGCAGAGGGTGACACGTTACTTGTTTTTAGCTTTTAAAATCATTTTAGTTTATTTTCAGCATACCTTTCATTGTTTAAGATGCATATCAGACATGTTGTGTGGCTCTTCCTTGCAGTGCCATGGGTTTGTCTGCAGTTTCCTATTGTGATATTTCCTGATCATACTCACATACTATTTTAAGTACTTCTGATCATTTGCTTAATTAATAACACTTTATAAGGAGATGTTTTATTTAGGAGAAAACATTTCCCTAAAATGGGGAAAATCAGTATAATGGTTGGTTTTACAAAATGGCAATGGTCCCATGTGATATGATCATATTCAAGGAAACAGGTTGATTGCTATTTACGAAACAATTGAAATCTTTAAAACTTTATTAGTCAGAATTGTCAGGCTGAATTATACCTGAGGACATTCAAGTTGCTAATGTCAAATAGATTTTACAATGTTCTTTCATAATGTTAGATGGAAAAGTTAAATGTTTAAAAAACGTTACGTACATCATGAGATCTTACTTAGATTTAGCAAACAATGCTTATATAGCTGATGCTAATTTCCACTATACAGAATGTGGTATGGCCAAATTATTACAGGAATCTTGTAAATGGACTCCTTGATAGCAAGGCGTTATATGCATATAAAACATTAGAATGAATTGTAAACTCACCAGTGTATTGACTTAATAAATAAGTGGGATAAAATAAAAATCAACACAGCTTTAGTTTACTGTAATATGTTTCAGAAATGTTTTCCTTCTTCAGATAGTAAACAAATGCACTACATGTGAGCAGCAAATGCTCTAATACGATAGTCCATCTCGTAAATAGGAAATTATGTAAAAGCGCCCAAAATGCTGAGGGTATTGATTAATAAATATGCGCAAAAATATCAACTGTTCTAATAAATATTAGCATTTAGAGGTCCCTTATTATAGTACAGTCATTGTCACCAATGATAGACTTACATGTAAAGTCTAGAAAGTGCACATGAACTTAATGAAAGTATATATACATATCGTATTTGCCATGCTTCCTTTTGTTCAATCATATTTCTTTTACTTATTCATTGTATTAAGGTTATTATAAATCTCAGAGGTTGATAAAGCAGCGTTTCTATTGTCATTTTGTGTTATGTGTGTATGGTATAGTATATCAAATATTCAATACCATGTCGATTTGTTCTTTGACAGTAGTAAAAGTATAAATTTCGTTACCTTTAGATGAAAAAAATAATATTGAACGCTCTTTATGTAATTTATACGAGCTCAAAGGAAAATTTGGAGCAGCACAAGAGATTTTGGTTCTTATCACACATGTCAAATGCACCTTTAATCAACCATACTGATGCAGCTGAGATATTGTTCTTAAATTTGGCCTGTGTCTTCATTCACACACTTACTTTGTGTATAGGAGCAGCAAAGGTTCTTTTGTGTCTAACTACACATTTTCACAGGCTCGCCTGCTCCTTCAGTGCTCAACACTGGGTTATGAACTACAATTGTTTTATATCAATGTTTCATTTAACTTAAGCTGTAGTCAGTTAAAAACATCTTGTATATAACATTCCAAATACAAAAAGAAGGAAACACAAATGTTTCAGAGAGATAAAAAGATATCAGGTAAGCATTTAAGAAACATAATTTGATCATGAAATATAAGTAGTTTCTAAAATGCTGTTTATATATTTGATAAAACACTCTGACTTGAAATGGAGTTTTATGTGACTTAGGTTCAAGTTTCTTCCTTTTTATCAGTAATGCTTTGTTTGGTTTTATTCTTAGTTACTTGTTTTGTCAAATAATACAATATTCATCATTTCTCTCATTACTGGGCACTCCAATGACAGTAATTTACATATATTAGTGGGGTAAATTCATGTAGTGCTGTTATTGCATTAAAATATTGTATTTAATGGAAAGTAACGTATATAACTGTAATCACAGGTGTCCAAATTAGGCAAATCATATTACTAATCATTTGCTTTTATTTATAAGATAATATTGAAATGTAATAATAAGGAATGATTTGATATAATAACACTAGAGGATTTCCTATTATTTTAGGGTAACGTAGTGAATGTTGCTATTGCAGGGTAACGCCTCAACCGCTAAAGAGCTAATATACTTTATTATGTGACTAGTATAATGTGGTTTTAGAAAATAACAGTCTACAAACCTGATTCCTAGGAGGTATTTTGGCAGCCTATGGTCTAAAGATAGTACTGCATTAAATAGTAATACATTTGAAAGTAAGTAACGTATATAACTGTAATACCATATGGTATGTTGTTAGGTCATTAAGTCCAATCACAACAACCTCAACACTGTTAAAACAATACTTATATGTTGTAATAGGAAAGTCAACAGTACTATTATGTTTCTAATCTTAATATAATTGTAATATGGTGGGTGGGGTAATTCAACCCCTGATTTTTAACATTTCGGCTCATTTGATATGATTTGATATGGTTTTTATCATGTGTAATACTCATATAATCAAATCAAATTCTATAATCAAAGCATAAAGGACTTGAAACAACTGTAGAAATAGTGCCCAAATGAATAAACAATAATCTTCAACGGCCGCTTTAAGCATACATGTGATCATTTTTAAGTCAAAAATATATATACTTCCCTACAAGATAGGACTTGCAACTTTTAGTATGTTGCTCAAGATAACCCAAACAGTCGCAGGATTGCTGAAAAAATTCTGTTGCAATTAGTTCAACCTTTTCAGTTCTACTGATTAGACTAAATACCATACGAGTAACATGCAGCTTGGATCCTGATCAGGCCCGACGTTCTGTCGGGCTTGATCTGGGTCCAAACTGCTTGCAAAGAATATCAGCATACGGCACTATAGCAGGATAAGAGATACGGACCAGCATGTATGTTGCTACTACATGTAATTATACTATTGCCATAAAGTTAAGCATATTTTATACGATTCCGAAATTCGAAGTAATGAAAAATAATTTGAGTTTTGCGTTTTATTCGACATATACACTTGTATTTTGGCTACGAACTTTGGATAAGTTCAATAAGTTTCACTCACTACTGTCCATGAACGGGAAGCTTACGACACAGTACTCTCCAGGAGTTGATGTGATTTACTTTGCTGTTGAGTCATGAAATAGCCTTAAAACGCTTATGTTGGATAAATCTACAAAGAAGAAAGTGGACAGAATGTGTAAAATTGTCATTAAGAACACCGGTATGAAACAAGATGACATTGTAAGGGTATTAAACATGTCTCAGAGTGTTGTAAGCAGACCTTTGACAAAACATAGATAGAGTGGCAGTATTAGAAAAAGGAAACTGTCTACATTGATTCTTGAGTGCAAGGAACTGCTACTGAAGCATTATGGTATGTGGTGATATATCTGACGACCACATGATACAGTAAAAGGTGGTTACTGGGACTTTGAGCTCTGAAAAGTACAAGGACCAATTCATGGAATCTGGTTTTAGGTCACACTTGGACTCGCTAAATGGCCAGAACATGGTGCTCCGAGATGCCATTGCAATACCTCACTTTACTCGCATCATCGAGGAATACAAAAATCAACAGAACATCGCTAGTCTTGCTGCTGGACTTGAACCCTATTGCACACGTGTGGAATAAGCTCGGCTGACGTGTTTGGAACCGGGAACCAGCCGCATCAAAACCATTGTGAATTTGCTAGACAGGATTTCATGCCTTGAAGGCATGGTCCCAGTGAATTTAATGATGAAAATGTGCCAAGTTGTTATTCCGCAGTATGAAGGCTATACGCAACATAAACCGGAAGTACATGTAGTGGATTATTGTGAGCCATTTCGTGACATTTTGCACCAGGTCCTGAAAGTGTATGCTGCAAAGAGAAAGTTTTGAAGAAATTACAACTATCGCGGCCTTATTGCAAAAGTTTTGCTGACTCTTGCCCTCCGTGCTGTTTTCATTGAATTTTGTAAAATGTATGGGTAATTTTTGTAAGGTGTTTGCAGCATATAAACAAGTCAGAGATTCCACCGCTTTTCTTTATCAAATCGCTGGTATTCTGATTTTGTTGTCTACCACAATAATTTTTTGGAATCTCTCTAAAGGTTCCGTTCTTAAAACCTAAGTGGTTTTATCCAATTGAATATGCTGAAACTTAATTTCAATAGTATATTGCCCACGTTGCAAACCGCACCATATTTTAATGCATACAGTTTTCCATTTATGAAATACAAAAGATATGTTGTCATAATCTCGCATACAATTTTCCATTTATGAAATAAAAAGGATCCTGTCATAATCTCGATTTGGGAGTGCATTTGGCAAATTTTCTAAACCGATGAAAGGCTGAACTGTGGCACAATTTTCGTTTTTGAAAAAAACATAAAGTTATTTCACGCGGAAAGTTTTTATCGGCATAACAATGGTAAAACCTTACCAGAATTAATTTTAGTGGAAAATGATATAGACCTATAAAATGTTATGATATCTTGTATAAAATAATTTAGTTTTCATTGCCCTTTCAGCATTCATTTCTGCTCTGTTAGTGCAATACACGCGGGATTTGCTCATCAATAAATGACATGTACTAGCAATCGATTATCTTGTATTAATATGAACATCCAACCTGCTTCATGATGAATTATTTTTTGCGTTTAACGCCAACAGGTGTACACCAACACTGTATCTTTGTCTGCTTCCGTCTGTCTGTCTACCTATCTAATTGTTTATGTGATTTTATGTCCAAACTGTTTGCAAACGTTATCCGCAGACAACAGTACTAGGCATTGTCTGCGCAAGCGCGATACTCTTTTGATATCAAGTTTGGCTTCTAGAACGCATCATGAAATGCTCGACAGCCCTCGCGTTTCAATAAGCGTTCTCGAAGCCTTGCCTGGTATGCTTGATTATCAAAACAAACTCACCAAGTACTAAGTTTTCAATTTATGTAGTACCAATGAGCTGCATGAGCTGTCCCTTCTAAAGCGGTGGTTCTGTTGCTGTTAGTGCGATGTATGTGTCGACCCAGTTACACATTCACGATTTTGGCCAGGGTAGAGCTACGATTCACTCCGATTTATCAAACCGTGATGCATCGGCATGATTCGTAGTAGTACCGTAGACATCGGCATGAATCGTAGTAGGACCGTCGTTATTCGTTAAGAATCGTGGCGATTCGGGAACCTCCACGACAACGCTTCGACGATTTTAAACCATTTAAACTTGTCTGGTTGATTCGTGTTGGCTTTTGGGTGTGGCCTAAATCGTAGCTCTGCCGTAGCGGAATTGGGATCATTTCTGGGGGCACCGTGGTATTATTCGTTGTCATTTTAGGGCGTTCGGGATGATTCTGGGTATCAACTGACATCACCATTCACCCCCTATTCATCACGAATACAGGACGACTGCCCTACGATAATGTCGTGGCGCTACCGTAGTAGTAATAGCACCGTCATGAATCGTAGTGGATTTGTAGAGACACCGTAGGAGCATCGTGAGACACCGTAATAATTTCTGTTTGTTATGTTTTATCCGTGTAGGTCACATCGAGACGAATCGTAATGATTCGTAGCCAGAATCGTGCATGTGTAACATGGGCTTTAAGATATGTTTTGTGAAGTGGTGTTTTGTTCTTTTGGATTTGGCAATTGTCTCATTGAGAAGTTGGTAGCTTTGTATATGTTCCTCTCAGTTCTAAAGGTAAATCTATGTTCTGTGGTCCAGACAACCCCTGGTCACGAGGTAACTTTGCGAAGTTTCGTGAAAATAAAATCCTCGCGAAACTTCGCAATCACTCTGTCATTTACTGATGAAGATAAATCATTTCATGGTCGCGAACTTTTGCGTCGCAAATATGTCTTTTAACACTATTCGCGAAAATAAAATTCTCGCGAAAATTTCCGAATTTACAGTATAAAACTGATCACGCTCAATTCAACGAAGATTGAAACTTATCAGGCTCATAAACATTAAAATGCCAACCATATTAGCCTGATAAATACAACATCTGAGAGTATTTTTCAGCATTTTAGTTTCTATGAGCATTTGAAAGTTAATGGTCAGCTGAGTTGAGCATGAAATAAGTATAATAAACTCGGGACCTGCTTCTAATCACGATGCAGAACATAACCGCGAGATGAACTTATAATCGTGATGTCTATAAAGAGATTCAAAAGTGCGAACATTATACCTTATTGTCATGGATTCTTTATAGATGTGCGACTAGCTAAATGGCTGTCACCCAACACCAAGAAAGCGCTCTATAGTTGCCATGCAACACGTTATCTTCATTAAATCAATTACTTTTATCCCTGACTAATTAGTAGAATTATCTGTTGTAGCTATTATGGAAAGGGTGGAAACATCATTTTGCTAATAAGTTTCATTTCTATGAAGTATCTAGCAGTCATTGATTTTGCAGAGGGTAAAATTTTGCACGTTCATTCTCCCTTGACCAACATTGTTCAAGGTTTGTATACTTAAAAATAAGAAATTTTCGCGAGGGTGCTATTTTCGCGAAACTTCGCATATGCGAAGTTTCGTGGAAATAAATCCTCGAGAAATGGCGAAATCACTCAGTCGTTTACTGATACAGGTAAATCATGCCCTAGTCGCGAACTTTTAGTATCGCAAATATGTCTTTTAACGGTATTCGCAAAAATGAAATTCTCGCGAAAGTTTCCGGATTTACAGTACTTTGTTTACTAGTTTCTTCTGCTGATGATCTTTGAAAACAAATCTTCGGGCCTGATCTGGATCCAAACAGTTTAACACCCTGAAGGTATTCCTGAAAGGTTTTATTTTGAAAACAAAAATCAGCAGACAATAAAACGCAATAAAATTACCCAGCAAGAAAAGAGTTGAATCCACAAACTGTAAAGTAATCCTCGACTACTGTCCTGCCAGTCAAGACCTTCAGTGACGTCATGTTGTTGTTAAAAGTTACCAGGTTACCAGTTACCAGTTATCTTATTAATTTAAAGCATTTACAATGTAAACTCGTTGAGATAGGGGTCAACTCTTTCATTTGATAAAAATGATCAGTGAAAGACCCCTACTTCCTTAAATCAAGAAACACGAGAAGCATCAAATGTGTGTCATGGACTTCGTAAGTCATCGAGAAATGGCTTTCATTTTGATTGGCAGGTCTGCAATACAACAGTTCTGCTTTTTTGACGTTAATCTGTGTGTACCCGTTCATTCGATGACTTAAAAACTCTGCTTCTTACGCAATGTTTCAGTGACTCAAACTTTACTAAGCAATAAAGCCGTTGATTTAAGTTGTGCAATTAACTGAACTGAAGAAGCCACTTTATGATGACATATTGGAAGCAAAGAAAGTTTACAATCAACTGTCTTTTGTGAGACATAACAGGAAGTTGGTGTAGCGTTTTTAAAGCCCGTCAGTATATATTTGATTATATAATACTAAGTGTCAATGCAAGCAAATATGGAATATTGACAATTATTGAGCTAACAATACTTTCCCCTGTAAAGTTTATTCAAGGAAGATAACCCAATAGGGTAGCAAGGGGTGAGCAACTATTCTTGCATGGGGCACATCGTCTTGACTTGACATATATGTATTCCAAATATGATAAAACATATCTCAAAGGTATTAAGAATTATTCAGTGCATAAACTTTCCACTCTAAAATTCATTTAAGGAAGATATATCAAATGGACAGCAAGGGGAGCAACAATTCTTGCATGTGACATATCACCTTGAACTGATATATATGTATACCAAATACCATCGGATAATCTCAAAGGGTAAAAGAGACATTGAGCGCACAAACTTTCCCCTTTTAATGTTATTCAAGGGAGACAACTCAATGGGCAGCAGGGGGGGGGGGGGGCAACCATTCTTGAATGTGATACACCGTCTTGACATTAAATAAATGGACACCAAAAATCATCAAAATATCTCTAAGGATACATGTATAAGAATTATTGAGTGCACAAGCTTTCCACCCTAAAGAAGGTTCAAGGGAGATAACTCAAAAGAGGAGCAACCATTCTTAAACACAAAAGCAGTGTTAGAAATAAGTAGACTTCGAGCTAAAAAAAGGTCCTGCTCCCCCCCTAGGGAATTTTGCAGACATATCCTATCTTGAAGGAAATTTCAAGCCGCATCTTTTAAGAGATGTTTGCACTCTGTGCTCCGGGGCGTTAGTCTCTGACAGCCTGTAACATATGTTACTGTAACAAACTAAGGAAAAATCAAAATGAAAGTTTGAGCTACAGAAAGAAGACATTAAACCATCTAATTATTCAAATTTCTTATGTAGTTTGCAAGCTGGATGCCTGAGCTACATAAAAGCAGCATTTTAAACAAAATTACAGCCTTCAATGGTGTTATATGCGTTACATAGATTAAAATTCCCTTTGAAAGTTGAAATCGTGACTAACATCATTTAATTTTACAGACGATTTGTGCATTTTTACAATTGTTTTTAATCTTAGTTCGCTAAAATACTTATTCGACTAATAGAAAAAACAAAGTTTGCTTTTCTTTCTCAAATACATTGTTTTATATGAGCTATTAAACAACCCTTACCCCAATTTTAAGTATCTAATTTTGGTATCTATTATTGAAGAAAAATATATGAAAATATTTGACGCTCGTGGATATCTTACATTATTGGCACTGTCTTACTAATGCAATAAAGAATCAATCATTTGCAAGTTTGACACCAGGATCAGAGCACTCATTACAGTATGTAATGTATGTTACATGGCACAATGAATGACCGAGGAAATTGTCTTGGGAGTAAGAAATGACATTTCAGAAAAAAGCTATTTTCACATGTTTTCCTATTAATCTCTAGCCTCTGGTGCCTTAGTCTTACTAATTATAGTCATTG
Source organism: Loripinus fragilis (assembly GCA_964019695.1). Classification (NCBI taxonomy): domain Eukaryota; kingdom Metazoa; phylum Mollusca; class Bivalvia; order Lucinida; family Lucinidae; genus Loripinus; species Loripinus fragilis. The sequence continues at coordinate 6,500,455 of OZ026528.1, forward strand.
CTGGTAACAAGCCCATGGAGTTATATACGAGGGTTAGTCAAAAATAACTGAGCCCTACCTCATTATATCTAAGCCTCACATTGAAGACAAGAAATGTGATTATCTTTTATAAGTATAACATGTCATAGACGTTTTGACCCAAAATAATTACCCCTGTGAAGCTTCGTTTATGGTTGCTAGGCAACTAAAGATCGTCAGTCAGAGGGATGCGTTCACGATCTCCGCCACCATGAATATATAGTATGTCTTTAAAAAGCTTGTGGGCTTGATAGTTTTTGTGAAAGACATATTTGACATTTATTTGAATAACATATGTCATATCGTCTTTTCATTATACTTGGTTCGTAAATGTTTAGGTGAACACTGATTGCATGCGTTGCCTAGCAACAAAATAAGTCAAAATTTCACTAACTTTTCAAATATATGAGGATTGTGTTGCCATGGAAACAGAATCATTTACTCCAAACAAAGAATTTACTATTTCTGAGGGTTTGTTTGTGTATGTAGTACTGCAAAAGCATTATAAGGCTAATATTTTATGATTTCTATTAAAATTGTGTTTATATGAATGTGGGTGGGGTAAATTATTGGACTTCAGGCACGTAAAAAATTGCTAAATTCTGAAATCAAACTACCACAGCATCTCTTATTTGGGGTCAGTAGTTTTCTTTTCTGTGGCACTGAGTAGGTACATGTAAAAGGTATCAAACGACAGTAAATGCAGCATTACATTGGCATTATCGTTTCCATGGCAACGCTTAGATATTGATGTATTACAGCGTGAACGCACCCGTTCGACAGGTCATGTTCGGTTGCCTAGCAACCAGTATATAAAGCCTACCAATAGATATAAATTAGGTTATTGAATAGATGGCATATAACTGCGATGAAATATCATTTAAATACATGTCCATTTTGCTTGAATTAGATGTTATAAGGTAGGGCTCAGTTATTTTTGACTAACCCTCGTATAATCTTCTTATCACATATTTCCTAATGCCTATAATATTAAAATATATAGAAGTAAAGATAGAAAATAATAGTTCACATTTAAATGACACAATTTAATAAATATTCCTATTATATATAATTATTCAAATACAATCTTTATTCAAGTCACCCTCACAATGTCTATCATTGTGTCTGCTTCTATGGCAAAATAATCACCCATTTCATCACAACCAGTAGAATCATGGCATAGTATTAGGACTGCAAACTGAGTACAGTCCTGTTTCTCTCCACCCCTTTGGGAATTGTGCAGACATATCCTACATTAAAGAACAATTCAAGTTGCATCAAATAAGAGATGTTTGCACTCTATTAACCAGGGGGTTAGTCTGAAATGGTATGTTACGTATGTTACCATATCAATTTAAGAAAAAAATGAATTGAAAGACTGAGAAACAGAAAGAAGGCATAAAACTATCTATTTATTTGAATTATTCATGTAAAGGGTGTTAAGAAAGTTCGTTCCGCAATAAAATTATGTTCCTATTATTTTAGTTATTGTGGGTCTATTGACATAAATGCTACTGGAATTCTTTAAAGTCGACACACTTGACAAGAAATAAACAACGGGATGTTTAATCGAATATTTAGTCACCGAATAAATTATCTTCAAATCAAGTACCCCTCAGAATTTTTTGGGCTCGAGGAGCAAATTGGGGGTATATGACAAAGAACCCTTGTCATATCCTTGCCATTGTGATTAGAATATTTTCTAATTAGTGAAGGAACACTAAATGGAGTTGCCATTCATCTTTATATAAGCTTTTAGTACGTTTACTAAACTGCAAGGCAGTCAAGAACCATCCAGAATAATAAATGTCGCATTTTTTTTGAAAATATCAGATTTTTCGAGACCAACTAAAAGACAGTACCCAAATTAAACGTTATTGTGTGAAGAAATTCGATGTCAGACACGATTTCAAACAATATAGAGTACCACAAGGAATAATAGGCCCATTGAAAATGCAATTTTTCAGCATAATTTCCTTTTTAAATGATTCGAAATTATATGATGAAGAGCGGAACGAACTTTCTTAGCACTCTTTAGTTTGCATGCTGGGTACCTTTGATACATGAGAAAGTGTTTTTTAAACAAATATACAGCTTCCTATGGTGTTATATGTGTTACATTAATTAAGATTACTTTTTAAAATTGGTTATTGAGACAAACATCACTTATAAACATTTTGTGTGATCCTCCTCTTATGCCATCAAAAGACTTAATTTTGTTTGTATGTGTGGCCAGTGTCAGCATTTAACAAATTGCCTCAGCTATAACTTGAATCCCTAGCATTCTTCAAAAGCAGAAACATCATGTCAGTGTCATGGGATCAAACACCTGATTAAACATGGGTTGAATGCCATTTCACATATATGCATACAATGGAGTATGACTCTGGTATATGTCTCATTCTGTGAAGTGGCAAGAGGAGACTTACTGCAGCTGCCTCTGCATCCATGGTTGTCAAATGATAACTTTGCTCTGATGTTGCAAAAAGCTTTGTCTCTACCGTGTATCTCTAAGAATACTTTAATTTCTGACATTGGTCAAACAGAAATTTGAAAGGCTGCTTTTTGCATCATTTGCCATGGAACCTTTCCAGTCCTTTGGTGCTTAAGTCCTCAGGTCTTAGATCAATAGTATTTTGCTGCGCCCAAAGAACTTTATAAGTTTTCTTTAGTTACAATGTTGACTCTTGATGGTTTTGATAGACCGTCTGAAACACTTTCTGTTACACCTTGAAAGTTATCTGGTATATGAGAAAAAAACATGAAGCTGGACTTTGCTATCAATTATGTTTGCAGCTGGTTGTTTTTTGATGTCAATACATTGAAGCAAGACTTAAAACAATTTAAAACCTTGAATTCTCAGATTTTGCAGCCATATCATTAGCTGTTGCATTCAAAAGAAGGAAAGTGGACTATGGGTAGAATAGGATAACCAGTCGTTCTATATTATGCTCTATGGAAGATTTATACAGAGAAAACAAGTTGATAAGGTTGTCCTATTTTATGATCCATTGAAATCACTGAAATTTAAAACACTTGCCTCTGACTGTGTAATCAAAAAGGATGTCACGACAATGCCCTTGCTCATTTACTATGACGAGTTATATGTTACATCCTTTAATAAGCGCTCTTATCTTAAAAACTTAGTGAATCATTGAAGGGAAAGGGTCTAATTTGCGCTCTGTTCATCCTGCATTTCATTGCTTTACCTGCTGTGTTACATCTAGTTCGTTTATCTGAAGGGAAAGAGTTACCTCGGTTTCAGCACTTCAGAAGTACTAAGACTTCAAATAAGTTTTTGAATGCTTGGGGAAAGATAATAAGTGCAGAGACATTATTAGATAAAAATATGTTTGTTGCTTGTATGGAAAGGCTACATTTATAAAAGTTAACCAGCTAAGATATGATTCTTTATCACAGATATATCAAGGTACATCAGTCCTGGTACTCAATGCTTTTAATAGCATAGTTTCCTAATTGTAAAGCTTTAGTCTTTCTCCTACTTGCAGAGTATCACTTGAAACACATACTCAAAGAGCCAACTATAAGAAATTCATATCAGTTTCCAAATGTTACAAGCCATGAATGGCAAAATTGGAAACTTGATAATGGCTCATCAATTTTGAGTGGACTGGTGGTAAAACTGTATAACAGTAAATGATTGAAACATTGTGTGATGATTCTACTAGTTGCAAGGAGGCGTGTGATAATAATGATTACCACAGAAGCAGACAACAACAAACGTTTAATATGAGGGTTAAATCGATGAGAATTAGTTTGAACCATTTCATTTATTGTATTGTCTTGTACAAATGTAAAACTAGCTTTTATATTTGTGGCTCTATATTTAGCATTATATGCACAGTATTAAGAAATGTGCCCAAAAGGTCATTGATAACATCTGTAACAACAGTCCATGGGCTTGAAAATCAGGAAATGAATATAATTTCTAGTGTTTTCGCACCAAAGACTTATAAGTACACATTAAGTCACCTGATCTTAAACTTAATGACATCTTGCAGATATATGAGCAAGACAGACTAAGAAAATGTAAAATATCCACACGCTGCAATCGCTTTCATGTGTTTTACTTGTAACGCACATAACACAACAGTTAGCCGTATAAATGTTAAACAGCTTCCATATGTAGTAATGACATCGAGTATGCAGACTACATAACATATTAGTCACATGATCAGCTTTCATTTTCTGTTATTTTTCTTATTCAGTGATTTGATAACTTCCAAGGCACATCAAATTAAACTTGTAAGTGTTATCTATTTATAATAACACCTTATTTTTATTTATATTATACTTATATTTATGATTTCTGCTGTCTAATGGTTGTTTGTTTGGTGCTTAACGACGCATCAACCCTTGTGGGTCATTAGCGTCAGACGGTATTAACTAAACATGATGAGGATGGAAAAAATTAAAAATTTATAAGATAAAAATAAAAGGAATGGTGATGATGAGTTTGTTTTATGATAATAAGTTGCAATACGGTTGTTGACAGGAGAGACCACGTACAATATCTGACAGTTTCAAAGAGCTATTCAGATAACTGTACATGTTCTTTAACTGAACAGAATACAACATAATATAATCTGTATTATGGTCTGATACAAATGTAAAACAAAACATGATTTTAAAAACAGCAATTAGATTTTGTTAAAAAGATTTACTTGTCTTAAAAATGTCATAATACTATCAATATGTATATCTTGAAATAATTCTTTCATGTTATTAGCATGGAAGCAATTATTTCTTACTTGTGCAAAATCGCCACATTCCAAAAGGAAGTGACGTACAGTGAGAATGAGTGACTCTTGTATGACCTAAGCGGAGTTTGTTTTGTTTGTTTGTTTGGTGCTTAACGACGCATCAACCCTTGTGGGCATTAGCGTCAAGCCGTATTAAACTAAACATGATGTAAATGGAAATAGTAAAAATTTGTATGATAAAATAAAAAAAATGATGATGATGAGTTTGTATAATGAAAATAAGTTATAATATGGTTGTTGACAGAAGAGACCACGCACAATATCTGACAGTTTCAAAGAGCTATTCAGATAACTGTACATGTTCTCTTACTGAACAAAGTATAACTTTAACTAGTCTGTATTATGGTCTGATACAAATGTAAAACAAAACATGATTTTAAATTACTTATTAGATTTTGTTAAAAAGATTTATTTGTCTTAAAAAAGTCATAATACTATCAATATGTATATCTTGAATTAACTGTTTCATGTTATCAACATGGAAACAATTATTTCTTACTTGTGCAAAATCGCCACAATCCAAAAGAAAGTGACGTACAGTGAATGGTGCATCGCAACCAACACAGTGTGGTTGCTCTTCACCTAGTAGTAAGTATGAATGTGTGACTCTTGTATGACCTAAACAGAGTCGAGCCAAAACGACTTCTTCCTTTCTAATGTTTCGAACAACTGATTGTTGTTCACCGATAGTTGGTTTTATGTCAAGAAGTTTATTTCCAATGCTGTTGTTCCATGAAGTTTGCCATTCTTCCAAGATATACTTATTGATAGATGGCTTAAAATTAGAAAATGGAATCTTAAAAGAAGTTGGTTCTAATGAAAGCGATGTTTTTGCTTGCTTATCTACCATCTCATTCCCTTGGATACCTATATGACTAGGAATCCAACAGAGAGCAATTTCTTTATAAGCTAAAAGCTCATGACATTTTTCTAAAAGTTTCTGAATCTGTGGATTCTTTGAACTGGTATGGTTCATTGCTTTCAATACAGAAAGCGAGTCAGAAAATATAATAAATTTATTGTTAGCATCACAAGTGCTAATGAAATCTAAAGCTAGATCAATTGCTTTGGCTTCAGCAGTGAAAATTGATGAATCGTCAGGTATACGTTGCATATTACTATGGTTGTCTGATATAACAGCACAACCAACCTTTGAGTCTTCCTTTGACCCATCAGTATAAATTTGTTGGTAATTCTTATAACGACTTTGCATTTTTCTGAAATCATCTTTTAATATGTGTGGATTTGATTCAGATTTTTTCCCGGAATGTAAATCAAAAAGTATTTCAGGTGGTTTCATACACCAAGCTGGAATATTTGGTGTAAAATGTTTTTCAATATTTTGTGGTTTGATATTGGCAGATTCTAAGAGTGGTGAAATTCTGATGCCAAATGATTTAATAGCTTTAGGTTTTTGTTCATATATAATTTAACATAATTTGGTGGGAATGTAACTTCATGAGCAGGATTTGATGGGTTAGCAGCAAGTCTTATAGCATATTGCAAAGAAAGTTTCTCTCTTCGTGAGTATAGTGATGGTTCATCTGCTTCCACATAGAGACTAGCAACAGGAGAAGTTCTAAAAGCCCCTAAAGCTAATCTAAGTCCTTGGTTATGTATAGGATCAAGCATTTGAAGATATGATTTTCGTGCAGAGCCATATATAATACAGCCATAGTCTAATTTTGACCGGACTAGAGACCGATACAGCTTGAGAAGTGTAGTTCGGTCTGCACCCCAAGAAGTATGGGAAAGCAGTCGAGCTAATACTACTTCTTCTCTTCTAATGCTTCGAACAACCGATTGATATTCACCAATAGTTGGTTTGATGTCAAGAAGTTTATAACCAATGCTGTTATTCCATGAAGTTTGCCATTCTTCCAAGATATATTTATTGATAGAGGGCTTAAAATTGGAAAATGGAATTTTAAAAGAAGTTGGTTCTAATGAAAGCGATGTTTTTGCTTGCTTATCTACCATCTCATTCCCTTGGATACCTATATGACTAGGAATCCAACAGAGAACAATTTCTTTATAAGTTAAAAGCTCATGACATTTTTCTAAAAGTTTCTGAATCTGTGGATTCTTTGAACTGGTATGGTTCATTGCTTTCAATACAGAGAGCGAGTCAGAAAATATAATAAATTTATTGTTTGCATCACAAGTGCTAATGAAATCTAAAGCTAGATCAACTGCTTTGGCTTCAGCAGTGAAAATTGATGAATCGTCAGGTATACGTTGCATATTACTATGGTTGTCTGATATAACAGCACAACCAACCTATGAGTCTTCCTTTGACCCATCAGTATAAATTTGTTGGTAATTCTTATAACGACTTTGCATTTTTCTGAAATCATCTTTTAATATGTGTGGATTTGATTCAGATTTTTTCCCGGAATGTAAATCAAAAAGTATTTCTGGTGGTTTCATGCACCAAGCTTGAATATTTGGTGTAAAATGTTTTTCAATATTTTGTGGTTTGATATTGGCAGATTCTAAAAGTGGTGAAATTCTGATGCCAAATGATTTAATAGCTTTAGGTTTTTGTTCATACAAATTAACATAATTTGGTGGGAATGTAACTTCATAAGCAGGATTTGATGGGTTAGCAGCAAGTCTTATAGCATATTGCAAAGAGAGTTTCTCTCTTCGTGAATATAGTGATGGTTCATCTGCTTCCACATAGAGACTAGCAACAGGAGAAGTTCTAAAAGCCCCTAAAGCTAATCTAAGTCCTTGGTTATGTATAGGATCAAGCATTTGAAGATATGATTTTCGTGCAGAGCCATATATGATACAGCCATAGTCTAATTTTGACCGGACTAGAGACCGATACAGCTTTAGAAGTGTAGTTCGGTCTGCACCCCAAGAAGTATGGGAAAGCACTTTTAAAAGATTCAATGCTTTTAAACATTTAGCTTTGAGATATTTAATATGGGGTATAAAACTGAGTTTTCTATCAAATAAAATGCCAAGGAATTTAGATTCCTCAACAACTGGAATAGGTGATCTATATAAATGTAAAACCGGATCATCATGTTGCTTGCGCAACTGACAGAAATGTACACACTGTGTTTTTGATTTGGAAAACTTAAAGCCATTGCTTGTTGCCCAATTTTCAATCTTATTCAAATTTTGTTGTAGTTGACGTTCAATTGTTGCCATGCTTTTCGAGCGATAACAGATACAGAAGTCGTCAACGTATAATGAGCAATCAGTAAGATTACCTAAACATTTCACAATATCATTAATTTTGATACTAAAAAGTGTTGTAGATAGCACACCCCCTTGAGGTACACCTTGCTCCTGGTCATAATAGTCAGACAGAGAGGAGCCAACTCGGACTTGCATGGTGCGGTCTGCAAGGAAGTTTTCAATGAATGTAGGAAGTCTACCTCTTAATCCTAGTTTGTGGATATCTTTTAAAATGCCATATCTCCACGTGGTATCATAAGCTTTTTCCAAATCAAAAAACACAGCAACTACATGTTCCTTTTTAATAAAGGCATCACGTATGAAGGTTTCCAATCTAACTAAATTATCAGTTGTACTGCGGTCAGATCTGAAACCAGACTGAAACTGCGATATATGATTATTGGATTCTAAAAACCAAGTAAGTATTTTATTTATCTGCTTTTATTTATGTGCTTCGTGGTCACCTGCTGGGAAAGGGCTGACCTCTTGGCTCTCGTTTGTGGTGTCTTCTGTGAGTTTGTCACTTTCCCATTGGTATCCTGGGTCAGGTGTGGTACTTGATTGTATCGATTCCTGATCTTTGCAACCTTACTTACTTTTATTTATCATTCTTTCAAGTGTTTTACATAGACAACTTGTTAAAGCTATAGGTCTATAATTATTAGGTTCCGCAGGATCTTTCCCAGGTTTGGGAATTGGGATTATGGTTGCTAAGGTCCAATCTTCTGGAAATTTACCAGTAGTCCAAATGTAATTAAATATATTCAAAAGGGTTTCAAGAGAAGTATCTGGGAGATGTTTAAGCATTTGATAGTGGATCTCGTCAGGACCCGTGGCTGAGTCATGTGATAGTTGAATAGCTTCAACTAATTCATCTAAATTAAAATCTTTGTTATAAATTTCATTATTTTGTGATTTAAAATTCAATTTAACTTTCTCTTGTTCAGTTTTAATCTTTCTGAAGGATTCAGAGTACTTGAATGATGATGAATTGTGACAAAAAGTTTCTCCTAAAGTGTCAGCAATGTCTGTTTTTGAAGTTGCTTTGCTGTCAGTACCCACCATGTTTAAATGTGTGTAACTGGGGGATTTGTTTTTTCCAGAGATTTTTCTTATCATATCCCAAACCTTTTTAATAGGTGTTTTATGATTGATTTTCGAAACATAAGATCTCCATGACTTACGTTTCGAAAGTTTAATTGTTCTGCGGGCTTTAGCTCTAAATACTTTAACGTCATTCAAGTTGTTGGAATTTGGAGATTTTTTAAATTTAGATAGAGCTTGTTTACGTTGTTTAATTGCCTCTTTACAGTCGTCGTTGTACCATGGATTACTTTTAGTTGGATTTGTCGAGGTTTGAGGAATACATTCTTTAGATATTTCTATAAGAGAAGAAGTAAAGTCAGATATGGGATCAGAAGATTCTTTGAAGTTTTCTGGTATTAATTTACCAGTGCATAGAGTATTAAATAGATCCCAGTTGGCTCTATTTAATTTCCACTTTGGATTGTGGTCCTCAGTGGAAAAAGTGTTCTGTTCAATGATGATAGGGAAGTGATCACTATTATGTTGGTCTTTACTCACAGACCAATTATAATCAAGAAAGAGTGATGGGTGACAGAAGGAAAGATCAATAGAGGAAAAGGACTTTGCACTTGTAGAAAGATAAGTGTATGATTTATCATTCATAATACATATATCATTTTTTGTTAAGAAATTTTCGATAAGCTCACCTCTGGAATCATTGTTTTTACCACCCCAGAGGATATTGTGACCATTGAAGTCACCTAATATGATATAAGGAGAAGGAAGTTGTTGTAGTAAACTGTCCAGGTGTTGAGAATTAAGAGAAAATGATGGGGGAATATAAACAGAACATATGGTTATTTCTTTGTCAAGAGTGACAGATACTGCAGTTGCTTGTAGTTCTGTTTGTAAATCAATCTTTCTTTGTGGGAAAGATGATTTTACAAACACCGAGGCACCACCAGAGGGCCTCAGACAATCAGTATGAACATAGTTATATATATTAAAACCTTTTAATGAGATGTTATCATCTGGTTTAAGAAATGTCTCTTGAAAACAAAATACAGATGGATTATATTCGGAAATCAATAGAGATACTTCATTAAAATTAGGTTTCAAACCTCGACAATTCCATTGAATAATTTTATGTTTAAAATCCATACTTGAAAATAATATTAAAAGAGATACTGAAATAATGGTTAGATTGACACCTTCCATTGTTTAAGTTGTTGGTAGTCGTGAAAGTGTGCCTTTAGGGAGGTGATCACTGGAGGAAGAGTCTGTGAAAACCACAGAATCATCGTCCATGTCATCTTCCTCATCATCCTTTTTAAACACAGAAAATGGATTCTTCTGAGCTAGTATTGCTTTTTCAGCTTCTTCTTTATCTTTCTGTGCTTTTTCTTTGATATATTGTTGTCGTCTTTCATCTTTTTGTTGTTTTTTGAGTTTGTCTTTCTCTTCTTTTTTCTTCTTCTCTTCATCTTTCCTAATCATCTCCAGGGTTGCTGGCTTAAGGGTTTGCCCTGGACGAGATGGTTTTGTTTGTTTGTTTGTTTGGTGCTTAACGACGCATCAACCCTTGTGGGTCATTAGCGTCAAGCGGTATTAAACTAAACATGATGAAGATGAAAATAGTAAAAATTTGTATGATAAAATAAAAGAAATGATGATGATGAGTTTGCATAATGAAAATAAGTTATAATATGGTTGTTGACAGAAGAGACCACGTACAATATCTGACAGTTTCAAAGAGCTATTCAGATAACTGTACATGTTCTTTGACTGAACAAAGTATAACTTTAACTAGTCTGTATTATGGTCTGATACAAATGTAAAACAAAACATGATTTTTAAAATACTTATTAGATTTTGTTAAAAAGGTTTATTTGTCTTAAAAAAGTCATAATACTATCAATATGTATATCTTGAAATAACTGTTTCATGTTATCAACATGGAAACAATTATTTCTTACTTGTGCAAAATCGCCACAATCCAAAAGAAAGTGACGTACAGTGAATGGTGCATCGCAACCAACACAGTGTGGTTGCTCTTCACCTAGTAGTAAGTATGAATGTGTGACTCTTGTATGACCTAAACGGAGTCGAGCCAAAACGACTTCTTCTTTTCTAATGTTTGGAACAACTGATTGTTGCTCATCGATAGTTGGTTTTATGTCAAGAAGTTTATTTCCAATGCTGTTGTTCCATGAAGTTTGCCATTCTTCCAAGATATACTTATTGATAGATGGCTTAAAATTAGAAAATGGAATTTTAAAAGAAGTTGGTTCTAATGAAAGCGATGTTTTTGCTTGCTTATCTACCATCTCATTCCCTTGGATACCTATATGACTAGGAATCCAACAGAGAGCAATTTCTTTATAAGCTAAAAGCTCATGACATTTTTCTAAAAGTTTCTGAATCTGTGGATTCTTTGAACTGGTATGGTTCATTGCTTTCAATACAGAAAGCGAGTCAGAAAATATAATAAATTTATTGTTAACATCACAAGTGCTAATGAAATCTAAAGCTAGATCAATTGCTTTAGCTTCAGCAGTGAAAATTGATAAATCGTCAGGTATACGTTGCATATTACTATGGTTGTCTGATATAACAGCACAACCAACCTTTGAGTCTTCCTTTGACCCATCAGTATAAATTTGTTGGTAATTCTTATAACGACTTTGCATTTTTCTGAAATCATCTTTTAATATGTGTGGATTTGATTCAGATTTTTTCCCAGAATGTAAATCAAAAATTATTTCAGGTGGTTTCATGCACCAAGCTGGAATATTTGGTGTAAAATGTTTTTCAATATTTTGTGGTTTAATATTGGCAGATTCTAAGAGTGGTGAAATTCTGATGCCAAATGATTTAATAGCTTTAGGTTTTTGTTCATATAAATTAACATAATTTGGTGGGAATGTAACTTCATGAGCAGGATTTGATGGGTTAGCAGCAAGTCTTATAGCATATTGCAAAGAGAGTTTCTCTCTTCGTGAATATAGTGATGGTTCATCTGCTTCCACATAGAGACTAGCAACAGGAGAAGTTCTAAAAGCCCCTAAAGCTAATCTTAGTCCTTGGTTATGTATAGGATCAAGCATTTGAAGATATGATTTTCGTGCAGAGCCATATATGATACAGCCATAGTCTAATTTTGACCGGACTAGAGACCGATACAGCTTTAGAAGTGTAGTTCTGTCTGCACCCCAAGAAGTATGGGAAAGCACTTTTAAAAGATTCAATGCTTTTAAACATTTAGCTTTGAGATATTTAATATGGGGTATAAAACTGAGTTTTCTATCAAATAAAATGCCAAGGAATTTAGATTCCTCAACAACTGGAATAGGTGATCCATATAAATGTAAAACCGGATCATCATGTTGCTTGCGCAACTGACAGAAATGTACACACTGTGTTTTTGATTTGGAAAACTTAAAGCCATTGCTTGTTGCCCAATTTTCAATCTTATTCAAATTTTGTTGTAGTTGACGTTCAATTGTCGCCATGCTTTTCGAGCGATAACAAATACAGAAGTCGTCAACGTATAATGAGCAATCAGTAAGATTACTTAAACATTTCACAATATCATTAATTTTGATGCTTAAAAGAGTTGTTGATAGAACGCCTCCTTGAGGTACACCTTGCTCCTGGTCATAATAGTCAGACATAGAGGAGCCAACTCGGACTTGCATGGCGCGGTCTGCAAGGAAGTTTTCAATGAATGTAGGAAGTCTACCTCTTAATCCTAATTTGTGGATATCTTTTAAAATGCCATATCTCCATGTGGTATCATAAGCTTTTTCCAAATCAAAAAACACAGCAACTACATGTTCCTTTTTAATAAAGGCATCACGTATGAAGGTTTCCAATCTAACTAAATTATCAGTTGTACTGCGGTCAGATCTGAAACCAGACTGGAACCGCGATATATGATTATTGGATTCTAAAAACCAAGTAAGTCTTTTGTTTATCATTCTTTCAAGTGTTTTACATAGACAACTTGTTAAAGCTATAGGTCTATAATTATTAGGTTCCGCAGGATCTTTCCCAGGTTTGGGAATTGGGATTATGGTTGCTAAGGTCCAATCTTCTGGAAATTTACCAGTAGTCCAAATGTAATTAAATATATTCAAAAGGGTTTCAAGAGAATTCTCTGGGAGATGTTTAAGCATTTGATAGTGGATCTCATCAGGACCCGTGGCTGAGTCATGTGATAGTTGAATAGCTTCAACTAATTCATCTAAATTAAAATCTTTGTTATAAATTTCATTATTTTGTGATTTAAAATTCAATTTAACTTTCTCTTGTTCAGTTTTAATCTTTCTGAAGGATTCAGAGTAATTGAATGATGATGAATTGTGACAAAAAGTTTCTCCTAAAGTGTCAGCAATGTCTGTTTTTGAAGTTGCTTTGCTGTCAGTACCCACCATGTTTAGATGTGTGTAACTGGGGGATTTGTTTTTTCCAGAGATTTTTCTTATCATATCCCAAACCTTTTTAATAGGTGTTTTATGGTTGATTTTCGAAACATAAGATCTCCATGACTTACGCTTCGAAAGTTTAATTGTTCTACGGGCTTTAGCTCTAAATACTTTGATGTCATTGAAATTGTTGATATTTGGAGATCTTTTGAATTTAGATAGAGCTTGTTTGCGCTGTTTAATTGCTTCTTTACAGTCGTCATTGTACCATGGATTACTTTTAGTTGGATTTGTCGAAGTTTGAGGAATACATTCTTTAGCTATTTCGATAAGAGAAGAGGTAAAATCAGTTATAGGATCAGAAGATTCTTTGAAGTTTTCTGGCACCAACTTATCAGTGCACAGAGTATTAAATAGATCCCAATTGGCTCTATTTAATTTCCACTTTGGATTGTGATCCTCAGTGGAAAAAGTGTTCTGTTCAATGATGATAGGGAAGTGATCACTATTGTGTTGATCTTCACATACAGACCAATTATAATCAAGAAACAGTGATGGATGACAGAAGGAAAGATCAATAGATGTAAAAGACTTTGTACTTGGAGAATGATAAGTATAAGACTTATCATTCATAATACAAATGTCATTCTTTGTAATGAAATTTTCGATAAGTTCACCTCTGGAATCATTGTTTTGACCACCCCAGAGGATATTGTGACCATTGAAGTCACCTAATAAGATATATGGAGAAGGAAATTGTTGCAGTAAATTGTCCAAGTGTTGGGAGTTAAGAGAAAAGGATGGAGGAATATATACAGAACATATGGTTATTTCTCTGTCTAGAGTGACAGAAATAGCAGTTGCTTGTAGTTCTGTCTGTAAATCAATCTTTCTTTGTGGGAAAGATGATTTTACAAATATTGAGGCACCACCAGAGGGCCTCAGACAATCAGTATGAACATAGTTATGTACGTTAAAACCTTTTAATGATATGTTATCATCTGGTTTAAGAAATGTCTCTTGAAAACAAAATACAGACGGATTATATTCAGAAATCAATAATGATACTTCATTATAATTAGGTTTCAAACCTGGACAATTCCATTGTATAATGTTATGTTTAAAATCCATACTTGAAAATAATATTAAAAGGGGTAATAAAATAATGGTTAGATTGAAACCCTCCATTATTTAAGTTAATGGTAATCGTGACAGTGTGCCTTTAGGGAGGTGATCACTGGAAGATGGCTCTGTGAAAACCACAGACTCATCGTCCATGACCTCCTCGCCATCTTTTTCAGCAAACACAGAATATGGATTCTTTTCAGCTTGTTTTGCTTTTTATGTTAGTTCTTTTTCTTTCTGTGCTTGTTCTTTGAGAAAGATCTGTTTTCTTTCTTCTTTTTGTTGTTTTTTCAATTTATCTTTCTCTTCCTTTCTCTTCTTCTCCTCATCCTTCTTTATCATTTCTAAGGTCCCCGCCTTAAGGGCTGGCCCAGGAGAGGAGTTACTTTTTCCTGGATGAGGAGATGGGTTACTTTTTCCTTGTGTAACCTCTTTCGTTTTTGTTTGTTTGTTTGTTTGTTGCTGTAAGTATTCGGTAAAGCTGTCGTCTGTTTGTGTACTTTTGTTGTCTGTTTGTGTAGATTTGTTGCAAGTGCCAGGTTTTACTGCACTTGCATAGGTTTTTGCTCCGTTAAATTGTTCAAACTGTTTTCGTGCTTCTGGGAATGAGATGTTCTGTTCACATTTAATTTTCAATATTTGTTTCTCTTTTTCCCACTGTGGGCATTCTTTAGAGTTTGCAGGGTGGTCACCTGAGCAGTTGACACATTTGGCAGGTTTATCACACTGGCCAGATGCGCAATGTTCAGGTTGAGCACAGTTGCAGCATACAGGGTGTCTACCACACTTGTTTTCGTGGTGACCGAACACTTGACAATTGTAACATCGAAGTGGATTCGGTATGTAGACATCTACTTTAACTTGAATAAATCCTATTTTTACAACTGTTGGTAAGATTGGTGTATTGAAGGTTAAAACAAATGTGTTAGTTGGTTTTAATATACCATCACGACGAACAGTGATTCTGCGAACATCTGTAACTCCCTGTTCACCCATGAACTCAATGATATGTTCGGTTGTCACTTTGCTCAAGGCAGGACAGCGAACAATACCCTTTGATGTGTTCAATGAGGAATGAGGTTTTACAGAGCATTTGAGGTTGCAGAAAGTCTTCATCTGTAGAAGAGTTTTTTCGTGTGATTCCTTTGCACATTGAATTAATAAGTCACCAGATCTTAGTGTTTTAATGCTCTTTGGTTCTCCTGTCAAACTCATAATTGTTTTATGCACGAGAAACGGAGACAGGGAAGAAATGGTCTCTTCCTGCTCAGAATGTATTAATAAAAATCTAGGTACATAAGGTGTTTTTGTTGAGGTAGACGAACTTGACAAATTTGGTTTAGTTGGTTGAGACGCTGGGTACGAGTTTTCAGAGTCAGTATCTGAATTTGCTATGTGACGTTTTTTTGCTTTTTGTTTAGCCATGTAGTTTGTTTGTTTGATTCATCCTCCATGCTCTCCACCCACCGTGGAGCCCAACAAGGGAACACTTTAATGGAGTGGATTTCCGATCTCCAGTGCTAGAGATACATAGAAGGTATACTTGCACAAATAGAATCTGCACAATTGACCCGTTAAGCCACTGCCTTCCAGGATTATTTTATAAAAGAAAGAAAGTTTAAGATAATGGACACATGGTTGGCATCAGAACAATACTATAGAACGAAGATATAAGAAATATTTTTTTTTTACATTTTCAGAATCCTGGGGCTTAGCATGACAAAGCCGATTAGAAACACCGGGCCGTGTTTCCACCTCAGTCTACCCCGTCAAAGAGGCCAAAGAGACGTGTTGAGTCATACAGAATTTATAAACGTCCATATTCTGCATGCTCTCAGTCTTCCAGGCCATCCCCTTCGAGTTACGAGAAAGCCACCCACGGCAGACTGGTGGGTCCTACTCTTAGCACTCCCAGAGGAGACAATAATTACAATCAATATCGTCCCCTGTGTGAAGTGTGCCCCAGAGACCGCGACAAGGTGGTAGGGACTCTCCAGGGATTGGACGAGATGGATTACCCTTTTCTTGGGGTTTTCCTTTAGAGGGTTCTTGTTGTTTTTCTTGTGTTTGTTTTTTTAAATATTCTGTAAAACTGTCGTCCGTCTGTGTGCTGTTGTTATGAGTTTCTGTAGATTTGTTGCAAGTGCCTGGTTTCACAGCACTTGCATATGTCCTAGCTTGGTAAAATTGTTCGAATTGCTTACGAGCTTCTAGAAATGACAAGTTATTTTCACATTTTATTTTAAGGATTTTTCTCTCTTTCTCCCATTGTGGGCAATCTTTTGAGTTAGCAGAATGATCACCTGAGCAGTTGGCACACTTGGCAGGTCTTTGACACTGGCCAGATGCGCAATGTTCAGGCATACTGCAGTTGACGCATATCGCTTGTCTGCCACACTTATTTTCGTGGTGGCCAAACACTTGACATTTATAACATCTAAGTGGATTTGGGATATACACGTCAACCTTTGCCTGAATAAAGCCTATTTTGACATTTGCTGGTAGAACTGGTGAGCCGAAAGTAAAAACAAAAGTGTTGGTTGGTTTGAGTGCTCCATCACGGTGAACATTAATTCTACGTACATCTGTAACACCTTGTTCACCCATGAACTCAAGAATATGTTCGCAGCTCTGCTTGCTTAAGGCAGGGCAGCGAACGTTACCCTTTGATGTGTTCAAGGATTTATGGGGTGTTACAGTACATTTCAATCCACAAAATGTTTTCATTTTCAGAAGATTTGTTTCATGGGGTTGTTTTGTACACTGTATTAGTAAATCACCAGATCGTAAGTTTTTGATGCTCTTAGGCTGACCTGCTATACTCATGATTGCTTTTTCTATCAGAAAAGGAGAAAGAAGAGAAATATCCTTTCCCTCTACTTCTGAATGAATGATTAGAAATCTAGGTACATAAGGTTTCTTTGGTACAGAAGACTTAGATTGAGATTGAGAAGCTGTTAATGATTCATCAGAATCTGTGTCTGTAATCGGTGCGTGGCGTTTTCTAGATTTTGTAGCCATGTGTGTTTGGTTTTAAGATTCAGCCTCCATGCTCCCCACCCACCGTGGAGTCCAACAAGGGAGCACTTTAATGGAGTGGTTTTCAGACCTCCAGTGCTAGGGTTACATAGAAGTTATACTTGCACAAATAAAATCTGCGCAATTGACCTGTTAAGCCACTGCCTTCCAGGAATATTTTATAAAAGAAAGAATATATAAGATAATGGACACGTGGTTGGCATCAGAACGATACTATAGAACGAAGATATAAGAAGTATTTTTTTTTACATTTTCAGCTTCCTGGGGCTTAGCATGACAAGACCGATTAGAAACACCGGGCCGTGTTTCCCCTCGGGTCTACCCCGTCAAAGAGGCCAAAGAGACGTGTTGAGTCATACAGAATTTTATACGCCCATATTCTGCATGCTCTCAGTCTTCCAGGCCATCCCCTTCGAGTTACCGAGAAAGCCACCCACGGTGAAGAAGTGGGACTCTACT
This sequence comes from Loripinus fragilis, assembly GCA_964019695.1. Lineage (NCBI taxonomy): Eukaryota > Metazoa > Mollusca > Bivalvia > Lucinida > Lucinidae > Loripinus > Loripinus fragilis. The sequence continues at coordinate 6,518,528 of OZ026528.1, forward strand.
CTTGGCACTCCCGGACGGGGACAAGTATTACAATCAATATCGTCCCCAAATGTGAAGTGTGCCCCAGAGACCACGGCAAGGTGGTAGAGTCACTCCGGGGTTTCTGCTGTCTAAAATCAATAAACAGGATGGCCCATTGTATATATTAAGGGGTCTCCCAGGTTATAGTTTCTAAATAAAATTGAATTTATTTCTCTGAATATCTTTTTGTTTTAGTAAACATTGTGGACCCTGATGAAATGCCATATTGATATTATGAAGCATTTCATCTAGGGACACATTTAGGAATCACTGATGTATAAGGGTTTAGAATCTTGTCTCAGTATTGCAATTATTTACCCAAAAACTTTTTATCCCCACGCTTTTTTAAAAAAAGGGAAGGGGATATTATTATCGCCTATGTTCGTCCGTCCGTGCTACAAATATTGACTTAGGGGCCTTTTTAGTCCTCTGGTGATAGACAAGGGGCCATAAAAAATCAAGGGGCCATGGCCCTCTGTAAAGTTCTGTTAGTTGCCTCAAATGATTCAGGGGACCTCAGGGGAGGTAATAAAATAAACTTCTAAAAAAGTGCCATTTTATGTCTATGGTGATGGACGTCTAAAGTGGAAATGACCGTCAATAATTTGTCAGTCTGATGTTAATGGGCCAATTCAGAGCTAAACTGGCCCATTATTTTAGACACGTTGGTCTGTCCGTCCGTTATGCTATCTCCTCCTAAACCATTGGACGAAATTCAACCAAGTTTGGTGTGTGAGTTACTCACATAAATGGGGCATGCAACGTCAAACTGTTTTTGGCCCCGCCCCCTGGGGAGGGGTCGAAAGGTCATATATCATTTGATTTCAATTACAAAGTCAATTCCAAAGATTTGTATACCAAACTTTGTGTGTGTACTCACAAATGAAAGATACAAAACATGTCAGACGAGATTTTTATTCTGTCGCCTGGGTCATGCCCTAAAAGTGGGACTTGTGGGTGCTTAGGGGCAAAAATCAAATTCCATCCTGCTGTCTGTCCGTTATGATATCTCCACCTAAACCATCGGACGAAATTCAACAAAATTTTGGTGTGTTGGTTATTCCTATAAATGGGGTGTGCAACGGCAATTGTTTTTGGCCCTGCCCCCTGGGGAGGGGTCAAATATAATTTTATTTCAATTACAAAGACAATTTCAAAGATTTTTTATACCAAACTGTGTGTGTGTGTACTCACAAATGAAAGATACAAAACATATCGGACGGGATTTTTATTCTGTCGTCTGGGTCATGCCCTAGGGGTGGGACTTGGGGGGCGCTTAGGGGCCAAAATCAAATTCTGTCTTGCTGTCCGTCCGTTATGCTATCTCCACCTTAACCATTGGACGAAATTCAACCAAATTTGGTGTGTGCGTTACTCTTATGAATAGATTGTGCAACGGCAATTATTTTTTGCCCCACCCCTTGGGCCCTGGTATGGGGTCAAAAGGTCAAATATCATTTAATTATCCCCACACTTTTTTTAAAAAAAGCAAAGGGGATATTGTAATCGCCTCCGTCCGTCTGTCCGTTATGCTATCTCCTCCTTAACCATTGGATGAAATTCAACCAAAGTAGGGTGTGTGGGTTACTAACATGATTGGGGGGTGCAACGGCAAACTTTTTTGGCCCCGACCCCTGGGTAGGGGTCAAAAGGTCAAATATCATTTAATTTCAATTTCAGAGATTTTTATACCAAACTTTGTGTGTGTTCTCACAAATGGAAGATACAAAACATATCAGACGGGATTTTTATTCTGTCGCCTGGGTAATGCCCCAGGGGCCGGACTTTGGGGGCGCTGGGGGTGCCCAGGGGTTCAAAAATTTATTTTATTCAAACATGGTCATGTGGCATATCAAATCGACGGGGATGACAAGCCCAACAGAATGCAAGTAAAATTTTTATCCTAGGGTCAAACTGGTGACCTTGGGGTGAGGTCAAAATGTCAGATATCAGTAATTTCGGTTACCATGTCAATTTCAAAGATTTTTATACCAAACTTTGTGTGTATTCTCACAAATGAAAGATACAAAACAAATCAGACGGAATTTTTATTCTGTCGACTGAGTCATGCCCCAGAGGTGGGACCTAGGTGCACTGGGGATGCCCAGGGGGTCAAATTTTTTTTTTTTTCGAATATGGTCATGTGGTATCAAATCGATAGGGATGACGAGCAGAACTAAATGCAAGTAAAATTTTCATCCTAGGGTCTAACTGGTGACCTTGGGCTGAGGTCAAAAGGTCAAAGATCTGTACATTTCGGTTACCATATTATTTTCAAAGATTTTTATACCAACTTTTGTGTGTGTTCTCACAAATAAAATCTAAACATCCTTTTCTCAGAAATCATTGGGTTGTTTGAACTTTAATTTCATATTGAGTATTCAGTATAAATAATATTTGTTTTAGGTCACTTCCAGGGTTCATTCTAGAGCGCGCCCTTGCGCCTTTGGTGCAAAAAAAATAATTCTGGCGCAGGAAATTTTCAATCAACCGGCCGACCCGGCGCACGTTTTTTTCCCAGTCAAAAGGAGCATATCCCATTCTATTCACTCAATAGAAATACAATCGAGGGCGCAAAAGTAATGACGCCGCTCATTAGTTGCTAGGGTCGATTTACCAATCACTGCGCGGTTTACAGATCGATGTTCAGTAAACTCTCCAAAATGGCAGCGAAAAGAAAACGCGAATACACTCTGTTCGATTTGTGAGGAAAAAAGCCCAAAAGCGGTGACGAAAATAATGAAAAGGCGATAGATTCTCGCCGATACTAGTGGTCCATCTACCCAAACAAAAGAAACTATGCCACAAAGTTCAGAAACGGCTAAAGGAGTTCGTGTATTTCAGTCAAATTGGTTGAGCAAATTTCCGTGGCTTCGTGTAGACGACATAAAAGACAAAATAATTTGTGATCTATGTATTAAGCATTAAAGGAACAATACTTTAACGGATGGCTCATCTAATTTTAGAACTAGTACCCTTACCAGACATGCGGAATCCAAAGATCATGTGGGCTCAGTTATGGCTGATAAATGCAGCCTGAGTTTTCGTTTGCTGTTAAAAAAATAGTCTCTGAGAAAGAAGATACAATAATTATAGGCATGAAGAGTGTGTACTGCTTGGCAAAAGAAAATCTCCCTATGCATAAATATACAAGTCTGCTTGAATTATTATCATCTGTTGATTGTAAAATTACTGCAAGCTTATCCCAAGTGAAAAATGCAAGTTATTCATCAGAGACAACAGCAAATGATATGTTACAATCTTTAGCCTCTGTTATTACATCAGACATTGGTACTCAGCTACAAAATTCTCCATATGTTAGTGATTTTGCTGATGAAAACACAGATATTGGTTGTCAGAAAAAATATTCGCAAGAATGTTAGACCCTGAAATTTATATTCCTTTAACTTGCTATCTGGAAAATATCAAAGTACCAGATGGGACAGGTAAGGTAGTGAGTACTGCAATTCTAGATTGGGTTTTGGCAGTGGTGGGGCAATAGCAATGACCGGCACAGGGGCAGGTGTAACGGGACACTTACCTCGTCAGAATCCAATGCTGTTTAATTTCCATTGTATAGCACATCGCCTAGCCCTAGTAAGCTCACAAGCAGCAAATTCTATTCCATATTTGAAAGAATACCAAGAAACACTTACTGGGATGTTTTACTTTTTTAACTCATCTGCCAATAGGACTGAAACACTTTCTGAAATTCAGGTCTTGCTGAATGAACCTCAATTAAAAATGACTGAAATACATGAAGTTAGGTGGTTGTCTATATAAATCTGTAGAGACAGTGTATAGGTGTCTTGATGCATTAATTAGAATGTTCAGCACAGACAAAGAACCTAAAGCAAAAGTCTATGCTAAGAAGATTGGACATTCAGACTTTAATTCAGCAACATATATGTTGATGGATATATTGCCAGTTTTAACTGAACTGTGTTTAGTTTTTCAGAAAATAGAATTGGATGTTTCTGTTGTTGAAGTATTAGTGGAAAACTGCAAAAAAACATTGGAAAGCAAAAAAAGTTCTGCAACTGTAAATGTACCAAGTTATCTTGATGAACTAAAGGACCATATGCAACTAAAAATGGTAAACTTGTCTTTAAGGATAACCATATCATAAGCAAAGGGCAAAGAAATGTAAATAACTTGAAGGACAACTTCACTGACAGTCTGATTGAGAGATTAAATGACAGATTTCCTGCTAAAGACAGTAATTTGATCTTAAATTTTGGTGTTTTATGTATGAGACCACTGTCATTCTTGTCATTAAATGAACTTAGCACATGGGGGGATGAGACGATTGAAACTCTGATAACACACTTTGGTAAGGAACAAACCCATAAGTATTCAGATATGTTTAGCAAAGCCACACCACTAATAGAAGCTGATGAAAGCAGAAAGGAGTGGACCAAAGTGAAACCCCTTGTTGTAAATTGTGGGTATCCAAGGGACAAGCTGTAGTACTGCAGATCTCAAGGCTGTCAGAGGGGTCTACTGGTCAGATCTTTGCAACATCTAGTGTTATATACCAAATGAAAATGTGGGGTCTCTAGTTTTTAAAAGTAGTTGATGACACCTCTGTTTCTGAGTACTAACCGAGTTATCTCCCCTTGAATTACCCCACCCATTTTGATCATATTATAAGAGGTTATGAATTTAGCTTGTTAAATAATTGAGTTGAAGCGTCCAGGAAGAAAAATATACCCATCATTACTCAAAACGGTACTTGAAAAAGTAGAAAAGTTAAGTTTTGATCAGAGAATGGGCTTTTGAACTTTTTTGTTGGTCTTTTAAAGTTAAATTATGTGTTAAAACTACATTGAATAAAAATATATTTGAAACTTTTAATTTAAGAATCTTCCCATTAGTGGTATGCCCTTAGAAATGACTAAAAATTTAAAGAACACTTATTTATCGATCTTATCAGGGTTTCTTGATTCCAATTTCTGTATACGGAATGCTCTGGGAGCAATAATAAGCATGTAAATACCCCACCCACCTATTACTACTGCAGATCTCATGGCTGTTTGAGGGTGACCTTGGTCATATTTTGCTAACATCTGGTGTTATATACATGTACGTATACCAAGCAAAAATGTAAAGTCTCTAGTAAATAGAAATAGTTGATGACACCGCTGATTCTGAGTACTAACCGAGCTATCTCCCCTTGAATTACCCCACCCATTTTGATCATATTATAAGAGGTTATGATCATTAGTTTGTTAAATAATTGAGATGAAACATCTAGTAAGAAAAAAATGCCCATCATGGCTCATAACGGTACTTGAAAAAGTAGAAAAGTTAAGTTTTAGTCAGAGAAATGGGCTTTCAAACTTTTTTGTTCGTCTTTAAAAGTAAATTTGGTGTCAAAACTCCTCTGAATAAAATATTTTTGAAACTTTCAGTTTAAGAATCTGCCCATTAGTGTTATGTCCTTAGAAATAACTAAGAATTTAAAGAACACTTCTTTATCTATATTATCAAGGTTTCTAGATTCCAATTTATGTATACGGATATGCTTTGGGGACAATACTAAGCATGTAAATACCCCACCCACCCATTACTACTGCAGATCTCAGGGCTGTTTGAGGGTGGGTCAAATTTTGCTAACATCTAGTGTCACATACATGTTCATGTACCAAACAAAAATGTAGAGTCTCTAGTAAATAGAAGCAGTTGATGACACCGCTGATTTTGAGTACTGACCGAGTTAAGTCCCTTTGATATACCCCAACCCATTTTGATCATATTATGAGAGATTATGGGTGTCAGTTTTGGAATATAATCAAAATCATGCATTCAGGCAGTAAATATAGCCATCACTATTCATGATAGCACTTGAAGAAGTAAATAAATTTAGTTTTAGTCAGAGAAAAAGGGTTTGGAACTATTTTCTTTGTATATTACAGTTATATCCTATTTCAAAACCCAGCTGCTTTGAACAAGCATATAATAGAAACTTTCAACTAAAGAAACTGCCCGCTAGATTTATGTCTTTAAAAATGAATACTAATTCAAAGATCAGTGCCTCAGTTATGTCAACAGGGTTTCTAGATTCTAATTTCTACAAATAGAATGCTCTGGGGCAACTACTAGCATGTAAATACCCCACCCACCTATAAGATGAGGTGAAAACGCTAACATTGATAAAAGTCTTATAATACTAATTCACCCAAAATTTTTTATAGCCTAAATACGAAGAGAATAATCTCTGACAGTGTAACTGTATTGCAAGTGCATCAACACGATCTTTCTTAAGATTGTCAAGCACACCCAAGAAAATCATTTTAGGTCACTAGTGGCACCAATAACCATAACTCTTGCACGGCTAAACACAATTTACCTTATAACTTGAATATATGTTACCATTTATACCTGAAACTTACTGGGGTTAATATACTTAGTACGCCAAACGCAATTATAATGCATTAAACTATCTAGATATTCTAGGAAGAGTTACTGCCCTTGATTATTTTTTCCATTGTTTTGTATGGAAAAATGCAGTAAATAATAATAGCTCAATAAGTTAAATTTGAAAACTTATTTTCTAAATAGATTTAAATCTATCCTGAACCAATACTATGCCAAACTGCAGATCAAAAGGGGTACGTGCATTAAGAGGCTATTTTGGCCCCCATATGAGGTCAAAAAATAAATTTGCTCTTCACAAATTTCTTCTTATTAGTTTATTAGAACAATAGCCAAAGTGTAAAGTTCTCGTATTGATTCGACTTTTACGGTTGCTATGGTAACAAAAATGGCCGCCAAAATAGGCTGAAAATAGGAAAATGGCCATTTTGGAGCAAATTTGAGACATGTAACAGAGGAATTAATATAGAGCACAAGCAAATACCAAAAAAAAATAACAGATGATGAGATCATCACGGCACATAATATATTAAAAGTTTTTTTTTGGTATTTTCTTGTGCTGATATCTTATTCTTAAAAAATCGGTCTCCGAAATCCTCAAATTTGGCATAAAATAGCAATTTCTCTATTTTAAGCCTATTTTTTTTAGCTATTTTGGTTACCATAGCAACCAGTAAAAGGAAAATAAAGAAAAGAATTTTACACTTGGGCTATTCTTCTAGCAAAACACTAGGATGAAATTGGTGAAAATATTTAAGGGTTCAAAGATCAGGAATCGATACAATCAAGTACCACACCTGACCCAGGAACTTTCAGTTTTTTGCTCTAGAGGGGGCCAAAAAAGCCCCTTAATGCATGTACCCCTTTGTTTATGCTACATTTCTATTTTTTGAATCACGAGTTGTTGTCCCTTAATGGCAAGACTCACACATAGAAAATGGATCTATAATCGAATTTTCCTCCAATAACTTGCTTACTGAGGATCTGATTGCAATAAAATATACGAGACATTTGATTTTACACATCTTTACAGCATCTTTTGTATTGCTTTAGCGATATAAAATACTGCATGGAACATGCATTATTGCCCTTGATTTTGCGTCGTTTTAAGATTAAAAATCAATATAATAGGCCTTATAAATAAATGAATCAATGGTCCCAAAATATTGGTGAAATATTGAAATTTTCTTCATTTTATATAATTTGATGACGTTTGCATTTGTCTTCCTGTATCACCCAACATAAATGGGTATCTGCATTTTATTCTTTCATCAAATCAGAGTAAATGATCATTGACAAAGTGAGTGAGGTACGAATATACTGACAATCTTTATGGCTTCATATTTCATCAGAAATTATGACTATTCTAAATCTAAACAGTATGTAGCTTTTAAGTTTTCTATATACAGATATTATGTATCATTTTCCTGCTTTGCTTAGATTTTCGTCTATGCTTTAGAAAACTAATGCTTTTTTGTATCTTGTTAGTTTTAGGTACCCTAACACTTAAGATAAACCAAATTAATTTGCTAAACATCCTTTTCAGGACGACCCTGCAAGACATACTGTAACCTACAGATTATTTCATTAACCTCAAATGATAACCTTACTAACTCACATTTTCTCGTCAAAAGTCCGCTCTATAAATTAACAATGAGCTGTTTTTAGTCTTTCTTACTCAGAAATAAATGTACTTTAATTTCATACCACTTTCAATTACCTTATTGCAATTGAAGTTATAATTTAATCATATTTTCCCAAGAACATGTTTCTAAAATACACCAAATAAACAGGGCCTGCAAATGGTTGACATTTTTTCTATCAGATCTAGATTATAGCACACCAAGATGTAGACAAATTAATGTATGTGTTGAATCTGAAGGCATTGGTAGTGATGACAGTACAATCAAAATTATGTTGAACCTGTCCAGTTCTCAGAAAATTTAGCATATACAGTATGTATGATGTTTCTCTAATGGCAACGTTTATATAATGGAAACCTCACAGTACTTTGATGCTATTCGCGTTTGTATTCCAAAAAGGTGACAACAATAAAGCATAATAAAAGAGAACCACTGGACAATACTACATTGTTCTAGAACTTAAGTGGTTCCAGAGAAGATTTTTTATGTTCAACTATACAAGCCAATGTAAAACATGTGATCCCCCTGGGTGGAGCCAGTTTTGAATAAACTTGGCAGCTCCAGGCCTTGTGGGTCAAACAAGAAGGGTTTTGTGCTTTATTTAAATAAACCTATATAGCCTAAGTGGCTTGTTTTTGTCTGCACGGCCGTTATTTGAACAGACTCAGTGGAGGTCTACTTTGTGATGCTACATACTAAATATAATGGCATTGGGCCATGTGGTTTCAGACAATATTTTTTTTATATTTGCTGTAAAAAACTATATAAAACCAAGGGCCATAATTTGAACAAACTTGGTAAAGTAGCACTAGGTGACGCTATAACTCTGTGAATATTGTTTTATGCTTTCCATATTAAAGCCTATGTAAAACACGTGGCCCCCAGGATGGGTCCATTTTGGCAAAATGGGCATAATTTTAACAAACCTGGTGGAGGGGTCTACTAGATGATACAAATACCAATTATCAAAGCTGTATGCCAAGTGGTTCCAGACAAGAAGATTTGCTATGTGTACCTTATATAAACCTATGGAAAACATGTGAATCTGGAGCGGGCCACAATTGGCCCTAGGACCATAATTTTAACAAAATTAGTAGAGGTCTACTAGATGATGTTACATATTTAATATCAAGGCTCAAATGGTTTCAGACAATATTTTTTCATGTTTTCCGTTTTAAAAAAAGCAAGTGAGTATGGTCAGAAAATACCACAATCACACTCTGCAGACCAACCCACAGCCTATGTAAAACATGTGAACCCAGAGGCGGGACAATTTGTGGCCCCATGGGCATAATTTGAACAAAAAAGAAAAATATCTACTAGATAATCCTACACAAAATATCAAGGCTATCAGCCTTGAGGTTTCAGACAAGAATTTTTTTTAAGTTTTCGAAAATCTATTTTTACCCATGTGATCTAGATATACTATTTCATCAATTATTTGAGAGGGCCATATAAGGACTATTCCTGTCAGCCAAATTTGATTAAATTCAAGCCATTATTTTAGGGTGAGATATCGTTTGAAGCAATTGTTGATGACGCACGACGGACAACAGACACCCAACGACCACAATAGCTCACGTTGAGCTTATGAATCAGGTGGGCTAATAAAATATACTAAATATTGAGATTTTAAATATGTCTATTTGACCTTGACCCTTGACATTTAAATAGGTCATAACACAAATTTTAACTCTGACATACAAAGAGTGTAGACTATTACTTATTTTGATGAAACAAAATTGACGAAATATGGCAATTGAACTATTTCAATATAGATAAAGATTTTTTTATGAAAAGTTTGCTTTTTCCTTTTGCATTGAAACTATTTGCAAACAGACACACGGACAAACACAGCTTTTGGTACATGTATCATTGGTATTGATAATTTATTTTAAATGTTGTTTTCCAACCAATACCATACAAGTCATAACAATATTGTATTAACGTGTCCTTATGAATAAATGCAATGCTCTAGACCAACTGTATACAGCATATGCATAATCCTATATAACGTGTGTGTACGGGTCAAGGGCCATAACTGTGTAAGTACTCATCCTCGACGATGTCATTAACTGGATTCTGAAGTCGTACATACAGACAAATATTTTGGTATATATGACGCTTGATGTTAGTACAATCTTACCAGCAAAGTTCATAAGGAGAGGAATTCTGGCCAGTCGAATGTGGTAGTATAAAGCGGTTATCATCTTGACGTGATTCAAACTGGGGCCGTTACGGAATAGCTCACTCCTCGCTTGATTGGGGGTATTTATTCCCCTTTGGTGGCAAAGAATATGTTGAATTTAAGTATGTAAGACTAGTACTTATAAGTTAAGCTTCAAACAGGCACAAACTATACTTTTACTAATAAACAGATAAATAAATTACGCATTTTTTGTGATTTGGGGGGTATGCCTATTTGACCTTGACCTTTGACCTTGAGAAAGGTCACAACTTGATTTGAAGCTTGACCTAAAACAAGTGTATGCTTTTGCTTACATTGATGAAAAAAAAAGATGAAACTTGCATTTTGAACTAAGTTATGGTTAAAAATTGTGTTTATGAAATATTAGCACTGCCCTTTTACATTGACACTATTTACAAAAAGACACACGGACAAACACACCTTTAGGTATCGTACATGTTGAAACTATATTTCAATGTTGTTTTCTAATCCAATACCGTATAAATCATAAAAATATTTCAATTATGTATGCTTATTAGAAATAAATGCAATGCTATCTGCCAACTGTATGCAAAATTCTAATAATCTGTTATAATGGGTATGTACGGTTCAAGGGCCGTAACTCTGTTAGTACTCATCAGCGACGATGTCATCAACCGGATTCTGAAGCTGGACATACCAACAAACATTTTGGTATATGTCACTAGATGTTGCACCGATCTGACCAGTAAAGTCCTTAAGGAGAGGACTTTTGGCCAGTCGTCTGCTCTACTATGAGCATATTATGGGGCCTGATCAGCAAATATCACACGGATGACTTCCCCAACCTGTTAAAACTGTCTGCACTTGCTATTACTGCCCCTATTCATACTGCAGATTGTGAGAGGTTTTAGCTGCCAAAATACAACCAAAATAGCTCTGAAAAACAGACTATCACCAGACAGGGTGGATAATTTGATCACTATTTCAACTGAAGGCAAGCCTTTGGAAGAATACAACTTTGAAAAAGCCTTGACATATTGGAGAGAGAAGAAGCATAGAAAAATATTCTATGCTTAAACTTGTAAAACTCATGACAGTATTGAGTAAAAGCTGTGTATATATGTTTAACAGTTAAGCAGTTTAATTTTTACTAGTTGTTCAACAGTTTTAAACTTTTTAAAGTGTTCAATTTTGGATTTAAAATAATTTCCATTGGTTCACAGTGTACAGTACAGAATATATTAAAGGTATGCAGATTGGTACATTTTTTTCGGCCCCAAGTTTTGGTCAATGGCCCCTGTTTTTCTGTTGGGCATGGGCCATAAAATTTCATTCTAGAATGAACCCTGCTTGACCAAAATAGCCACCATGCTTATAAATGGTAAAACAAAATATGTTTAAATAATATGGCTAAGTTGACCTTTACCTATTTTAACATTATTAAGGAGACCAGGCGAGCACTTCAGGACCTTCAGGTTTTTTTTGTTTGATTTGATTCTTTACGTCCCATCAACAATCTTTCAGTTAAACATGGACTGGTCTATTCCTGGGTTGAACCAGTACTAAGCTAGGATAAATGTGTCTTGCTCAAGGACCACAACCCAGTGACGCCGGTGAGGCTCACACCCACGGCCCCTTGGTCTCGAGTCAAGCACTCTACCACCGAGCCACTGCGCTCCCTTAGGACCTTCAGGTCATTAAGTTTAAAGAGTTACTAGTTTTTTGGGGTTTTTTTTCAGCAAAATGTCTCAAATCAACAACATTGTAGCCAAAATCATCAGTGCCATCGAAGAGCTAACTCTATCTATAGAAACACTTAAACAACTAGATCCCAGGATGGTTCAAAAACCCACAAAATATTCCAGTTACTCGCTGCAAAGAGTCAGAAATGTGAATCTCTACTCCATATTTTAGAGAGGGATGTGAGTGAGCATCTGTCAGGCGGTCTTGTGGCAGAGCTTGGCAAAATAACTGCCACAACAACAACAAAAAAATTTGGCAACCACCAACATGGATAGTCAAGCCATGCTTGATGGCTTTAAAAGTCTAGAGGGGCTGCCAGAGAGGCTACAGATAATCAGTGACCAAATAAAGTCCAGGACACAACATCTGGTCCAGCTGTCTATTTCAGAGGGGACCCAAACACAGGTACTTTTTAAATCTGTTCTTACCAATCTAACAAGGTTGATCTTGACGATAACAAACCCATCAATAAAGTCATCTGAAAATGTTGTCTGCTTAAGCTGTCTGCTGCATATATTTGCTAACAAAGTTGATTAAGGCTTCTACAGAGGCAAACAGTCTGGACTGCTCCATCAAAGAAGTCTTAACACGGTCCATCCGTCGTCCTTTGTCTGTCTTTCAACATTATCAAACATCTCCCCTGAAAGCACTCTGCCAATTAAATTCTAATTTGACATGGAGACTCCTTTAACGGGTGGAGAAGTCAAAACTTTTATTTTGTGATTTCCATAAAATAAATTTTCCTTGGTGGATAAGAATTTTGACAAATTTACTTTTAATTACAGTCTGATCCAGAATTTACCGATACCAAGCCGGAAGACTATATTCAGGAAAAAGCTGATAACAATCAGGTAAAACTGTCTCTAGTAACATTTTAGTCCTTGAAAATTATTATTTTGAACAAGAAGACCAGGGAGGGCAGTGGCTCAGTGGTAAATTGCTTGACTCGAGACCGAGGGTGTGAGCCTCACCGGCGTCACTGCGTTGTGGTTCTTGAGCAAGACATATTTATCCTAGCTTAGTACTGGTTCAACCCAGCAAGACCCCTCCCTGTTTAACAGAAAGATTGTTGATGGGACGTAAAGAATCAAATCAAACAAAAAACAAACAAACCAGAAGACCGATGCTTAGAATGAACCATTGTGCTCTATAATGTATTTAAACTAGTTATTCTAGGTTCATTTTGTTCTACTTTACAATTTTGTTAAATTCAGTTCTGACTGTATTTATATTATTTTGGGAAAATGTAGTTGAATTTAATGCAGAGCATACTTTATTAGGATGAAAAATCCTTAATGACATGTGTCCTTGTCTCATCTTTGCAATGTTAAATAAAGACTGAAAATTTTTAATCTGGAACTAATGGGGCAATAACTTTTAGTCTTGGTATAATAAAAGGGTATGGTCATTTCAACGCTTCAGCAAATGACATTATAAATATGTTCTTAAAAGGGTATCCTTTGGAAGCAAAGACTGCACCAAAGAACTGAAACTAGAGTGTGCATATTTACTGAGCCAGACTAGCTAGTTCTGCCATTTAGGCATCATCAGTGACCCTCTAATAGTTTCAAAGTTCCACAATGAAACCCATGATCCCAAAGGACAAGAAAAAAAATCTACACTATAGTGAAGGGCAGGGAGACGTTCTACCGCCACCACACAGTCCCAGTCACCAACTGTAGTGAAGTCAAATATGTTCTTAAAAGGGTATCCTTTGGAAGCAAAGACTGCACCAAAGAACTGAAACTAGAGTGTGCATATTTCCTGGGCCAGACTAGCTAGTTTCTGCCATTTAGGCTTCATCAGTGACCCTCTAATAGTTTCAAAGTTCCACAATGAAACCCATGATCCCAAAGGACAAGAAAATAAAATCTATATAGTGAAGGGCAGTAAAACCTTGTATGAAGTTTTTCAGAAAGTGTCCTGATTTTAGGTTATATCTTATTATCAGTTATAACAACAGTGAGGATTATTTAAAAAAATCATCAAAAATTATAAAATATTGCATGGATAATTTGACAGTCTGCATGTTGGTTATAAACCAAATCACACCAAATCACGTCTTATATGTTTGATTGCCTGTTAAATTCCACATTGGTTGGTCAGGCCTAATACTCATTGACTACCCTGTTTTCATTAATGGGTCGGTGCATCCATGAGAGCTTAGCAAATTTTATGTTTTTACAACAGCAGATCATATGGTGAAGATTTGTCCAATAAAATTAATGTAAGTCAATGGTGACTTCTGGGTGGTATAGCTGCAGCTTTGGGAGATGAACCTGTCATATTTGGCTTGATTACAGAATCAAATTTGCTTCACTTGACAACCCTTTGCATTTGGAAAATCTCATAACATCTACTTTTACAAACAGTAAAGACCCAGATGAAATGCTGCATAATGTGGCTTAGATGAAATGCTGCATAATGTGGCTTTTAATCAGGGTCTAAACTGTTTAAGGCAAAAAACAAAGATCTTCGACAAAATATTTACCCCTACGCCTTTTTTAAAAGCTACAAGAAGAAAGTTAACTATTTGATATATAATTGTATTCAAAATAAAATAGAATTTCTCTTATTTATATTTTCTTACTAGGGTATAAAATTGTTTTGCATGATGGTATATTTAGGTATTAAGATTCTGCATTAAAGTTTATTGAGCTAAATAATTAGGGCCGTGACAACATTTGTTGGCTTTTCGGCTTGCCTGCCCCTCTGTCTGTCTATCCATCTGTCCGTGGTCACTATTAACTCAACTTGTTTTATTCAGATTTCTTCCAAATTTCATATATGGATTGCTATTATCAAACTCTAGTTCAAATTCGAATATCAGCTTTTTTCGATGATTGTGTCTGTTTTGTTGCTTTACGCCCCAAGTCAACAGCTATGGTTATGGCTAAAGTATGGGACCAGGCAAGAATTGAACTCGCGACCCCTGGACCTGCAGTCAGACTTGCATCTGTTGCCAGACATGTTATCGACTGCGCTACGCGTCCCGGTCTTTATTCCACGATTGATAACTAAGATGGCCGACAAAATGACTGTGCCTATGTGTACAGTGTCGTGGTCACACTAACTCAGTCATTTTTAATCAGATTTCTTTCACATTTTATATGGATTGCTTCAATCAAACTCTTGTTCAAGTTTGAATGTTGGTTTTATTTGATGAACGATAACCAAGGTGGCTGGCAAAATGGCTGCCGCCTATAAGTTTGCAATTGTGAACCCTGTTGTGGTCACTCTAACTGAGTCATTTTTAATCAGATTTCTTTCAAATTAAATACATGGATTGATTCCTTCACCCTTTTTTTTCGAGTTTGAAAAGGGGTTATGTCCAAAGAACGATTACCAAGATGGCCGACAAAATAGCCGCCACATATCAGTTTGCTCTTGTGGGCACTCTACCTTAGTCATTTGTTATCCGATAGCTTCCATATTTTTTTATATATGAATTACTTTTATTAAACTCTCACCAAAGTTCGAATATAGACTTTGTCGGATAACCAAGATGGCTTCTAAAATGGATGCCACCTGTCACTTGTGGGCACTCTTAGTCACTTATCTCCCGATTCCTTTCAAATTTTATATACTAATTACTTAATCAAACTCATCTTACCAACCATTTATCAGAAAAAATTATATATGGGCATTTGGTAACGTTCATGGCAGGCTTCTACTTGACAGCTTCAAACACTCCGGTCCTTGTCCCAGCGTGGGGTTAGAGGTCATATTCTAGGACTTCTTCAGACTTTTTATAGAATCGTATGAATTTGAATAACAGATACTTTTTGGGCTGCATTTGTCTCTGCGATGTCAATCCTTGTGATTTATGTTGAGGTCAAAATCTAAGTGTTATTCTTTTTACTGACTTATGTAGACATCTTACCAACCATTTATATTTGGAAATATTCATATATGGTACCATTTAAGGCTGGCTTCCACTCAACTACTTCAGATGCATGGTTACATACTAGAGTTCTTTAGGGGTGTTTTGGGGTATGGTGAAATTGGGGCTTGGACGGAAAGGACATCAGCCAGGAGTACAGTGACGTCCCCTAACATTGCGCAGCCCCTAACATTGCGCATTAGCCAAAGTGACTATGCCATATTTAATCAGACCAAATCTTTTAATTATATTTAATATTTTCTGCTTTTGGAAAGAGAAAAACAGCAAAAAGTTTTTATTTCATGCTTTCACTGCTGAGCATGGGTGAATTATTGCAAAAAATTGTAAAGTGTTGTTAAAAAAACTTTCTGACCGTAATTTCAAATGGCCTAGGCTTCAAATCAAGTTATTGATGAAGTAAATTGTTGAGAACAACCTGGTGGTAGTTTTGTTAAGGGGCTATTTTTGTTATCCTAAAACAAGGGGGTTGTGCACTTCAAATAAAAGTTGCTAGAGATCAAGAAAATATTTTTCATTTTGAACTTAGTGTAAATAAAGTGTAATGAATACTTTATTTCGCTGTGAACAATTTTTCAAGTTTGTTCTTATCATATCCAACGGAGTTTAACAGGCTTAAGTGCGCAATATTAGGGGCCTTCACCGTATAGCTAATTTCATACCGAGTTTTCTGTACACATTCCGATTAGCTCGGAGCCCTCCTGAATAGAAAAATATCTGTCCAATCAAAAAACATTCCACCAGTGTTACGTATATTTAAATAAGCATTGCAGATGCCCAATGTTGACAAGTGAAAACACATGAGATTATGTAATTTTCGGTTATATAAGGAATGTCTATTGCTAGATTGACTTGATAGCTCGATGCCACATTGCCGATGATGTGTTAAACAGGATTTTGAGTCAATCTTCAAAATGGTGAAATGTTTACATAAACACCTACCCAGGTGTTGTGACATACTCAATTCTGACGTCAGAAAGTAAACAGCTTGTTTGTTTGTTTGTTTGATGCTTAACGACGCATCAACCCTTGTGGGTCATTAGCGTCAGACGGTATTAAACTAAACATGATGTGGATGGAAAGAGTAAAAATTTGTAAGATAAGATAAAAGGAATGATGATGATGAGTTTGTATAATGATAATAAATTGAAATGCGATTGTTGACAGGAGAGACCATGAACAATATCTGACAGTTTCAAAGAGCTATTCAGATAATTGTACATGTTCTTTAACTGAACAAAATACAACATAATATAATCTGTATTATGGTCTGATACAAATGTAAAACAAAACATGATTTTAAAAATAGCAATTAGATTTTGTTAAAAAGATCTATTTGTCTTAAAAATGTCATAATACTATCAATATGTATATCTTGAAATAATTCTTTCATGTTATCAACATGGAAGCAATTATTTCTTACTTGTGCAAAATCGTCACATTCCAAAAGGAAGTGACGTACAGTGAATGGTGCGTCGCAACCAACACATTGCGGCTGCTCTTCACTTTGTAGTAAGTGTGAATGAGTGACTCTTGTATGACCTAAGCGGAGTCGAGCTAAAACTACTTCTTTTCTAATGTTGCGAATAACTGATTGATATTCACCAATAGTTTGGTGACTGTACATGTTCTTTAACTGAACAAAATACAACATAATATAATCTGTATTATGGTCTGGCTTTCAATACAGAAAGCGAGTCAGAAAATATAATAAATTTATTGTTAGCATCACAAGTGCTAATGAAATCTAAAGCTAGATCAATTGCTTTGGCTTCAGCAGTGAAAATTGATGAATCGTCAGGTATACGTTGCATATTACTATGGTTGTCTGATATAACAGCACAACCAACCTTTGAGTCTTCCTTTGACCCATCAGTATAAATTTGTTGGTAATTCTTATAACGGCTTTGCATTTTTCTGAAATCATCTTTTAATACGTGTGGATTTGATTCAGATTTTTTCACGGAATGTAAATCAAAAAGTATTTCAGGTGGTTTCATACACCAAGCTGGAATATTTGGTGTAATTTTTTTTTCAATATTTTGTGGTTTGATATTGGCAGATTCTAAGAGTGGTGAAATTCTGATGCCAAATGATTTAATAGCTTTAGGTTTTTGTTCATATAAATTAACATACTTTGGTGGGAATGTAACTTCATGAGCAGGATTTGATGGGTTAGCAGCAAGTCTTATAGCATATTGCAAAGAGAGTTTCTCTCTTCGTGAGTATAGTGATGGTTCATCTGCTTCCACATAGAGACTAGCAACAGGAGAAGTTCTAAAAGCCCCTAAAGCTAATCTAAGTCCTTGGTTATGTATAGGATCAAGCATTTGAAGATATGATTTTCGTGCAGAGCCATATATAATACAGCCATAGTCTAATTTTGACCGGACTATAGACCGATACAGCTTTAGAAGTGTAGTTCGGTCTGCACCCCAAGAAGTATGGGAAAGCACTTTTAAAAGATTCAATGCTTTTAAACATTTAGCTTTGAGATATTTAATATGGGGTATAAAACTGAGTTTTGAAACACAATATGTAAAACTTAACCTGTGCATATACTTTAGTCATTCGAGCCAAAGATAGCCATAGTGAAGGATCGACCCACCCACCCACCCGTTATCGAAGCAAT
Organism: Loripinus fragilis; assembly: GCA_964019695.1. Classification (NCBI taxonomy): domain Eukaryota; kingdom Metazoa; phylum Mollusca; class Bivalvia; order Lucinida; family Lucinidae; genus Loripinus; species Loripinus fragilis. The sequence goes on from OZ026528.1 coordinate 6,537,016, forward strand.
GGACCTTGTGGGGATGTTAGTATATATTTCAGTATCTGGTGCAGGCGATCTGAGGGGCGGAGCTGTTGGTGGAGTTATAACTGAAGTTAAGTATTTCTTTTTTATGTTTCAAGGGAAATAACCTAAATAGTAATGAGTAATAAGGACAAACGCAGTTACAGTCAGTACTACACACATATACACACTACTATGTAGAGCCGTAATGGCGAATTTAATAAGCGTTTACGTTGTTGTTCGTACACAAAGGTTTCATGTGATTCGAAATACATTCTCACCAGAAAGTAAGATCAGCAAATACCACATGATTCATTGCAGACCAACTCACTGCACCATGAGGATGAGAAACAGAACATTTATAGTAACAAGACATATAAGAAGGGTGGTGGTATTTTGTTCTATGTTGCCTTCTGGTTATTGGATGTGTTGAGACCAATCCAGGGCCACGAAAGGGGAAGAAAAATCTTTCATATAAGAAAAATTCTCAGAACAACAAGCAGTATAAGAGAGACTACCGCTGCAGAAGTTTTATAGAAGATGATGATCACAGCACATTGGTGATGAATAGTACCACAAATTTTTCTGGAATACAAGAATATCCCGTCCATACACATCCATCTTCTCATGAAGTTGAATGCTCTTTCCCACCAGTAATTCAAGACACAGGAAAGACAAATATCTTACGTAGTACAAGCAGGCAGCCTCTACAACCTCTTAGTGCTGCAGAAAGGAAAGCAATGTCAAGCTTGAAACAAGAAGTGAAACAGAAAGAAAAGCTAGCCGATCTTGAAAGGAAACGAGTAAAACGTTCTTGTGTGGAGTATAAAGAAAAGGAAAATCAGTTGGGAAAAATTTGTAAACGAATGAAATGGACACAGTCAGCTGAATAAAGAGAACAGGAAAATAAGGATCAACAAGTTTTAAAGAAAGAGAAACGTGCACAGTCAGAAGATTATAAATGTAAAGAGAATGACAGAGAGTAACAATGAGAGAAACACGTTCAAAATCAAAGCACTATAGGGAGACTGAAAAAAAGAAACAGCAAGTAGCAAAGAGGGAGAAACGCTCTCAGCGCTCAGTGTGCAGAATACAGAGATAGTGAAAGGAAGAACCAACAAGTAGCAAAGAGGGAGAACACTCTCAGTGTGCAGAATACAGAGACAGTGAAAAGAAGAAAGACCAAGAAGCGAGGAAGAAGAAACGCTCTCAGTCTTCAGAATACAGAGACAGTGAAAAGACGAAACAACAAAGTAGCAAAGAAGGAGAAGCACTCTCTTAATACAAAATATAGACACAGTGAAAAGAAGAGAGACCAAAAAGCGAGGAAGAAGAAACGCTCAGTCTTCAGAATACAGAGTAAAGAAGAAACAAGTAGCAAAGAAGGAGAATCACTCTCTTAATACAAAATACAGAGACATTGCAAAGAAGAAACAACAAGTAGCAAAACGCTCAGATGCACCAAAAAAGCTTCATGATGACTTCATCAATTTAAAAAGCAAGCAAAAGCAGAGAAAAAAAACCCTATGTATAAAGAAATAGAACGAGTTAAGAAATGTGATTCACTACGTAGAAAACATACCTTAGTCAGGCAAGAATGTATACCTGTTAAAAGCTTCTTAATAAAATTGACCCCATAGCAGACAGGTTCAGATTTACAATTCAAGAGGGTCCAGTTCATGTTTGCAGTAGCTGTAAGAGGACACTGTATCGACATTCTGTGAAATATGTTCCAAAACATAGGTACAAGAATACAAAGAAGGGTTCAATGGAATTTGTTTTGACTGGTTATGTTAGTTTTGATGGTCATGAGGATATATGTATGACATGTAATCGGGCACTGATGTGTGGCAAGGTACCAGTGCAATAAGAATGTAATCACCTCCAGCTGGATGCTATTCCAGACCAATTATCTTCTCTTTGCCAGTTAGAACAAAGGCTTATAGCACAGAGACTCCCATTTATGCAGATTTGTAATCTTCCAAGGGGGGCACAAAAAGGAATTCACGGACCTGTGGTTAATGTACCTTCCAATTTGGATACTTTAGTCACAACATTACCAAGTGATGCAGGTCTCGTGGCAGTCAAGTTAAAAAGAAAATTACAATACAAAGGCCACAGCATATATCAGTGTATTAATCCTACTAATGTTCAAAATGGTTTGTAGTATCTTCCAGGCAATAATATGCTGTATGCAGACATTAAACAACATGAAAACTGGATAAAGCAATGTTTACAAATGAATCAAGATCTGTCAGAGCAGTTATTCAACCCTTTCAATGAAGCAGAAGATAAAGAACAGTTTGTACCTATAGACGAAGACATATTTTGTTGTGAATGTCACTTTGGGGGCTAAAGACCGTCCAGCTCAACTCCTCTTCTAGGTAGGATAAGCCTTTGTGACAACAGACTGGTAAAACTTTAGACAATTATTGAAGAGGGCTACGTAAGGTCAGTTTGGCAAAATCAAGCCTGTTGTTTAGGATATGTCCTTAAAAGGAAGCGTTGACAACACATGACAGACATCCAACAATCTCAATAGTGCAACTTATGTCTTTTGCTCAGGTAAGCTAAAAAGAGGAAGCAATAACATGAGTATACTTGTTGACAAACATTTATTTACCTTTGATATCACAAACTCTTATTATAATATTAACTTAAACAAAGATCAGCACATGTACTTGTATAGTCTACAAAAACATTTTAATAAAGATCAGCATAGTCTACAAAAACATTTTTAAAAATTAGCATAGTCTACAAAAACAATTTAAAAAAGATCAGCATATGTATTTGTGCAGTCTACAAAAAACATCTCAGAGGTAATTGGGTACTTTTTTATGTTTGTCTTTCGCTGATATCATAGAATTTTTTCCCAAGAATATTAAATTACACAGTGATTCTTGAAAAAATCGTACAATTTAAAATGGAAAAAGTCGAAAAACGAACTTAACAAAGACCCCAAATGTAACTTGTATATTTTAGACTGTGCAATAACTTAACCCCTGTAGGTCAGAAATAGACTGAAAGTGTAAGTTTCAATCAAGGGTGGATAACTCACAATCTGGATAGGTAAGAGTGACGATCCTTAGTCACAATATGTAACCTTTGATGGTCAACATATCTGTGAAGTTTCATTCAGATATTCCATATAGTAAATGAACTACAGGTCAAAAACCGTTTTTCAGATCAATCAAGGGCGGATAACTCATGAACTGGAAAGGTAAGAGTGACGGTCCTTCATTGTAATATGTAACCTTTGCTGTTCAACATATCTGTGAAGTTTCATTCAGATATCATAAACAGTAAAAGAATAACAGGCCAGAAACCATTTTTTAAAGGGAGAAAGGGCATTAACTCCATCGAAAATGGTCGGATTTTGCCCATTAACAATCCCATACCACTCATCCCCAATAACAATATGTATGCGAAATTTGAAAAAATTCTGTGCATAAATACTCAAGTTATCGATTGGAAACAGTGAGCACGGATGGATGAAATGAACTACAGGTCAAAAACCAATTCTCAGATCAATCAAGGGTGTATAACTCACAATCTGGAAAGGTAAGAGTGACGATCCTTACCCACAATATGTAAAATTTGATGGTCAACATATCTGTGAAGTTTCATTCAGATACTCCATATAGTAAATGAACTACAGGTCACAAAACATTTTTCAGATCAATCAAGGGCGGATAACTCATGAACTGGAAAGGTAAGAGTGATGGTTCTTTGTCACAGTATGCAACCTTGGATGTGAAACATATCTGTAAAGTTTCATTTAAATATTTCACATAGTAAAGGAACTACGGGTAAAAACATTTTTTTTATTCAATCAAGGGCGGATAACTCACAAACCGGAAAGGTAAGAGTGACGGTTCTTAGTCACAATATGTTACCTTTGATGTGAAACATATCTGTGAAGTTATATTCAGATATTCCATATAGTAAAGGTACAATAGGTCAAAAACTTTTTTCAGACCTATCAAGGGCGGATAACTCACAAACTGGGAAGGTCAGAGTGACGGTCCTTAGTCACAATATGTAATCTTTGATGTGCAACATATCTGTGAAGTTTCATTCAGATATCACGAACAGTAAAGGAATAATAGGCCAGAAACCATTTTTCCAATACGAAAAAGGGCAGTAATCCCATACCACTCATCGCGGATAACAATATGTATGCAAAATTTGAAAAAAATCCGTGAATAAATACTCAAGTCATCGATCGGAAATGGTGAGCACGGACGGACGGACGGACGGACGGACAGACACACAAAGGTATAACATAATACCCCGCCACACTTTAGTGGCGGGGTATAAAAACTACTTTATATTAATCTATGATAACCTATATACATAGACTGACAAAAAACACTTCATAAATTCTGATGCTGTAGTATTTGTTAAGCTATAAACATGCTTTAATCATAAGTGAAGTTTGTAGGCAAGACCCCAGGTAATATGTATTGTTATTGTTTGTTTGTTTTGTTGCTTTACGTCCCAAGTCAACAGCTATGGTCATGGCGGGACGGTCAGTTCACTTAACCACACTTTTTCCTGGGCAAGCTTGAACAAGCAGTTAACCAGTACTTCATGCACATACTTTCGCTTGTAACTGACAACAACCCTTCTTGAATGATTCAGCGGAAGAGAGGAGAATGACCGTAGAAATTATTTCATGATCAATCTCCACGAAAGTATGGGACCGGGCCGGGATCGAACTTGCGACCCCTGGATCTGCAGTCAGACTCGCATCTGTTGCCAGACACGTTACCGACTGCGCTACGCGGCCCGGTGTGTATTGTTATTATTGCAGTGATTGCCTGACATTTGATGTAATGTTGCAATTTACTAAATAAAGTAATTTTAGAACTAACCCTCCTAACAAGTGATCATTACGATGATAAAAAAGTGTAGCAGGCTACTGTCTTGCCAACCACGTGTGACAGTGACGTCATGTATTGTTTACAAAGTTATCAGAGACTTATAATCGATAGTTCACTTGTGTATCAACCCTTTCCTCAGGATAGGATTAATACACACGTGATCTATCGATTCGCGTCAGCTCAAGTGAAGTGTACACGTTGGTGTTTTACTTTGCAATCGTAAACGAAGTATAACGTCACTGTAACTCTTGGTTGGCACGACAGTAAGTGAATGGGACAATTAAAAAAATCAACAACAACAAATACTGCCAACTTGTTTCCATAACAAAATTTACTGAAACTTATGGGGATATATCTTTCAAAGCTCTATCTTGCATGAAATCTTTCCTGTATAAACAAAAATTGCTTTTTTATATCTAAGAGATGGGGATACCTTTGGCCACAATTTAGATATCTCGCATAGATCACTGTACGCCCCATCATACAGCATTTGAGCAGTTGGCAGCATGCTTATCAGTCTTTAATTTATTTGTTTGGTGCTTAACGACGCATCAACCCTTGTGGGTCATTAGCGTCAAGCGGTATTAAACTAAACATGATGTGAATGGAAATAGTAAAAATTTGTATGATAAAATAAAAGAAATGATGATGATGAGTTTGTATAATGAAAATAAGTTATAATATAGTTGTTGACAGAAGAGACCACGTACAATATCTGACAGTTTAAAAGAGCTATTCAGATAACTGTACATGTTCTTTGACTGAACAAAGTATAACTTTAACTAGTCTGTATTATGGTCTGATACAAATGTAAAACAAAACATGATTTTAAAAATACTTATTAGATTTTGTTAAAAAGATTTATTTGTCTTAAAGCTGCATACTCTGTAACTATGAACATTTTTCGAAAAAAAATATTTTCTTTTTAAATCATTTGTAAAAGTAGAATTAAGTTATGTTGTCACAATAAATCTAATATCTACAGCTGAAAACTGCATGGAAAAGTGAATTATCTTATAAAAACAGGCGCTTTTTCTCTTATATGTAATTATTTGCGTCCCTCCAATAATTCTAGACAGGTAATTTTTAACATAAATGCTGTTGTTTAGGTACCAATAATTTGTTAATTATTACGAAAAAGGTAAAATGTATACCTGGATTCTAGTATTTTACTGTGTTCTTGAAAAATAGAAACATTATTTCTAAAATGAAAAGATCAAAAGTTACAGACTATGCAGCTTTAAAAAAGTCATAATACTATCAATATGTATATCTTGAAATAACTGTTTCATGTTATCAACATGGAAACAATTATTTCTTACTTGTGCAAAATCGCCACAATCCAAAAGAAAGTGACGTACAGTGAATGGTGCATCGCAACCAACACAGTGTGGTTGCTCTTCACCTAGTAGTAAGTATGAATGTGTGACTCTTGTATGACCTAAACGGAGTCGAGCCAAAACGACTTCTTCTTTTCTAATGTTTCGAACAACTGATTGTTGTTCACCGATAGTTGGTTTTATGTCAAGAAGTTTATTTCCAATGCTGTTGTTCCATGAAGTTTGCCATTCTTCCAAGATATACTTATTGATAGAAGGCTTAAAATTAGAAAATGGAATCTTAAAAGAAGTTGGTTCTAATGAAAGCGATGTTTTTGCTTGCTTATCTACCATCTCATTCCCTTGGATACCTATATGACTAGGAATCCAACAGAGAACAATTTCTTTATAAGCTAAAAGCTCATGACATTTTTCTAAAAGTTTCTGAATCTGTGGATTCTTTGAACTGGTATGATTCATTGCTTTCAATACAGAAAGCGAGTCAGAAAATATAATGAATTTATTGTTAGCATCACAAGTGCTAATGAAATCTAAAGCTAGATCAATTGCTTTGGCTTCAGCAGTGAAAATTGATGAATCGTCAGGTATACGTTGCATATTACTATGGTTGTCTGATATAACAGCACAACCAACCTTTGAGTCTTCCTTTGACCCATCAGTATAAATTTGTTGGTAATTCTTATAACGACTTTGCATTTTTCTAAAATCATCTTTTAATATGTGGGGATTTGATTCAGATTTTTTCCCGGAATGTAAATCAAAAAGTATTTCAGGTGGTTTCATGCACCAAGCTGGAATATTTGGTGTAAAATGTTTTTCAATATTTTGTGGTTTGATATTGGCAGATTCTAAGAGTGGTGAAATTCTGATGCCAAATGATTTAATAGCTTTAGGTTTTTGTTCATATAAATTAACATAATTTGGTGGGAATGTAACTTCATGAGCAGGATTTGATGGGTTAGCAGCAAGTCTTATAGCATATTGCAAAGAGAGTTTCTCTCTTCGTGAGTATAGTGATGGTTCATCTGCTTCCACATAGAGACTAGCAACAGGAGAAGTTCTAAAAGCCCCTAATGCTAATCTGAGTCCTTGGTTATGTATAGGATCAAGCATTTGAAGATATGATTTTCGTGCAGAGCCATATATAATACAGCCATAGTCTCATTTTGACCGGACTATAGACCGATACAGCTTTAGAAGTGTAGTTCGGTCTGCACCCCAAGAAGTATGGGAAAGCATATTTAATATGGGGTATAAAACTGAGTTTTCTATCAAATAAAATGCCAAGGAATTTAGATTCCTCAACAACAGGAATAGGTGATCCATATAAATGTAAAACCGGATCATCATGTTGCTTGCGCAACTGACAGAAATGTACACACTGTGTTTTTGATTTGGAAAACTTAAACCCATTGCTTGTTGCCCAATTTTCAATCTTATTTAAATTTTGTTGCAGTTGGCGTTCAATCGTCGCCATGCTTTTTGAGCGATAACAGATACAGAAGTCATCAACATATAATGAGCAATCAGTAAGATTACCTAAACATTTCACAATATCATTAATTTTAATGCTAAAAAGTGTTGTTGATAGAACGCCTCCTTGAGGTACACCTTGCTCCTGGTCATAATAGTCAGACAGAGAGGAGCCAACTCGGACTTGCATGGTGCGGTCTGCAAGGAAGTTTTCAATGAATGTAGGAAGTCTACCTCTTAATCCTAATTTGTGGATATCTTTTAAAATGCCATATCTCCACGTGGTATCATAAGCTTTTTCCAAATCAAAAAAACACAGCAACTACATGTTCCTTTTTAATAAAGGCATCACGTATGAAGGTTTCCAATCTAACTAAATTATCAGTTGTACTGCGGTCAGATCTGAAACCAGACTGGAACCGCGATATATGATTATTGGATTCTAAAAACCAAGTAAGTCTTTTATTTATCATTCTTTCAAGTGTTTTACATAGACAACTTGTTAAAGCTATAGGTCTATAATTATTTGGTTCCGCAGGATCTTTCCCAGGTTTGGGAATTGGGATTATAGTTGCTAAGGTCCAATCTTCTGGAAATTTACCAGAAGTCCAAATGTAATTAAATATATTCAAAAGGGTTTCAAGAGAATTCTCTGGGAGATGTTTAAGCATTTGATAGTGGATCTCATCAGGACCCGTGGCTGAGTCATGTGATAGTTGAATAGCTTCAACTAATTCATCTAAATTAAAATCTTTGTTATAAATTTCATTATTTTGTGATTTAAAATTCAATTTAACTTTTTCTTGTTCGGTTTTAATCTTTCTGAAGGATTCAGAGTAATTGAATGATGATGAATTGTGACAAAAAGTTTCTCCTAAAGTGTCAGCAATGTCTGTTTTTGAAGTTGCTTTGCTTTCAGTACCCACCATGTTTAAATGTGTGTAACTGGGGGATTTGTTTTTTCCAGAGATTTTTCTTATCATATCCCAAACCTTTTTAATAGGTGTTTTATGATTGATTTTCGAAACATAAGATCTCCATGACTTACGCTTCGAAAGTTTAATTGTTCTACGGGCTTTAGCTCTAAATACTTTGATGTCATTGAAATTGTTGGTATTTGGAGATCTTTTGAATTTAGATAAAGCTTGTTTGCGCTGTTTAATTGCTTCTTTACAGTCGTCATTGTACCATGGATTACTTTTAGTTGGATTTGTCGAAGTTTGTGGAATACATTCTTTAGATATTTCGATAAGAGAAGAGGTAAAATCAGTTATAGGATCAGAAGATTCTTTGAAGTTTTCTGGCACCAATCTATCAGTGCACAGAGTATTAAATAGATCCCAGTTGGCTCTATTTAATTTCCACTTTGGATTGTGATCCTCAGTGGAAAAAGTGTTCTGTTCAATGATGATAGGAAAGTGATCACTATTGTGTTGGTCTTCACATACAGACCAATTATAATCAAGAAACAGTGATGGATGACAGAAGGAAAGATCAATAGATGTAAAAGACTTTGTACTTGGAGAATGATAAGTGTAAGACTTATCATTCATAATACATATATCATTCTTTGTAATGAAATTTTCGATAAGTTCGCCTCTGGAATCATTATTTTGACCACCCCAGAGGATATTGTGACCATTGAAGTCACCTAATAAGATATACGGAGAAGGAAGTTGTTGCAGTAAATTGTCCAAGTGTTGGGAGTCGAGAGAAAAGGATGGAGGAATATATACAGAACATATGGTTATTTCTCTGTCAAGAGTGACAGAAATAGCAGTTGCTTGTAGTTCTGTTTGTAAATCAATCTTTCTTTGTGGGAAAGATGATTTTACAAATATTGAGGCGCCACCAGAGGGCCTCAAACAGTCAGTATGAACATAGTTGTATACATTAAAACCTTTTAATGATATGTTATCATCTGGTTTAAGAAATGTCTCTTGAAAACAAAATACAGATGGGTTATATTCAGAAATCAATAATGATACTTCATTATAATTAGGTTTCAAACCTCGACAATTCCATTGTATAATTTTATGTTTAAAATCCATACTTGAAAATAATATTAAAATGGGTAATAAAATAATGGTTAGATTGAAACCCTCCATTATTTAAGCTAATGGTAATCGTGATAGTGTGCCTTTAGGGAGGTGATCACTGGAAGATGGCTCTGTGAAAACCACAGACTCATCGTCCATGACCTCCTCGCCATCTTTTTCAGCAAACACAGAATATGGATTCATTTCAGCTTGTTTTGCTTTTTCCATTTGTTCTTTTTCTTTCTGTGCTTGTTCTTTTTGCCATTGCTGTTTTCTTTCTTCTTTTTGTTGTTTTTTAAGTTTGTCTTTCTCTTCTTTTTTCTTCCTCTCCTCCTCCTTCTTCATCATTTCCAGGGTTGCTGGCTTAAGTGCTGGCCCTGGACGAGGAGATGAAGTATTTTTGTCTTGTTTTCCCTTAGGTGTTTCTTTGGGTGTTTTTTCTGATGGTGATTTTTCTTGTTTTTTTTTAGTATTCGTCAAAGCTGTCGTCTGTCTGTGTGGTTTTGTTTTCAGTTTGTATAGATTTGTATCAAGTGCCTGGTTTTACAGCACTTGCATATGATCTAGTATCATAAAATTGCTCATATTGTTTGCGAGCTTCTGGGAACGAGATGTTCTGTTCACATTTTATCTTAAGTATTTTCTTCTCTTTCTCCCAAGCTGGGCACTGTTTAGAGTTGGCAGGGTGTTCCCCTGAGCAGTTTACACACTTGGCTGGTCTTTGACACTGGCCAACTGGGCAATGCTCAGGCATACTGCAGTTGACGCATATAGCCTGTCTGCCACACTTGTTCTCGTGGTGGCCAAACACTTGACATTGATAACAACGAAGTGGATTTGGTATATATACGTCAACTTTGACTTGCATAAAACCTATTTTGACTACTGATGGTAAAACTGGTGAATTAAACGTGAATACAAATGTGTTTGTCGGTTTCTTTGCTCCATCACGGAAGACACTGATTCTACGAACATCTGTGACACCCTGTTCTCCCATGAACTCCAGAATATGCTCGCAGGTCTGCCTGTTCAAGGCAGGACAGCGAACAATACCCTTTGATATGTTCAAGGAAGAATGTGGGGTCACTTTGCATTTCAGTCCGCAGAAGTTCTTCAAATTAAGAAGTGTTGTCTCATGTTTTTCCTTCGCACACTGTATCAGAAGGTCACCAGACCGTCGATTTTTTATGCTTTTGGGTTCACCTGTCAAACTCATTATAGTTTTATGTACAAGGAATGGAGAAAGAGATGAAATACTTTCATCTTCCTTTTCTGAATGGATTATTAAAAATCTGGGTACATAAGGTTTTTTGGTTGAGGTAGACGAACTTGAAGTAGTTGGTTGAGAAGCTGGGTACGAGTTTTCAGAGTCAGTATCTGAATTTGCTATGTGCCGTTTTTTTGCTTTTTGTTTAGCCATGTAGTTTGTTTGTTTGATTCATCCTCCATGCTCTCCACCCACCGTGGAGCCCAACAAGGGAGCACTTTAATGGAGTGGGTTTCCGACCTCCAGCGCTAGAGTTACATAGAAGGTATACTTGCACATATAGAATCTGCACAATTGACCCGTTAAGCCACTGCCTTCCAGGATTATTTTATAAAAGAAAGAAAGTTTAAGATAATGGACACATGGTTGGCATCAGAACGATACTATAGGACGAAGATATAAGAAATATATTTTTTTTTTACATTTTCAGAATCCTGGGGCTCAGCATGACAAAGCCGATTAGAAACACCGGGCCGTGTTTCCACCTCAGTCTACCCCGTCAAAGAGGCCAAAGAGACGTGTTGAGTCATACAGAATTTATAAACGTCCATATTCTGCATGCTCTCAGTCTTCCAGGCCATCCCCTTCGAGTTACGAGAAAGCCACCCACGGCAGACTGGTGGGTCCTACTCTTAGCACTCCCAGAGGAGACAAGTATTACAATCAATATCGTCCCCTGTGTGAAGTGTGCCCCAGAGACCGCGGCAAGGTGGTAGGGACTCTCCAGGGTATCAGTCTTTAAGAGTAACTCCCTGACACGCTGTGTGAATTTTAGAGAAAACCATTGCATGAACATGAACTACAATTATCTGACTACAATATTTAGAATTACTTTGGACCATATATATGTATTCCTAGTATTATTTACATTTTTTTCATTTTGACCTTGAAAAGGTCATAAGCAAAAATTGTAAATATATATTTTTCTAACAGAAATTATATATATGGGCGAAAATACTTCCCCAAAGTATATTGCTAAACTTTTTTCCCTCAGTTTTTTTTCATAAAAGTAAGGGTGCAAAGATCAGGAATCGATACATTCAAGTACCACACCTGACCCTGGATACCAATGTGGAAAGTGACAAATTCACAGTAAGACACCACAAACGCTGGTCGCACATTGTTGGAAATCACATGCACTGGCTTATATGTGAAAGGTGCAAAGAGGTCAATTGTTGATGGACTAAGAAATGTAAGCAGGAAGCGCAAAACGTTCAGAGATCTTTCGGAAAGATTTGAATCATTTTTGTACCTTTCATTAATATTAATATTGATGGATTATCACTTGCATATTTATACAATAAGTATGGAATATTTCAATTTGTATTTTAAGTGTTCCAGGTCATTTCATGTATTATAGAAAATGATGTACAGTATTTATGTCCCAGAAAATTAGTTTTTATCCACGCAAAAAAGTGCAGACACTGATAAAATGCTGCAATTACTTTTTTCTGTGCTAGCTCGCTGCAGCAACAAAGAAGTTGCTTACTTTTACTAAAATGCAAATAGTTTGGGCCCTGATTAGGATGGATGTTGGTCCTGATCTGGATCTAAACCGTTTAGTTGTATTGTCTGAAAAAAAAATTGAACAAATTAAAAAAAAAAATGTCAGCAGATGACAGCAAAGCATAACAAATTACCCAGCATTGGAAGAGTTAAGTTGCATTTTATCTGGGTCTTCCCAGTTTGCCAAATTACATGTACCTGTTAATTGGTATTCAGTACACATGTGAGCCGCGACATGAGATTTCCAACAATGTGGTATGTGCGACCAGCAAAGCCTAAGACCAGCCTGCGCATACGCCCAGTCTGATCAGAGCCTTTGCAAGTCGCTTGAGTATTCTATGAGTGTTAAGCTACTGACTGAACAGTGTTTGGAGCTTCTAAGCTTAAACTTAAGCTGCACAGTCATGTCTGAGGCTACGCTTGCCAAAATGTCACATTGTTTGAAATCACGTGCCACGGCTTATATTCATCCCTTCTGGTGGATCCTGTCACCTGAGCATCAATTAGGTTGATAGCAGAATGTCGTCTCCTTGGCGAGATCAGTAATCCCCGTGACGTACCATTAAAGGTCCTGTCTACCAGCTCCTCATTTTTGTAAATCTCTTGCGTCACTTGCCAGGCAAGGTGTCCAATGTCTGATGAGCAGGCAAGATGCTTATTTACAATACTGATGCTGATTTTTACAGTACCAGATTCAGGCACCCTTAAAATATCGTCACTAGATGAAATTTCGTAGCAATTATTGTATGCTGAATACTGGTAGGCAGGTAATGTTACCTTCTGGAGAAATATGGGTCTCAATGGATTAATCAGAAAATGGTGAATAATCTGCTGACGACAAACTAGTGCCAGACAAATCATCAGTAATTTCATTTAGGGGAGGAGCAGTTAAATCAGCTGGCAAAGGTTTGCTACCCAAAGAAGGGAAAATCTGGTCTGAGACATTAGCAACTGGAAGAACCTTCTTCACATAGTTGGGTGCAATTGGGACAGGGTTGGGTAAAGACAGGTCTATTGGAGCAGTTGGAGTAGTAAGGGAAGGGGTTGAAATATCAGGCTGGCAATTTGGAACCACTGGTAGAACAGTCTTTATCAGTCATCCCTAATATTAACTGACTTGTTTCAACATAACCTAATAAACGGTTCCTATCTCACGGCATGTTACCTTTATCAGGTTATGATGACGTTGCACTTTTTGAATGGCGGCGCTAATGACGCTGAATCAACACAAAAATCGAAAAATACGTCATAATCGCTAGTTTGAAGAGTGAAACAATGGGTAAACTGATAAATAGAAAACCACGTTCGTGTCTTTTGATATCAAGTTTACGAGGCTCGGCTTTGGGAACGCATGTTGAATAGCTCTGCAAGCCTCGCGATGTCAACAAGCATTCTCAAAGCATTGCCTGGTAAACTTGATATCAAAAGACACTCACCTAATATTCTCTATTTACAGTGTCCATGGCTGGAGTAGGGGCAGAGATGGACACATATAAGTCAACTGGTGTTATATGCTGAACAAAGGAGAGATCCATTGGGGAAAATGACACTATACTCAAAGATTTTATTGACAAATCAAGTGCGACATGATCTAGGAACTAGAAGCTTTTGGCTGCATTGACTGGTTGGTGTACATTTTAAGCATAACAGGGTCAGGCTGTGAGTAAACCCTAATGATGGTTGGAGCTATGCCGGTTGGGCGATCATACCCAGGGGCCGCTACGGTAGCCGGATTGGTTCAACTTGAAGGGGCAAGAGCAGCCTGGAAACTTTCTCTAAATTTCTTTCTTTCCTTTAACTATTTTTCCTTGCTTTCCTATTTTTTCATTGCTTTTTCTTTTCTTTCCCGCAAAAGTAACGTAATGGTCAAATGTGTGACAGAAGTTACTCAACGATTAGATGTAGATGTGGGGTAAGGGCTAGGCTAGAATTCTGCCTAGGAGCAAGGTTCATATTATCAGGATTGGTATCACAGAGTTAGACATATCATGCGCTGCTATGTCTGACTGTTGTACACACTACACACTCTATGTTGGTGGCACGGCTTTCATCCTCATCCTAGGTGGAGTTCGCGCGTTAACCATAGAGACTATAGTTGCTCTTCCGACTGTCGGCGTTCCTCCCCAGTAAAACAGTCAACCAATCACAGCCATCGATACAAAGCATACAGGTTTCCGGCATTTTTAAGTTTGCATTGGAGGACGGGAACCAATCAACTATGGTCCGACCACAGATTTGGTCTGGTTTCTCTAGTGAAACCAGACATGCGCAGTGCATAAAACCAGAGTGAGTTTTATCGCTTTATGGTCCGACCATAGGGACTGGACTATAGTCTGGTCAACGCACGAACTCCCCCCTAAATGCCTACCATTTCGGAAGAGTAAACAATTGCAGTGAAACACACATTTTGTGCGCTGTATTTTTCTATCCCATTCTCAGAGCCTTTACACAAGCTTAACTTAACCTTTAAAAGCTAACGGTTTTAAGTTAGTGACTCTTGTTTTTGCCTATTATTCTTAAATGGTGACTTTAATTGAAAAAATAGCATAATAGATTTACAAACAGACCGCGTAGGGCCTATATATTTTGGTTTAACACTTTCGCTGCCTAGCACCTCAAAAAACTAATACCTCAGTGCCAAGCATGTTTCAAGGACTCCTGAATATTGAGGGTATATGGGTTCAACACAGAGTATCTACAGAACCATTCAACCTATTGCTGTGAAACTTTCACAGAATATTGCTAATATATAAAACTTTCATTTGAACCAATGATAATGAAATAGTCACGTAACCGTTAGTGGCCATTTTGGACGCCATAATGAAAATATAAAAATGCCTATAAACAACTATTTTATGGGAAAAGGTAAAACATCCATCTACACCAAGAATCAAACTTAAGGATTTATTTTGATATTATACTGTTTGATCAGAAATAAATCAAAATATAGCAGTTGGAGGGCTAAATGCGTCCTTTTTGTCATTCCCTTGGGCATGTTTTCGTTGTCTTTACGTCTGCGAAATCTAATGACATTACAATTTTTTTTTTAAATCAATTCTTGTACAGAAAATTGCGTAGTCTTCCATATACGATATTATTATGTCCCCTGAATATTATGAAATAAAGAACAAAAGTTTGCGTCCCTTAAAACGGTTAACGATAGACAGCTATCAACGGTGCTTCTAAATTTCGACTACAGTCGCGTTTGGCAGTGAAAGGTAAATTCGACTACAGTGGCGTTTGGCAGCGAAAGTGTTAAACATATTTATTTCTCAAATAGATACATACAAATACAATGTTCTGCCAAGAAATATCAGAATTGGGGACTATGTCCTACCAGCTTTGGAAAGGGACATTTCCAAAAATGGTGGGACATGACCCCTCCCCCCCCAAAAAAAAAAATGCGACAATGACTTTGAATCCCTCAAAACAAAGGAAAAAACAGAAAGCTTTACTTATCTATAGTTATCTTAATAAATGATTTGTATTAATAAATTACCTGGAAATTGTGTTGTCTTTGTTGTTAATTTCTAATCATGAAATCATCTACTCTGGAGGAAGACAACCTGTTACGAATGTTTGTTTTTGTGATAATTTGGGCACTTAAGCCACGTTCACAGTCCCAGGTGTGAATTGGAGCAGTTAAAGCTAGGACAGCCAATTTCAGCAGATGTTGAAACTCATCCTTATGGTAACTGTTTATCAGGCCCCACAAGTGGATATTTTGTCTCTTGGATACCCTGGGTTGACCAGTAGTGGTTTGTGAAGACCCCACTATTTTCTTGTTGCATCAGGATCAATGACTGGATCAACTGTAGTGTCACTTTTTTTTCGGATGTTTAGACTGACTAAACTGACTGAGCAGTACTCCAAGCTTTCATTACCCCAATTCATAAGTTCCCTATGACTCAGGAAGGAAATTGGCCATAAACCTAGCACTCCAAAAGCATACAGCACATTGCTTTCATTGGATGGAAACCGGTCATCTAGCTTCAAAGTTTCATCAATAAAACTGTCAATGTCCCATTTTACCTTGAACAAGATGTGAAATTCAAAGACCATTTACCACCCTCAACACTTAAATGGTCATTCTGAAGTTGTTTAGTGTAGGTATCATGAAGTACTTCACCAGACTTTAATTTTTCTAAGGCAGACATGCAGTGCTCTACAGAAACTTGAACCATTGCAACATCCAAAGTAAGTAAGGGTGCAAAGATCAGGAATCGATACAATCAAGTACCACACCTGACCCAGGATACCAATGGGAAAGTGACAAACTCACAGTAGACACCACAAACGAGAGTCAAGAGGTCAGCCCTTTCCCAGCAGGTGACCACAAAGCACATATAAACAGACGCGCACAAAGACATAGCAAACACAAGACAGAACAAAACATAAAAGATCCACAAAAGAAGTACCGCCTTGGAACGGTCAGTAAAATATTTTAATGGAGGGCTTAAACCGGTTTAACGGCGCCAACCTCACCCTTAATTCAGATGTGGATGAAGGCACATAGATTTTTGGTTTGCATGAAAGACCCCTAATTTCTAAAATACTAAACACAGCTCTGAAATGATTGGTAAAACATCCACCAGGAGGTACGTTGTACCAATAAAATCATGCTGTGTTAGTTTTTTTGACAAAGCCTTTTGATTTTGGATCTTTATCAGTTCTAAAGTAACTTATAAGGGAGTCTAGGCATGTATACACAGTTTGGACAACACGATAAACAGATAACCATCTCACTTCATCAACTTCCTTGATTTTAAGGTGGGTTTATCCAAAAGATTTTGAACGGCAGCCAACTGTCCAGTGCGGCTTGTTGAAGCTTTGAAAAAGTAAAACATACTGCATAGTGTATCCTGATACTGCTTCAATTAAGAAACTTGATTTGCAGCTTGTGAACTAACTAAAGCTAACATGTGGGCAATACAGTGAAAGTTCAAAAGCTTTGGGTTTTCTCTTAAAAAACAACCTGTCACCCCTTCACCTGTGCCAGTCATAACCTTGGTCCTGTCACTTCCCAGTCCCATTACCTTTTTGATGGGAATATTTTTGTCCTTGATAACTTGGAGCATTGATTCAGCAATTGACTTTCTCTTAGTTTTCTCAAGCTCCACATTACACATATAGTGAGTTTTAGGCATTAATTTTTCATCAACCACCCGACTGTATCTTACAAGCTTTTTTTTCACGCCAATATCAGTACTTTCATCTGCAAGTACACTCAGGAAAGGGGGCTTTAAAAGTTGATTATCTAGCCTTTTTCGAACACCATAGACAATTGATTCAAGCATCTCGGTTGCATCTTTGTCAGAACTGTAGTTCACAGATTTGCTATTCTTTAAACCTTCCACGTGTGGACACTCACGAATAGACAGCAAATTAAGGACAGTGTCATACTTTGTGATCGGCAGTTATTCTTCTGCAAGTAAGTAAACAACTTTTATAGCTAAACTTATTGAATTTTCTTTAGCAGAAGTAACTTTTTAACAGCTTTAACAAACTCATTTTGCCCATTCTCTGCCAAGATATATGCCTTATTTGTCAGAGGAACCAGTTTGCCTAGTCAGTGTGCTTGTTCTGAATTTTTTTTTAATTTTCTGTCAAAGTATTCTTTTTCACAATTTACAACAGAGAGAACAAGTCTTAAATCTTTATTCTCATCATCAGCGAGCCAACGGAAGTCATTAAGCCATTGTTTTCGAAAGTGTCTTTCAACTTTGACATTTTTGGGATTTCAGCAGACGATTTCGCAGACAAATTTTCCGAAGCAATTTCCTCTGGGGGACCTTGTTAACTGCTTTCTAGCGGCTTGCACTTTCAGATGATTAATTATCACTTGTATTTGATTGATCTTGGTCATTATCTGACTTAGATTTCTTCTTCGGTGGCTGTGCGGAGACGAAACTGAGAATCGTCCGCTCTCGAGATTTTTTAATGCAGTCAGACATCTTTGTTGTTATCCTAGCTTAGTACTGGTTCAACCCAGGAAAAGCTGTCCCCGTTTAACTGATAGATTATTGATTATTATCAAATGAAACAAACAAAAGACATCTTGTTATTAAAGTAAAGGAAAGTCACGTGTTTTGTGACAATGCATTTCATTGGTCTACTGCCCACAGCGTCCTAACTGTGTCTCGTCTCCTTCCACGTTGTAGAATCGATTGGGTCATACAATATGGGTACCAGCTCTACGCGAGAGTTAAACAAGACTGCCAAAGCACCAATCAAAAAATATTTTGCATCGCTGGTTTCACTTTGCTCCAGTAATTGGAAATTTCGCAAGGAAGAGGTCAGTACTCATGGGTATTTTGATCACTGTCATGATCATATGAATATGAACAGGAGGGCGATTTAAAAAAAAAAAAGTCAAAGTGTGACATAAGGAGTCAAAATTATTTTAACTGGTGAATGTATTTTATATCTGTTTGGCAAGCGGAACCATTGTAGTTCGTAAAAATATAGGTGCGAACATCCATTTCAAATGCACTTTTTGGGAAATTGTAATTTTATTCTGCCTTTTAAAGAGACTAAGTCTGCAACTATGAACATTTTTCGAAATTTTTTAAGTTGTTTTTAAATCATTTGTAAAAGTAGAATTAAGTTATTTTTTCACAATAAATCTGTTCACTATAGCTGAAAACTGCACGGAAAAGTGAATTAACTTATAAAACAGGAGTGTTTTTCTCTTGTTAGTAATTATTTGCGTCCCTCCAATAATTATATACAGTTGATTTTAACATAACTGCTGTTGTTTTGATACTGATAATTTGTTAAGATTTACGAAATTGGTAAAATGTATACCTGAATTTTAGTTTTTTACAGTGTTCTTGAAAAATAGAAACATTAGTTCTAAAATTAAAAGATCAAAAGTTAAAGACTATGCAGCTTTAAGGCTGTTTTCAGATTACATGTGTAGTTTTCTGATTCGTGCAGTCGAGCTAAAATGTGACTTTAAACTGTGTCAGAGGTCAATGCTACAGAGTCCCAAAGTGGTCAATGCAAAACTCCGCCATCTCAAGATGCATGCACACACCAAATTTTGTATTCTTGCCTAAAATTATGAAGGAGATATGATTAGGGCATAATTATTCTGTAAACAAGGTCAGAGGCCAAGGTTACGGTGAACGAATAGTGGTATGCAACACTGCCATCCCAAGATGCATCCACACACCAATTGGGGATTCATACCTTGAATAAATATGGCGGGGACATGAAAGCATAATTGACTAACGGACAAGATCAAGCAGTGTGCATATAAAAGAAAGACATTTTGGCATTGTTCCAGCTTTGAAATGTGCATATGCTACCACAGCTTCCTGTTTTTATAGAAGAGCAAAGAATTGTAAAATCAAATAACTTCAAGAACAACATTCTTTATATCCTCTCTGCTTATTCCTGCAGCAGACGCAGACTGCAACTTAGGCTCTTTCCCTGTCAGCATATAGTCAACCAAATAGTCCTTGAGGCATCTTGTTCCTGGGTGTCCAGTTAATATCGCCATGGCAACAAGCTTTCCCATATAGAGTTACTGTTTTTTTTTAATAATGATGAATCATGGCAGAACAGCCGTTTTTCAAACACGGGTGATGACTTGAACAAAACACAACAAAAACTGCCTTCTCAGACCTGTATCTACTCCTTCTTCTCCAACAAACTCAATAATCAAATTTCTCTTCCAATCTTCTTCTTCAGCTTCTAGAGCCAGTTTCATGGCCTATTGTACAAAAAGCCTTCTAATAATTGAAATACTCCGCTCTTTTTTCCCATATTGGGGTATGTTTTTCTATCCATTCCTGAATCGAGCTGAATTCACGTAAAAAGAATCAAGTGACATAACAGCAAATAAAGACTCATGTTAACCTTTGTGTACATCCTTTCTGATCAATCTTCAATGTGCATGCATTTGGTTAATATGGTTATGCTGTATTACTTTGCAATACATGAGGCTCCTGCCTATCATCTTTTAGATGACATTGTCATGGTATGGGCCTATCCAGTCTCCCTGGTCATTCGATAGGCAGCATGACTTCTTTTGGAAGAAAAATAATGAATTTATCTTTTAACACCGCCCAAGGGTCAAAGGGCTGTGTAAGCGCAAAACATTTGCCTGCATAATATAGTTCGTGTTATTCCCTTTAGTTCAATATGCAACATTACTACTCTCATGACCCAACCGCTCGGGTTGAGGGTGTGTTTAAGTACAAACATATTGCTTACAATTTGTACAGATCATTCTCTTAATTTAATATGCAACATGACCATATTTTGAAAAAATTAGATTTAGCATAATCAGGTCATATTGACCTAAAATATTAGCCTATGCGACATTCCACCAGTCCAAGATGCATCTACACACCAGATTGTTTCATGTTTTCCTATCATGCATATGTAGAACAAATGAAACTGTCTTCATGCATATTTGTGTATAGTGGCCTTCCAAAATGGAACCCCGTTTTTTTGCCTTAAGCTACGAGTGCGGGAACCTACTGTAGCTTACTTTAGTTAGTTATACTATTTTCATAGTATCATGTCGATGCCGTCTGTTTGTCATTTAAAGATATAAGTAGAGTACTGATTAAAATTATGTTAACAAAAAAATGAATGATACGACCTTTATGTTATTGACTATATATCATATACAACTTAACTTAAGTTACGCAAAACGGAGCCCGCCACAGAGTAAGGCTGTACATTTCAATTACATTTCTCCTTTTCAACCCAATCTTTTATTTCCTGTTTAAAACACATATTGCCAAGACAAACCTACTATTCATTAGTGTTAAAACATGACAATAAACTAGCTAGTTAGTGCACATCAACCATGGCTGATCTTAATTACTGTAGATTTGATAATTCCTATACGGCAGTCCATGTATTTACGAATCAAAAAAAAGTGCAGAATTGCAAATAGCCTCTGCAAGGTTTTCCTTATTATACGGGTTGAACTGATCTATTACCAGTATGCTAGCTATCATTGAATAGGCACTCTGCTATCTCCGACTTGGGACCTAGCCATTTCAGCAGCAATTGACAGGCAGCAATTGACAGCATTTTATACCACAATCACAACCAAAACATGTATAGACACCCCAATACACTTTCTATAATATATATGAGCCGCGACATGAGATTTCCAACAATGTGTTATATGCGACCAGCAAAGGCTCATTCCAGCCTGCGCATATGCTCAGTCTGCTCAGAGCCTTGGCTTGTCGCTTGAGTATTCTATGAGTGTTAAGCTACAGACTGAACATAATTTGGAGTTTGTAAGCTTAAAAGGAGGCTGTACAGGCTCGTCTGAGTCAACACATGTCAAAATGCCACATTGTTGGAACTCACATGTCACGGCTCGTGTCATATTTGTCCAAAATATTAGGACAGAGAAGTTAAAGTAAAGGTTTTAGGACACAAGTATGCACTACACCTACTTAAACGACGATCCTAGCCTGCTATATTTGAGCAAATATAATACAATTTGCACTTAAATCTGTTCAAATTATTGTATCATCTTTAGGAAATGGTATAGACCCTGATCAATTGGCATATGCTCGTGCTACCGTCGTGAGATCTACAGTGCATTGCATTTATACGCAAAAAATCCATACTCTGTTGTCGAAATTATTAGGAGATATATGGTATATAGACTATGTATAATGCAAGACTATGTTTATGTTATATGTTAACTTATTATTCTGAAAACCTGAAGCAATTAATGTGGAAGAAATTCATTGAGAGAGTGCATGGTAAATTTATTCACAAAACTATTTGTTAGTCTGTAATTATGTGTGTGTATGTGATTGTAGATGAATACAAAATAAATACTAGAGGATCTGAAGGTCATGCGGCGCTCACCTGATCTCGTCACGGCAGTTTTACAATAAAGTTCAGACAAGTGTAAAAATTATGGTAAATATTCAAAGTGGTTATTGTTGAATATCATTATTATTTTTGGAAACTGTTGTACCTGACACATTTAATCCTAAAAAATCTCCAACTATTACCTCTCCTGTTTGAAAATAATGGCTACAATCATTAGATACATGTTCATAATTCCAAATTTAATAAAAACTGTGTTATGTTTCAAAAAATGAGTAAAGTTACTCCTCCATAGAGAAAATATTTGTTTATTGTATAGCGGATGTACCAATATAGATTTTCAAATGAATTTTTCTGGTATATATTTAAAAAAAATGGTGAAATTTCGGTTTTTCCTTCAATTTTCAAAATGCTTAAAAACTTTTCACATACTTTGCCATTGCTTAAAAATTGAGTAATGTACATGTAGACAGTATTGTTTTATCATATTGAAATAGAGTAACACTATATGACCTGAAACCCATTTCTTGTAGGCACGTTGCATTAAAATAATCATATTGGAGCTTTCGAATTTGCACTATTTTCGTTGCAGACACTACACTACAGATAAATCTACTAAATGTATTTATATAATTATAATTAAGCAACGAAATGTGTTGTTGTACATAGCTTCCTTACTGCTGAATAGAATACTGAGCTGAATTTCAATAGAATGAGGTTTTAAATACGCATATAATAAATATGTGCTGAAATTTGTCAAACTAGCATAAACAGCTGGTAATGAAATACAGTTTTACAAATGAACGATGAAACTTAGTTAAATAAAAAACTTCAGTTTATAATTGATATCAGATAACGGATTAGCGATGAAGTAAATTTTGTTGGTTGGATCTCGAAAACTATTCTGTTGTGTGCTAAAGGTCATTTGTCATTCCATTGCGGACACTACAGTAAGATTTATATTTGAGAAATGGTTAGAATTGTTTTGCTGGTTTACAAAGACTAAATGCGTCATCCTCAAACGATTTTAAAATGTTTTTACTAAATGTGTTGATCAATGGTTGAAATGCCACAATTCATGGCAAATAACTTGACACTATAAAGGAGATCTAACTGAAGTACAGAGATAATTCAGTTCATGTTTGTCATAAAGTTGTGCTCTTCCTATATATTTAATCTGCTGATAGTTTGCATTTTTAGGAGTAAAACATTGACAATCTTATGGAAACCTTTTATCTACCAAGGGCTGTATTACAAATCAAAAATAGAGAAAAATTATATATCTCTATCAAGGGATGGGAATTAAAGTTGCTAATTAATGGATGAATATGATTAACTGGCACAGTAGAGACAACACACTACTCACCCCAAACCCTTTTCTGAATCTGCTTTGGACCAGGCACTTGACCATCATTGTCGCTCAATGATAATTGGCTTCTTGACATTTTTAGCTCACCAGAGCCGAAGGCTCAAGGTGAGCTTATAGTATGGGACGCGAGCCGGCGTCCGTGAGTCTGTGCATCCGTCCGTTCACACTTTCAAGCATGAACATCTCTGAGACGAGCTGGCCAATCGTAATCAAATTTCATCAGAAACATCATTTGGATGGGGGATTGGCTGCGTTAGGTTTTGGGTCAGATCCGATAAGAACTTTTGTTTCCATGGCAACAAATAGCTCCCATAGGGTTATAATGGGGAAAACCTTGTGACCACTCTAGCTACTCCATTTTTGATTGGTTCTTCTTTATTCTTGCAGGTAACGAGGACAACCATAATATCTCGGATGGGTTCGAATTTCGGCACGATTGGGCCAGGGACTTATGAGTTAGCTGCCCTTGAGTGTCTGGAAAAATCCCCATAGACTTATAATGGGAGAAATGTTGTGACCACTCTAGTACCTTCATTTTTGGATGAATCTTCTTAATTCTTGCATATAACAAGACCAACCATTAAAGCTCGGATATGTTTGAATTTCGGCAAGATTCCATCACTGACTTCGGAGTTAGCTGCCCTTGAGCGTCAGAAAAATTAATGAATAATGTTGTGACCACTCTAGCTCCTTCATTTTTGATTGGATCTTCTTCATTCTTGCAGGCAACAAGTAAACCCATAAAATCTCGAATGGGTTCAGATTTCAGCAGGGTCCGACTAGGGACTTATGAGTTAACTCCCCTTGAGCGTTTGAAATAAACACCATAGACTTATAATGGGAGAAATGTTGTGACCACTCTAGTGCTTTCAATTTTGAATGGATCCTCTTCATTCTTGCAACCAATAAGGACAACTATTAAAGCTTGGATTAGTTTGATTTTGGTTAAGATTCCATCACCTATTTTGGAGTTAGCTCCCCTTGAACATCTTAAAAATTAATGAATAATGTTGTGACCACTCTAGCTCCTTCTTTTTTGATTGGATCTTCTTCATTCTTGCAGGCAATAAGTAAACTATATCTCGGATGGGTTCGAAATTCAGCGGGATCCGACCAGGGACTTATGAGTTACCTGCCCTTGAGTGTTTGAAAAAATCCCTTTAGACTTATAATAGGAGAAATGTTGTGACCACTCTAGTGTATTCAATTTTGAATAGATCTTCTTCATTCTTGCATAAAATAAGGACAACTATTAAAGCTTGGATGAGTTTGAATTTCATCAAGATCCCATTACCTATTAAGGAGTCAGCTGCCCTTTGGCATCTTAAAAATTGATGGATAATGTAACAATGTTGTGACCAATCTAGCGCGTTCATTTTTGATTGGATCTTCTTCAGATAAGAAGGACAACTATAAAAGCTGCGATGAGTTTGAATTTTGTCAAGATCCCATCACCTATTAAGGAGTTAGCTGCCCTTGAGCATCTTAAAAATTGATTCATAATGTAGCATTGTTGTGTGACCACTCTAGCGCCTTCATTTTTGATTGGATCTTCTTCATTCTTGCAGGTAACAAGGACAACCATAAAAGCTTGGATGAGTTTGAATTTAAAGTAGAACCAACCTCAGACTGTGGAGTTAACTTCCCTTGAGCATCATAAAAAAACTGCATATACTTACAATTGGAGATCTGTTGTGACCACTCTAGTACCTTCATTTTTGAATAGATCTTTCTCATTCTTGTAGGTAACAAGGACACCCATAAAAGTTTGAATGAGTTTGATTTTCGGTCACACCCAACCACCAGCTACAAAGTTAGCTGCCCTTTAGCATCTAAAATATAGCTGTTTAATGTTGTTACAACTCTAGAGCCTTCATTTTTCATTTGATTTTCTTCATCCTTGTAGGTAACCAGGACATACATAAAAGTATGGATGAGTTTGAATTTCGGGCAGATCCCATCACTGACTACGGAGTTAGTTGCCCTTGAGCATCTGAAACTATACATTCACCAGGTTTTCTCTGCAATTTTTATTCAGATCTTTTTAATACTTGCAGATAACTAGAACCGGCATAATATCTTATGTTATTGAATTAATTTCTGGTCACTGTTTCAAGTTCAGAGTTACCTGCCTCTGAGCATCGTAAATTATGGTGTCTCCAAAAATTATGCTGGTTCTCAGGCGAGCGATCGTTGCCCGATTGGCTACTTGTTAAAACATAGAATTGCTATATTACTTTTTGATTTTTTAAAATAAGATTACTTTTAACAATTGGCTTAATCAATGAGATCAGTGAAGTGTCTAAGGGATTTAAGTCTGCTTTATTTTGCTAAATGCTACTCTTCATTCCACTGAATTTGATGTTCAACACGGCTGCTTACTGAAAAAGTTTGCTTTTTAGCCCTCTTCCGCATCACAGAATGTGGTCATGTTGGATTCCAGATTGAATCAAATGGAACACAGAAACCCCTTAAAATGGTCCTTTATTTCGTTTAATGGAGCCAGGATTAAAGTTCATATTTTATGGAAAGAGATCAAAATGTTCAAATTGAAAGGACAGAAAATTAGATTAACATGTAAGCAAATAAGAGGCACTTACACTACAGCATACTCCAGGGGATGTTTTTTTCAGGAAGAAGTCATGGTGTATATCATTCAAGGAAAGGAGTTTATATCAATTTACAAGCAATACTTAGCCCTTAGATACCCTGACTCATTGGAACCTTGGTTTTACAATTCTTACCTCAGCTCTAGAATATGTTTGTCAAACGAGAGAATTTTCTTCAACTATTGCAAAATGTGTAGTGTCCGCAACGGTTTTTTGTATCAATAATAACCAACCAATGAATAAACAAAACAAAAAAAGCATATTTACAAATCTTTGTTTTGCTATGGTAAGTTTAATGCAAAACAAGGAACATAAATACAGCTTAAATGTAAAATCACATCATCTCCCGACACATATTTCATCAGCACACTACGTTATATCTCTATAAAAGTTATTAAAGCTCTATGCTAAGATACTTGGATAAATAATCATCCTACAAGAAAGCAGTTAGAATAAAGAATTGTTTAATACATGCTTATACCTAACTTAACCGCTAATATTACATTGTCATTTATCTAAAAGGAGTATCGTTACGGACATAACAGAATGTTGTGGACACTACATCCGACATCTTCTGCTCCTGTTTTTGTTTTTGAATTCTAAAGCAGAAGTGTCCAATAATTTCGCAAGTTATAAATGACAATGATCAATCCCCACATAAAAAGTGAAAAAACATCATCAGCTAAGAAGTAGTAGAACCAGACAAGCATTTGTATGCGTTGCAGACACTACACAAATTTTCGTTGAAATATCGGCCTTCAATATAAACTGTCTAAGAAACCATAACAGATATAGTGCTTGTCTAAACTGTTGTTATTTTTCTTCAATATCACATTTAAGTGCATACCAATATAAATTAAGTAATATATAATGTTATTTTTGTACATCTAGAAGGTATTCTATAAAGCTATTGGACAAAACGTAAAACCTATAACGGAGCATGCCATTCATACAATTTGGCGTAAAACTCTTTATTTTTCTTTCCAAATTGCAAGGGGTAAAAAGCATCTAAAAGATACTGCAACATGCTTTTACTCTGATATTTAAAATTTATAAAATTATGCTTATAAATATTTGAAATAACCCTGTGAAAATTGGTGTTTTTTCAATGTTACAGCATAACGTTGAAAATGGCTTATTTTTTGGTATCATTTTGGTTTCTTGTGACAATTGAACATATATAAACATGTCATATATCATTTTGATGGGTGAAACTAAAGCACTTTGGTTGTAAATTATGCACGGATAATATAGGATGGTCACTATTACTAAGCAAAGACAGCTTCCTAATGTGCACTTTATTGTGAAACTGCCGTTAATAATGTTAAACTAGGATTCCGAGAATCGGATGTGTCGCCTGCCAAAACAGAAGTCAAACAAGGCAAATTTGTACAGTTTATATCTCCCACCACGGGTTATTTAAGAGAAACTTATAAATCACAAAACATATAACACATTTCTCCAACCCCTAAGTTCACCTTGGGTATCATACAGATCAAAGTTAAAAGCCTATCAGCTATTTTTAGTAGTTTAATAAAAATAAAATAATCTGTACAATATAAAACATGTTGCGACCAAGTTGCTGGATTTCGTGATTCCCTTTAATTTGATAGGCAACATGACCATGTTCTGAAAAAGTTGGCTTTTGACCTATTTACCCCATTACAGGATGGGGTGGTGTGTGCGGGCAAATATTTGCAACAATGTTGCTGCATTCCTGATCCTATTAATCTGATATGCAACATGACATTGTACTGAAAAAGTTGAATTTTGACCTTTTGTCCCTTAGGGTCAGTGGGGGGGGGGTCTGCAGGCAAAATATTTGTTACCATTGCTTTATTTTGTGATTTTAATAAAGTTGATATGCAACATGCCCAGGTTCTGAAAAGGTTAACTTTGACCCATCCCCAGGGTGTGTCTGTGGGCAAAATATTTGCTTCAATGCTTCTGCATTCCTGATTCCCTTTAATTTGATACGAAACATGACCATGTTCTGAAAAAGTGGAACTTTGACCCCAACCAAAGGGTCAAGGGTGGTCTGTTAGAAAAATAATTACGACCATGTTGCTGCATTCAACATTCCCTTTAATTTGATATGCAACATGACCTTGTTCTGAAAAAGTTGAATTTGGATCTATTGACCACACCCCCAGGGTGGTGAGTGGGGGGGGGGGGGGTATGGGGATCTGCCAGAAAAATATCTGCAACCATGTCTTGTGCATTCGTGATTCCCTTTAATTTGATATTCAACATGACCATTTCTGAAAAAGTTGAATTTTGACCTATTGACACCATCCCCAGTGTCGAGGGAGGGGGGTCTGCGGGCAAAATATTTGCAAGCATGGTGCTGCTTTTCGTGATTCCCTTTAATTTGATATGCAGCAAGACCCTGTTCTATAAAACATGAACTTTGACTTATTAACCCCATCCCAAGGTGGGGGGGGGCGTCTACAGGCAAAATATTTGGTACCATGTTGCTGCATTCGTGATTCTCGTAAACTTGGTATGCAACATGACCATGTTCTGATAAACAAAAAGTGGAATTTTGACCTATTGAGGCCATCCCGAGGGTCGTGGGAGGGGGAGTATCGGGGTCTGCAGGCAAAATATTTTGTATCCTTTTGCTGCATTTGTGAATCTCTTAAATTTGAAATGCAACATGACCGTGTTCTGAAAAAGTGGAATTTTGACCTATTGACCCGATCCCCAGGGGCAGGTAAGGCGGTCTGCTGGCAAAATATTTGGTACCGCGTTGCCGCATTTGTGAATCTCTTAAAAGGGTACGTGCATAAAGGTTTTTTTTGGCCCCCCTATGAGGTTAAAATATAAAAAAAATGTTTTTCTCCAATTTGATTTTATAAGTTTATTTGAACAGTAACCAAAGTGTAAAAGTCTCAAATTACTTTGACTGTTACCGTTGCTATGGTAACAAAAATAGCCACCAAAGTAGGCTGAAAATAGGATATTGACCATTTTGGAGCAAAAGTGAGAGGTTGGACAGAGAAATTAACAAAGAGCACAAGCAAATACCAAAAGATATTATAACAGAAGATGAGAATTATCAAGGCACACACCATAATAAAAGGATTTTTTTTGGTATTTAGCTGTGCTGATATCTAATTCTTAAAAAAAATCGGTCTCCAAAAACCTTAAATTTACGGTTTGGGGCGAAACGACCGGAGTTGAAAATAGAGGCGAAAGGACTAGGGGGGAAAACGACAAGGTGTAGCCCTCGGCAGATGTAGCCGTTTGTTTCACTCCGTTAAAACTCGGCATAATGTAGAGAACGAATGTGGCTAACTGAGTAGTCTGGTAACCTGTTCTAGACTAGGGGGAAACGTCTTAGGGGCAAAACGTCTTGTTACCCTAGTGGCTAGACATACTTATTCAAGTCGACAAATAAAACTAATATCTTGACTTCAAAAGAGCACCTGAATTATGTATCAAAAAGAAGACGTTGCAAACAAAGCTGGACTTTTACCTTTCCCTCCAAATGATCACAATCAAAAGCTGCTGAATAACAGTTTTACCATAACACCGTTACACAGCGAAGCTATTTTGCAAGGGAGAAATCATAATTTTGCGATAAATTGGTGCACCTCCTGGCGTCAAAATATTGAGCATGTTCAATTCGATATTTTGCCTTTTAGCAAAAGCTACATGCGACAAAGTAAAATCGGAGAATTAGACCATGTCGGTAGTTGATGTGAAATACACGTTATAAAAACGTGTAAAGTTATGATACAATATACAATAAGCAAAATATGCTTTCAAAAATTGACCAAAGTTTCATAAAATTGCCATAATAAAGAAAGAACAATACAAGTTTTCATTTGAATAAACTGAAAATTAAAGATGCATAAAGTAGAATAGCAGCAGCTACAAAATAAAATGACATTGCATACAGACTGTACTTACAAAACAGAAATTGGACACATAGAACGTTGTCGACAAACCCCTTCCATAACTTAAATGATTATCACCAAGAGAGAAAATAATTGAATTTAATAATAGAGGAAGTATCGAAAAAGAGAAGTTAGAGAAGTATTTAAGAGATAGGAAAGATCGAATGAAGTAAAAGGAGAGAAAGATAAAAAATAGGAGAAATGTTTTCATTATTTGAGTCTAGAGTGCTCGGGATATCCAGTGACTCTGCAAGGTAAATTTGACTTGGAAGCTGATCCCACTGTATAACTGACCTGGGAAAGAAGGAAAAGCGTGTAAGTATTTGGCTGCTCTCAACTGACGATATTGATTTTATCGTCTTCCAGAAAAATCAGATGATTCGAGTTTACAGCACGTGAAAGGGGAAACGGGTAGAAACCGTTACAAAGGGGTATCATAGAAGTTACAATATTCACTATCATGTTAAAAATGGAAACTTTCGCCATTTTACTCAACTTTCTCTGTAGCTCGGTAGGTAAGGAACAGTACATTAATGTTAGTCTTATAAGGTAATCCTTAAATTTTGCTTAATGTAAAGGCGGCGCCTCATGAATGCGTCATTAGGACTGGTCAACCTTATACATAGGTAAAAGATCTAGGGAAAATAATATAGTAAAGTTCCGAACCGCGGGCCACCATTCCCGCCAAACCTACGATTTTTCTACAATAAAATTACAATGTACTAAATTGTCATATCACTGGTACCCAGAGGTTGTAGATTCACCATTCCCACCCCCCCCCCCCCCCAAAAAAAAATGTTAATTAAAAAGATCTTTAGGACTCGAATTCTGGGATTTCGAACTCTTTAATTTTCCAGGGAATATTTGCAATTCAAGACGTTGACCGCTCGACTAAGCCTGTAGTTGTTGTATTGGTCATGTCGTTACATATCTATTGGAAATTTTGTAACGTCCATATACCCCGGCATCCAATTTAGGTTACCTGGCACCCCCCCCCCAGGACAATTTTTCATGGGTGCCAAATTGTTCATTGGGACCCCCTGGGTGGAAAACGAAGGTGTCCTCAAAAAATTGGTTTAAGCTATGTGAAATTGCATGGTTTCTATGCCAGCCCATTGCGAATTTGAGAAGGGGGGTCTGCCTATAAAATTACTCATATCTCAGCTGTTACTTATCCTAGACTACTAAACTTAATACCAAATTAAAGCTTAGACATATGCCTATTATCCCTTTGTTTCATATGGAAATTATCTAATTTGCATATTCATAAATATTTATGAAAACATTAAAAATGTGTTTCACGAATGGGGGTATACGTACAAGATCAATAATATCTCAGCTGCTTTTAGTCGTAGAGTACTAAAATTTGAACTAAAATAAAGCTAAGACATAGGCCTTTCATTCCATGGTCAAACATGCAACGTACCTCATTTGCATAATTTGCATATTCATGAATATTAATAAAAACGCTAAAAAATAAGGGAAAATCATTACAAATATAAATAGGCTGATTTCATCCCAATATTGTCATTGTTGCATGTTTTAATATAATCAGTGTTACAATTTGACAGGTCCAATCATCCAGTGGTCATATATGAATATTATCTCATTTGAATATTCATGAAAATGCATGAAAACTTACAAAAATGAGGGAAAATCACGTAAAAACTATAAGCCCAGGGGAGGGGTTAAGGTACGATATATCCTGCACTCCTAGGGCCTTTTAAGTTCATGCCAAATTGTTCAGTTGGAGCCTCAGAATGTGAAATGAAGTTCTCCTCACAAAAAATAGGTATGAGCTACGTGAAAATGCATGGTTTCCATGGCAACCGCTTATATGATTATCAAGATTGGGGGTGTAGGCCTACAAATTCAATCATACCTAGGGTTCTACTCATTCTAGAGCACTACAATTGGTGTTAAATTAAAGCTTAGACACATGTCTTTCTTCCTGTGGTCAGATTTGTAAATCATCTAATTTGCATATTCATGAATATTAATGAAAACCTACAAAAATGAAGTAAAATCATAAAAAACAACATAAATGAACATATTTCAGCACAAAAACATCATCAAACCACCATTGTTGCCAGTTGTTATATCCTCAGTGATTTATTTGGATAAGTTCTTTCATCCAGTGGTCCTATATGAAAATTATCTCATCTGCATATTCATGAATATTAATGAAAAGTTTTGTAATTGAAGAAAAAATCTTAGAAAAATTAAGGTATGTACATATAAAATGACAAATATTTCACCTACAATGTGTTCCAGTTTATCAAACCTAGTGCCAATTTAATGCTTAGACATTGTACTTTTACCATAAGCTATAATATGAAAAAATATTTATCATGAATATTCGTGAATTTGAATGTAAACAGAAGAAATGAAAGAAAAATTGCGGAAAAATCAAGGGGGTGCACTTCCAAAATTACTCATATCTTAGCCCTGGAGTGACTCTACCACCTTGCCGTGGTCTCTGGGGCACACTTCACATTTGGGGACGATATTGATTGTAATACTTGTCCCCATCCCGGAGTGCCAAGAGTAGAGTCCCATCTGTTCACCGTGGGTGGCTTTCTCGGTAACTCGAAGGGGATGGCCTGGAAGACTGAGAGCATGCAGAATATGGGCGTATAAAATTCTGTATGACTCAACACGTCTCTTTGGCCTCTTTGACGGGGTAGACCCGAGGGGAAACACGGCCCGGTGTTTCTAATTGGTCTTGTCATGCTGAGCCCCAGGAAGCTGAAAATGTAAAAAAAATATTTCTTATATCTTCGTTCTATAGTATCGTTCTGATGCCAACCACGTGTCCATTATCTTATATATTCTTTCTTTAATAAAATATTCCTGGAAGGCAGTGGCTTAACGGGTCAATTGTGCAGATTTTATTTGTACGAGTCTATTGTGCAGATACATTTGTACAAGTATAACTTCCATGTAGCCTTAGCACTGGAGATCGGAAATCCACTCCATTAAAGTGCTCCCTTGTTGGGCTCCACGGTGGGTGGGGAGCATGGAGGCTGAACCTTACAACCAAAAACGCATGGCTTCTAAATCAGCAAGAAAACGCTCGAAAAAGATATCTGACGACGATTCCGATGATGCTTACTTAGCTTCACAAACAAATAAATCAAGTTCTATGTCATCAAAACAACCATATGTTCCAAGATTTCTTATTATTCATTCTGAAGAAGAAGGAAAAGACATTTCTTCTCTTTCTCCTTTTTTAATACATAAGACAATCATGAGTGTGGCAGGTGAACCAAAAAGTATCAAAACTCTTAGATCTGGTGATTTACTGATACAATGTGCCAAGGAATCACATGAGAAAAACCTTATGAAAATGAAGAAATTCTGTGACCTAAAGTGTACAGTGACTCCTCATTCTTCATTGAATGTCTCCAGGGGTATTCTTAGATGTCCTGCCCTAAACAAGCAGACAGATGACCATATTCTGGAGTTCATGAAGGAACAGGGAGTTACTGCTGTTCGTAGAATTAATGTTTTTCGTGATCATGCCTTAAAACCAACCAACACATTTGTATTTACTTTCAGTACTCCAGTTTTACCATCAATAGTTAAAATTGGTTTCATTCAGGCAAAAGTTGACGTATACATTCCTAACCCACTTAGGTGTTATCATTGTCAAATGTTTGGCCACCACGAACACAAGTGTGGCAGACAAGCTGTATGCGTCAACTGTGGTATGCCTGAACATTGTCCATCTGGTGAGTGTCAAAGACCTGCCAAATGTGCAAACTGTTCAGGCGATCACCCTGCCAACTCTAAGCAATGTCCAACATGGGAGAAAGAGAAGAAGATACTAAAGATTAAATGTGAACAGAACATCTCTTTTCCAGAGGCACGCAAACAATATGAACAGTTTTATGCAGTGCAAACATATGCAAGTGCAGTTAAGCCTAACACTTGCAACGAACAAACACAAACAGATGACAAAGACACTCAAACAGATGACAGCTTTGACGAATACCTAAAACAACAAACAGTATCAGAAAAAACAAGCAAGGAAAAAACAAATGAAACAAAAGGAAAAAGAACTTCATCTCCTCGTCCAGGGCCAGCACTTAAGCCAGCAACCCTGGAAATGATGAAGAAGGAGGAGGAGAGGAAGAAAAAAGAAGAGAAAGACAGAATTAAAAAACAACAAAAAGAAGAAAGAAAACAGCAATGGCAAAAAGAACAAGCACAGAAAGAAAAAGAACAAACAGAAAAAGCAAAACAAGCTGAAAAGAATCCTTATTCTGTGTTTGCTGAAAAAGATGATGAGGAGGTGTGTATGGAAGAGGAGTCTGTGGTATTCACAGACTCTTCTTCCAGTGACCATCTCCCTAAAGGCACACTGCCAAGATTACCAGTAACGAAATAATGGAGGGTTTCAATCTAACCATTATTTTAGTACTTCTTTTGATATTATTTTCAAGTATGGATTTTAAACATAAAATTATTCAATGGAATTGTCGAGGTTTGAAACCTAATTATAATGAAGTATCTCTATTGATTTCCGAATATAATCCATCCGTATTTTGTTTTCAAGAGACATTTCTTAAACCAGATGATAACATCTCATTACGAGGTTTTAATGTATATAACTATGTTCATACTGATTGTCTGAGGCCCTCTGGTGGTGTCTCAATATTTGTAAAATCATCTTTTCCACAAAGAAAGATTGATTTACAAACGGAACTACAAGCAACTGCTGTTTCCGTCACTCTAGACAGAGAAATAACCATATGTTCTGTATATATTCCTCCATCGTTTTCTCTTAACTCCCAACACTTGGACAATTTACTGCAACAACTTCCTTCTCCTTATATTTTATTAGGTGACTTCAATGGTCACAATATCCTCTGGGGTGGTCAAAACAATGATTCCAGAGGTGAACTTATCGAAAATTTCATTACAAAGAATGACATTTGTATTATGAATGATAAGTCTTACACTTATCATTCTCCAAGTACAAAGTCTTTTACATCTATTGATCTTTCCTTCTGTCATCCAACACTGTTTCTTGATTATAATTGGTCTGTATGTGAAGACCAACACAATAGTGATCACTTCCCTATCATCATTGAACAGAACACTTATTCCACTGAGGATCACAATCCAAAGTGGAAATTAAATAGAGCCAACTGGGATCTATTTAATACTCTGTGCACTGGTAAATTGGTGCCAGAAAACTTCAAAGAATCTTCTGATCCTTTAGCTGATTTTACCTCTTCTCTTATCGAAATATCTAAAGAATGTATTCCTCAAACTTCGACAAATCCAACTAAAAGTAATCCATGGTACAATGACGACTGTAAAGAAGCAATCAAACAGCGCAAGCAAGCTCTATCTAAATTCAAAAGATCTCCAAATACCAACAATTTCAATGACATCAAAGTATTTAGAGCTAAAGCCCGTAGAACAATTAAACTTTCGAAGCGTAAGTCATGGAGATCTTATGTTTCGAAAATCAATCATAAAACACCAATTAAAAAGGTTTGGGATATGATAAGAAAAATCTCTGGAAAAAACAAATCCCCCAGTTACACACATCTAAACATGGTGGGTACTGACAGCAAAGCAACTTCAAAAACAGACATTGCTGACACTTTAGGAGAAACTTTTTGTCACAATTCATCATCATTCAATTACTCTGAATCCTTCAGAAAGATTAAAACCGAACAAGAGAAAGTCAAATTGAATTTTAAATCACAAAATAATGAAATTTACAACAAAGATTTTAATTTAGATGAATTAGTTGAAGCTATTCAACTATCACATGACTCAGCCACGGGTCCTGATGAGATCCACTATCAAATGCTTAAACATCTCCCAGATACTTCTCTTGAAACTCTTTTGAATATATTTAATTACATTTGGACTACTGGTAAATTTCCAGAAGATTGGATCTTAGCAACCATAATCCCAATTCCAAAACCTGGGAAAGATCCTGCGGAACCTAATAACTATAGACCTATAGCTTTAACAAGTTGTCTATGTAAAACACTTGAAAGAATGATAAATAAAAGACTTACTTGGTTTTTAGAATCCAATAATCATATATCGCAGTTCCAGTCTGGTTTCAGATCTGACCGCAGTACAACTGATAATTTAGTTAGATTGGAAACCTTCATACGTGATGCCTTTATTAAAAAGGAACATGTAGTTGCTGTGTTTTTTGATTTGGAAAAAGCTTATGATACCACGTGGAGATATGGCATTTTAAAAGATATCCACAAACTAGGATTAAGAGGTAGACTTCCTTAATTCATTGAAAACTTCCTTGCAGACCGCGCCATGCAAGTCCGAGTTGGCTCCTCTCTGTCTGACTATTACGACCAGGAGCAAGGTGTACCTCAAGGAGGCGTTCTATCAACAACACTTTTTAGCATTAAAATTAATGATATTGTGAAATGTTTAGGTAATCTTACTGATTGCTCATTATATGTTGATGACTTCTGTATCTGTTATCGCTCAAAAAGCATGGCGACGATTGAACGCCAACTGCAACAAAATTTAAATAAGATTGAAAATTGGGCAACAAGCAATGGTTTTAAGTTTTCCAAATCAAAAACACAGTGTGTACATTTCTGTCAGTTGCGCAAGCAACATGATGATCCGGTTTTACATTTATATGGATCACCCATTCCAGTTGTTGAGGAATCTAAATTCCTTGGCATTTTATTTGATAGAAAACTCAGTTTTATACCCCATATTAAATATCTCAAAGCTAAATGTTTAAAAGCATTGAATCTTTTAAAAGTGCTTTCCCATACTTCTTGGGGTGCAGACCGAACAACACTTCTCAAGTTGTATCGGTCTCTAGTCCGGTCAAAATTAGACTATGGCTGTATTATATATGGCTCTGCACGAAAATCGTATCTTCAAATGCTTGATCCTATACATAACCAAGGACGTAGATTAGCTTTAGGGGCTTTTAGAACTTCTCCTGTTGCTAGTCTCTATGTGGAAGCAGATGAACCATCACTATACTCACGAAGAGAGAAACTCTCTTTGCAATATGCTATAAGACTTGCTGCTAACCCATCAAATCCTGCTCATGAAGTTACATTCCCACCAAACTATGTTAATTTATATGAACAAAAACCTAAAGCTATTAAATCATTTGGCATCAGAATTTCACCACTCTTAGAATCTGCCAATATCAAACCACAAAATATTGAAAAACATTTTACACCAAATATTCCAGCTTGGTGTATGAAACCACCTGAAATACTTTTTGATTTACATTCCGGGAAAAAATCTGAATCAAATCCACACATATTAAAAGATGATTTCAGAAAAATACAAAGTCGTTATAAGAATTACCAACAAATTTTTACTGATGGATCAAAGGAAGACTCAAAGGTTGGTTGTGCTGTTATATCAGACAATCATAGTAATATGCAACGTATACCTGACGATTCATCAATTTTCACTGCTGAAGCCAAAGCAATTGATCTAGCTTTAGATTTCATTAGCACTTGTGATGCTAACAATAAATTTATTATATTTTCTGACTCGCTTTCTGTATTGAAAGCAATGAACCACACCAGTTCAAAGAATCCACAGAATCAGAAACTTTTAGAAAAATGTCATGAGCTTTTAGCTTATAAAGAAATTGTTCTCTGTTGGATTCCTAGTCATATAGGTATCCAAGGGAATGAGATGGTAGATAAGCAAGCAAAAACATCGCTTTCATTAGAACCAACTTCTTTTAAAATTCCATTTTCCAATTTTAAGCCATCTATCAATAAATATATCTTGGAAGAATGGCAAACTTCATGGAACAACAGCATTGGAAATAAACTTCTTGACATTAAACCAACTATCGGTGAACAACAATCAGTTGTTCGAAACATTAGAAAAGAAGAAGTCGTTTTGGCTCGACTCCGTTTAGGTCATACAAGAGTCACACATTCATACTTACTACTAGGTGAAGAGCAACCACACTGTGTTGGTTGCGATGCACCATTCACTGTACGTCACTTTCTTTTGGATTGTGGCGATTTTGCACAAGTAAGAAATAATTGTTTCCATGTTGATAACATGAAACAGTTATTTCAAGATATACATATTGATAGTATTATGACTTTTTTAAGACAAATAAATCTTTTTAACAAAATCTAATAAGTATTTTTAAAATCATGTTTTGTTTTACATTTGTATCAGACCATAATACAGACTAGTTAAAGTTATACTTTGTTCAGTCAGAGAACATGTATAGTTATCTGAATAGCTCTTTGAAACTGTCAGATATTGTACGTGGTCTCTTCTGTCAACAACCATATTATAACTTATTTTCATTATACAAACTCATCATCATCATTTCTTTTATTTTATCATACAAATTTTTACTATTTCCATTCACATCATGTTTAGTTTAATACCGCTTGACGCTAATGACCCACAAGGGTTGATGCGTCGTTAAGCACCAAACAAACAAACAAACAAACAAACTCATATCTTAGTGGTTAAGTGCCCAATAGTGCCAAACCTGATTTTAAGTCAATGCATAGACACAACATGTTTACCAAAATGATCCAATTCATAACACATCAAATTTAAATTCTCATGAATATTGATGAAAACACGAGAAATTAAGAGAATTAAGCAAAATTAAGGGGGTATAGCTACAAAGTGATTCATATCTTGGCTTCCAATTGCCCAATAGTAACAAGCTTGATACCATATCAAACAGCATAACCCTAAGTAAAATTGAGTAAAAGAAAAAAAGTATAAAATATATAACATCTGATATATGAGTAATTTTGTAAGTACACTGCTATCAATTTGTATACATTTTTTACTTGTATTTTTAAAGTTTTTACTAATATTGATATTAAACAAATTAGTTTATTCTTATATCTTCCCACTAGGTAAAACTGTTATGCGTAGACTTAAATTAAGTATATTGTTTGCTACTTTAGGGCAATTGGCAGCTAAGATATTGGTTATTTTGTAGGTAAACCCCACTCATTTTCGGCGATTTTTTACGGCGGCCAAAAGGCCGCCGTTCTAATATCGCTTTAGCTCTAAATTATTCACCAATCAGAAGCATTTTTAAATTGTAATATTCATCACACCGACTGGAAAAAGATGCTCTCATTGGTTGATACTCAGAATGTCCATACAATTTTACTAAACATGAAACTAAACTTGAAAACATACATGTAAATGGCAGAGAACCAGTCTGTGCACTGGGTCTAAAAATGCAAATGTGTAAACGACCTAATATCGAATATAGGTCAACCGCCGATGTACAGTATTTGTAAATTGCTGTCACTATCGTGGTTTATATGCCTTGCACACAGTAAAGAAGTGCATTATAAAATAATCCACTAAATCCGAAAGGGCTTTACAGTAATATCACGCTATTTAAATAAAATATTTGTAACTTTTCCAATTCCCAAATCTGGACATGATTATAGTCTGTTTCATATATTTCGACAATTCACCATATCTGCATTAATTGCTGGTTCCCGCTTTAAAGGTGGTTAGTAATGGAAAAACAGGTAACCAGTACCCCCCAATACCTGGAAATGGGGGGGTTCTGGTTACCTGTATTTACATTACTGACCACCTGTAGACAGGGAACCAGCAGTTAATGTAGATATGGTGAATAGTCTTTTTTGGCCGTTATACGGTTGTATTCCCAATGCCAAAACGTTTCTTTTTTCCTATGTTAGGATGAAAAAATCCCAATTTCAAGTCGGAAAATATCAAAGAAAAAATCATCGTTTTTTCGAGTAAATTGTGTTTAAAATTGTTTGTTCATTTGGATTCCCGTTTGGACATTTTTCAGCCGACTATCGGCATATCAGTCGTGCTACTATGATGCAAATCCTCTCGTTGCATTATAAGGGCCCAAGGGTGTTGTGCCCTCTAACGATCGGCATATCAGCCGTGGTTTACTTCTTTGCTTCAACAGGTAATTTCCCCTGTAAGTACAACAATCAATTAAAACTTGTTCTCCGGATGCATAAAAAGATAAATACCAACTAGCTGATTCAATTAGGTAGCTTAATTTCGTACATCTGTGTGTAAAAATGGAAATGGACATGATAAAAGCTAGATGTTATTTTGACTATCTTAACTGTCTCTTGTCTATCACACCTGAAGGAGCTGGTACTTTGGTGTAAGCTTCTGTAGTACCAAGTGCCCCATCCCACTTCTTCAGTTTTTCTAATTTATTCGCATTTTATGTTGGCTGGGGAAAGGGCTGGGGTGAACGGAAAGTCATAATGTATAAGGGAACCCCTGCCAGATGTTTTTTCAGTGTGTTGACTTAGTCATTTTCATGCAAATGATGTAAAGGGGAGTCCCGCTCAAATTTGTTTAGGGTGGGTTTGCAGAATCACTTTAAGCAGTTAATAGGAAATCTAAGCCTACTCTGCGCTTTCAAAATGCTTAGCTGTCGGAATTTTCGTGGGCCCTCTAAAAATTGTGCCCTCTACATTTTGCCCTATGTACCCTCAAAATATTAGTGGTAGCCCTGGTAATATTCAACATTGCGCAGTCTCATATAATACATCATGCAAGTTAACAGTACAGCTAAATTCAGATTAATTATGATGTGTTTTATGATTTGATAATAAAGCTAACAACACTAAAAATTCTCAATTGTAGAGGTTTTCGCGCTAAAATTCCCAATTCCAGGGGTATTTGTCATTGTCCCAAAATGGTGAATATAAACCATTGATTTCTTAAAAAAACCCTAAACAAGTGAATTTAATTTGTTCCATGACAATGGCGTCAAATTAATCGCGAATTTGCACGTAACTGTTTGGGTTCAGGCGACAGAGCTTGCCCTAGCCGGCATATGCATTTTCTTACATTGTACAAGAACAGTGTAACTATCGGTAAAGTCTCTTCTATCAATTACGAGTAGTTATAGTCCGTCCAGTTAAGAGAGACTGGGCGGTTCTTAGCAAAGACACACCCATGGAC
This sequence comes from Loripinus fragilis, assembly GCA_964019695.1. Taxonomy (NCBI): domain Eukaryota; kingdom Metazoa; phylum Mollusca; class Bivalvia; order Lucinida; family Lucinidae; genus Loripinus; species Loripinus fragilis. The sequence goes on from OZ026528.1 coordinate 6,578,188, forward strand.
ATTTCCATATGAAAATAGGTAAGAGAGGGTGTATTTATTCACCTGTGAAATTACCTGTATACTTGTAGTAGTTTTTGATCACATTGTGAGGAAAAGGCATCTCGAATTAATTTGGATAACAAGGCAACTAACTAGTCTATATATATGCGCTCTGACAATGTTTCGAAAAATTAACTATTCAAATTATAATACTGAATAAGAAAATAAAACAAATGGTCCGCAATGATAAATTAGTACTATAAATTGGTCAGCACACGAAATGATGGTTCTTATTCTTATTACATGGGCGTGTGGCAAAGGCTCCGACGAGTCTGCATGTACGCATGACCTCGCCAGGGCTTTCGCTTTCGCATAAACGAAGTATGCAACTTGAAGAACAAATTTTAGACATCTAGTCGCTCTGGACACGCCAGAATAAGCGATTATTAGATACTTTTTTGGATATGCGGTCAGACCAAATCTCATGTTTGTATGCCCTTTTCTCATGATTCAGATACTTAACCATGGTCCCGCTAAGTTCTAATTTGTGATTTATTATTATTGTATCAGGCTTAAAAACAAACCAGTTTTGCCATATACAGACAAAATTTGACCTACCCTCCCCCATATCCATTCCACAAAATGAAATGCAGCAGATCCCCAGCAGCATACTAAAGATAAACGTTTACCAGGCATGCTAACGTATAAAGTTGGTCACCCTTGTCGTCTTCACTTCAGTTGGTTGCATGAGTAAACCGTACATAGGCTATTACACCCGATTTACTGTAGACTAGTCTTATTTGACAGTGTATGACAGCGCTCTATCTGACACGCCCATTCTCTGTTAGCTGGTCGCACTATAAATGAGGGTCTGGATGGGGTGTAATGATTAGTGAATAATGGCATTTTTATAATGAATAGTGACTAATAAGCAAAAAAATTAATGAATAGTGAATAATGGGGGCCTAAAAATAATGAATATTCCTATATTTTTAATTAATTGAAGAAAAAACTAATGAATAGTGAATAATCAGATTTCTTTGCCACCTTTCTTGCTTTTAATGAATAACTGGTCTTATTTTAATGAATAACCAAAAATTTTATGAGATGAATAATGGGCTAAATTTTTAATGAATAGTGAATACCAGACTCCCCCCCCCCCCCCATCCAAACCCTCTTAAATGGTCACATGTGCGGATCCAGAGGGGCGATAGAGGGTCCGCACCCCCTCCTGGAAAATCAAAAGTTCTATGGGTTTCTAGAATTAGCATTTGGACCCCCAGTCCCCGCCCCTGGTATAGGTTGGACCCCCCCCCCCCCCCCGAAACCTTGTAAAATTATAGTTTTCTTTGAAATGAACCATTGATAAGCCACTGTAAAACTGTAAAAGTTGAGGACAAAAAAAGACAAAAACCATTGTCAGAGCTGTTTTCTGGCAGTCGGGCCTGGACCACACTGGCAAAAATTCATGGATCCGCGCATGGGTCAGCCAGCATCCAAACTCGGGCCACTATCGGCCTGCCAGCAAAATGTCATTCGGATGGCGTTTCAGTGGCGGGCCGATAATGGCCCGATTGTACGTGCTTACTGGGTGTCGATCAGTTTTGAATCCTACATGTATTTATTCCTCTATCCTGGCTATGTTCTTTTCTGGTGTTCGGTTTGTTTCAGTGAACGTTTAATTTTACACTAATTTATTGTCAACATTGCTGGTGAATGCCTGAAATTAAAAAAAATAGATTCAGATGCATATCGCTCAGCGAAAAGAGTTAGATGTGCACAAAACCAAGCAAAAGAGAGACAGAAACAGGACCACAACTTCGCTGGTTTTAGATTCCAGCATGCAAAGGCCTTAGGGGTAGATTGGAATTTCGCCTAAACCAGCGAATTTGGTTGCGTTTATCGTCAGTATTTGAGAGCCGCCGAATATCTTTTTTCAAGATATTTCTTGTTTTATTTATTCTAATGTTTATATTAATTTTCATGAATATGTAAATGCGACAACTGGCAAATATTACCATTGAGATAAAGGACTGTATCATAGCAATAAGTTGGCACCTTGTTTGCTACGTAAGGGCTATAAGCTGCTGAGATATGAGTAATTTTGTAGGTATATCCCCTTCATTTTCAAATATTACTCACAAAATGCTCATGGTTTCATCAATATTCATAAATATTATAATATGACTGTTTTAAAATTTGATGATTTGTTAAACATACTATTGTCTTAGCATTAGTTTGAAACCAATTTTGGTACTCTAGGGCACTTAGCAATTGAGATATTATTAGATTTGTAAGTACACACCCTTGATTTTTCCGCGATTTTTCATTTGTTTCTTCTGTTTAATTAAAATTCATAATTATCAATGTTAACTATTTTTCAAAGCTGAACTTAAGGTAAAAGTATTATGTCTAAGCATTGACTTGGCACCAAGTTTGATACATTCGGACACATAGCTGCTGAGATATTGGTTATTTTATACATACACCCCTTAATTTTTCTGAGATTTTATCTCTCATTTCTTAAGTTTTCATTAATATTCATGAATATGGATATTAGATAATTTGCATATCTAACTAACAAATTAAACTGCTATGTCCAGGGATTAGTTAGGTACCATGTTTAGTATTCTAGGATGAGATGTTGTTAAGATATGAGTATTTTTTGTACGTATACCCCCAATCTTTACAGTCGGCATAATGGGATGCCATGGAAACCATGGAATTTCAAAAACCCAAATAACATTTATCTTTGAGGGCAATATTTTTTTACGGTCCTATTGGACAAATTTATGCCCATAATAAAAAGTCTGATGTGTTCAATTAAGGTCTGATTACCCCCGTTGCATACTATAGTTTACCCATGCTTTTTCCATCATTTTAAGATTTCATTAATACTCATGAATATGCAAATGAGATAATTTTCATATAGGAACATGAGATAATTTTCATATAGGACCACTGGATGAAAGAACTTATCAAATTGAATCACTGAGGATATAAAAACTGGCAACAATGGTGGTTTGATGATGTTTTTGTGCTGAAATATGTTCATTTATGTTGTTTTTTTATGATTTTACTTCATTTTTGTAGGTTTTCATTAATATTCATAAATATGCAAATTAGATGGTTAACAAATCTGACCACAGGAAGAAAGACATGTGTCACAGGAAGAAAGACATGTGTCACAGGAAGAAAGACATGTGTCTAAGCTTTAATTTAACACCAATTGTAGTGCTCTAGGATAAGTAGAACCCTAGATATGATTGAATTTGCAGGCCTACCCCCCAATCTCGAGAATCATATAAGCGGTTGCCATGGGAACCATGCATTTTTACGTAGCCCATACCTAATTTCTTGTGAGGAGAACTTCATTTCACATTCTGAGAGTCCCACTGAACAATTTGGCATGAATTTAAAAGGCCCTAGGAATGCAGGATAGATCGTACCTTAACCCCTCCCCTAGGCTTATAGTTTTTACGTGATTTTTCCTCATTTTTTTTAAGTTTTCATGCATTTTCATGAATATTCAAATGAGATAATATTCATATAGGACCACTGGATGATTGGACCTGTCAAATTGTAACATTGATTATATTAAAACATGCAACAATGACAATATTGGGATGAAATCAGCCTATTTATATTTGTAATGATTTTCCCTTATTCTTTAGCGTTTTTATTAATATTCATGAATATGCAAATAAGGTACGTTGCATATTTGACCATGGAATAAAAGGCCTATGTCTTAGCTTTATTTTAGTACAAATTTTAGTACTCTACGACTAAAAGCAGCTGAGATGTTATTGATTTTGTACGTATACCCCCATTCGTGAAACACATTTTTAATGTTTTCATAAATATTTATGAATATGCAAATTAGATAATTTCCATATGCAACAAGGGGATAATAGGCATATGTCTAAGCTTTAATTTGATATTAAGTTTAGTAGTCTAGGATAAGTATCAGCTGAGATATGAGTAATTTTATAGGCAGACCCCCCTTCTCAAATTCGCAATGGGTTGGCATAGAAACCATGCAATTTCACATAGCCCAAACCAATTTTTTTTTAGGACACCTTCGTTTCCCATCCAGGGGGTCCCAATGAACAATTTGGCACCCATGAAAAATTGTCCTGGGGGGGGGGGGGTGCAAGGTAACCTAAATTGGATGCCGGGGTAATAGCACGGGCGAGAAATAACCGTTACAATCTTATTTACCTTTCTCATCACGGTGTAGCATCGACTCCGGAACTTGCTATTGTACTTTCAAAGATAGATGAGAATCGTTGTAAACAAACACTGACGAGTTTACCTTGATTTTGGGCGTGCAGGTAGTCTCAGTTTACTGTTAAAGTGAATCTTCTACATATAACTGCATATGCGCGGGGCAGTGAATAATCATGCTTTGCCTCATTACTATGCATCTTTGAAAGTACAATACCAGGTGAATCGAATGTCAACACAGACATGGCATGTAGTGGGGTGAGTCAATCGTTTTTTTAGTGGTTTGTAATGAGCGCCTGCCGTCGAAGTGAATCGAATTCATCTTTAGAGAAGTCAAACACTTGTCCGTGCCCGCCAAAATGATCAATTCTTGCTGTATGTCACAAAACATCGTGAAACACTGCCAGCTGGTACCGCTAAAAACAGCATGTCCCATCAAAAAATGTTTGTTTCCAAAGTGTTTAAAACCGTTTTCCACCTCATTTTCAATGCAAAAATAATGAGCATATTGGAAATCACGTTCGGTATAAGTTTTATTTGTAATGATCTAGATTTGACTGATATATTATCAAAAACAGAAAACGCTTTGAGTACGGCAATTTACCAGTCCGAAGTACGGCAACTTGAAAAAAAAACATTAAATTTACAGTACGGCAATTTGCATCGACATGTTTGTCTGTGAAAACTCCCCAAACCACCCAAATCACCCTAAACGAACACCAAAACCAGCATCTCCAGCTTCAAACAACCTCATGTCCCCAAACACACCACACCAAACACCTCAGCACCAGATATGGGCCAGAACACGAAACTTTGGTACTTGTCGCATATTCGCAAAAGTTTTATTTGATACGCTGACGCTGACGTAGATCTTATGGAGACTTACTTCTATACCTCCATCCATTTGCATTGTGTATGAGAGCAGCAAAGGCCCTGGCGAGACTGTGTGGATGCACAGGCTAGTCTCAGCGTTTGGCTGCTCGTAGTACACAATCTTATATACATGGGTACGGGTGTAAATGGGGATTAGTGATTAGCGAATTATGGCCATAAAATTAAGCGATAAGCGAATATTGGCCCTAAAAGTTAACGTTTAGCGATTTTAGGGTTAATTTGACCAAATAGCGGATGTTAAGTGTTAGTGATTAGCGAATTTCGGCCTAAAATTAAATGATTAGCGATTTTTGGGCGAAAAAATACCAAATATCGAAATGACGCGTTTTTGATGGAAGAAAGTTATTCCAATTCGCTTTTACAATAAACCTTTACTGATAACCGATTTTGGGGGCTATTTTTTATAGATACTGATTTTGGGTCTTAATTTTTCTGATTACTAATTTTTAGGTATAAATTTTACTGATCAGGGCCCGGAATTACAATGCCTCCTTAGAGTTAAGGAAGACTTAAGTTAAGTATTGTTTTTCAGGATGCTAAAAATAACGTTTAAAACTGATTAAAATCAAAATAGTTTCAATTTTTCTGAAGATAACAATGAAAGCGTTGACCACTTATACAACATTGATCCAGGCAATTTATTTAGCATTTAATATAGCATGTTGAAATATCAATACTTAACTTAAGTCTTGCTTAACTTTAAGTATGCATTGTAATTCCGGGCCCAGGTGATTTTTGGGCGTAAATTTTACTGATTAGCGATTTTTGGGTCTAAATTTCACTGATTAGCGATTTTTTTAGCCCAAATTTTAATGATTAGCGACTGTCGTGCCAACCAAGAGTGACCGTGATGTTATATGTTGTTTTAATTGCTAAGTATATAGTACAATGCTAGTACAATGTTAAATATTAACGTGTACAGTACACCTCATGTTAGAAGATGCCGCTTTAATCCTATCCTAAAGGTTGCTCTCTTAGCTGGCAGGACAGTAAATTCTATTTGGAAAGGCTGGTTTAATGTGGTGGTTTGGTTAATTTCTTCAACCGTGGGTGGATATTTGAACATAATATTTCCACTCCAGTGAAAATCTGGATCCGCGCATGCGCAAATGCGATGAGCACCAAACCCTGGTGCACTTAGACGTACATGTATGCCCAGTGTTTGTGTGTGTGTGGGGGGGATACTCTTATTTAAACATATACAATGTATACATGAAAATCCCAAAAATATTGAAATTAATAGATTTTGTACCCCCAAAAATGGTCTGAGCCTACATATTAGCCATGACATGTGATTTCCAACAATGTGGCATTTTGGCAGGTATGGACTCAGACGAGCCTGTACAGCCATCCTTTAAGCTTAGAAACTACAATTATGTTCGATCAGTAGCTTAACACACACTGGTCAATGTAAACGCACCGGTGGTTGCTACAACGAGCTGGTGGTTGCATTTTTCAGCACAGGTGGTGGCGTAAAAGGTCTAAAAACCTATACCTGTTGACTTGATGATTTATTTATAAACTTGCATTTATTTTATTTGTGATGACACCTGGCGCACAGACCACCGGTAACATTGCAGTTTATGGCTCTACCAAGCAATAGGTGATTTAATTCATGGTTTGGACTGCAAATCCAACAAAGTTCTGGAGTTTTGCCGTGACAGGTGCATTTTCTAGTGTAACTGCCTAAATTGAGGGGAATATGCATGTCTAAGCACAGCTTTTATCATATCTACATGTAATTACATAAAAAAAACGATTACCACTTTGTATCTTTTTTCTTGGTAAACTAGCTAACGTTTTATTGAGGAATTTTATTACAACGCACTGGGAGCATTTTTTGACGCATTGATACAACGCACTGATTGTTGCCTAGATGTGCCATGGTTGCTGGTGCAACCTCACCACAGCATTCACTATTCTTAAAAACGGTACATAAACATTTCTGATTTTATCACAAATAATGTAACATGACGTCACCTTTCAACGTCACGCTCAGTATAGTAAAACCCGGGAACATCTGATTGAATACTTTCACAAATTTGTACTATGTATCCATAATAGACCATACTGGCCCTCTTGAATCATTACGGACATTGGTTGGTTCCCAACGGCAGCTTCTTCGAGAAGAATTCTATCATTTTCAAAATAAGTCGCCGTACTGTTCACTAGCAAGACGCCGTCCTGTGATTAAATTGCCGTACTCAAGTCGTCGGAAATTTCTCTTGATTATATCCAGCTCCGTTAGTTTTTGGAGAAAACTTTTGCTTCAATATATACACTAGTGAGGTCAATACATGTGCATAATAGCGGATTGAATTTGCATCCTCCACTTACAAGATTACAAGGCGAGTTTTGAAGCTGGCATGAGTTTTCGCGGTACCAGGCAGCTACAATTACAGTAAAAAAGTCAACTAAAAATCACTTTCATATCTTTGTTGGGTGTATATTTCAAAGATAAATATGTTCAGATAAAAATATATCCATCTTAAGGCATAACGCCGTGATAAAACAGTATAATAACAACTTTTTCTTACCGTCGTCATGCCTGCCATTTGTTTATAATCGATAAAGTTGGTAGCAAGTTCCGGAGTTGATGCTACACGGTGCTCATGCTCCTAAGTAGACTCGTCTGACCTTTGATCCGTCTGAGGTCAAAAATGAACAGTAATAACTTAGATTTAGTACCAAAACATGTTATTACGTCACAGTCGGAATCTCCTTGTTTAATAGTACCCGTTTTGTTTGATTTGATTCTTTACGTCCCATCAACAATCTTTCAGTTAAACAGGGACGGGTTTTCCTGGGTTGAAAACCAGTACTAAGCTAGGATAAATGTGTCTTGCTCAAGGACCACAACGCAGTGACGCCGGTGAGGCTCGAACCCGCGGCCCCTCGGTCTCGAGTCAAGCACTCTATCACTGAGCCACTGCGTTCCCTAAATAATGCCTGTGACTCGTTAAAGTTCCATACTTAATTGTATCATTATGTATGGGAAAATCGATCACAATGAAAGAGGTTAATTTCGATGGATGATTCTATCTGTCAGGAAAGGGTTGACACATATGGTAGTATTAGCGTCATGTGTAATTAACATGTAGCTTGAATGAGTGTGCAATTTCTTAATAGCCAGTGACAAGAGAAATCTGCAAGTAATCGTGTAGTTTCATTTGACAGGTGACATTGAAACAATTGTTCTCCATTGCAACATGATAATATCAGAGTGTCAACACAACAACAATTATTGCACATGTCAAAGCTACAAAATGTACGTGCTGAGCATCGCACAACCGTGCAGATGCATGCATGTGCAATGGGCAAGGTAGCGAGTGGTTTCTGTGTCTGTGTGGGAGATCGCACACCTTAACACACCGGATAGGCGACAATCGAAAACGTTTATACGTTTTGTATCGACGAACGTAGATTGAAATAGTTAGAAACAGAGTTTTCGATTGCCATTTTTCGCTCGACGATTTTTGATCCGCGTTCGTCGATTTTAAAGAGCGTTTCGATTGCCGCCTATCCCATGTGATTAAGTAAGGACATAGATGAAGACTCGAGCCAACATTTGTGCATCTATCTATGCTGGCTATAGCTCCGTATGCATGCTTGAAGTGCGATAAACACCATATACATGTACATGTACTCATGCGCTGACCATTTTTGTTAAGCTACAATTATCATTACTACGAGGGCAGGATCAAAAGTAATGCAACCAATGATGTTAAATGACAACTAAAGGTGGAATTGCATTTTTGTTTATTTCAAATTGTCAAAATACCATCCCTTCACAGATACACAAATTTTCAAATTTTTAATTCAATCCTTGAAGACTTTCTCATAGTCTTTTTGGGGTATACCTCTATTCGCGATTCGCTGGCGGGCCGATGATGGCCCGCTATTAGTGGTATTTTGATCCTCCCCTCATCGAACTAAAAAAAAAGTCAAAGTTGGACCCCTTCTGACAAACTTTTTGAATCCGCGCATGCTTCGCTACTCCCCCATGCGATGGTTATGGGATGTGCACTCTCTGCTGCAGCTTTCAGCGGTGGTCTTGTCATAAGGATAAAATTTGCTTCGCTTGAGGCAAACATGTGGGGTGTTGGGCATTTAAGTATATCCAATTATTCCTTTCTCTCTCCCTTTCTCTGTGAGGAGTGCCGACATGACTGAAATATTCTTGAGTGGGACTTTAAAAAGTAAGTGAGAATGATCAGGAAATACCACAGTTACACACTGCAGACCATCCCACTGCATCGTGGGGATGAGCCACAGAACAACAACAATCACAAGACACAAGGAAGACAAAGTAAAACAACCAGCTCTCTCTTCCCCATCAAGATGATTACAAAACTAGAAAGGACTCAGAGCAATCCACAACAAAACATAGAACAAACGCAATTCCTCACAATGGGGTAGCAACGAACAACAAATCATCAATAATAAAACCACTGTCCTCGAACGGACAGCAGCCTAAGCTACTGGGTGCTTAAATGCATTTCGCGGCTACCAAAACTTCGCCATAGATTGTCTTGTTGTTACATTGTACAGCTCAAAATAATTAAGCTCGCATGGAGGCTTCCTAACTATTGCAATGCATCATCACAGAGAAACAATAACATTGTAATGAAATGAACACACTATGATGAAACAAAGAAAAATGGCTCACAACTCGAGGTAGGCAGAGCTCGAGGAAATCAACCCATCAATGTATTTTGCCGAAATCAGCCGCTGAAAACGTTCGCGTGTTCGCACGGAAGTTTCTGTTATATGTCCATTTGCCTATAGAGAAATGTTAAATGAGTACATGTATGTTCAGGAAATACCATTATCACACACTGCAGACGAACCAACGGCACCATGAGGAAGAGCAACAGAACACTAACAGTCACAACATATGAGGAAGACAATAAAAGTAAAGCAACCAGCTCTCTATTCTTCGTCAAGATGATTGCTTTTGAATGTACACAAAGCACTGCATAATAAATGAATGACCAAACATAGAACCGCCACAATGGGAGCAACAATAAACAATGAATCATGGACAACAGAACCACCACCTTAGAGCGGACAGCAGCCTGTGCCACTTGGTTTTGTTTGATTTGTTTCTTTACGTCCCATCAACAATTTTTTAGTTATGTAGGAACAGGTCTTCCTGTGTTGAACCAGTACTAAGCTAGGATTAATGTTCTTGCTCAAGGACACAACACAGTGACGCCGGTAAGGCTCGAACCCTCGGTCGCGAGGCAATCACTGGGCCGCTTGAGGGCTGAAATACATTTTACTGGTGCCAAATGATCGCCCTAGAATCTGTTGTTAAAATACATAGCTTAGCTCGCATGGAGACTTCCTTACTATTGCAAAGTATCATCACAAAGAAACAATCTAATCAAACTAGCACACGATGATGAAACAACGCTAAGGGTCCACGTCCCATAGATAATTAGAACTGAAAACCTGAAGCGGAGCAACTGGGTTTCCTCATTTGGTTTCCCCATATCAATAAGCGAAATACATCGTGGATCCAGAAAGTTTTGCCAGAGGGGGTCCAACTTTGACAGCGTTTTTTTTTAGTTGATGAGAGGAGAGAGGATCCAAATACCACATTATGCGGGCCAACATAGGCCCGCCAGCGAAACGCCATTTAAATGGCGTTTCGCTGGCGTGTCAATGAAGGCACAACATTGAATGCTGCATGGCTTAGTAGCCTTGTGCTTTTCAGGGTATCCGGACCAGTATTGCTATGAAACCCTATATTTTTGTGATTTTTCAGGGGGGGGGGGGGGTGCGGACCCCCTATCCATTCCCCCTCTGGATCCACCCATGATTTCGCGAACAGAGAGTATCCACATTTTTTGTATCAATGTTAATGTATACAATATACAAATAAGTGATCCATCGCCCACATGGTCTGGGTCAATATAATCGGTAAAGCTTGTTTCTGAGTTCGGAACATGACATCAAGCGAACAAGGGACAGTCCTGTGTTATCAAAAAGGACCCTTGTCTATTTCGTATACTCTTTCAAACTACAACATTACAATATCATGTCACTCATGCGCGGATCAAGAGTAGGGGGCAGGGGGTCAGGACCCCCCCCCCCCTTGAAAAAAAAAAAAAAAAAGGATTTCTTAGCAATTCTGGTCCAGATCCCCTGAAAATCGCAAAGCTACCAAACCAGCATTCAATGTTGGGCCATCATCAGAATGTTGGGCCATCATCGGCCCGCCAGCAAAACGCCATTTAAATGGCGTTTCGCTGGCGGGCCGATGATGGCCTGCTCATTGTGGCATTTGAATCCTCCCTACCCTCATCAACTAAAAAAAAACAAAATAAAAACCCTCAAAGTTGGACCCGAACCCCTCTGTTAGAATTTACTGGATCCGCGCGTGTCACTATTCTAAAAGGTGTGTTGCTACAAATTGAATCCATTGTAGACCAGAAACCCCTAGAAAGGTGACTGGCAAACAGTAAAGACCCAGATGAAATGCCGAATAGCAGCATTTCATCAGTATCTGTACATTTGTACTGTTTGCTTAGACAAAACCAATCTTAAAATTACAGAACAGACCATCATAACGTAATTGTTTGAAGCTTGATTTTGGATAGATCTATTCATTCGAGTATTACGATTTTGGAAGAACCTTGCAGCAAACCATAGAGAGACTGTACCGTGATCCAGGTGCGAATGCGCAGGTTCGATAGATAGAGAATACTAGGTGGGCAATGCTTTAAGAACGCTGGTTGACATCGCGAGGCTTGCCGAGTGATTCAACATGCGTTCTCAAAGTCGACCCTGGTAAACTTGATATCAAAAGACGCGAACCTGGTATTCTATTTATATCAGTTTACCCATTGTTTCCCTCTTCAAACTAGCGATTATGTCGTACTTTTCGATTTTTGTGTTGATTCAGCGTCATTAGCGACGTCATTCAAGAGTGCAACGGCATCAGGACCTGATAAAGGCTCATGCCGTGAGATAGACAACGTTTATCAGGCAACGTACAGCAATACAGTTAATACGAGAGGTAACTGATAAGTAGGCAAAATCTCATATTTTTACATTTTTAGTTTTGTTTTAATAGCATGACCTTTTCTCGAGGGATGGATATTTGTGTCTTTGTCCACTAACATGTTTTGCTAAGAAAAATAGTATTTTTGCTTGTAACACTTGTACCTTCTGTTCTCCCTACATGTACCTCTTGTCATGACCATATATAAGAACTTTGGACGAATGCCACATGCGCATACCACCTAAGTTGAGAAAGGACTATTTCGACCAAACTTCACCAAGGATCGTAGGTTTGTTGATCATATATACTTTAACTCATTTCATTTGTAAGTGCAGTCTCATAATTATGAATATTATTATCGTAGTTGCTGTTGTCAGCAATATCAGTTTCACAATGTTTAGTAATCGCCAACATCATCGCCATCATTAACGTTTTTCTAGGCGCGTTCCTGTAAAACATTTACCATTAAGTTCTAACAAAATTGGCGATTTTAAAAGACATGCATATTTGGTGGTATCTAATTCAAAGATACTTAAATTAATTTTCTATTTGTGGGTTACATGTACTGATAAAGCATGGGCGGATCTTGATGGGGGCAGTGGGTCCGACCCCGCCTTAAAAATCACAAAAATAGGGTTTCCTAGCAATATGTCCGTAACCATTAAGATCCCAAAGCCAGCATTCAATTGTGGGCCATTATTGGCACACCAGAGAAACGCCATTTCTATGGCGTTTCGCCGGCGGGCCGATGCTGGCATTCGGATTCTCTCAGCTCCATCCCCTCAACTAAAAACAAACAAACAAAAACGTTGTCAGTGTTGGACCCCCTCTAACAAAACTTTCTGGATCCGCGCATGTAAAGGAAGGAATTTTCTCCCATGGGGAGCAATTTTTTCCTTTAAGATTAGTCCTAAAGAGGGCTAGAGTCCGTGCTCGATAAGAGTAGAGTTACGTAGTTGGTCACGTTATGGTACTTTATTCACCTGATTGGACAAATATAGGGTTTTCTTTCATACTTCTAACTGTAAATCTGTTTCGTCACCCTACACTCATCGAGCACGGACTATATACTATATATCGCTATAGCGATATTTTATTGAAAAAAACAACAACATAAGCTTCATATAATCTGATGATTAAACTTTTCGGATAATCAGAACCAGACACTGTCCATCCATGATCTCAATGATTACCCCCGATAGCCAACACCCTCCGAGATCTAGACATGCGGTTTACCTTGGTGAGAATAGAGCTGAATCCACATGCTTTTGTTTGTTTTGTTGCTTTACGTCCCAAGTCAACAGCTATGGTCATTGCGGGACGGTCAGTTCACCTAACCACACTTTTTCCTCGGCAAGCTTGAACAAGCACATACATGTAACCAGTACCTCGTGCACATACTTTCGCTTGTAACTGACAACAACCCTTCTTGAATGATTCAGCGAAAGGGAGGAGAATGACCGTAGAAATTATTTCATGATCAATCTCCACGAAAGTATGGGACCGGGCCGGGATCGAACTCGCGACTCCTGGATCTGCAGTCAGATTCGCATCTGTTGCCAGATACGCTACCGAGTGCGCTACGCGGCCCGGTATGAACCCACATGCTACAGAACTACTTTTCCATACGCCAATTCCGGCTAACAAAATCGAGCTTTTTGGTACATGTACGTACACCCCAGCCATGATTCGATTCTCGAATTGTGGCGGACTTTCATGAATGTTGCAACCCCTTTTGATGTAAGCTTATACCCACGTTCTTACTAAAATAACTTGAGGTCAACATTTCTCCGGTGATAAATGTTAATCATTTCTACATGTTATGTCTGGAATTATAATCCGGATAAAGGCTCGTCGGTCGAAAAGAAGATAGCTTTTAAAGCAGCTGGAAGGTTACACCTATATCAGCGGTAGTTCATCTTACACAATTTTTTGTTGGTGTAAAGCCCCATTCTCACTGTGCCGATGTAGCCACGGTTCATCCCGATGCAGGACAGCCGGTATACCGTGATGCATCGGGACACATTTCATAAAAAATAAATTGCGTTCTCATTATGCCGACGGTACCCCGGTATAGCCCCGGTTCTCGAGAAAGCAAGACGCCGGTTGATTTCCGGTTCACCACGGAGCACTTACGGTGGAGCCACGGTTCGTGCCGGTATACCCCGGTGTTACCCAGGTTGTTTACGGAGATGTCCCGGTAACTGCCGGTTGCGCCACGGTTACATGCCGGTAGGGCCACGGTTGCGTCCCGGTGCTACTCTACAATATAAAACCAGGATAAAAAAACGCAGAGTTACATCAGTTTTCTTCTGTCTCTATCGCCTAACAGCTATGACACAAAGGATCATTGACACTTGCTATGGGTAAATGCCTATGGTTTTCAGTAAAAATAAAAGTATGTCAATCGTCCCTTTCTTCACCTTGAAGCTACCCTGACCTGAGTACTTTATGGCTGTGAAATCCGTTTTCGATATTAAATGCTTCAAAGATGTTAATTTTTGGGTAGAACAATCAGTTTTACATTAAGATATATAGAAATCCGAAAACATTTTTTAAAATATCATTCCCCCCCGTGTGCCAGCAAAAGCTTTTGCATGTATATGTGTTACCATATTTTACACATTCTATGGAAGTGGCTTGCTGGCACAAGGGGGGGAAAGATGTTCAGCAGCCCAAAAACCCATGGCCTAAGCCCATAAAATGTGGTTTCTACTAAATAAGAAATTAATGACAGTAAAGAAGTTCTCTAGAACCAACCTCCTAAATTGCTTTGTATTCTGTGCTAGTTTATTATAAAGTACTCACAGATTAAAAGTAGAATTAGCTAGGTTTTATGCATTTTTTCATAAGAAAAAATCTCACTATTATTAAATGACACATTATTTTGCAAACGTCCTGTACTTATCTATTTGCATGCAGGGAATTGTTCATGTTTTTATTTTCGTCTGCTGACTTTCTTCAAAATAAAGTTTTTAAAAATAAACCACCCAGGACCACCATCAGAGTGTCAAACAGTTTGGATCCAGATCAAGACAGACATTCTGTTGGCCTTCATCTGGGTTCAAACTGTTTGCAAAAGGCTATTGGCAGACGACAAAATTATCCTCTGGCATGCAAAGAGTTATAACGGGTAAATACTTTAGTGTTCAATATATTGTCTCATATAGGGATATACATGCATATGTATACCATAAATATTCGGACACTTTAAATACATTCAACATGTTATGCCCTTTAAACAAAGCAAAAGTAATATTCAAAGGTTCTAGTTAGAATCAGTTTTACTTTCCAATGCTAAATGGGACACTTTCATTTCTTCAAAAATATTTATATCTTTTGTTGAGATTTCAGTTTTGTATTATTTACGGTACATGTAGTCAAAAATGTACAGGTAACTTCTAAATTATCTCCCAAAAATCATTTTATTACAAAACATATTTTGTTTTTAAAACAATTTCATCAATTATCGTGACTCGTTAATACTCTGTATACGGTATGTTCAATAGAGATCACCATGCCTACCAAATGAATCAAGAAAACGTGCAGAAATCGCTTTTTAAAGCACTTTTTATTTTCATGAAATTTCAGACACCCTCCCTTTTCTACCCGCTATAACTCTCGAATGCGTAGAAATTTTGAAAATATTTTGCTAGCTGGCTCTTGCCATAAGATTTACCTATTGCACTGATACTACATGCACCACACTAGAAGCTCAAAGGCAGCGTTCTGGGAATCAGAAAAATAGGCGTATAAGGCCCAAACCGTCAATGATCCTTGGACTGCACAGCCATATACGAGTTACTAGAGGCATCATGATCTGTGTAGCTAAAGCAAATTCCTAGTAACGTCGCAGCTCATTTGCATGACAAATAAGCGGAAGCAGACCTGTTTTCTTACGACGAAGTTTAAATGTTGTTGATCTGTGCCCAGAATTACAATGCCTCCTTAAAGTTAAGGAAGACTTAATTTAAGTATTGATACTTCAACATGTACATTAAATGCTTAATAAATTGCCAAGACCGATGCAGTACTCATGGCCCAAGATGTCATTGTAATCTACAGAAAAAAATGAAACTATTTTGGTTTTAATCAGTTTGGATACGTTATTTTTCGCATCCTGGAAATTCAATACTTAACTTAAGTTCTCCTTAACTTTAAGGATACATTGTAATTCTAGGTCCAGATTGACTTGCTTTTTCGTAAAAATATATAAACACTTTGAGCGGGGCATGTGATTTCCAACAGTAAGATATTTTGAGAAGTGTAGACTCAGACAAGCCTGTGCAATCCCCAATTAAGCTTTAAAGTTGTTCGGTCAGTAGCTTAACAGTCATAGATTCATCAAGCGACTAGCAAAGGCTCTGATCAGACTGCGCCTAGGCGCAGGCTGATCTGAGGCTTTGCTAATGGCAACTACCGCATTGTTGGAAATCTCATGTCGTGTCTTATATATGCTTGACTCTTCAGTAACTATAAGTGCATTTATTCATCAGTGTTCATAAGCTTTGTAAATGAGCACATCTATACTGCTGACAATTTAACCAACTTGTGACGAATGGACTTTCCCATCCTTATCATTTGGATGAATCAACTTTCATTCTAGGGGCAGCAGGAGTGACTTTCATTTTTATCTTGCATTTTATTACATTTACATAGGCAGTGGAACCGCACGAGTTTTCATGGTGGAGACACGGATGTTCCCGGATTGCGCCGGTATCGCCCCGATGCCGTCCCGGTGGAGACACGGTTGCTCCCGGCGTCTTCCCGGTTTATCACGGTATTTGATAGCCTTCCCGGTTACTCCCGGTGAGTCCCGGTTGTTTTAAACATTTTAAAACAACCGGGGACATGAGCCGGTTCAACACGGTTCAACACGGTTCATCCCGGATCTCCAAGGTTGTCCACGGTGCCGCCACGGTTGTGACACGGTTCATCCAGGATCATCAAAGCGGGATGAACCGGCACCTTAAACCGGGACAGTGAGAACGGGGCTTAAGGTTACACGTATATTTACAGCGTTTAATCTGAGATGTTACTTCAAATTTGGTGTTGGTGTAAGGTTACACCTATATCAGCGGTAGTTCATCTGACACCAAATTTGATGTCGGTGAAAGGTTACACCTATATCAGTAGTAATTCATCTTACACGAAATTTAATGTTGGTGAAAGGTTACACCTATATCAGCGCTAGTTCATCTTACACCAAATTTGGTGTTGGTGAAAAGTTACACCTATATCAGCGGTAGTTCATCTTACACCAAATTAGTTGTTGGTGTAAGGTTACACCTATATCAGCGGTAGTTCATCTTACACCAAATTTGGTGTTAGTGTAAGGTAACACGTATTTTACAGTGTATAAACTGAGATATTGACTCACACAGATTTACAGAAGAAAGTGCTTTTAACATTCTGCTTATAAAATAAGACAAAAGATACAATGAACATGGTGTGTGTGGTTTGTGTGTTTTCTGTAAACACGCATATGAGCCGTGAACATGTGATTTCCAAAAATGTGGCATCTTGACATGAATAGACTCAAGCGAGCCTATCCAGTCTCCTTTTTAGCTTTGACACTGCAAATGATATTCTGTCAGAAGCTTAACACTCATAGAATAGCGAAGGCTCTGATCAGACTGCGCGTATGCGCAGGCTGATTTCAGGCTTTGCTGGTCGCTCATACCACATTGTTGGAAGTCTCATGTCGCGGCTCATATGTTATATTCAATATTTATGTTTCCTTTTTGTGTCTTGCAGTCCTAGATAGAATTCTCACGAAATGGGCCCTTGTATCTACGCGTGCGTGCTCATACTTACCGTCCATTTTAAGGGTAAGTTGATTTATTATTCAAACCACATATTTCTTTAAGGGCAATTGCGGCTATACTTCCCACATTAAAATCGTTTTTATTCTTTGCATACAGTTTGTCTTATGTATGGACTATCAATTTATGAAATAAAAAAGATATGTCACCACGCTCAAATTTTCATAATCTCACATGGAAGTTTTCTACATTATACAAATTTTCTGAAATAAAAAATCAAAGTCCTTAATATTAAGGTCACTACAACTGTACCGACACCAATAACCATAACTCTTGCATGCCTAAACACAATTTGCCTTATAACTTCAATATTTGTTACCGTATTTACCTGAAACTTACTGAGATAAATGGAATTGGCATGACAGACGCAAATATATTGCATTAAACTATTTACATATTTCAGTAAGAGTTACTGCCACTGTTTATTATTTTTATCATTGTTTTGTATGGGAAAACTGCAGTAAAGTGAGTAGAAGCTCAATAACTTAAAAACTTATTTTCTGAAGTGCATGAAAGCTAGTCTGAACCATAACTATGTCAAACCTTAGATAAAAAGTTGCTTCTGCCACATTTGTATTTTTCAAACATGAATTATTGCCCCTTAATGGACCAGTTTAACACAATATACGTGTAACGCTAACTGTTTGCATGTGGGCATTTTTTGTCGTCGTCTGCTGCCATTTCTTCAAAAATAGCTTTATTTTAAACAATAATTCAGGAACACCATCATCAGAGTGTCAAACAGTACGAATCCAGATAGATCAGGATCGACGTTCTGTCTGTCCTGATCTCGGTCCAAACTATTTGCAAAGGTTATCAGCATATTCATAGGTTAAGTTAAACAAATACTTTCAGCGTAAATTTGTAAATATTTTCTTACCCATCAATCTTAACATATGTTTTGGGTGCCCAGAAGAACCGTCTCATTGAGACGGTTCTTTTGGGTACCCACAACATATATTTTGGTTAAGAAATAAGAAAATTAAATTTTCGTTACGCACTCTTAACTCATGTCCCGAATTATTACATCAAAAGTCGCCGCTAGCAAAGAAAGAGTTGATTGAAGATTTGATCAGGCAGGCATATAAAGCTACGGTTCTGCCAGCCAAGAGTGACAGCGATGTCATGTTTTGTTTTGTTTACAAGTGTTTAGTAAAGCACTAACTTGTACACACCACGTGAGCTAACGCGAATCGAATTTATCCTATCCGCAGGATAGGATTAATACATAAGTGGTCTATCGATTCTAAGTCCCTGATAAATTGATGTCACTGCACTCTTGGCTGGCTGGACAGTAGAAAGTCATGTATTTCGTGATCTATTACAGGCATTCTGGGAAATACCAAAGGTCACGGAAGTCACGTGGACCCTGGATTTGGAGTGGGCGGTGTTGGAGGCGGGGTTATCGATAATGGTGGCGCTGGAGTGGTCGATCCTGGATTTGGTGTTGGGGGCGTTGGAGGAGGATCTCTAGGGAAGGGTGGTCCTGGTGTGGGTCCAGGATTCGTTGGGCCATCTGTGGGTGTAGGTGGGCCAGGACTTGTGGGCGGTGGAAATGGTGAGTCATTAAACATTTGACGCTATACATGTATGTCATAAAGATGTCAAATCGATGCCGACGTCGATACGACAATGGGCTAATTCACGGGATTTTTTGTACTTATCGCATATCCGAGCAGAGAAGGCTCAGACGAGCCTGCACAAGCGCACAGTCTCGCCAGAGTCTTCACTGCTCGGATACACAGAGATGGGACACGGAAGAAAGCTTAGACCAACTACGAGCAACCTATATTGTTTTGGCGGTCAATCTTTTCGATTTTTTTGGCATATAAAATTTGCTTTAATGATGTCAAGATAAGGACCAAAACCTCGTTGTCAAAATGATATCAAAATCGTGTGGTGCAACGTATTGTGTTTTCGTGGTCAACCATTTTTTTTCAAATTTTACATATAACAATTGTGTGAATATGTGCTGTTATGTATTACCTTGTGCACAGCGAATTAATGGTGGAAGGGAGACAACTGTAACTTGAAATGAAATTTAGTAACGAACGAAGTAACTCAACAACTTTTGTGTGTGGCTTTGCATGCGAGGATCAAGAGGGGGTCCAACTCTGACATGATGAGGGGAGAGAGGGTCCAAAAATGCTAAGGCTAGCTAGAAAAAAGAAAATTTCGCTTGTAGCAAGTTTAGAAAAGGTACTTTCCTAAAAGCGAATAACAAAAGCTAAGTGATAAGTTTGCACGGATGCGCAGGCTGGTCTGCACCTATGTTGTTCGCACACTCCGAAAACAGGTTTTCTTGCCTCGAGGCCCAATTTTTTGCTACTTATTTTTCAGATCTTGGGACTTTCGATGATCTTGGATTGGGGGGTGTTGGTGGCAGCAGTGGTGTTATTGGTGGCAATGGTGGTTTGGTCGACAATGGTGGTTTAGTCGGCAATGGTGGTTTGGTCGGCAATGGTGGTTTAGTCGGCAATGGTGGTTTGGTCGGCAATGGTGGTTTGGTCGGCAATGGTGGTATAGTCGGCAATGGTGGTTTGGTCAGCAATGGTGGGATTGCTGGCAACGGAGGGCTTATTGGCACCGGAGGCCTTGTTGGCAACGGTGGATTTGTTGGTAACGGAGGCCTTGTCGGTAACGGAGGAGTTGTTGACAATGGGGGCTTCATAGGAAACGGAGGGATAGGTGGTAACGGTGGATTTGTTGGAAACGGAGGGCTAGTTGGTAACGGAGGCCTTGTTGGTAACGGTGGATTTGTCGGTAATGGAGGCCTTGTTGGCAACGGTGGGATTGTTGGTAACGGTGGCTTTGTCAATGGAAATGGTGACAACGGATTCATAGGTAAGTGGCGCTTGTAGAATTATGATACTGCCGCAGTACCATGTTCCTAGAGCTCAGACAAATACCGTAACTTTGTCTTGTACATGCCTTCGAGAGCATCCACTGAAGCGTAAAACCTGATGGATAAGAAAAGATTTACAATTGTACGCCGAAATATTTTGTTGATCTAGATCTATATAATCAATACAGTTTTGGATCTAGTCTTTATGTTTTGCTGATGGTTCTTCATGCTATAACTGATCCATGATCTTGTTCTTAACGTTATAATTGATGCGTGATCTTGTTCTTAACGTTATAACTGATGCGTGATCTTTTTCTTAATGCTATAACTGATGCGTGATCTTGTCCTTAATGTTATAACTGATGCGTGATCTTGTCCTTAACGTTATAACTGATATGTGATATTGCCCTTAACGTTATAACTGATGCGTTATCTTGTCCTTAATACTATTACTGATGCGTGATATTGTCCTTAATGTTATAACTGATGCGTGATCTTGTTCTTAATACTATAACTGATGCGTGATATTGTCCTTAATGTTATAACTGATGCGTGATCTTGTTCTTAATGTTATAACTGATGCGTGATATTGTCCTTGATGTTATAACTGATACGTGATCTTGTCCTCTATGTTATAACTGATGTGTGATCTTGTCCTTGATGTTATAACTGCTGCGTGATCTTGTCCTTAATGTTATAACTATAGGTGATCTTGTCCTTAATGTTATAACTGATGGGCGATCTTGTCCTTAATATTATAACTAATGCGTGATCTTGTTCTAAATCTAAAAACTGCTGCGTGATCTTGTCCTTAATGTTATAACTGATGGGTGATCTTGTCCTTAATGTATAACTGATGTGTGATCTTAATGTATAACTGATGCGTGATCTTGTCCTTTATGTTATAACTGATGCGTGATCTTGTCCTTACTGTTTTAACTGGTACGTGTTCTTGACCTTAATGTGAAATGTGCTGTTTGATCTTGCCCTTAATGCTATAAATGGTGCGTTTTCTTGTCCTTAATGTTATTAACTGATGCTTGATCGTAAGTTAATGTATAACTGATGTGTGATCTTGTCCGTAATGTATAACTAGGGAGCGCAGTGGCTCAGTGGTAGAGTTGTTGACTCGAGACCGAGGAGCCGCGGGGTCGAGCCTCACCGGCGTCACTGCGTTGTGTCCTTGAGCAAGACACTTTAATCCTAGCTTAGTACTGATTCAAGCAAGGAAGACCCGTCCCTTCATAACTGAAAGATTGTTGATTTGACACAAAGAATCAAACCAAACAAAACAAAGCAAACGAATTAATGTATAACTGATGCGTGATCTTGTCCTCAATGTATAACTGATGCGTGATCTTGTCCTCAATGTATAACTGATGCGTAATCTTTTCGAAATGTTATTATCTGAAGCAAAAAATGTAGGAGACAACTGATGTTAGAAGATGCTTGTACTTAAATCAGAAGTTTTCTTTCGATGCCTGTTCGTCAGCATTTTTGAGCTTTAGATTGTTATTATTTTCTTACCCATTAATTCAAACATGTGTTGTGGGTGCTCGAAAGAACCGTCTCATTGAGACGGTTCTTTTGGGCACCAAGAACATATGTTTTGATGAGAAAAAAGAAAAATAATTTCACACCATTGGCGGAAAGCCTGTTAAATAAGTTGTATGTTCGATCTACCAGACTTGACAGTACTATCTCAATTTTGCAGGCAATGGTGGCGTCATCGGGAATGGGGGAATCGGATTGGACGGCGGTTTCAATGACAACGGTAACGGCTTTATCGGGGATAATGGAAATGGCGATCTGGGTCTGATAGGTGGCCCTGGAGTGGGAGTCGGGGCGGGACCAGTTGTCGGCGGTCCCGTTGTTGACGGTGTAGGCGGAGCTGTTGCGCCGGTGGGCGTGGCAGGAGTCGGATTAGGCGGTAAGGGTTACCGCCCTACTGTCGCACATGGTGGATATCATGGAATGCCGTCTAAACACAAGTCTCACATTACTACCGTGGTACGACCGATTGTCAGACCCATTGTTCGTCCGATTGTACGCCCCGTCATAAAGCGAGTAAGTAGGATGAAGCGGATTCAATCTAATCAATTGCATAGTGTTAGCAGATAATAATATTATTCCTTTTCATTTTTTTTAAATAATAAAACAAAAAACACAATTCTATGCATTTTGAAGGCATTTCGCCTTCCAAAATGCATAAAATTATATTTTTCCAGAGTACCTGGAAAAAAAACTAGGTTCCACCGGTAAATTTAGGCATGGTCGGGTTACCCTGAGCACAGGTATTTTTTATTTGGCCTATTCACCCTAGAATAACATTCTGCTGTTGTAAAAACACATAATTAGTTTAACTGGCACGGATGCTTCATAACTTTAGCAATGTACAGTAAAACCTGTGTAACACGGCCACTAAAAAATAGACAAAACAAAGATCTTAATGACAACTGGTAGCTTAATGAAGGTCGAAAGTATGGCAGAAGCATTCTGCAATACTTTTGACCTGCATTAAGCTATAAATGGGTTTGAAAACCAATTTTTGTGTTCTTTTTGAGAGTGGCCGTTTTACACAGGTTTTACTGTATATGGTATCTTCACTGGCAAACAACCAAATCAATTAACAAACAAAGTAATTTAAAAAAAAATATGTCTTTGTGCTCAAAGGATTCATTGAGACGTCCATTACAACTTTGCTTAAACAATAGAATATGTTTTTTATGAATACATTTAACACTTGCGGGGTCCCAAGCTTCACCAGTCTCACAGTCGGATGAGCCTTTAAGCCGTGGCCCCGTCTCCATACAAATGTATGACCTCAGCTGTTGGTGGGACGTTAAACACAAACAACAACAAGATTATTATGACAAATCAGGTTTGGTCGCATCGAGGTTCATACTTGAGCCGCGACATGCGATTTCCAACAATATGGTATGTGCGACCATCAAAGCCTCAGATCAGCCTACGCATACGCACAGTCTGATCAGAGGCATGGCTAGTCGCTTGAATATTCTATAACTGTTTGGCTACTGACTGAACATAATTTAGAGAGTCTAAGCTTAACAGGAGGCTGCTCAGGCTCGTCTGAGTCTACCCTTGTCAAAATACCACATTGATGGAAAACACATGTCGCGGCACATATTGTAACGATTCTTTTGTCGATTACTTACAGGTTGTACGGCCGATTATTAGGCGTCCGATTGTTCGTCGTATCGTAAGACCGATATATCGTCCCATCATTCGAAGAATCGTCCGCCCGATCATCAGACCTATTATTCGACGACGACCAATCGTGCGTCCATTTGATCCATCGATTAATGCTGGAACAGGAGGCCGCATCGGTTATCCGAGAATCGGCGGCAGACGTATGTGGAAGGGAAAACAGAGAAAACGTTACGGATACTACTGAACTTCTTTGCTGGTAAACACACTCACTCACAAACACACGATAATTCCTTTATGTGATTAAGTCGTTTAAACAGCCAACAAACATAAAAGCAAACATTTTCATGTTCGCTTGAACCCCCTCCCTTCCCACACACCCCATGTTTTTAAATATCCCATGGAAATGAAATAATTTGGTCTCACAGAGACCAAATTATTTCATTTTCATGGGATATTTAATTTCATTTTCATTGGATATTTAAGAAAAAGGTTACAGTTAGCAAAAGGAACCCTAATACCTTAATACATGTACATTTTTACATCCGAACCCCCTTTTTACAGAAATTCTGGATCCGCCCCTGATGAATGTTACCTGGTCGTTGCATTGTTTGTTTGACGCAGGACCCATAAACAATGTATAAGATCCCATGAGAACATTCCAGTTTGTGCATCCGCTCCCTAAACTAGATATGAAAGTTACTATAATATTAACTCGTACGAGAGATACATGTAAGTCTATCTTCCTTTTTGTAGGACAGTGAGATATGATTGAATTTGTAGGTGCACCGCAAATTTTGAGAATTGCATTATGGTTGACATGGAAACCATCCATTTCACGTAGTCCAAAATAAACATGTTTATTTGTAGGACAACTTTTCTTCGCCTACAGGGAGTCCCACATGAGAAAATGTCATAGGGTAAAAGGTAGGTCTAACTACCAATCACTCCCTGCATTGCTCGCATGCAACAAAACGAAGCATTGCCTAGTCGATGGCAATATTCCATATTAATATTACTTGACTTTTCGCTTACTGTAAAGGCGGCGCCTCATGAATGCGTAATTAGGACTGGTCAACCTTAGACATAGGTGAAAGCTGAAAATGAGGCGTGGTTTTATTCAAAAGTAACTATATCATCTTGCGTCATTACCTCAATATAATCGCAAAATACATTATTTAGTCCTTAAAACGCCAGCAAAATAACTGCATCTGAAAATGTCTATGTAACATAGGCAAAGAGGCAAACATTGTGGACCCAGATCAGACTGCTCCTACAGGAGCAGTCTGATCTGGTTTCACACTGTTTGTCTATGAGGCTTCAAATATTTTAGTGGACGGCAAAAACATACATTTTGTGATTATGCGCTTTAAGGGTTAATAAATGTGAGTTCAGTGTGTATACGGTTAGGATTTTCATGAAATGCACACACGTTTGCGCGGCTCAAAAAGCTTATTAACTCTTTACCAAATTATAAATAAAACCTGATTTCCTTTTCTTAGCAGATGAAATAGCCGAACCACACCCAGGTATGAATATAAAAGTTACCGCCTTTGCAGTAAGCGAAAAGTCAAGTAATACCCAACTGTTGTTTCCCCAAATACTAAATAATACTAAATTACTTGTTATATAACTTGTGCCTTGTTTACTGTTTACTAGAGAATGTATAAAATATATATGTTCAAGCCAATACATTTTACCAGGTGTTTATCATGATGTCTTATCAGACTCTATGACGGTTCCGACTTAAAGACTTATCTAATGATGAGATGGTAAGGGTCTGATCATTTGGCTGTTGTTAGGCACTCCGGGGTTTGCCTATAAGATTTCTTTTGCTCCAGTATTCAGTTTTATTTACTGTTGAGTCCTTATCTTTGCTTTATCGCCTTTTTATATATTGATTTATATGTTCTAGGAGATGATGCGTGTATAAGTTAGGGGTCTTTCATGCAAACCAAACATTTATGTGTCTTGATCCACATCTGAACTAAGGGTGAGGTCGGCGCGCCGTGAAACTGGTTTAAGCCCTCCAGTAAAATATTTTTACTGACCGTTCAAAGGCCATGCTACTTTAGTGGATCATTTATGTTATTTCTGTCTTGTTTTTGTTATGCTTTCGTGCGCGTCTGTTTAATAATGCCCTGTGGTCATCTGCTGGGAAAGAGCTGACCTCTTGGCTCTCGTTTGTGATGTCTAATTGTGAAGTTGTCATTTTCCCATTGGTATCCTGGGTCAGGTGTGGTGCTTGATTGTATCGATTCTTGATTTTTGCGCTCTTTCTTACTTGCATTTTGTATTTGTATTTGTATTTCAGACTTGATGTCCACAGCTGAAGGGAGTTATTTATGAAGCATTCCATGACACAAACGACTGAGAAAACCTGGAGAAAATTTGTGAAATAACATTATCCTTTTTATAATGGGACTTTTTCATGAATTGTTGTCCACTGGGTATTAATATGCTCCTACTACAACTGGATGGGTATTAACCCTTAATGCGCCAATCACAACAAAAGTCGTCTGATTTTCTCGTCTGCTGAAATGTTTAAGAAGTCTCTATGGTTAACAGTGTGGACCCAGATCAGACTGCTCCTATAGGAGCAGTCTGTTCTGGGTCCACACTGTTTACTTCTATACTTAATTTGTCAGTAATGTTAGGCAATTATTTAGAGCAGACGACTTCAGCAGACGACATTTTCAAATGCATTTTTTTCTTGGCGCTTAAAGGGTTAATATGCAGCTAATATATCTCAGTTACAATTTTTATATCTTTCATGAATACCAACAAAGTGTCAAAGTTAACAAACACGAGCAGTTGACGCTGTTTACTTAGACACAACGATTTTCAGAGAAAGAAATACTGTAAGTTCGGAGATTTTCGCGAGGGTTTAAGTTTCGTGAAAATAAAATCCTCGCGAAATGGCGAGATCACTCTGTCATTTATCTATGAAGGTAAATAATGTCATAGTCGCGATTTTTTACGTCGCAAATATGTCTTTTAACGCTATTCGCGAAAATAAGATTCTCACGAAATTTTCCGAATTTACAGTACTTTATTTTTACCCATTAATATAACCAATGGACAATCCTATTTAACCTTATGGAAACGTCAATGGGTGGACAAAGATTTTTTCCCGTTTTGTGTCAATTGTTATGCGGATATATATTTGTAAATAGTTGTGTTTTTATAGATAGAAAGACTGAGATTCACACCGGATAGGCGGCAATCTAAAACGCTCTTATCAATCGGCAAAGGGGATAAAAAATCAATAGAAACAGTGTATTTGGTTGTCATTTGTCGCCAATGACAAATGACAATCGAAAACAATGTTTCAAACTATTTTTGATCTACGTTCTTCGATAGTATTCACGTATTCGATTGCCACCTGTCCGGTGAGGAGATTGGGGTATAAGATAAGAGTGACTTTAAAACTTCAGCACAATGTTCTACCAATTGCCACTACTTATTGAGTTTATTAAACGAGTTGAGGAAAAACGATAAAATGCGAGGCTTTTTCGCAATGGGTTTAATAAATTCAATACAGGGGGACGAATGTTAGATTCTATTTAACATATGATATAGTATGAAATCTCATTTCTGACGAATACACGTTATAATTTTGTCATTATGTACGCAACGTTGTTATGGACGTCATAACGTTCCCATAAATCTATAAACCATTTTTATTGCATGGCGTAATTTCACTCCCAGACGCGACGTCATATGATAAAATGGCGTCTTGACTCATGTTCCAGGCATGCATGTGAATGATATGAATCAGCATATGCTTTGCGTATGCGAAGAGGTTCGGCTACAGGTATAACGAAGACTCATATCGAATGAAAGAAGCCAGAGATAAAACTACGGAAGCTCTTCTCCGCCTTTGTTGTTCGCATGCAACATAATTAGGATTTTAATGCACTTGCTTTTGGATAACGTCAAACATTTGCGACTGTATATCCTGCGGTATACTGTCGGAAATAGTTTGACGTCATTAATTTCGTCGCATCTTGTTGAGTGATGTGCGGCTTTATAAAGCTTGCAACGCTCCAATTTGAGACCAAACTGCAGACATGCATTAGAATGAGGATAACAATATTCAAAATTTTCATTTTGGGAGGTGTATCGTCGGATTTTCAGTCAGAAATCACGTTTTACGGCTCCGCTCGCGCGTCACCGTAAAGCTTAATTTCCAACCGTATATCCGACGTTATACCTCCCAAATAAAATTTTGAATACATTTATCCCACAAATCCTTGCGATGACGGCTATAGCATGTTCGTTTCATGTTTTTTTTTTCTTCTTATATTATATTTATGTATATAACATTGAATAAAATATACACGCTGCTGTTAGAGTTTTGTTTATTGTCGTCTCAACGTCACATGCATTGTCCGGTTTAGTACATGTACTGTCGTGCCAACCAAGAGTGACAGTGACGCAAGTTTTGTTTACAATTGTTTAGTAAAACATCAACTTGAACACTCAACTTAAGCTAACTTGAATCGATGTATCACTTGTGTATTAATCCTATCCTGTTGATAGGATTAATACACAAGTATTATATTGATTAAATCCTCTCCCGCGGATAGGATTAATACACAAGTGATATATCGATAAGTCCCTGATAACTTTGAAAGCAAAAATGATGTCACTGTCACTCTTTGCAGGCAGGATAGTACCTGCTAAGTTAACGAGCTCAATTTTGATACGGCATGGACCAACTTCGAATCGAACTATAGTTCCTACCATACCTTTGTAGCAACAAAGGTACCATTCGAACATCGATAGTCGCTACTATAATGACGTCATATACCTACTAGAGATCAACGGTGGGTACATGTAGGAGAACCGCTACATTAGTAGCTAGTCTGGTTCCCTTCCCTAGCAGGATGTCGACTTGCGGCCAGTTACCAGATCTGGTAATAGCATTTAAAAAAACAAAAACAAACCTTACTCTGCTCTTTCTGTGGTCCCAATTGTAAAAAAAAAAACTGAGCATATAATTGAGCCGCAATATTAGATTTCCAACAATGTGGTATGTGCGATCAGCAAAAGCTCAGATCAGCCTGCGCATATGCGCAGTCTGATCAGAGCCTTTGCAAGTCGCTTGAATATTCTATGATTGATAAGCTACTGACCGAACAGCATTTGAAGTTTCTAAGCTGAAAAGGAGGCTGCACAGTTTCGTCTATGGCTAGACTTGTCAAATGCCACATAGTTGGAAATCACATGTAAGATTAATTATTGAATCGTAAGTGTTACATGGAAGTAGAGTAGGCTGTGCAGTATATACACATCATTTTCGTCATCGATGAAGAATTGAAAGAGATCACAGAGCAGGTATTAATAGACTTTTCGCTTACTGTAAAGGTGGCTACTTTAATATTCATATCTGGGCGTGGTTCGCCTATTTCATCTGCTTAAAAAGGAAAATCAGGTTCTATTTATAATTTGGCGAAGAATAAATAAGTTGTTTGGGCCGCGCAAACGTGAAAATCCTAACCGTCACATTTAACTCCCAATCACTAACACTTAAAACGCATAATCACAAAATGTATGTTTTATGTCGTCCACTAAAATATTTAAAGCCTCACAGATATACAGTGTGGGCCCAGATCAGACTGCTCCTTTAGGATCAGTCTGATCTGGATCCACAATGCTTGCCTTTATGCTTAAGTTAAATATACATTTTCAGATGCAGTTATTGGATTAAATACTGCTTTTGCGTCTATTCTGAGGTAATGGTGCAAGATGATACAGCTATTTTTGAATAAAACCAAGCATCATTTTCAGCTTTTACCTATGTCTACGGTGGACCAGTCCTAATTTCGCATTCATGAGTAGCCGCCTTTACAGTTAGCGAAAAGTCTAATAATACTGAAAAATTTCGACCTTAGACGGGTCAAATATTAGTCGAGTCCATGGTGTAGCTCGAGAAATAAAAATTAGGATGAAATAACGGTTATATCTTGCATTGTTTTTTTTTCAGTTTAACTTCAACTGCACGAACAGTAGCATGGGCTAAATATAGGGTTTCTTTGCAATAATGGTCCGGATCCCCTGCAAAATCACAAAGCTACCAAGCCAGCATTCAATGTTAGGCCATCATCGGCCCGCCAGCGAAAGGCAATTTAAATGGCGTTTCGCTGGTGGGCCGATGATGGCCCATTTATAGCGGTATTTGGGTCCTCTATCCCCTCATGAAAAAAATTGACCCCCCTCTTACATAACTTTCTGGATCCGCGCATGATATCCGTTTTGATAGAGCATCTATACTGCCCTGTCAGCCAAGAATGACAGTGATTTCATGTTTTTTACATAGTTATCAGGGACATATAAACGATAGATCACATATGTATTAATCCTATCCTCAGGATAGGATTAAATACACAAGTGATCTATCGATTCGCGTCAGCTCAAGTGAAGTGTACACGTTTGTGTTTTACTTAGCAATTCTAAACAAAGTTTTACGTCACTGTCACTCTTGGTTGGCACGACAGTAGCAATGTTGCTAACTTCAACACTCACAATAAATTGTTAGCTCAGCGGAAACTTCTTAAACAAGGCTATTGGTATCATAAACTTCGCAAACCTTTTTCTAAATTTTATCGCCGATACTATGATATTTAATATCTACCCATGTTGGACCTAAATCTCTCTTACGCCAAGGACTTTCGGAACCCGAGTTCTATGGTGACTTAGTTGATAGGTTGAAGAAGATTGTTGGCTCTAATATTCTTTCTGTGCAGCTTATTAAAATAATTTCCCATTATAAAAAAAGATTGGCTATAGCATTAATGTTTTGCAACAGACTGCATGATTGGTGGTCAAACCAATCACGGTTGGCAACTTTGCTTTCCTCTTTAATTGCACGCCGGTGGATCGGCCTTCAGACTCTATGATGGTTCCGACTTAAAAACTTATCTATTGATAAGATGGTAGGGGCCTGATGCTTTGGCTGTTGTCAGGCCCACGGGGGTTTGCCTGTTGGATGTCTGTTGCTCCGGTATTCAGTTTTATGTACTGTTGAGTCATTTTCTTTGCTTTATCCCCTTTTTATATCTTATTTTATATGTTTTAAGAGATGATGCATGTATAAGTTAAGGGTCTTTCATGCAAACCAAACATCTATGTGTCTTGTTCCATATCTGAACTAAGGTTGAGGTTGGCGCCATGAAACCAGTTTAAGCCCTCCAGTAAAATATTTTACTTACCGTTCCAAGGCGGTACTTGTTTTGTGGATCATTTGTATTATTTGTGTCTTGTGTTTGTCATGCTTTCGCGTCGGTCCATTGCTGCCTTGTGGTCACCTGCTGGGAAAGGGCTGACCTCTTGACTCTTGTTTGTGATGGTTAATTGTACTTTTGTTACTTTTGCGTGTGATATCCTGGGTCAGGTGTGGAACTTGATTGTATTGATTCCTGGTCTTCGCCTCTTTTCTTACTTTTCCTGTGCGCACTAATTGTGACCCCATGGTTGCCGATTTATTCTTGTTTTTGATGAGAGGGGTTAAACGATGTCTATTTCTAATGATAGACAGGCTGATATTATTGACGCTTTTAACACTACGGCCAGATATTTGGGTGATATTTTAAACATTAATAATTTTTATTATGACAATATGGTAAGTCGAATATACCCTTCAGAGCTCCAACTTGATAAAGCTAATACCTCTGATATTGAAGTCGCGTTTTCAGCCTAGCAATTGTCCATTTCTAATGATATTGTTTCTACAAAAGATGACAAACGTGACGATTTTGATTTTGAAATTGTCAATTTTCCTTTTTAGATTGTGATGTTCCTTGCTCTTTATCCTATGGAGTCTATATCTCTCAACTCATTCGTTTTGCTAGAGCATTTAGCCATGTTGCTGACTTCAACACTCGCAATAAATTGTTAACTCAGAAACTTCTTAAACAAGGCTATTGGTATCATAAACTCTGCAAAACCTTTTTTAAATTTTATCGCCGATATTATGATTTGGTATCTAAATTCCAAGCTGGACTTAAATATCTCTTCTGCAAAGGACTTTCGGAACCTGAGATCTGTGGTGACTTGGTGTATAAATTGATAAAGATTGTTGGCTATAATAACTTTTCAGCACAGTTTATAAAAAAATAATTTCTCCTTATAAAAAGATTGGCTATAACATTAATGTATTGCAACAGACTGCATGTTTGGTGATCAACCCCGATCCCTGTTGGCAACTTTGCTTTCCTCTTTAATTGCACGCCCATGGGTCGGACTTCAGACTCTATGACGGTTCCGATTTAAAGACTTATCTACATATGTATTGATGAGACGGTAGGGGCCTGGTGCTTTTGCTGTTGTCAGGTCCAACTGAGTTGCCTGTCTGTTGAATTTCTTTTGCTCTGGTATTCAGTTTTATGTACTGTTGAGTGCTTATCTTTGCTTTATCTCCTTTTTATATCTTGATTTATATGTTCTAGGAGATGATGCATGGTTGAGTTAGGGGCATTTCATGCAAACCAAACATCTATGTGTCTTAATCCACGTCTTAACTAAGGGTTTGTTTGGCATCGTGAAACCGGTTTAAGACCTCCAGTAAAATATTTTACCGACAGTTCAAAGGCGGTACTTCTTTTGTTGATCATTTGTGTTATTTATGTTTTATGTTTGTCATGCTTTTACGTCTGTTGTTTGATGCCTTGTGGTCACCTGCTGAAAAGGGCTGACATCTTGGTTCTCGTTTGTGATGTTTTATTGTGTTTTGTCACTTTCCCATGTGGTCTCCTGGGTCAGCTGTGGTACTTGTTTGTATCGATTCCTGATCTTTGCCACCTTTCTTTTGTAAAATACCAAAGGTTGATTTTCTATCTTAGACACTGTGTCTCATGTGATATTTCAGAAATAAATGAATATTATTTGCAAGTTATCCTATAAGTCTCTAGCCTCTGGTCTCGTAATCTTACCCCCCCCCTTCCACTGGAAGGTTATCACTAGAAAATGTTTACCTCATATTGTTTAGTACAAAACAAAGTGTAAGGTTATACCAAAAGGGATGGCAGTTCAGCTGTTACCTAATAACAGGTAGAAATGTCATGCATTTATCACTCATTTATATGTTTACCTCATATTGTTTTTGTACGAAAATAAGTTTGAGGTTATATCAAAAGGGATGGCAGTTCAACTGCCACCTAATAAAAGGTAGAAATGTCAAGCATTAATCACTGGAAAATGTTTACCGCATGTTGTTTAAGTACGAAAATAAGTGTTAGTTTATACCAAAAGGAATGGCAGTTTCGCTGGCACTTAATAACAGATTGAAAGAAATGTTAAGCATTTGTCGCCAGAAAATGATTAACCTCATATTGTTATAGTACGAAAAATTATACTAAAAGGGTGGTAGCTCAGCTGCCACCTAATAACAGGTAGAAGTGTTAAGGATTTTCACTTGAAAATACTTAAAGCTATATTGTTTGAATAATAACAGAAGTGAAAGTTGTTACCAAAAGGGGTGGCAGTTCAGCAGCAACTCTATAACAGCAAGAAATGTTAAGGATTTATCGCCTGAAAATGTTTTCCTCATATTGTTTTTGTACGAAAATAAGTGTAAGGTTATACCAAAGGGATGACAGTTCAGCTGCCACTTAATAACAGGTAGAAATGTTAAACATGTATCACTGAAAAATGTTTACCTCGAATTGTTTTGTACGAAAATAAGTGTAAGGTTATACCATAAGGGGATGGCAGTTCAGATGCCACCTAATAACAGGTAGAAATTTTAACCATTTGTCACTGGAAAATGTTTACCTCATATTGTTTTAGTACGAAAATAAGCGTTAGGTCAGCTGCCACCTAATAACAGGTAGAAATGTTGATAATTCATTGCTTGAAAATGTTTACCTCATATTGTTTTTGCACAAAAATAAGTGTACGGTTATACCAAAAGAGATAGCAGTTCAGCTGCCAACTAACAACAGGTAATAATGCTAAGCATGTATCACTGAAAAAAGTTTACCTTATATTGTTTAGTAGGAAAATAAGTGTAAAGTAATACCATAAGGGGATGGCAGTTTTGTTGCCACCTAATAACAGCAAGAACTGTTAAGCATTTATCACTGGAAAATGTTTACCTCATATTGTTTAAGTACAATAGTTAGACCCAACTACATGTATGCGGTTTTAATGGCTTTACACATTCTGAATTTTTGCCAATTGTCTGTCTGTCTGTCTGTCTGAGACGTCTCTCTCTCTCTCTCTCTCCAGTGAGCAAGTGCTTGTCACATCTGTGATCATTAGCTTGGTCATTTTAAATGGACCTTCTGATCTGTTAAAGGTTCGTATCCCATAGATGTACGTGGAAAGTTGTTTGTTAAACGTGCAGGAACAACGATCCAGTTAATCCTACAGCTAACACTGTCATCTTAAAGTGCGAGCGGTGAAGGCTTGGACGACAGTTCTCAAACGCGCATGCCCGTCTGAGCCTTCAGATGATGTGCTGGTTCCTAAATAAATACATCTTATTATCATCTAATTCTTTCTTCCTTGTCCTACTGAGTACGATAATATTCAGAAAATTGTATGGTTCACAGTCCTGTTATTACCTCTTTGCTTGCTATCGGCGATCTGTTTTTGAATGCCGACAACATATGCAAACAGTTTGGAACCAGATCAGGACATCGGTCCTGACCAGCATCAAACCGGTTGCTACTCTGATAGTGTTCATAAAAGACATAATTAAAAGTAATGATTTGAATAAAGTCAGCAGACTATGACGAAAGTATGAAAATTACCCAGCTTTCAAAGAGGCAGGTGTGACAAGACATAATTGTTAATCATTGTTGACGAAGAGAACAATTTAAAAGAAATAAATTAACTGCTGCCTCAAACATTCACCTATCATGCTGCCACACCATGATGGACAAATATCTTCCTGTTATTAGGTGGCAGCTGAACTGCCATCCCTTTTGATATAACCTTACTCTTATATTCATACTAAAACAATATGAGGTAAACATTTTCCAGTGATAAATGCTTAAAATTTTACCTGTTATTAGGTGGCAGCTGAAATGCTTTCCCTTTTGGTATAACCTTACACTTATTTTCGTACTCAAACAAAATGAGTTAAACATTATCCAGCGAAAATGCTTAACATTTCTACCGGTTACTAGGTTGCAGCTGAACTGGCACCCGTTATGGTATAGCCTTACACTTGTTTTCGTAAAAAAAAACAATATGAGGTTAAATATTTTCCAGCGATAAATGCTTAACATTTCTACCTGTTATTAGGTGGCAGCTGAACTACCACCCCTTATGGTATGACCTTACAATTATTTTCGTACAAAGACAATATGAGGAAAACATTTGCAAGTGATAAATGCTTATTATTTATACCTGTTATTAGGTGGCAGCTGAACTGCCATCTCTTTTGGTATAACCTTTCACTTATTTTTTGTACTAAACAATATGAGTTAAACCTTTTCCAGTGATAAATGCTAATCATTACTACATGTTATCAGGTGGCAGCTGTACTGCCATTTGGTATAAAATTTCGTACTAAAACAATATGAGGTAAAACATTTTCTGGCGATAAATCCTTAACATTTCTTTCAAACCTGTTATTAAGTGGCAGCGAAAATGCCATCCCTTTTGGTATAAACTTACACTTATTTTCGCACTAAAACAATATGAGATTAATAAAAACAATGATGACCCCTAACATTTCTTCCTGCTTTTAGGTGGCAGTTGAACTACCATCCCAACTGACACTTATTTTCGTACTTAACAATATGAGGTTAACATTTTCCAGTTATAAATGCAACTGAACTGACATCAAATTTGGAATAAACTAACACTTATTTTCATTTTTAAAATATAAGGTAAACATTTTCCAGTGATATATGCTTAACATTTCTACCTGTTATAAGGTGGCAGCTGAACTGCCATCACTTATGGTATAACCTTACACTCATTTTCGTACTAAAACAATATAAAATAAACATTTTCCAGTGAAAAATGCGTAACATTTCTACCTGTTATGAGAAGGCAGCTGAAATGCCATCCCTTATGGTATAACCTTACACTTAATTTTGTACTAAATCAGTATGAGGTAATTCATTTTAAGTGATAAATACTTAACATTTCTCCCTGTGATTAGGTGGCAGCTAAGTTGCCGCCTCTTATGGTATAACCTAACGCTTATTTTTTGTACTAAAACAATATCAGGTAAACATTTTCCAGTGATAAATGCTTAACATTTCTGCCTGTTATCAGGTGGAAGCTGGACTGCCATTCCTTGTGGTATCACCTTACACTTAATTTCGTACTAAACAATATGAAATAAACATTTTCAAGTGATAAATGAGTAATATTTCTACCTGTTATAAGGTGGCAGCTGAACTGCCATTCCTTATGGTATAACCTTACACTTATTTCCGTACTAAACAATATGTGGTAAACTTTTTCAGTAATAAATGCTTAACATTTCTACATGTGATTAGGTTGCAGCTGAACTGCCATCACTGTTGGTATAATCTTTCACTTATTTTCGTACTAAACAATATGAGGTAAACATTTTTCAGTAATAAATGCTTAACATTTCTCCCTGTTATAAGGTGGCAGCTGAGTTGCCACCCTTATGGTATAACCTTTCATTTATTCTCGTACTAAAACAATATGAGGTAAACATTTTCCAGTGATAAATGCTAAACATTTCTTCCTGTTTTTAGGTTGCAGCTGAACTGGCACCCATGATGGTATAACCTTACACTTTATTTCGTAAAAACAATATGAGGTTGAACATTTTCCAGTGATAAATGCTTAACATTTCTACCTGTTATTAGGTGGAAGCTTAACTGCCATCCCTTTTGGTATAACCATACACTTATTTTCGTACTAAACAATATGTGGTAAACATTTTCCAGTGATAAATGCTAAACATTTCTACCTGTTATTAGTTTGCAGCTGAACTGACACCCGTTATGGTATAACCTTACACTTTATTTCGTAAAAAGCAATATGAGGTAAAACATTTTCCAGTGATAAATGCTAAATATTTCTACTTGTTATTAGGTGGCAGCTGAACTACTAACATTATCATATAACCTTACATTTATTTTCGTACTAAAACAATTTAAAGTAAATATTTCCCAGTAATTAATACTGAACATTTCTACCTGTTATCAGGTGGCAGCTGAGTTGCCACCCCTTATTGTATAACCTTACACATATTTTCGTACTAAAACAGTATGAGGTAACATTTTCCAGTGATATATTCTTAACATTTCTACCTGTTATAAGGTGGCTGCTAAACTGCCATCACTTTTGGTATCAACTTACACATCTTTTCGTACTCAAACAATATAGGGTCAAGTATTTTAAAGTGACAAATCCTTAACATTGGTACCTGTTATAAGGTGGCAGCTGAGCTGCCACCCTTTTGTTATAAACTTTCGTACTAAAACAATATGGGGGAAATCATTTTCTGGCAATAAATCCTTAACATTTCTTTCCACCTCTTATTATCGGCAGCGAAACTGCCATCTCTTTTGGTATAAACTTACACTTATTTTCGCACAAAAAGAATATGAGATTAAAAAAAAACAATGATAACGCCTATCGTTTCTTCCTGCTATTAGGTGGCACTTGATCTACCATCACATTTGGTATAAGCTGACATTTATTTTCGTACTAAACAATATTAGGTAAACTTTTTCAGGCGATAAGTCCTTAACATTTGCACCTGTTATTAGGCGGTTGCTGCACTGCCATCCCTTTTGGTATAACATGACACTTATTTTCCTGCTTAAGCAATATGAGGTAAACATTTCTACATGTAATTAGGTGGCAGCTGAACTGCCATCACTTTTGGTATAACCTTACATTTATTTTCGTACTGAACAATATGAGGTAAGCTTTTTTCAGTGATAAATGTTAATCATTTCTACCTGTTATAAGGTTGCTGCTGAACTGTCATCCCTTTTGGTATCAACTTACACTCTTTTCGTACTCAAACGATATAGTGTCAAACTTTTTCAAGTTACAAATCCTTAACATTGCTACCTGTTATTGGGTGGCAGCTTAGCTGCCATCCTTTTGGTATAAATTTCGTACTAAAACAATATGAGGTAAAACTTTTTCTGGCTATAAATCCTTCATATTTCTTTCCACCTGTTATTAAGTGGCAGCCAAACTGCCATCCCTTTTGGTATATACTTACACTTATTTTCGTACTTAAACAATATGAGATTAAAAAAAAAACAATGATAACCCTAACATTTCTTCCTGTTATTAGGCGGCAGCTGAGCTACCTTCCTTTGGGTTTAATTTTTCGTATTAAAACAATATGAGGTCAAACATTTTCTGGCGATAAATTCTTAAAATTTCTTTCAACCTGTAATTGAGTGGCAGTGAAACTGCCATCCCTTTTGGTATAAACTTACAGTTCTTTTCGCACTAAAACAATATGAAAAAACAATGATAACCCTAACATTTCTTCCTGCTATAAGGTGGCACCTGAACTACTATCCTATTTGGTATAAACTGACATTTATTTTCGTACTAAAACAATTTGAGGTAAACTTTTTCAGACGATAAGTCCTTAAAATTTGTACCTGTTATTAGGTGGCAGCTGAACTGCCATCCCTTTTGGTATAACCTTACACTTATTTTCGTACTAAATATTTTCCAGTGATAAATGCTAATCATTTCTACATGTTATTAGGTGGCAGCTGAATTGCCATCCCTTTTGTTATAACCTTTCACTTTTTTTCGTTCTAGACGAATTAGATTAACAGTTTTTAGCGATAAATGCTTAACATTTCTACCCGTTATAAGTGGCAGCTGAACTGCCATTCCCAAATGGTATAACCTTACACTTATTTTCGTACTAAATATTTTCCAGTGATAAATGCTAATCATTTCTACATGTTATTAGGTGGCAGTTGAACTGCCATCCCTTTTGGTATAACCTTTCACTTTTTTTTCGTATTATTTAGATAAACATTTTCTAGCGATAAATGCTAAACATTTCTACCCGTTATAAGGTGGCAGCTGAACTGCCACCCCAAATGGTTTAACCTTACACTTAGTTTCGTACTAAAACATTTTTCAGTGATAAATGCTTAATTTCTACTGGTTATTAGGTGGCAGCTGAGTTTCCACCCCTTATAACATAACATCTTTTTATTTCATACTAATACAATATGAGGTAACATTTTCCATTGATAAATGCTTAACACTTCTAGTTGTAATAAGGTGGCTGCTGAACTGACATCCCTTTGATATCAACTTACTCTTCTTTTCGTACTCCAACAATACAGGGCCAGGTATTTTCAATCGACAAATCCTTAACATTATTTACTGATATTAGGTGGCAGCTGATCTGCCATCCATTTTTGTATATTCTTACACTTATTTTCGTACTTAATATTTTCCAGTGATAAATGCTTAACATTTCTACATGTTATTAGGTGGCAGCTGAACTGCCATCCCCTTTGGTATAACCTTTCACTTTTTTCGTTCTAAACCAATTAGATAAACATTTTCTAGCGATAAATGCTTAACATTTCTACCCGTTATAAGGTGGCAGCTGAACTGCCAACCCAAATGATATACCCTTACACTTATTTTCGTACTAAATATTTTCCAGTGATAAATGCTAATCATTTCTACATGTTATTAGGTGGCAGCTGAACTGCCACCCCTTTTGGTATAACCTTTCACTTTTTTTCGCTCTAAACTAATTAGATAAACATTTTCTAGCGATAAATGCTTAACATATCTACCCGTTATAAGGTTGCAGCTGAACTGCCACCCTAAATGGTTTAACCTTACACTTATTATCGTACTGAAACATTTTCCAGTGATGAATGCTTAATTTCTTCTGGTAATTAGGTGGCAGCTGAGTTGCCACCCCTTATAACATAACCTTACTTTTTTCATACTAAAACAATATGAGGTAACATTTTCCATTGATAAATGCTTAACACTTCTAGCTATAATAAGTTGGCTGCTGAACTGACACCCCTTTGATATCAACTTACTCTTCTTTTCGTATTCCAGCAATACAGGGTCAAGCATTTTCAATCGACAAATCCTTGACATTATTAACTGATATTAGGTGGCAGCTGATCTGCCATCCCTTTTTGTATATTCTTACACTTATTTTCGCACTAAACAATATGAGGTTAACATTTTCCAGAAATAATGCTTAACGTTTCTACCTTATATCTGCCATCACTTTTGTTATAACCTTTCATTATTTTCGTACTGAACAATATGAGGTCAACTCTTTCCATAGATAAATGCTTAACATTTCTACCTGTTATAAGGTGGCAGCTGAGTTGCCACCCTTTTGGTATAACCTTTCACTCATTTTCGTAAAAAACAATACGAGATTACACATTTTCCAGTGATAAATGATTAACATTTTACCTGCTTTTAGATGGCAGCTGAACTGCCTTAGTTTTTGGTATAACCTTACACTTATTTTCGTACTAAACTAAATGAGGTAAACATTTTCCAGTGATTAATGCTAAACATTTCTACCTGTTATTAGGTGGCAGCTGAACTACCATCCCTTTTGGTATAACCTTTCATTAATTTTCGTACTAAACAATATGAGGTAAACTTTCTTCAGTGATAAATGTTAACATTTCTACCTGTTATTAAGTGGCAGCTGAACTGCAACCCCGTTTGGTATAACCTTTCGCTTATTTTCGTACTAAACAATATGAGGTTAATATTTTCCAGTGATAAATGCTTAACATTAGTTGGAAGCTTTATGTGATAAATGCTTCACATTTCTACCAGTTATATGTTGACAGCTGAACTGCAACCCCTTATGGTATAACCTTACACTTATTTTCGTGCTAAAACAATACAAGGTAAACATTTTCCAGTGATAAATGCTAAACAGTTCTACCGGTTATTAGTTTTGCAGCTGAACTGGCACCCCTTATGGTATAACCTTACACTTATTTTCGTAAAAAAACAATATGAGGTTAGTCATTTTCCAGTGATGAATGCTGCACATTTCTACCTGATAATAGGTGGAAGCTGAGTTGCCAACCCTTATGGTATAACCTTTTCACATATTTTCGTACTAAAACAATATGAGGTAAACATTTTCCAGTGATAGATGCTGAACATTTTTACCTGTTATCAGATGCAGCTGAACTGCCATTCCTTTTGGTATAACCTTACACTTATTTTCATACTTAACAAAAAGACGCTAACATTTTCCAGTGATAAATTCTTAATATTTCTACCTGTTATAAGGTGGCAGCTGACTTATATTATAACCTTACACTTGTGTTCGTGCTAAAACAATATAAGGTAAACATTTTCCAGTGATAAATGCTAAACAGTTCTACCGGTTATTAGTTTTGCAGCTGAACTCTTATGGTATAACCTTACACTTATTTTCGTAAAAACAATATGAGGTTAAACATTTTCCAGTGATAAACGCTTGACATTTCTACCTGTTATAAGCTGGCAGCTGAGTTGCCACCCCTTATGGTATAACCTTTTTACTTATTTTCGTACTAAACCAATATGAGGTGAACATTTTCCAGTGATAAATGCTTAACATTTCTACCATTTATAAGGTTGCAGCTGAACTGACACAACTTTATCATTATTTTCGTAACAAACCAATATGAGTTTTAAAAAATTCCAGTGATAAATGCATTACATTTTCCTGTTATCTGGTGGGAGCTGAACTACCACCCCTTATGGTACGACCTTACACTTATTTTCATACGAAGACAATATGAGGTAAACATTTTCAAGTGATAAATGCTTAACATTTCTACCTGTTATTTGGTGGCAGCTGATTTGCCATCCCTTTTGGTATAACCTTTCATTTATTTTCGTACTTAACAATAATTGGTTAATATTTTCTAGTGATAAATGCTTAACATTTCTACCTGTTATTTTTGGTGGCAGCTGAACTACCACCCATAATGGTATGACCTTACACTTATTTTCGTACAAAGACAATATGAGGTAAACATTTTCAAGTGATAAATGCTTAACACTTGACCTGTTATAAGGTGGCAAATGAACTGCCATCTCTTTTGGTATAACCTTACCTTTATTTTCGTACTAAACAAAATGTGGTAAACATTTTCCAGTGATAAATGCTTAACATTTCTTTCCACCTGTTATTAAGTGGCAGCGAAACTGCCATCCTTTTGGTATAAACCATCACTTATTTCGCACTAAAACAATATGAGGTTAAATATTTTCCAGTGATAATGCTTAACATTTCTACTTGTTTTTAGGTACCAGCTGAACTGCCACCCCTTATAGTATGACCTTACACTGACTTTCGTACTAAAACAATATGAGGTAAACATTTTCCAGATTTTAATGCTTAACATTTCTAACTGTTATAAGGTGGCAGCTGAACTGCAATCGCTTTTGGTATAACCTTTCGCTTATTTTCATACTAAAAAATATAAGGTAAACATTTCCATTGATAAATGCTTAACATTTATACCTGTTATAAGGTAGCAGCTGAACTGCCACCCATTTTTTATAACCTTACACTTATTTTCGTACTAAAACATTATGAAGTAAACGTTTTCCAGTGATAAATGCTTAAAATTTCTACCTGTTATTAGGTGGCATCTGAACTGCCATCCCCTTTGGTACAACCTTACACTTATATTCGTACTAAACAATATGAGGTTAACATTTTCAAGTTATAAATGTTCAACATTTCTACCTGTTATTTGGTGGCAGCTGAAATACCACCCCTTATGGTATGACCTTACACTTATTTTCGTACGAGGACTATATAAGGTAAGCATTTTCAAGTGATAAATGCTTAACACTTGACCTGTTATTAGGTGGCAACTGAACTGCCATCCCTTTTGGTATAACCTTACACTTATTTTCGTACTGAACAAAATCAGGTTAACATTTTCCAGTGATAAATGCTTAACATTTCTTTCCACCTGTTAGTAAGCGGCAGCGAAACTGCCATTCCGTTCGGTATAAACCATTAATTATTTCACACTAAAACAATATGAGATTAAAAAAAACAATGATAACCCCTTCCTGCTATTAGGTGGCAGCTGAACTACCATCCCTTTCGGTATAACCTTACACTTATTTTCGTACTTAACAATATGAGGTTAACATTTTCCAGTTTTAAATGCTTTACATTTCTACCTGTTATTAGGTGGCAGCTGAACTGCAATCTCTGATGGTATAAAGGTTCGCTTAAATGTAGTACTAAAATAATAAGGTAAACATTTTCCATTGATAAATGCTTAACATTTCTACCTATTATAAGGTGGCTGTTGAACTGCCATTCCTTTTGGTATAACCTTATACTTATTTTCGTACAAAACAATACGATGATAACATTTCCCAGTAAAAAATGCTTAGCATTTCTACCTGTTATTAGGTGACAGCTGAACTGCCATCCCTTTTGGTATAACCTTTAACTTATTTTCATACTAAACAATGTGAGGTAAACACTTTCCAGTGATAATTGCTTAACATTTCTCCTGTGATTAGGTTGCAGCTGAACTACCACCCCTTATGGTATGACCTGACACTTATTTTCGTACGAAGACAATATGAGGTAAACATTTTCAAGTGATAAATGCTTAACACTTGACCTGTTATTAGGTGGCAACTGAACTGCCATCCCCTTTGGTATAACCTTACACTTATTTTCATACTAAACAAAATGAGGTAAACATTTTCCAGTGATAAATGCTTAACATTTCTTTCCACCTGTTAGTAAGCGGCAGCGAAACTGCCATTTCTTTCGGTATAAACCATCACTTATTTCACATTAAAACAATATGAGATTAAAAAAACAATGATAACCCCTTTCTGCTATTAGGTGGCGGCTGAACTGCCATCCCTTTTGGTATAATCTTACACTTTTTTTCGTACTAAACAATATGAGGTAAACATTTTCCAGTTTTAAATGCTTAACATTTCTACCTTTTATTAGATGGCAGCTGAACTGCAATCCCTTTTGGTATAAAGTTTCGCTTAAATGTTGTACTAAAATAATAAGGTAAACATTTTCCATTGATAAATGCTTAACATTTCTACCTATTATAAGGTGGCTGTTGAACTGCCATTCCTTTTGGTATAAC
This sequence comes from Loripinus fragilis, assembly GCA_964019695.1. Lineage (NCBI taxonomy): Eukaryota > Metazoa > Mollusca > Bivalvia > Lucinida > Lucinidae > Loripinus > Loripinus fragilis. The sequence continues at coordinate 6,622,234 of OZ026528.1, forward strand.
CTTATACTTATTTTCGTACAATACAATACGATGATAACATTTCCCAGTAAAAATGCTAAGCATTTCTACCTGTTATTAGGTGACAGCTTAACTGCCATCCCTTTTAGTATAACCTTAACTTTATTTTCATACTAAACAATGTGAGGTAAACACTTTCCAGTGATAATTGCTTAACATTTCTACCTGTTATTTGGTGGCAGCTGAACTGCTATCCCTTTTGGTTTAACCTTACACTTATTTTCGTACAAAAACAATATGAGGTCAACATATAAATTAGTGTAAAATGCTTAACATTTCTACCTGTTATTAGGTGGCAGCTGAACTGCAAACCCTTTCGGTATAACCTTACAGTTATTCTCGTACGAATATAATATGAGGTAAACATTTTCCAGTCATAAATGCTTAACATTTCTACCTGTGATTAGGTTGCAGCTGAACTACCACCCCTTATGGTATAACCTCACACTTTATTTCGTAAAAAAAATGAGGTTACCATTTTCGGGTGATAAATGCTTAACATTTCTACCTGTTTTTAGATGGCAGCTGAAAGGCCATAGTTTTTGGTATAACCTTACACTTATTTTTGTTTTAAACAATATGAAGTAAACATTTTCCAGTGATTAATGCTAAACATTTCTACCCTATTATTAGGTGGCAGCTTAACTGCCATCCCTTTTGGTATAACCTTTCACTTATTTTCGTACTAAACAATATGAGGTAAACATTTTCCAGTGATAAATGCTTAACATTTCTACCTGTTATTAGGTTGCAGCTGAACTGCCACCCCGTTTGGTATAACCATTTGCTTATTTTCGTACTAAACAATATGAGGTTAACATTTTCCAGTGATAAATACTTAACATTTCTACCAGTTATTAGGTGGCAGCTGAGTTGCCATCCCTAATGTATAACCACACACTTATCTTCGTGCTAAAACAATATAAGGTAAACATTTTCCAGTGATAGATGCTAAACAGTTCTACCGGTTATTAGTTTTGCAGTTGAACTGGCAACCCTTATGGTATAACCTTACACTTATTTTCGTAAAAAACAATATGAGGTTTAACATTTTCCAGTGATAAATGCTTGACACTTCTACCTGTCATTAGGTGGCAGCTGAGTTGCCAACTGTTATGGTATAACCTTTTCACTTATTTTCGTACTAAAACAACATGTGATAAAAACTGAATATTTTTACCTGTTATTAGGTGGCAGCTGAACTGCCATTCCTTTTGGTATTACCTTACATTTATTTTCGTACTTAACAAAAAGACGTTAACATTTTCCTGTGATAAATGCTTAATATTTCTACCTGTTATAATTGGCAGCTGAGTTGCCATCCCTTATATTATAACCTTACACTTATTTTCGTGCTAAAACAATATAAGGTAAACATTTTCCAGTGATAAATGCTAAACAGTTCTACCGATTATTAGTTTTGCAGCTGAACAGGAACCCCTTATGGTATAACCTTACGCTTATTTTCGTAAAAAACAATATGAGGTTAAACATTTTCCAGTGATAAATGCTTGACATTTCTACCTGTTATAAGGTGGCAGCTGAGTTGCCACCCCTTATGGTATAACCTTTTTACTTATTTTCGTACTAACCAATATGAGGTGAACATAATCCAGTGATAAATGCTTAACATTTCTACCATTTATATGGTTGCAGCTGAGCTGACATAACTTTATCATTAATTTCGTAACAAACAAATATGAGTTTAAAAAATATCCAGTGATAAATGCTTAACATTTTCCTGTTATCTGTTGGGAGCTGAACTACCACCCCTTATGGTATGACCTTACACTTATTTTCATACGAAGACAATATGAGGTAAACATTTTCAAGTGATAAATGCTTAACATTTCTACCTTATAATAGGTAAGCATTTATCATTGGAAAATGTTTACCTTTTATTGTCTAAGTACGAAAATAAGTAGAAGAAAAGGGATAGCAGTTCAGCTGCCACCTAATATCAAGTAGAAATTTTGAGCATTTATCGCTGGAAAATGTTTACCTCATATTGTTTTAGTACGAAAATAAGTGTAAGGTTATCCCATAATGGGTGGCAGTTCAGCTGCCACCTAATATCAAATAGAACTGTTAAGTATTTATCACTCAATTATATGTTTACCTCATATTGTTTTTGTACGAAAATAAGTGTAAGGTAATACCAGAAGGGATAGAAGTTCAGCTGCCACCTAATATCAAATAAAAAATTTAAGCATTTATCGCTGGAAAATGTTTACCTAAAATTGTATCAGTACGAAAATAAGAGTAAGGTTATCCCATTCAGGGTGGCAGTTCAGCTGCCACCTAATAACAGTTAGAAATGTTAACATTTTGTCACTGAAAATTGTTTACCTCATTTTTTGTACGAAATAAGTGTAAGGTTATAACATAATGCGTGCCAGTTCAGCTGCCAGCTTATAACAATTACGAAAATAAGTGTAAGGTTATACCAAAAGGTATGGCAGTTCAGCTGCCACCTAATAACAGGTCGAAATGTTAAGCATGTTTCACTGAACCATGTTTACCCCATATTGTTTAGTACGAAATAAGTGTAAGGTTATCCCAAAAAGGATGGCAGTTCAGCTGGAACCTATTAACAGGTAGAAATGCCAAGCATTTATCACTGGAAAATGTTTACATCATATTGTTTTAGTGCAAAAATAAGTGTAAGTTTAGTACGAAAATAAAGGTAAGGTTGGACCAAAAGGGATAGAAGTTACGGTTGCCACCTAATAACAGGTAGAAATGATTACAATTTATCACTGGAAAATGTGAAAGGTGATACCAAAAGGGATGGCAATTCAGCTGCCACCTAAAAACAGGTAGGAATGACAAGTATTTATCACTGGAAAATGTTAACCTCATATTGTTTTTTACGAAAATAAGTGTAAGTTTATACCAAAAAGCGATGGCAGTTTCGCTGCCACTTAATAATAGGTGGAAAGAAATGTTAAGGATTTATCGCCAGAAAATGTTTTACCTCATATCGTTTTAGTACGAAATTTTATACCAAAATGGTGTTAGCTCACCTGCCACCTAATAATAGGTGGAAATGTTAAGGATTTTTCACTTAAAATAATTAACCCTATATTGTTTGAATAAGAAAAGGAGTGTTAGTTTATACCTAAAGGGGTGGCAGTTCAGCAGCCACTCTATAACAGCAAGAAATGACAAGGATTGATTTATCGCCTGAAAATGCTTACCTCATATTGTTTTAGTACAAAGGGTTGGCAGTTGAGCTGCCACATAATAACCCGTTGAAATGTTAACCATTTATCACTGGAAAATGATTACCTCATATTGTTTTAGTACGATAATAAGTGTAAGGTTAGCTGTTAGCAGTTCAGCTGCCACCTAATAACAGATAGAAATATAAACAATTTATCACTGGAAAATGATCAGCTCATTTTGTTTTTGTACGAAAATAAGTGTAAGGTTATATCAAAAGAGATGGCAGTTCAGCTGCCACCTAATTACAGGTAGGAATGTTTACCTCACATTGTTTAAAGACGAAAATAAGTGTAAGGTTAAACCAGGGATAGTAGTTCAGCTGCCACCTAATAACAAGTAAAAATGTTAAGCATTTATCGCTGGAAAATGTTTACCTGAAATAGTATCAGTACGAAAATAAGAGTAAGGTTATCCCATAATGGGTGGCAGTTCAGCTGCAACCTAATAACAGTTAGAAATGTTAACATTTTGTCACTGAAAATTGTTTACCTCATTTTTTTGTAAGAAATAAGTGTAAGGTTATAACATTATGCGTGCCAGTTCAGCTGCAACCTAATAACAAATTTGGTACGAAAATAAGTGTAAGGTTATAACAAAAGGGATGGCAGTTCAGCTGCCACCTTATAACTGGTAGAAATGTTAAGCATGTATCACTGAAAAATGTTTACCCCATATTGTTTAGTATGAAAACAAGTGTAAGGTTTTACCAAAAAGGATGGCAGTTCAGCTGGCACCTATTAACAGGTAGAAAAATCAAGCATTTATCACTAGTAATGTTTACCTCATATCGTTTTAGTGCAAAAATAAGTGTAAGTTTATACCAAAAGGGATGGCAGTTTTGCTGCCGCATAATAACAGACGGAAAAATGTTAAGGGTTTATCGCCAGAAAATGGTTTACCTCATATTGTTTTAGTACGAAAGTTTATACCAAAAGGAGGAATACCCAGCGGGCACCATATAACAGGTAGAAATGTTAGGCATTTAACACTAGAAAATGCTAACCTCATATTATTTAGTACGAAAATAAGTGTTTGGATATACCAAAAGGGATGGCAGTTCAGCTGCCACCTAATAACAGGTAGGAATGTAAAGCATTTATCAATGATTAACCTCATAGTGTTTAGTACGAAAATAAGTGTAAGGTTGGACCAAAAGGGATAGAAGTTACAGCTGCCACATACTAACAGGTAGAAATGTTAACACTTTATCACTGGAAAATGCGAAAGGTGATACAAAAAGGGATGGCAGTTCATCTGCCACCTAATATCGAGTAGAGATTTTAAGCATTTATCAATCGAAAATGTATCTCATATTGTTTTAGTACGAAAATAAGTGTAAGAAAATACCTTAAGGGGATGGCAGTTCAGCTGGCACCTATTAACAGGTCTAAATTTTTATCATTTATCGTTAGAAAATGTTTACCTCAGATTATTTCAGCAGAAAATAGATAGAAATATAAGCATTTATCACTCATTTATATGTTTACCTCATATTGTTTTTATACGAAAATAAGTGTAAGGTTATACCAAAATGGATGGCAGTTCAGCTGCCACCTAATAACAGGTAGGAATGTCAAGCATTTATCACTGGAAAATGTTAACCTCATATTGTTTTTTTACGAAAATAAGTGTAAGTTTATACCAAAAGCGATGGCAGTTGCGCTGCCACTTAATAGCAGGTGGAAAAAAATGTTAAGGATTTATCACCAGAAAATGTTTTACCTCATATTGTTTTAGTACGAAATTTTATACCAAAATGGTGTTAGCTCACCTGCCACCTAATAACAGGTGGAAATGTTAAGGATTTTTCACTTGAAATACTTAACCCTATATTGTTTGAATAAGAAAAGGAGTGTAAGTTCATACCAAAAGGGGTGGCAGTTCAGCAGCCACTCTATAACAGCTAGAAATGTCAAGGATTGATTTATCGCCTAAAAATACTTACCTCATATTGTTTTAGTACAAAGGGTTGGCTGTTGAGCTGCCACCTAATACCCCGTAGAAATGTTAAGCATTTATCACTGGAAAATGATTACCTCATATTGTTTTAGTACGATAATAAGTGGAAGGTTAGCTGTTAGCAGTTCAGCTGCCACCTAATAACAGGTAGAAATATAAACAATTTATCACTGGAAAATGTTCAGCTCATGTTGCTTTTGTACGAAAATAAGTGTAAGGTTATATCAAAAGAGATGGCAGTTCAGCTGCCACCTTATTACAGGTAGAAATGTTAAGGATTTTTCAGTTAAAAATACTTAACCCTATATTGTTTGAATAAGAAAAGGAGTGTAAGTTTATACCAAAACGGGTGGCAGCTCAGCAGCCACTCTATAACAGCTAGAAATGTTAAAGATTTATCGCCTGAAAATACTCACCTCATATTGTTTTAGTACAAAGGGTTGGCAGTTTAGCTGCCACATAATAACCCGTTGAATTGTTAACCATTTATCACTGGAAAATGATTACCTCATATTGTTTTAGTACGATAATAAGTGTAAGGTTATCCCATAAGGGGTGACAGTTCAGCTGCCACCTAATAACAGGTAGAAATATAAACAATATAGTAAAAAATCTTCAGCTAATTTTGTTTTTGTACGAAAATAAGTGTAAGGTTATATCATAAGGGGATGGCAGTTGAGCTGCCACCTAATATCAGGTTAAATGCTAAGCATTTATCTCTGGATAATGTTTACCTCATATTATTTCAGTACGAAAATAAGTGTAAGGTTATAACAAAAGGTGTGGCAGTTGAACTGCCACCTTATAACAGGTAGAACAATTAACAATTCATCACTGGAAAATGTTAACCTCATATTGTTTTTGTTCAAAAATAAGTGTAAGGTTATACCAAAAGGAATGGCAGTTCAGCTACCACCTAATATCAAGTAAAAATTTTAAGCATTTATCGCTAGAAATTTTTACCTGAAATTGTATCAGTACGAAAAGAAGAATGAGGTTATCCCATAAAGGATGGCAGTTCAGCTGCCACCTAATAACAGTTAGAAATGTTATTATTTTGTCACTGAAAATTGTTTACCTCATTTTTTTGTACGAAATAAATGTAAGGTTATAACATTATGCGTGCCAGTTCAGTCGCACCTAATAACAGATTTAGTACGAAAATAAGTGTAAGGTTATACCAAAAGGGATGGCAGTTCAGCTACCACCTAATATCAAGTAAAAATTTTAAGCATTTATCGCTGGAAAATTTTTACCTGAAATTGTATCAGTACGAAAAGAAGAATGAGGTTATCCCATAAAGGATGGCAGTTCAGCTGCCACCTAATAACAGTTAGAAATGTTATTATTTTGTCACTGAAAATTTTTTACCTATTTTTTTTGTACGAAATAAGTGTAAGGTTATAACATTATGCGTGCCAGTTCAGCTGCCACCTAATAACAGTTACGATAATAAGTGTAAGGTTATACCAAAAGGGATGGCAGTTCACCTAATAACTGGTAGAAATATTAAGCATGTTTCACTGAAAAATGTTTACCCCATATTGTTTTGTACGAAAATAAGTGTGTGGTTATACCAACGAGGATGGCAGTTCAGCTGGCACCTATTAACAGGTAGAAATGTAAAGCATTTATCACTGGAAAATGTTTACCTCATATTGTTTTAGTGCAAAAATAAGTGTAAGTTTATACCAAAAGGGATGGCAGTTTTGCTGCCGCATAATAACAGATGGAAAGAAAATGTTAAGGGTTTATCGTCAGAAAATGGTTTATCTCATATTGTTTTAGAACGAAAGTTTATACCAAAAGGAGGAATACCCAGCTGGCACCATATACCAGGTAGAAATGTTAAGCATTTAACACTGGAAAATGCTAACCTCATATTATTTAGTACGAAAATAAGTGTTTGGATATACCAAAAGGGATGGCAGTTCAGCTGCCACCTAATAACAGGTAGGAATGTTAAGCATTTATCAATGATTAACCTCATAGTGTTTAGTACGAAAATAAGTGTAAGGTTGGACCAAAAATGATAGAAGTTACAGCTGCCACCTAATAACAGGTAGAAATGTTAACAATTTATCACTGGAAAATGTGAAAGGTGATACCAAAAGGGATGGCAGTTCATCTGCCACCTAATATCGAGTAGAGATGTTAAGCATTTATCACTCGAAAATGTATCTTATATTGTTGTAGTACGAAAATATGTGTAAGATAATACCATAAGGGGATGGCAGTTCAGCTGGCACCTATTAACAGGTCTAATTGTTTTATCATTTATCATTGGAAAATGTTTTCCTCATATTATTTCAGCAGAAAATAGATAATAATATAAGCATTTATCACTCATTTATATGTTTACCTCATATTGTTTTTGTACGAAAATAAGTGTAAGTTTATAACAAAAGGGATGGCAGTTTCGCTGCCACACAATAACAGGGGGAAAGAAATGTTAAAGATTTATCGCTAGAAAATGATTGACCTCAAATTGTTTTAGTATGAATATTTATACAAAAAGGGTGGTAGCTCAGCTTCCACCTAATAACAGGTAGAAATGTTCAGGATTTTTCAGTTAAAAATACTTAACCCTATATTGTTTGAATAAGGAAAGGAGTGTAAGTTTATACCAAAACGGGTGGCAGTTTAGCAGCCACTCTATAACAGCTAGAAATGTTAAGGATTTATCGCCTGAAAATACTTACCTCATATTTTTTTAGTACAAAGGGTTGGCAGTTGAGCTGCCACCTAATACCCCGTAGAAATGTTAAGCATTTGTCACTGGAAAATGATTACCTCATATTGTTTTAGTACTATAAAAAGTGTAAGGTTATCCCATAAGGGGTGACAGTTCAGCTGCCACCTAATAACAGGTAGAAATATAAACAATTAATCACTGGAAAATGTTCAGCTAATTTTGTTTTTGTACGAAAATAAGTGTAAGGTTATACCAAAAGGGATGGCAGTTCAGCTGCCACCTAATTACAAGTAGAAATATTAAGCATTTATCACTGGAAAATGTTTACCTCCGAATGTTTGAATACAAAAATAATTGTAAGGTTATCCCATAAGGGGCGGCAGTTCAGCTGCCACCTAATTACAAGAAAAAATGCTAACCATCTATCACGAGAAATGTTTACATCATATAGTTTAGTACAAAATAAGTGTAAGGATATACCAAAAGGCAGGGCAGTTCAGCTGCCACCTTATAATAGGTAAAATTTTAAGCATTTATCATTGGAAGATGTTTACCTCATATTGTTTAAGTACGAAAATAAGTAGAAGTTTATAGCAAGAGGGATAGCAGTTCAGCTGCCACCTAATATCAAGTAGAAATCAGCTGCCACCTAATATCAAGTAGAAATTTTGAGCATTTCTCGCTGGAAAATGTTTACCTCATATTGTTTTAGTTCAAAAATAAGTGTAAGGTTATCCCATAATGGGTGGCAGTTCAGCTGCCACCTAATATCAAAAAGAGCTGTTAAGTATTTATCACTCATTTATATGTTTACCTCATAATGTTTTTATACGAAAATAAGTGTAAGGTTATCCCATAAGGGGCGGCAGTTAAGCTGCCACCTAATAACAGTTAGAAATGTTAACATTTTGTCACTAAAAATTGTTTACCTCATTTTTTGTACGAAATAAGTGTAAGGTTATAACATTATGCGTGCCAGTTCAGCTGCCACCTAATAACAGTTACGATAATAAGTGTAAGGTTATAGCAAATGGGATGGTAGTTCACCTAATAACAGGTAGAAATGTTAAGCATGTTTCACTGAAAAATGTTAACCCCATATTGTTTTGTACGAAAATAAGTGTAAGGTTATACCTAAGAGGATGGCAGTTCATCTGCTACTAATATCGAGTAGAGATTTTAAGCATTTATCACTCAAAAATGTATCTCATATTGTTTTAGTACGAAAATAAGTGTAAGGTAATACCAAAAGGGATGGCAGTTCAGCTGCCACCTAATAACAGGTAGGAATGTCAAGCATTTATCACTGGAAAATGTTAACCTCATATTGTTTTTTTACGAAAATAAGTGTAAGTTTATACCAAAAGCGATGGCAGTTTCGCTGCCACTTAATAGCAGGTGGAAAAAAATGTTAAGGAATTATCACCCGAAAATGTTTTACCTCATATTGTTTTAGTACGAAATTTTATACCAAAATGGTGTTAGCTCACCTGCCACCTAATAACAGGTGGAAATGTTAAGGATTTTTCACTTGAAATACTTAACCCTATATTGTTCGAATAAGAAAAGGAGTGTAAGTTTATACCAAAAGGGGTGGCAGTTCAGCAGCCACTCTATAACAGCTAGAAATGTCAAGGATTGATTTATCGCCTGAAAATACTTACCTTATATTGTTTTAGTACAAAGGGTTGGCAGTTGAGCTGCCACATAATAACCCGTTGAAATGTTAAGCATTTATCAATGGAAAATGATTACCTCATATTGTTTTAGTACGATGATAAGTGTAAGGTTAGCTGTTAGCAGTTCAGCTGCCACCTAATAACAGGTAGAAATATAAACAATTTATCACTGGAAAATGTTCAGCTCATTTTGCTTTTGTACGAAAATAAGTGTAAGGTTATATCAAAAGAGATGGCAGTTCAGCTGCCACCTTATTACAGGTAGAAATGTTCAGGATTTTTCAGTTAAAAATACTTAACCCTATATTGTTTGAATAAGGAAGGAGTGTAAGTTTATACCAAAACAGGTGGCAGTTCAGCAGCCACTCTATAACAGCTAGAAATGTTAAGGATTGATTTATCGCCTGAAAATGCTTACCTCATATTGTTTAGTACAAAGGGTTGGCAGTTGAGCTGCCACATAATAACCCGTTGAAATGTTAACCATTTATCACTGGAAAATGATTACATCATATTGTTTTAGTACGAGTATAAGTGTAAGGTTAGCTGTTAGCAGTTCAGCTGCCACCTAATAACAGGTAGAAATACAAAAAATTTATCACTGGAAAATGTTCAGCTCATTTTGCTTTTGTACGAAAATAAGTGTAAGGTTATATCAAAAGAGATGGCAGTTCAGCTGCCACCTAATTACAGGTAGAAATGTTCAGGATTTTTCAGTTAAAAATACTTAACCCTAGTTTGTTTGAATAAGAAAAGGAGTGTAAGTTTTATACCAAAACGGGTGGCAGTTCAGCAGCCACTCTATAACAGCTAGAAATGTTACGGATTTATCGCCTTAAAATACTTACCTCATATTGTTGTAGTACAAAGGGTTGGCAGTTGAGCTGCCACCTAATACCCCGTAGAAATGTTAAGCATTTATCACTGGAAAATGATTTCCTCATATTGTTTTAGTACGATAATAAGTGTAAGGTTATCCCATGAGGGGTGAGAGTTCAGCTGCCACCTAATAACAGGTAGAAATATAAACAATATACTGGAAAATCTTCAGCTAATTTTGTTTTTGTTCGAAAATAAGTGTAAGGTTATACTAAAAGGGATGGCAGTTCAGCTGCCACCTAATTACAAGTAGAAATATTAAGCATTTATCACTGGAAAATGTTTACCTCAGAATGTTTGAATAAAAAAATAATTGTAAGGTTATCCCATTAGGGGCGGCAGTTCATCTGCCACCAAATTACAAGAAGAAATGTTAACCATCTATCACGAGAAATATTTACATCATGTAGTTTAGTACAAAATAAGTGTAAGGATATACCAAAAGGCAGGGCAGTTCAGCTGCCACCTTATAATAGGTAAACTGTTAAGCATTTATCACTGGAAAATGTTTAACTCATATTGTTTTTTTACGAAAATAAGAGTAAGTTTATACCAAAAGCGATGGCAGTTTCGCTGCCACTTAATAGCAGGTGGAAAAAAATGTTAAGGATTTATCACCCGAAATGTTTTACCTCATATTGTTTAAGTACGAAATTTTATACCAAAATGGTGTTAGCTCACCTGCCACCTAATAACAGGTGGAAATGTTAAGGATTTTTCACTTGAAATAATTAACCCTATATTGTTTGAATAAGAAAAGGAGCGTAAGTTTATACCAAAAGGGGTGGCAGTTCAGCAGCCACTCTATAACAGCTAGAAATGTCAAGGATTTATCGCCTGAAAATACTTACCTCATATTGTTTTAGTACAAAGGGTTGGCAGTTGAGCTGCCACCTATTAACCGGTTGAAATGTTAACCATTTATCACTGGAAAATGATTACCTCATATTGTTTTAGTACGATAATTAGTGTAAGGTTAGCTGATTATAGCAGTTCAGCTGCCACCTAATAACAGGTAGAAATATAAACAATTTATCACTGGAAAATGTTCAGCTCATTTTGTTTTTGTACGAAAATAAGTGAAAGTTTATATCAAAAGAGATGGCAGTTCAGCTGCCGCCTAATTACAGGAAGAAATGTTTACCTCATATTGTTTAAAGACGAAAATAAGTCTATGGTTATACCAGAAGGGATCGTTGTTCAGCTGCCAACTAATATCAAGTAAAATTTTAAGCATTTATCGCTGACAAATGTTTACTGGAAATTGTATCAGTACGAAAATAAGAGTAAGGTTATCCCATAATGGGTGGCAGTTCAGCTGCAACCTAATAACAGTTAGAAATGTTAATATTTTGTCACTGAAAATTGTTTACCTCATTTTTGTACGAAATAAGTGTAAGGTTATTACTTTATGCTTGCCAGTTCAGCTGCCTCCTAATAACAGATTTAGTACGAAAATAAGGGTAAGGTTTTACCAAAAGGGATTGCAGTTCAGCTGCCACCTTATAACAGGTAGAAATGTTAAGCATGTATCATTAAAAAATGTTTACCCCATATTGTTTAGTACGAAAATAAGTGTAAGGTTATACAAAAAAGGATGGCAGTTCAGCTGACACCTATTAACAGGTAGAAATATCAAGCATTTATCACTGGAAAATGTTTACCTCATATTGTTTTAGTACGAAAGTTTATACCAAAAGGAGGAATACCCAGCTGGCACCATATAACAGGTAGAAATATTATGCATTTAACACTGGAAAATGCTAACCTTATATTATTTAGTACGAAAATAAGTGTTTGGATATACCAAAAGGGATGGCAGTTCAGCTGCCACCTAATAACAGGAAGAAATGTTGAGCGTTTATCAATGAATAAACTCATAGTGTTTAGTACGAAAATAAGTGTAAGGTTGGACCAAAAGGGATAGAAGTTACAGCTGCCACCTAATAACAGGTAGAAATGTTAACAATTTATCACAGGAAAATGTGAAAGGTGATACCAAAAGGGATGGCAGTTCATCTGCCACCTAATATCGAGTAGAGATGTTAAGCATTTATCACTGGAAAATGTATCTCATATTGTTGTAGTACGCAAATCAGTGTAAGATAATACCATAAGGGGATGGCAGTTCAGCTGGCACCTATTAACATGTCTAAATGTTTATCATTTATCATTGGAAAATGTTAACCTCATATTATTTCAGCAGATAATAGGTAGAAATATTAGCATTTATCACACATTTATATGTTTACCTCATATTGTTTTCGTACGAAAATAAGTGTAAGGTTATACCAAATGGATGGCAGTTCAGCTGCCACCTAATAACAGGTAGGAATATCAAGCATTTATCACTGGAAAATGCTAACCTCATATTGTTTTTTACGAAAATAAGTGTAAGTTTATACCAAAAGCGATGGCAGTTTCGCTGCCACTTGATAACAGGTGGAAAGAAATGTTAAGGATTTATCACCCGAAAATGTTTTACTTCCAATTGTTTTAGTACGAATTTTTATACCAAAATGGTGTTAGCTCACCTGCCACCTAATAACAGGTGGAAATTTTAAGGATTTTTTACTTGAAATACTTAACCCTATATTGTTTGAATAAGAAAAGGAGTGTAAGTTTATAACAAAAGGGGTGGCAGTCCAGCAGCCACTCTATAACAGCTAGAAATGTTAAGGATTTATCGCCTGAAAATACTTACCTCATATTGTTTTAGTACAAAGGGTTGGCTGTTGAGCTGCCACATAATAACCCGTTGAAAAGTTAAGCATTTATCACTGGAAAATGATTATCTCATATTGTTTTAGTACGATAATAAGTGTAAGGTAAGCTGTTAGCAGTTCAGCTGCCACCTAATAACAGGTAGAAAAATATAAACAATTTATCACTAGAAAATGTTCAGCTCATTTTGTTTTTGCACGAAAATAAGTGTAATGTTATATCAAAAGATATGGAAGTTCAGCTGCCACCTAATAACAGGTAGGAATGTTTACCTCATATTGTTTAAAGACAAAAATAAGTGCAAGTTTATATCATAGGGGGATGGCAGTTGAGCTGCCACCTAATATCAGGTAAAATGTAAAGCATTTATCTCTGGATAACGTTTACCTCATATTATTTCAGTACGAAAATAAGTGTAAGGTCATAACAAAAGGTATGGCAGTTGAGCTGCCACCTTATAACAGGTAGAACAATAAACAATTCATCACTGGAAAATGTTAACCTCATATTGTTTTTGTTCAAAAATAAGTGTAAGGTTATTAAAAGGAATGGCAGTTCAGCTACCACCTAATAACAGGTAGAAAGCATTTATCACTGGAAAATGTTTACCTCATATTGTCTGAGTACCAAAATTAGTGTAAGGTTATCCCACCTAATAACAGGCAGAAATGTTAGGGATTTATGACCAGAAAATGTTTACCTCATTTTGATTAGTACAAAAATAAGTGTAAGGTCATACCAAAAGGGATGGCAGTTCAGCTGCCACCTTATAATAGGTAAACAATTATCAATTTATCACTGGAAACTGTTAACCTCATATTGTTTTGTACGAATATAAGTGTAAGTTTATACCAAAAGGGATGGCAGTTCAGCTGCCACACAATAACAGGGGGAAAGAAATGTCAAAGATTTATCGCCAGAAAATGATTGACCTCAAATTGTTTTAGTATGAATATTTATACAAAAAGGGTGGTAGCTCAGCTTCCACCTAATAACAGGTAGAAATGTTCAGGATTTTTCAGTTAAATAAGTTTATACCAAAAGGGGTGGCAGTTCAGCAGCCACTCTATAACAGCTAGAAATGTTAAGGATTTATCGCCTGAAAATGCTTACCTCATATTGTTTTAGTACAAAGGGTTGGCAGTTGAGCTGCCACATAATAACCCGTTGAAATGTTAAGCATTTATCACTGGAAAATAATTATCTCATATTGTTTTAGTACGATAATAAATGTAAGGTGAGCTGTTAGCAGTTCTGCTGCCACCTAATAAAAGGTAGAAATATAAACAATTTATCACTGGAAAATGTTTAGCTCATTTTGTTTTTTAACGAAAATAAGTGTAAGGTTATATCAAAAGAGATGGAAGTTCAGCTGCCACCTAATAACAGGTAGAAATGTTTACCTCATATTGTTAAAAGACGAAAATAAGTGTAGGGTTATATCATAAGGGGATGGCAGTTGAGCTGCCACCTAATAGCAGGTAAAATGTTAAGCATTTATCTCTGGATAATGTTTAACTCATATTATTTCAGTACGAAAATAAGTGTAAGGTTATAACAAAAGGTATGGCAGTTGAGCTGTTACCTTATAACAGGTAGAACAATTAACTATTCATCACTGGAAAATGTTAACTTCATGTTGTTTTTGTTCAAGAATAAGTGTAAGGTTATACCAAAAGGAATAGCAGTTCAGCTGCCACCTAATAACAGGTAGAAATTTTAAACATTTATCACTGGAAATGTTTACCTCATATTGTTTGAGTACCAAAATTAGTGTAAGGTTATCCCACCTAATAACAGGCAGAAATGTTAGAGATTTATGACCAGAAAATGTTTACCTCATTTTGTTTAGTACAAAAATAAGTGTAAGTTCATACCAAAAGGGATGGCAGTTTAGCTGCCACCTTATAATAGGTAAAACAATTATCAATTTATCAAGGGAAAATGTTACCCTCATATTGTTTTGAACGAATATAAGTGTAAGTTTATACCAATAGGGATGGCAGTTCATCTGCCACACAATAACAGGGGAAAGAAATGTTAAAGATTTATCGCCAGAAAACGATTGACCTCAAATTGATTAAGTATGAATGTTTATACAAAAAGGGTGGTAGCTCAGCTTCCACCTAATTCCAGGTAGAAATGTTCAGGATTTTCAGTTAAAAACTTAAGCCTATATTGTTTAAATAAGGAAAGGAGTGTAAGTTTATACCAAAAGGGGTGGCAGTTCAGCAGCCACTCTATAACAGCTAGAAATGTTAAGGAATTATCGCCTGAAAATACTTACCTCAAATTGTTTTAGTACAAAGGGTTGGCAGTTGAGCTGCCACCTAATACTCCGTAGAAATGTTAAGCATTTATCACTGGAAAATGATTACCTCATATTGTTTTAGTACGATAATAAGTGTAAGGTTATCCAATTAGGGGTAACAGTTCAGCTGCCACCTGATAACAGGTAGAAATATAAACAATATACAGGAAAATGTTCAGCTAATTTTGTTTTTGTACGAAAATAAGTGTAAGGTTATATCAAAAGAGATGGCAGTTCAGCTGCCACCTAATAACATGTCGAAATGTTAACAATTATCACTGAAAAATGTTAACCTCATATTGCTTTAGTACGAAAATAAGTTTAAAGGTAGGACAAAAAGGGATGGCAGTTTAGCTGCCACCATATATAAGGTAGAAATGTTAAGCATTTATCACTGGAAAATATTTACTTCATATTGTTCGAGTACGAAAATAAGTGTTAAGCTATCCCATAAGGGGTGGCAGGTCAGCTGCCACCTAATAACAGGTAGAAATGTTAAGCAGTTATCACTGGAAAATGTTAACCACATATTGTTGTGTACAAAAATAAGTGTACGGTTATACCAAAAGAGATTGCAGTTCAGCTGCCACCTTATATCAGGTAGAAATGTAAAGCATTTATCACTGGAAAATGTTTAACTCATATTGTTTAGTACAAAAATAAGTGTAAGGTTATACCAATTTGGATGGCAGTTCAGCTGCGGCCTAATAACAGATAGAAATGTTAAGCATTTATCACTGAAAAATGTTTACATCATATTTTTTAGTTCGAAAATAAGTATAAGGTAATACCATATGGGGATGGCAGTACAGCTGCCACTTAATAACAGATAGAAATGATAAGCATTTATCACTGAAAAATGTTTACCTCATTCTGTTTAGTTCGAAAATAAGTATATGGTAATACGATAAGGGGATGGCAGTACAGCTGCCACCTTATAAGAGGTAGAATTGTTAAGCATTTATCACTGGAAAATGTTTACCTCATATTATTCATTTCAAATCTATAACAGTATAAATCGGACCTTTTATCTCGCCAATTGTATCAAACAATGTGTTAGCAATGTTTTGAAGAAGTGAAATAGAAGGTAAATACAATACGTGCTATGATCGTTGCCTAGCAACCAAAATCGTAGGAAATTCCGTTTTTAACAAAAACAGCATATTTTTTTGCTATGGCAACCGTTTATTCATGGGAATATTCAAGATATGCATTCAGATATTGAAAACAATTTCTAAATTCAATGAAAGGACCTCTGACCGTGGTAGTGGGAATCACAGTGTATCACTGCCTATAATTTTGATAAAAATGAAAGTCGATCAAATGCTTCCATCTTCATATATAAGCACGTTGTTGGTCTCTATTTTATGATTTTGCATTTGATTTCCTATTTCCATAAATGTACGGCTTTATTTTGGGGCTAAAATGGTCACTTTTTGTATTATGCATATAGGAAATAGAAAAATATTTTCAAAACATCATTCCCACCTGTGTCCGAACTAATCCTTTTGCACGTAAGTGTGTTCTTATATTTTACATGATAATATATGTGAAAAGCTAGTTGTGACTCGGAGGGAATGATATACCACAGCCCAAAAGGTGACGTCTGGGCGATCCCGAACATTATCATTTGGATTTTTGGTGTGCTCTCTTGAAAATCTTTTTTCCCAGTATAATGAAATAATTAGTACAAGTAAGCTTTCTTT
The DNA here is from genome assembly GCA_964019695.1 of Loripinus fragilis. Classification (NCBI taxonomy): domain Eukaryota; kingdom Metazoa; phylum Mollusca; class Bivalvia; order Lucinida; family Lucinidae; genus Loripinus; species Loripinus fragilis. The sequence continues at coordinate 6,639,433 of OZ026528.1, forward strand.
TCATAACCCATTAGTCATGAAATATTACAGCGTTTTAGCATATTTTTCTTTAGATTATGAAAATTCTCCTTTTACTTAATTCAGTTGGTAGATTATTTTGCACATAATACTGTATCGATCCAATACACATAAACTACATGGTCATTGACTAGGTGTACTTTACGCATGGATGAATGGTTATAGTACGTTGCTGCATAATATTTCACCAGGTAAATACATTGTCATCAAGGTTGAACATGGACTACAGTTACACTTCAATATATTTCTTAACAAATCAGATAGAAAAAACAACAACAAAAATAATCATAAAATGCTCATGATTTTGGACTTTAAAATACTTTCACAGTGATTTGTAATCGAGTATTGGTGATATAATGCCCTTACACGTAAAAATAATTGATTTTTAAATAATTTGATGAAGTCAAATTTTGCTACCCCTACCCCCTTTGGTAGCGTCTCCTGTCTTGTCGTAGGGATCTGCCTGTCTAATTATAACCTTAATTCGTTCCCAATACATCAATCGCCCTATTCAAAAGGATACCAGTGATGTCTAATACATAGGGAAGTTTTGGGAAGCATCTGAAAAATAGGCAGATACCCAATCAAAGTGTCAGAGGTCCTTGTCATTTGATATGATACTTAGTTGATAATATTGCTCTAGAATGAACCGTTACTGGTGGTTGGTGTATATATTGGGGTGAAATTTTCCGAAAATTATGCCAATTTCCTCTTATTTACGTAATAAAATTCAAAAGCCTCAATATCAGTTGTTGCATTTAACAAAATACATTCAAACATTTTATTTGCAACAAATGCACAAGTTGATGTAACTTAAATTTTGCATAGTGTTTCCATGGCAACGCTATATTCCAGCGTAAACGCATGACGTATATTCACATTCTTCGGTTGCTTAGCACAACAATCTATACTTTGCATGGTCTTGTATTTTGCATATTCGGACGCATGACAGTTCATTGCATGCATGTGCCAAATTTGACAAGTGTACGTTTGCCTACGTTAGAGATATGTATCAACTCTCAGTTATGTTTGACTGACCCTTGTAATAACAATGCTTCCGTCTGATTTGGTTTAATTAGTCCTGGATATTTCAATACAACAGTGTAGAACGTCCTCAAGTCCATGAAGATCGTGTTTTTACCATATTAGATATTAAGACGACAGTGAACGGTCCTGATCTGCGGCATTTTATAACGCTCTTGGAGCTTTATCAAAAGAGGTATTTGTTCACTTTAAATAGAACCTCTGCTAGTTACCGCGAGCATGCGTGTCATTTCTGATAAAATTGGTAGAAAGAGCCCGGGCGCCCTGGTAATAGCAAATAATAATAATAAAAAAGCCTTTCTTATTTCTCAACCAAAACATATGTTGTGGGTACTCAAAAGAACCGTCTCATTGAGACGGTTCTTTTGAGTAACTAAAACAAATCCTTGAGTAGATAGATAAGGAAATATCCACAATTTCAAACTCAAACGAATGTACCAGGATACAATTGCAAGACTATCACAGGAATTGATATATCTTGGAAATAAATTTAAAGACAGATGTTTTATGATTAATTCACAACAGTTCCAGATCAGATTGCAGTGAATATTACTACGAAAAGGCATATATGTACAGACAACATATTTCTAAAATAGTAAGTGAGTATGATCAGGAAATACCACAAACGCAAACTGCAGACAACCCCGTGGCACCGTGAGGAAGAGCCGCTCAACCATCACGAAACACTGGGAAGACAAATTAAGCAAAGCAGCAATCAGCTCTCTCTTCCCCATCAAGATGATTGCAATACTAGAATGGACATAAAGTAACGTACAACAAAACATAGCACAATTACAGACACCCACAATGGGAGTAACAATAAATCTGACTGTTTATACAGAAGCAGTCCAACCAGGAAATACAGTAAAACCTGTCTTAAGCGGCCACTAAAATAGAAAAAAAACGATCGTAATGACAAATGGTAGCTTAATGAAGGTCGAAAGTAATGCAAAATGCTCCCTTTGGAGCATTCTGCAATACTTTTGACCTGCATTAAGCGATATTTTGTCATTAAGATCGTTTTGGTCTTCTTTTTGAGTGGCCGCTTAAGACAGGTTTTACTGTACATGTTTTCTCAACTCTCTACGTCAATAGCACAGTTCTAGATAGTAAAACTACTTTTATGCGCAGGGGAGTCAGTTCCTCCACTGTTTACTAATATGATAAGTATTATAACTTCCAGTTTCCCAGGAAGCACACTGTATAAACATTTCACCTTGCAATTTTGAAGAGAGTTGACATAAATAAACAATTGCTGCTGGGGAGGTGGGTTTAATGGTAAACTGACTTACTAGAGTCTAGTAAGGCAATTGGTGTTTGTCGCATAAGTAAGTAGGCTCTAGCACTCAGAGTTTAAGGCACTAACCGGTGTTCCATTTTGGAATGCCACTTTATCTATACTACTAAAGGAGCCTTTGCGCTCAAAAACTCAGAAATGGTATATTTTACCAGCATTTTTCTACACCGAGTTATTCAGATATTGCCCCCATTGATAACTTCGATCTAACCTTCTTTTACTTTTATTTCGTTTTTGAGGTTTTTTATACAATTAAGTTTTAGATTCCATAATCTCCCATCAATTTTGACAGGGTAACGCCTTCTTTATCAACTAATGATAATGGACGATATCGATCTATGTTTTCATATTCTCCCAACTTCTACCAAGAAAGGTTGCAACGATTGGTCGTAAGGTGTATTTCTATATGTCACGCGGTCATACGTCACTTGCAGGGGTCAAAGTTGACACGTGATATGATGGTTATGAAAGCCGTAACCGCATGGTGCTGCAGTGTCCGATCTGCCGCGCCAGAAATCCAATTATCCACAGAACAAAGAGGTTCAATTCTCTATTCATTTTTGCTCTATCCTCCTTATAAAATATTTTCTCATTTGCAAAATAAAAAGGTACGTAATAATGTTTTTTGTATATAAAAATAGATTTCTGGCACGGCAGATTGGGAACGGTCATGGCTTTCATACCAATAACATTTCTGCGCATGTCCACCTATTGGAAGATAATGACCCAATAAAAAAAACAAAAATGGCTGCTGTCAGCTCGGTTTTTCAGTCTGGCTGATTTTCCACAAAAACAACAATAGTGTTTCAGCGAAGATCATTACAGGTTTATCTCTGTCAATTCTGTCGGCAGAGAAAAGTCAAAACTTTTTGAAGTTTTGGTGCTCATTTCAGAAGAGGCGATAACATTTTTTTCTGTTCAAATTGCAACGACAACAGTGTGCATGCAATGGCCCACTAGAGTCTTTGTTAATCACTCGAAAGATGCATTTGTATAGACATTTAAGCAGATTTCTTGGCCGATTACTTGACTTTTCAAGTGTTTGAGAGGGGTCTTGAATCTGTAGGTGGGGAAATATTGTTTGGAGTGGGGGGGGGATAACGAATTCCAAGTGATTATTGGCGTGCATAGGCTATCATCCTGCACCACAGGAAGGGACATAGAAAGGAATGACAAAGTCTGTCAAAAGTTCATTGGTTTTATTTCAAAATAAGCATTATCATTAAGTCTATGTTATGAAAAAAAAAGTTTTGAAATTGATTTAGATTAGGAGGGTCCGTAACTTACCGAATCTGGCCCAATTACTGAATCGGACCCAATCAAGCCCGAAAATGCCATGTTTTTGTGTTTGTTGGATTGAGTGGTTTCTTATACTAGAAAGGTGGAAATGAACAAATATAATGGTTCTGAGTTATTTGGTATGCATTATAATATATTTCTCGGCTGTTGTTGTTGCATACGTCCAACGTATATTGTGGCGGTCAGACAAGTGACCATGTCATTCACATGCGTAGGCTAGGACTATCGTCCTGCGCCACAGTAAGGGACACAAAAAGGAACAACAAAGTCTGTCAAAAGCTCATTACTTTTATTTCAAAATAAACATTATCTCTAAGTCTACTACAGCATTTGTATTGACAAGGATTTAGATATGGTGGGGTGGGGTCTGTAAACTTACCGAATCGGACCCAAAATGGCCCAAAAATGTCATATTCTTTGTTGGCCTGAGTGGTTTCTTTTACTAGAAAGGTGAATATAAATGAATAATGGTACTTAGTTATTTTGTATGCAATAGAATATATTACCCGGATGTTGTTGTCTGCTGTGTTGAGTTTAATACTTCCAGATTAACAGTGTGAACTAAACGGCAGTCTTATCTGTGCCTACACTACTTGCCACAGCAGCATTTCAAGTCATCAACAGATGACACAGCAGACGTCTTAAAATTTGCAATTAGATGATGTGGGTAGCATAGGCGCTTAAATTCATGTTCCAATGAGCGCCTTGACCTAACATGCCCGACCCTCACCCCCACTCCCCCACCCCCCCCCCCAAAAAAAAAAAATCAGATAAACAAGCTAATTGACCATTTTCAGGCTTGATTCGGTAATTGGATCCAATTTGGTAAATTTACAGCAACATGTCTATTCAAATGGACCATTTCTCAACAGTCTGCCAAATAAGGTTCCAATCAGATTCTATAAGTATTTTTTGCTGCAGTTCAGTTCTTGCGACAAAAGTAGTATGGCATTTAATTACCCCATGTTTCTCAAAAAAAGTTTACCTCACCATTAACAACTTATTTTAATATTAACTACATATATATATGCATGTATTCCCTGCCTTTCGCTCATTTTCTGGATTGTCAAATTTCTGAAAATGAATAATGCACGAAGGTTTTGCTTGGAACAGGAAATGCATACTTTTAGGGCTGAAACAACCAGGATGTGTGGTTTCAATACTTAGTTGGCACCTAAAGTGTTATTGTTAGTCTATTTCAGCTCTTGCAGACTTTTTCTTACCGATGTTCCATATATTTTTGATCATCATACGGGTACCTGTCGAATCAAAACATAAATAATCATCACAGCCTATAGGCAAATGAGATAAAACTTACCTGCCCTGAAAGCAGAGTTTTGAAGAAAAAAATGCTGACCTACTGGCTACAGACCCCTTATATTTTGGGTGCTCAAAAGAAAAGTCCCTTGAGACGGTTTTCGAGCACCAACAACATATGTGGCCATATGTTTTGGTTGAAAACAATTAAAGTGTATCATACCGATATTTTTGGCGTTTAAAAGATAAATCTTTTACAGTGGTATCATCTATTATAATGAAAGAAGATAGTTACAGCGAACCCACGATTCGACGTGTAGAAATGCCGTGTAGCCCTGAACACACCAAACCACTGGAAACTTGACTGTTTTACTGAACCACACCTATTGTTTGTACAACTACTGAGTTGTCTATTCTTTTGACTTCTTGTCTCACTGCAATTAAAAACCATGTCATTAAATATTGCGAAACAGTTTATGAAAGAAATGGTAAAAATTTATTTTGGTCTATTAAAAATTCAGGTGAAATTCTTAATAAATTGAAGTCTAGAGGTTTTCTAGCATCTGGTTTGTCTACATATGACTTCTCTACTCTCTATACTACATTGTCTCATAATCTATTAAAAGAAAAACTAACAGAATTAATTGAACAAACATTTAACAGAGAGGGCTCACTTTATTTGGCTTGTAATGATAAAAATGCCTTTTTTACTTCTGAACAACCTAAACGATATAAATTGTGGTCATGTCAGAAAATGTGTGTTGCGCTCCATTATCTTTTGGACAATATATTTATAAGATTGGGCTCAAAATTATATAGACAAATTGTCGGTATTCCAATAGGTACTAATTGTGCTCCTCTTGTTGCAGATTTGTTTTTGTTTTGTTATGAGAGAGACTTTATGTTGTCTCTGTCAGACAATAATCAATCTGATATTATTGAAGCTTTTAACTCTACCTCCAGATATTTAGATGACTTACTTGATATTGATAATCCTTATTTTGAACAAATGGTAGGTCAGACATATCCCACTGAACTTCAGTTAAATAAGGCGAATTTTTCTGATACTGAAGCTCCATTTTTGGACTTGAACTTGTCAATAACAAATGGCATAGTTTCTTCTAAAATTTATGATAAACGGGATGATTTTAATTTTGAAATAGTAAATTTCCCATTTCTTGATGGAGATGTTCCTCGCTCTCCTTCCTATGGTGTATATATTTCTCAGCTTATTTGTTTTGCTAGAGTATGTTCTACTGTTGCGGACTTCAACAACAGAAACTTATTTTTAACTGCTAAATTATTAAAACAAGGTTATAGATATCATAAAATTCGAAAAGCATTTTCTAAATTCTACCACAGACACTCAGAGTTAATTGTTAAATACAACATTGGGTTAAATACTCTTCTGCAACAAGGCATATCAGAACCTATATTTTATGGTGATTTAGTCTATAAATTCAAACGAATTGTTGGAAAACCTAATTTTAGTGATCAATTCAAAAATATAGTTAAACGTTATATCAGGGTTGGATATAACTTGGATATCATGGGACAATCTGCATGCCTAGTTTTAAATCCAATCACGGTTTATAGCTATGGTTTCCTCTTTAATTGCACGACGGTGGGTCAGGCCTCAGACTCTATGACGGCTCTGATGTAAAGCTTTAATCAGTGGGTTGGTGCCTGATGCTTATCTGTAGCTGGACCCACCATGTCTCAACTTGAGGTTTTTTTTAGCTCTGACTATCTGTGAGTCAAGAGCCCTTTTGTTTGTTTCATCATGGTGTAGCAATTTGATTAAAGTGTTTTTTCCATGATGATACATTGCATTAGTTAGATGGCCTCCATGCGAGCTGAACATTTCTTGTACTTCAACAACGGCAGAATCTAGGGCGAAGATTTGGTACCAGTAAAATGCATTTAAGCCACCCGGTGGCTTAGGCTGCTGTCCCTTCTAAGGCGGTTGTTCTGTTGTTGTTGACTTTTTGTTTATTGTAACTCCCATTATGGGAGTCTGTAATTGTTCTATGTTTTGTTGTACGTTACTTTATGTCCATTCTAGTATTGCAATCATCTTGATGGGGAAGAGAGAGCTGATTGCTTTGCTTAAATTGTCTTCCTGGTGTCTCATGATGGTTGAGGGCTCTTCCTCGCGGTGCCATGGGGTTGTCTGCAGTTTGTGATTGTGGTATTTCCTGATCATACTCATTTACTATTTTTGCTTTTATACACAAATCATTTGCAACCATGCCCTGCTTTTATGCACAGGTCATTTGTTAAATTGCTACCATGGTTTATATTTTGGGTGCTCAAAAGAACCGTCTCATTGAAATGGTACTACATATGTTTCAGTTGAAAACATTTAAAGCGTATATACCGATTTCTTTTTGTGTTTTCAAAGATATAAGCTTTACAGTGGCATCACTTGATTTCAGGAATTCGTGTAAACGTTTACAAAATCGTAAAGACCCTATTTACAACCATGGTTTTATATCTTGGGTGCTCAAAAGAACCGTCTCATTGAGACGGCACTTTTGAGTACTCACAAGATATATATTGGTTGAAAACATTTAAAGTGTATATACTGATTTCTTTTTTGCGTTTCAAAGATATAAGCTTTACATTGGTAACATTCGATTTCCGGAATTCGTGTAAAAATTTGTGAACATGGAAGTCCTTTTGCAACCATGGGATTATATTTATGGTGCACAAAAGAATTGTCTCATTGAGACGGTACATTTTAGTACCTACAACATATGTTATAGTTGAAAACATTTAAAGTGTATATACCGTTTTTTGTGTTTCAAAGATATAAGCTTTACAGTGGTATTTTTCGATTTCTGGAATCTGTGTAAACGTTTACAAAAATTGTAAACATGGTAGCCATACTTGCAACCATGGTTTTATATTTTGGGTGCCCAAAAGAACCGTCACTTTGATACGGCACTTTTGAGTCTGATACTTTTTTGTATTTCAAAGATATAAGCTTTACAGTGGTATTATTTATTATGACGAAAGAAGTCTGTTGTTGTCTGGTAGTTACAGCGGATTTATATACCGATTCCATTTTTGCGTTTCAAATTTAAAAGCTTTACATAGGTATCAGTTCTTATGAAGAAAGAAGTCTGTTGTTGCATGGTAGTTACAACGAACCCGTGATTCGACGTGTAGAAATGCTGTGAAGGTGCATGTAAACGGAATCATTTCGATTTTTGGAATTCGTCTAAACCTTAACAAAATTTTGTAAACGTGTAAGCTCTATTTGCAACCATGGTTTTATATTTTGTGTGCTCAAAAGAACCGTCTCATTGAGACAGTTCTTTGAGACAGTTCTTTTGATTACCAACACCATTTGTTTGGTTGAAAACATAAATGTGAAGTTTATGTACCCATTTCTTTTTATTGTAATAATCACAGTCCTCATCAATAGTCGTGAAAGATAACACAATTACCAAAAGAAATTGCCATGAAATTAATGCCCAACTTTTTGGACAATTAGGTATGGTCAAACAGTGCAGACCCACATCAGACTGTCCCTAGAGAAGCAGTCTAATCAGGGTCATCACTGTTTGCAGTTCTGTCAATATCTTTATGTGGTATTATTCTATAAAAAAACCTTTTGGTTCAATTTTTGGCATATTTACAGCAAAGTTTAGGGAGTCATAAAATTTAGGAATATTACAGTAGACATTTTTCAAAACTTTGGATTTAATGCCACATTCATTAATGCTTTAACCATATACACCACTCTTAACTGATGGGCTGCTTAACTCAACCAGTAGAGTGTTACTATCAACCAAGTTGCCATTGGTTCGATTCCTGGTCTTTCTTTCATACAGAATGAATTTGCTGCATTCATTTTATCAATTATACCAATCTATACAGACAGAATAGAAAACTGTGGCCTCTTTTTCCTGCAGTCACAAAATTTTGTATACTTTTTGGTTCATCTGAGCCGAAGGCTCATAGATGAGCTGATGGTATGTATAGGCATCTGTGGGTCTCTCTTAAGCTGTGAAGCTCATTCCATATTTCACTTATAGTATCTAGCCAGCACAAGCGTGAGTAAGACATTAAAATATGACCCAAGGTCTGCATTCTCTCAATATCTGGTCATCTCAGGGGAATGAATAAGCATTTGGAAAGGACTAAAGTTGATATGACAACTTGGAATACATACACGTTGGTTGTCGTACGGTACAGTCACTTCGATTATCACTTTAGTAGTGCGTTATGCTACATGCGTTGTTTCGATCAAGATTCAACCTTGGGTCGTTACCGCCTTATTTTTGAGTTAATATACTTTATAACAGAGTTATGGCCCTTGATTCATATCAGAATTTCGTTAGTATTTATCCTACTCTTAGATATTGAAATGCTAACAATTGTTCTCAATTTTAATATTCATGAGGACACCTGCCATACTCAGCCCAGCTCAGAACACTTTTCATCATAACCCGCGCTTGCACGGGCCCGTTTCTAGTACATACTTATTATGCTGATAAATGTTAAAATGCCAATAACTGTTGGCATTTTAACAGTTACTAGCAACGAGCATGTTATATTTCATGTTCAGTTGAGATGAGCAGGATTATCAGGCCCCCAGGTAAGAGTGTGTAACATATATTTTATCATATTTCTCAATCAAAACATATGTTGTGGGTACTCAAAAAACCGTCCCGATGAGACGGTTCTTTTGAGCACCCAAAAAACATGTTTAAACTGATGGGTAAGAAAATTATTGCAATTTTACGCTGAAAAAAATTGCATAACTTGCCCTATGATTTTTTCATAACTTTGGGCCCTTATTTTTTTTTCAAAGAAGGCATATTACAAAAATGCACAAAACGACTCTACTTGTACCACACAGGGTAGGCGGCAATCGAAAACGTCAATACTAGCGACGAATATAGATCAACAATCGTTATAAACAGAGTTTTCGATTGCCATTTGTCGCCTGACTGACCACAAATGGCAATCGAAATCACTGTATATAGAGATTTTTGATCCGCGTTCGTCGATAGATAAGTGCGTTTTCGATTGCCGCCTATCCGGTGTGTGTACACTTACAAGTGGAACTATTTTCATCACGTTCCGAGGCAGCGTAGTTCTTTAGCTTCTAGTGTCGTCTGCTGATAACTTTTGCAAAACAGATTGGACCCAGAATAGGCACTACATAAATGGGCCTGATTTGCATCCAAACTTTTTTGCCACCCTGATGGTATTCCTGAAAGCATTTTACATAAAATTTTGATTTTGAAAAAAAGAGCTGCAGACGACAAAAAAACATCTGGTGGTTTTCCTGAAAGAATTTTAAAAAGTTGATTTTGAAGAAAATCAGCAGAAGACAAAAAACATGCTAATTTCTCGGGAGACAAAGAGTTAATGGACAATGGTACTTTTCGAACTCTATGGAGAATTCCAATGGTCGGGAATGAGGTGATATGACTTCTGTCTAGATGTTTCTAGGAGTATCACGGACAAATATTAAAATGCCACTACATTACTCTGACCTCGAAGGTTCAAAATAATGTAGTGTCATTTTAGTATTTTAGACAGATGCTGTCAATGTCTAAAGACTTTGCATGCTGCTGGCTCTTGCAAAGTGATTCTTGTTTATTTCTGTTTTGAGAAAGGTCTTTCGATGTTAAGCATATATCACTGGAAAAAGTTTATCTCATTTTGTATATAACGAAATTAAGTGTAAGTTTGTACCAAAATGCATGGCAGTTCAGCTGCCACCTGATATCATGTAGAAATGTTAAGCATTTATCACTGGAAAATGTCTACCTCATATTGTTAAGTACGAATATAATTGCAAGGTCATACCAAAAGTGATGGCAGTTCAGCTTCCACCTAATAGCTGGTAGAAATGTTAAGCATTTATCACTGGAAAATGTTTACCTTATATTGCTTAGTACAAAAATAAGTGTAAGGCTGCACCAAAAGGAATGGCAGTTCAGCTGCCATCTAGTAACACGTAGAAATGTTAAGCATTTATCACTGGAAAATTTTTAGCTCATATTGTTTTAGTGTGTACATAAGTGAAAAGGTTATACGATAAGACAGTGGCAACTCAGCTGCCACCAAATAAAAGGTAGAAATGTTAAGCATTTATCAATGGAAAATTTTTATCTCATAATGTTTATTACGAAATTAAGTGTAAGGTTATACCATAAGGGGTGTTGTTCAGCTGCCTCCTTATAACAGGTAATAATGTTAAGCATTTATAATTGGAAAATGTTTACCTCATTTTGTTTAGTTCGAAAATAACTTTTGGTATAACCTTACAACCTCATATCGTTTTTGTTCAAAAATAAGTGTAAGGTTATACCAAAACGAATGGCAGTTCAGCTGCCACCTAAAAACAGTTAGAAATTTTAAGCATTTATCACTAGAAAATGTTTACCTCATATTGTTTGAGTACCAAAATAAGTGTAAGGTTATCCCATAAGGGGCGGCAGTTCTGCTACCACATAATAACAGGCAGAAATGTTAGGGATTTATCACAAGAAAATGCTTGCCTCATTTTGTTTAGTACAAAAATAAGTGTAAGGTCATTGCAAAACGGATGGCAGTTCAGCTGCCACCTTATAATAGGTAGAACAATTTATCACTCGAAAATGTTAACCTCATATTGTTTTGTACGAATATAAGTGTAAGTTTATACCAAAAGGGATGGCAGTTCAGCTGCCACACAATAACAGGTGGAAAGAAATGTTAAAGTTTTATCGCCAGAAAATGATTGACCTCAAATTGTTTTAGTATGAATGTTTATAAAAAAAAGGTTGTAGCTCAGCTGCAACCTAATAACAGGTAGAAATTTCATGATTTTTCAGTTAAAAATACTTAACCCTATATTGTTTGAATAAGGAAAGGAGTGAAAGTTTATACCAAAAGGGGTGGCATTTCAGCAGCCACTCTATAACAGCTAGAAATGTTAAGGATTTATCACCTGAAAATACTTACCTCATATTGTTTAAGTACAAAGGGTTGTCAGTTGAGCTGCCACCTAATAACCCGTAGAAATGTTAAGCATTTATCACTTGAAAATGATTACCTCATATTGTTTTAGTACGATAATAAGTGTAAGGTTATCACATATGGGCTGACAGTTCAGCTGTCACCTAATAACAGGTAGAAATATAAACAATTTATCACTGGAAAATGTTCAGCTCATTTTGTTTTTGTACGAAAATAAGTTTAAGGTTATATCAAAAGAGATGGCATTTCAGCTGCAACCTGATAACAGGTAGAAATGTTAACAATGATCACTGAAACATGTTAACCTCATATTGTTTTAGTACGAAAATAAGTGTTAGGTTATAGCATAAGGGATGGCAGTTCAGCTGCCACCTAATAACAGGTTGAAATGTTACGCATTTATCACTGGAAAATGTTTACCTAACATTGTTTTAGTACGAAAATAAGTGTAAAGGAGTACTATAAGGGGTGGCAACTCAGCTGCCACCTAATAGCAGGTAGAAATGTTAACCTTTTAAAACTGGAAAATGTTTACCTCATATTGTTTCAGTACGAAAATAAGTGAAAGGTTATACCATAAGGGGCGGCAGTTCAGCTGCCACCTTATAACAGGTAGAAATGTTAAGCGTTTATCACTGGAAAATGTTTACCCATTTTGTTTAGTACGAAAATAAGTGTAAGGTAATACTAAAAGGGTTGGCAGTTCAGCTGCCACCTAATAACAGGTAGAAATATTTAGCATTGATCAGTGGAAAACGTTTAACCTCATAATGTTTTTTACGAAAATAAGAGTAAGGTTATACCATAAGGAGTAGCAGTTCAGCTGCAACCTAATAACCAATAGAAATGTAAAGCATTTATCACTGAAAAATGTTAACCATATATTTTTTAAGTACGAAAATAAGTGTAAGGCTATACCATAAGGGATGGCAGTTCAACTGCCACCTAATAACAGGTAGAAATGTTAAGAATTTATTACTGGAACATGTTACCTCATATTGTTTTAGTACGGAAATAAGTTTAAGGTCATATAATAACGGTTGGTTGTTAACATGCCACCTAATAACAGGTAGGAATGTTAAGCATTTATCACTGGAAAATGTTTAACCTCATATTGTTTTTTTTGCAAAATAAAGAGTGAGGTTATACCATAACGGATGCAAGCTCAGCTGCAACCTTATAACTGGTAGAAATGTTTAGCATTTATCACTTGAATATGTTTACCTTATATTATTTTAGTACGAAAATACGTGTAAGGTAATACCAAAAGGGGTGGCAGTTCAGCTGCCACCTAATAACAGGTAGAAATATAAACAATTTATCACTGGAAAATGTTCAGCTCATTATGTTTTTTTACGAAAATATGTTTAAGGTTATATCAAAAGAGATTGCATTTCAGCTGCAACCTTATAACAGGTAGAAATGGTAACAATTATCAAAACCTTACACTTATTTTACTTAATTGACTATATGAGGTAAACATTTTCCGGTGATCAATGCTAAACATTTCTACCTGTTATTAGGTGGCAGCTGAACTGCCATCCCTTTTGGTATTACCTTACACTTATTTACGTACTAAACAAAACTATGTTAACATTTTCCGGTGATTAATGCTTAACATTTCTACCTGTTATTTAGCGGCAGCTCAACTGCCATACCTTATGGTATAACCTTACACTTATTTTTGTACTAAACAATATGAGGTAAACACTTTCCAGTGATAAATGCTTATCATTTCTACCAGTTATAAGGTGACACTTGAACTGCCACCCCTTGTGGTATAGCCTTACCATTTTTTTTTTCGTACTAAAACAATATGAGGTAAACATTTTCCAGTGATGAATGCTTAACATTTCTATCTGTTATTAGGTGGCAGCTGAACTGCCACGCCTTTTGGTATTACCTTACACGTATTTTCGTACTAAAATAATAAAAGGTAAACATATTCAAGTGATAAATGCTAAACATTTCTACCAGTTATAAGGTTGCAGCTGAGCTTGCATCCGTTATGGTATAACCTCACACTTTATTTTGCAAAAAAACAATATGAGGTTAAACATTTTCCAGTGATAAATGCTAAACATTTCCACCTGTTATTATGTGGCAGGTTAACAACCAACCGTTATTATATGACCTTACACTTATTTCCGTACTAAAACAATATGAGGTAACATGTTCCAGTAATAAATTCTTAACATTTCTACCTGTTATTAGGTGGCAGCTGAACTGCCATCCCTTATGGTATTACCTTACACTTATTTTCATACTAAAACAATATGAGGTAAACATTTTCCAGTGATAAATGCGTAACATTTCTTCCTGTTATTAGATGGCAGCTGAACTGCCATCCCTTATGGTATAACCTTACACTTATTTTTGTACTTAAACAATATGAAGTGAACATTTTTCAGTGTTAAATGCTTTACATTTCTACTGGTAATTAGGTTCGGCTGAACTGCTACTCCTAATGGAAAAACCTTACTCTTATTTCTTAAAAAAAAAAAAACAATATGAGGTTAAACATTTTCCAGTGATCAATGCTTAACATTTCTACCTGTTATTAGGTGGCAGCTATCCCTTTTTGTATTACCTAACACTTATTTTCGCACTGACCAAAATGATGTAGACATTTTCCAGTGATAAATGCTTAACATTTCTATCTTTTATAAGGTGGCAGCTAAGCTTCCATCCCTTATGGTATAACCTTACACTTATTTTGGTACTAAACAAAATCAGGTTAACATTTTTATGTGATAAATGCTTCACATTTCTACCAGTTATATGTTGACAGCTGAACTGCAACCCCTTATGGTATAACCTTACACTTATTTTCGTACTAAAACAATACGAGGTTAACATTTTCCAGTGATAAATGCTTAACATTTCTACATGTTATTAGGTGGCAGCTGAGTTGCCAACCCTTATAGTATAACCTTACACTTATTTTCGTACTTAAACAAGATAAGGTTACATTTTCCAGTGATAAATACTTAACATTTTTACCTGTTATAAGGTGGCTGCTGAACTGCCATTCCTTTTGCTATAACCTTACTCTTATTTTCGTACAACACAATATGATGTAAACATTTTCCAGTGATAAATGCCTAACATTTCTACCTGTTATTAGGTGACAGCTGAACTGCCATTCCTTATAGTATCACCTTATACAAATTTTCGTACTTAAACAACATGATGGAAACATTTTCCAGTGATATATGCTAAACATTTCTACCTGTTATTAGGTTGCAGCTGAATTGGCACCCGTTATAGTATAACCTTACACTTATTTTCGTAACAAACAATATGAGGTTAACATTTTCCAGTGATAAATGCTTAACATTTCTACCTGTTATTAGGTGGCAGCTGCACTACCACCCCTTATGGTATGTTCTTACATTTGCTTTCGTACTAAACAATATGAGGTAAACATTTTCCAGTGATAAATGCTTAACATTTCTACCAGTTATTAGGTGGCAGTTGAACTGCCATCCCTTTTTATATAACCTTACACTTATTTTCATACTAAACAATATGAGGTAAACATTTTCCAGTAATAAATGCTTAACATTTCTACCTTTTATCAGGTGGCAGCTGTACTGCCATCCCTTTAGGTATAACCTTTTGCTTATTTTCGTACTAAACAATATGAGGTTAACATTTTCCAGTTATAATGCTTAACATTTCTACCTGTTATTAGGTGGCAGCTGAACTGCCATCCCTTTTGATATAACCTTTTACTTATTTTCGTACTAAAACAATATGAGGTTAACATTTTCCAGTGATAAAAGCGTAACATTTCTTCCTGTTATTAGGTGGCAGCTGAACTGCCATCCCTTATGGTATAACCTTACACTTATTTTCGTACTTAAACAATATGAAGTGAACATTTTTCAGTATTAAATGCTTTACATTTCTACTGGTAATCAGGTTGCAGCTGAACTGCTACTCCTTTTGGAAAAACCTTACTAAATCAATATGAGGTAATTGAAAATACGTGTTAGGTAATACCAAAAGGCGTGGCAGTTCAGCTGCCACCTAATAACAGATAGAAATGTTAAGCATTCATCACTGGAAAATGTTTACCTCATATTGTTTTAGTACGAAAAAAAAAAGAAAATAAGTGTAAGGTAATACCAAAAGGGATGGCAGTTCAGCTGTCGCCTAATAACAGGTAGAAAAGTTTAGCATTGATCACTGGAAAAAGTTTAACCTCATATTGTTTAAGTACGAAAATAAGTGTTAGGTTATACCATAAGGGATGGCAGTTCAGCTGCCACCTAATAACAGGTTGAAGTGTTACGCATTTATCACTGGAAAATGTTTACCTTACATTGTTTTAGTACGAAAATAAGTGTAAAGGAGTACTATAAGGGGCCGGCAACACAGCTGCCACCTAATAGCAGGTAGAAATGTTAACCTTTTAACACTGGAAAATGTTTACCTTATATTGTTTCAGTACGAAAATAAGTGAAAGGTTATACATAAGGGGTGTCAGTTCAGCTGCCACCTTATAACAGGTAGAAATGTTAAGCGTTTATCACTGGAAAATGTTAACCATATATTTTTTAAGTACGAAAATAAGTGTAAGGCTATACCATAAGGGATGGCAGTTCAGCTGCCACCTAATAACAGGCAGAAATGTTAAGAATTTATTACTGGAACATGTTACCTCCTAATGTTTTAGTACAATAATAAGTGTAAGGTCATATAATAACGGTTGGTTGTTAACCTGCCACCTAATAACAGGTAGAAATGTTAAGAATTTATTACTGGAACATGTTACCTCATATTGTTTTAGTACGGAAATAAGTGTAAGGTCATATAATAACGGTTGGTTGTTAACCTGCCACCTAATAACAGGTAGAAATGTTTAGCATTGATCACTAGAAAATGTTTAACCTCATATTGTTTTTTTTTGCAAAATAAAGAGTGAGGTTATACCATAACGGGTGCAAGTTCAGCTGCAACCTTATTACTGGTAGAAATGTTTAGCATTTATCACTTGAATATGATTACCTAATATTATTTTAGTACGAAAATACGTGTAAGGTAATACCAAAAGGGGTGGCAGTTCAGCTGCCACCTAATAACAGATAGAAATGTTAAGCATTCATCACTGGAAAATGTTTACCTCATATTGTTTTAGTACGAAACAAAAATGGTAAGGCTATACCACAAGGGGTGGCAGTTCAAGTGTCACCTTATAACTGGTAGAAATGTTAAGCATTTATCACTGGAAAATGTTTACCTCATATTGTTTAGTACGCAAATAAGTGTAAGGTTATACCATAAGGTATGGCAGTTGAGCCGCCGCTTAATAACAGGTAGAAATATAAAGCATTAATCACCGGAAAATGTTAACATAATTTTGTTTAGTACGTAAATAAGTGTAAGGTTATACCAAAAGGGATGGCAGTTCAGCTGCCACCTAATAACAGGTAAAAATGTTTAGCATTGATCACTGGAAAATGTTTACCTCATATTGTCAATTAAGTAAATAAGTGTAAGGTTATATCATAAGGGATGGCAGTTCAGCTGCCACCTAATAACATGTTGAAATGTAAAGCATTTATCACTGGAAAATGTTTACCTCATACTGTTTTAGTAAGGTATTTCCAAAAGGAGTAGCAGTTCAGCTGCAACCTGATTACCAGTAGAAATGCAAAGCATTTAATACTGAAAAATGTTCACTTCATATTGTTTAAGTACGAAAATAAGTGTAAGGTTATACCATAAGGGATGGCAGTTCAGCTGCCACCTAATAACAGGAAGAAATGTTACGCCTTTATCACTGGAAAATGTTTACCTCATATTGTTTTAGTACATAAAAAAGTAAAAGGTTATATCAAAAGGGATGGCAGTTCAGCTGCCACCTAATAACAGGTAGAAATGTTAAGCATTATAACTGGAAAATGTTAACCTCATATTGTTTAGTACGAAAATAAGCGAAAGCTTATACCTAAAGGGATGGCAGTACAGCTGCCAACTGATAAAAGGTAGAAGTGTTAAGCATTTATTACTGGAAAATGTTTACCTCATATTGTTTAGTATGAAAATAAGTGAAAGGTTATATCAAAAGGGATGGCAGTTCAACTGCCACCTAATAACTGGTAGAAATGTTAAGCATTTATCACTGGAAAATGTTTATCTCATATTGTTTAGAACGAAAGCAAATGTAAGGTCATACCATGAGGGGTGGTAGTGCAGCTGCCACCTAATAACAGGTAGAAATGTTAAGCATTTATCACTGGAAAATGTTAACCTCATATTGTTTTTAACGAAAATAAGTGTAAGGTTATACTATAATGGGTGCCAATTCAGCTGCAACCTAATAACAGGTAGAAATGTTTAGCATATATCACTGGAAAATGTTTCCATCATGTTGTTTAAGTACGAAAATATGTATAAGGTGATACTATAAAAAATGGCAGTTCAGCTGTCACCTAATAACAGGTAGAAATGTTAAGCATTTATCACTAGAAAATGTTTACATCATATTGTGTTGTACGAAAATAAGAGTAAGGTTATAGCAAAAGGAATGGCAGTTCAGCAGCCACCTTATAACAGGTAGAAATGTTAAGTATTTATCACTGGTAAATGTAACCTTATCTTGTTTGAGTACGAAAATAAGTGTAAGGTTATACCATAAGGGGTGGCAACTCAGCTGCCACCTAATAACATGTAGAAATGTTAAGCATTTATCACTGGAAAATGTTAACCTCGTATTGTTTTAGCACGAAAATAAGTGTAAGGTTATACCAAAAGTGGTTGCAGTTCAGCTGTCAACATATAACTGGTAGAAATGTTAAGCATTTATCACTTAAAAATGTTAACCTGATTTTGTTTAGTACCAAAATAAATGTTAGGTTATACCATAAGGGATGGAAGCTTAGCTGCCACCTTATAAAAGATAGAAATGTTAAGCATTTATCACTGGAAAATGTCTACATCATTTTGGTCAGTTCGAAAATAAGTGTTAGGTAATACAAAAAGTGATAGCATATTGCCACCTAATAACAGGTAGAAATGTTAAGCATTGATCACTGGAAAATGTTTAACCTCATATTGTTTTTTTAAGAAATAAGAGTAAGGTTTTTCCATTAGAAGTAGCAGTTCAGCCGAACCTAATTACCAGTAGAAATGTAAAGCATTTAACACTGAAAAATGTTCACTTCATATTGTTTACGTATGAAAATAAGTGTAAGGTTATACCATAAGGGATGGCAGTTCAGCTGCCATCTAATAACAGGAAGAAATGTTACGCATTTATCACTGGATAATGTTTACCTCATATTATTTTAGTACGAAAATAAGTGTAAGGTTATACCAAAAGGGATGGCAGTTCAACTGCCACCTAATAACAGGTAGAAATGTTAAGCATTTCTAACTGGAAAATGTTAACCTCATATTGTTTCAGTACGAAAATAAGCGAAAGGTTATACCTAAAGGGGTGGCAGTTCAGCTGCCACCTGATAAAATGTAGAAATCTTAAGCATTTATTACTGGAAAATATTTACCTCATATTGTTGCGTATGAAAATAAGTGTAAGGTTATATCAAAAGGGATGGCAGTTCAACTGTCACCAAATTACTGGTAGAAATAATAAGCATTTATCACTGGTAAATGTTTACTTCATGTTTTTTTAGTACGAAAGCAAGTGTAAGGTCATACCATGAGGAGTGGTACTGCATCTGCCACCTAATAAAAGGTAGAAATGTTAAGCATTTATCACTGGAAAATGTTTACCTCATATTGTTTTTTACGAAAATAAGTGTAAGATTATACTATAACGGGTGCCAGTTCAGCTGCAACCTAATAACAGGTAGAAATGTTAACATTTATCACTGGAAAATGTTTCCCTCATATTGTTTTAGTACGAACATATGTATAAGGTGATACTATAAGGAATGGCAGTTCAGCTGTCACCTAATAACAGATAGAAATGTTAAGCATTTATCATTGGAAAATGTTTACATCATATTGTGTAGTACGAAAATAAGTGAAAGGTTATAACAAAAGGGGTGGCAGGGGTAACCTTATATTGTTTTAGTACGAAAATTAGTGAAAGGTTATGCCATAAAGGCGCAACTCAGCTGCCACCTAATAACATGTAGAAATGTTAAGTATTTATCACTGGAAAATGTTTACCTCATATTGTTTTAGTACGAAAATAAGTGTAAAGTTATACCCTAAGGGAATGCAGTTTAGCTGCCAACTTATAACAGGTATAAATGTTTAGTATTTATCACTGGAAAATGTTTAACCTCATATTGTTTTTTTACGAAAATAAGTGTAAGGTTATACCAACAGGGGAAGCAATTCAGCTGCAACATGATAACAGGTAGAAATGTTCAGCATTTATCACTGAAAAATGTTTACCTCATATTGTTTAAGTACGATATAGTGTAAGGTTGTAGCATAAGTGATGGCAGTTCAGCTGCCACCTAATTACAGGTAGAAATATAAATTATTTATCACTGGAAAATGTTTTCCTCATTCATTTAGTACTAAAATAAGTGTAAGTTATACCATAAGGGGTGGCAGTTCAGCAGTCACCTACCAACAGGTAGAAAGATAAATTATTTATCACTGGAAAATGTTTACCTAATTTATTTAGTACGAAATAAGTGTAAGCTTACCATAAGAGATGCCAGTTCAGCAGCCACCTAAAAACATGTAGAAATGTTACGCATGTATCATTGGAAAATGTTTACCTCATATTGTTTTAGTACGAAAGTAAGTGTAAGGTTATACCATAAGGGGTTGCAGTTGAGCTGCCATCTAATAAAAGGTAGAAATGTTAAGCATTTATCACTGGAAAAAGTTTACCTGATATTGTTGTAGTACGAAAATAAGTGTAAGTGATACCATAAGGTAGGCAGATCAGCTTCCACCTAATAACAGGTAGAAATTTTAAGTATTTATCACTGGAAAATGTTTACCTAATATTGTTTTAGTACGAAAATAAGTGTAAGGTTATACGATAAGGGATGGCAGTTCAGCTGCCACCTAAAAACAGGTAGAAGTGTTAAGTATTTGTCAATGGAAAATGTTTACCTTATGTTATTTTAGAACTAAAATATGTGTAAGGTTATACCATAAGGGAGGGCAGTTCAGCTGCCACCTAATAACAGGTAGAAATGTAACCCAATAATCATTGGAAAATGTTTACCTCATATTGTTTAAGTACGAAAATAAGTGTAAGGTTATACAAAAGGAATGGCAGATCAGCTTCACCTTATAACTGGTAGAAATGTTGAGTATTTATCACTGGAAAATGTTTACATCATATTGTGTAGTACGAAAATAAGTGGAATGTTATACCAAAAGGGGTGGCAGTTCAGCAGCCACCTTATAACAGGTAGAAATGTGAAGTATTTATCACTGGAAGATGTAACCTTATATTGTTTTAGTACGAAAATAAGTGTAAGGTTATACCATAAAGGCGCAACTCAGCCGCCACCTAATAACATGTAGAAATGTTAAGTATTTATCACTGGAAAATGTTTACCTCATATTGTTTTAGTACGAAAATAAGTGTAAAGTTATACCATTAGGGATGGCAGTTTAGCTGCCAACTTATAACAGGTATAAATGTTTAGTATTTATCACTGGAAAATGTTTAACCTCATATTGTTGTTTTACGAAAATAAGTGTAAGGTTATACCAACAGGGGTAGCAATTCAGCTGCAACATGATAACAGGTAGAAATGTTCAGCATTTATCACTGAAAAATGTTTACCTCATATTGTTTAAGTACGAAAATAAGTGTAAAGTTATAGCGTAAGTGATGGCAGTTCAGCTGCCACCTAATTACAGGTGGAAATATAAATTATTTATCACTGGGAAATGATTACCTCATTCATTTAGTACGAGAATAAGTGTAAAGTATACCATAAGGGGTGGCCGTTCAGCTGTCACCTAACAACAGGTAGAAATATAAATTATTTATCACTGGAAAATGTTTACCTAATTCATTTAGTACGAAAATAAGTGTAAGTTTACCATAAGAGATGCCAGTTCAGCAGCCACCTAATAACATGTAGAAATGTTACGCATGTATCATTGGAAAATGTTTACCTCATATTGTTTTAGTACGAAAGTAAGTGTAAGGTTATACCATAAGGGGTTGCAGTTGAGCTGCCATCTAATAAAAAGTAGAAATGTTAAGCATTTATCACTGGAAAGAGTTTACCTGATATTGTTATAGTACGAAAATAAGTGTGAGGTGATACTATAAGGTAGGCAGATCAGCTGCCACCTAATAACAGGTAGAAATGTTAAGTGTTTATCACTGGAAAATGTTTACCTCTTATTGTTTTAGTACGAAAAAAAGTGTAAGGTTATACCATAAGGAATGGCAGTTCAGCTGCCACCTAAGAACAGGTAGAAGTGTTAAGTATTTGTCAATGGAAAATGTTTACCTTATGTTGTTTTAAAACTTGAATATGTGTAAGGTTATACCATAAGGGAAGGCAGTTCAGATGCCACCTTATAACAGGTAGAAATGTAACCCAGTAACCATTGGAAAATGTTTACCTCATATTGTTTTAGTACGAAAATAAGTGTAAGTTGTGGCAGTTCAACCCACTGGAATATGCTTTACCTCATATTGGTTAGTACGAAAGTTTATACCAAAAGGGGTGGTATTTTAGCTGCCACCTATTTACAGGTAGAAATGATAAGGACTCATTGGGAAATGTTTTACCGCAGATTTTTAATTACACAAAAATAAGTGTAAGTTTACACTGTAAGGGCTGACAGTTCAGCTGCCACCTAATAACAGGTAGAAATGTTAAGGATTTATCGCCAGAAAATCTTTAACGCATGTTTTTTTAGCATAAAAATAGGTGTAAGTTTATACCCTAAGAGGTGGCAGTTCAGATGCCACCTTATTTGGTTTAAAAAATACACATTTATTTTACAAAAAAAAATGGAGTTTGTATTTTGTACGAAAGTTTGTACCAAAGGGGTGGTAGTTTAGCTGCCACCTAATTACAGGTAGATATGTTATGGACTTATCAGTGGAATATGTTTTACCGCAGATTGTTTATTGCAAGAAAATAAGTATACCAAAAGGAGTGGCTGCTCAGTTGCCATCTAATTTGGTTTAAAGCTTACACATTTGTTTTACAAAATACACATATTCTCAGTTTTAATTAGGATTACTATTAAGCAGTTCGCATAATTTTACTTTTTTTCTAATAAACCTTTATTTAGTAGCTTTTCGTCTGCTTCCCTCTTAAGGAGCTTACTGTTGATGTTCTTATGTAGCTTATATTGCAAACAATATGGACCCAGGTAAGACTGCTCCTCCGTAACATAGTTTTCCATTAAAACAAAATCTCCATGAAAAAATCTAGTCTGAACTGCATTTGAATGTATGCAGTAGACTAGAAATGCAGACAGCAATTTACGATAAAAGGTTACCGCTGGCTAAACTTTAACATGGTTAAGCAAGCTTTCTGGTTTATATTTGTAAAATCATTGTCACAATGCAGGATACAGATATATACTCATGTCCAATGAAAACGTACCCCCCTTCAGATGCGCAAAGTTGCTATGCGAAATTGTGTTATTTACATTGATTATTTAGGACAAATGCAATGTTTTTGCACAAAAAAATCAATTCTTTTGACTCCGTTAACACATGACGCAACGTCAGCCTCCAAATTGCGTTTATCCCATTTTTGGCGTATACTAAAAACCTTTAAATCTCGTTTAAACGTTTTCCGGTTGCCAGTAGATCTACTGTCATTTAGCCACACATTTGGCTGCTGTAACACAACACCTAACACTACACTAACCCAAACAACGTCACTATGTAAGCTTTAATATGGCGTGGTCCTACAAAACTCGACGTAAAATGTTTAATTGTGGTTTCTACAGTCCTAGTGTTCTACACAATGCTGATTTCCGTCGTACTGACCCACATACATGCAAAACGTAATCAAAATCCTCTAAAAATTTGACGTTGCATCATTGAGGTCATCCAGTCAATTTAAATCTTCTAGAATTTGTGGTCATCTGTTGGCGCGAGTATTATCTAATATAAAATTCAACACAGATACCCTTAGTTTTGTGTATAAGAGCTTTTAGAGATTGATGTTTATCAAAAACAGAACGTCGATACCTACGCTCTGTCGATGTTAACGACCACCTACTCGAGCAAAACCTCGTATTTTTGCATCAATAAAAGAAGGATTCCTTGAATGTCTCGATTTTACGCGCTAGTCAAAATTATGCTAGTGACGTCACATCGTGACGTTAAAGCCACTTTCAAGGCAATATGACTATTCCAGGCTATCAATTTAGTGATTTTTTGCCATTTTTGCACAGAATAATGCGAGAATAATGCTTTTAAAATTCTGACACATTCGATGGCTGGTTGTGTGACTTTCTGTTTTGATGGTTGTTCTGTTAAATGCTTCCAGCATGGGTCATCATTGATCATACCATTTGAAAGAACTATCAGTAACTTAATGAATTGTTACAGTACATTACGACGCGATTGCAAAAATAAAATGTTATGTCGTTAAAAAGATATAGTCATCTTTGAAGGTGGTGTGTTTTCATTGGACATGAGTATATAAACAACTGACAGTCTTGCTATCAAATTGGCGTTGACAGATTAATTACCACTAAACAAACACTGATTTTGCAAGCTCCTCCCTACAATTTAAACTCTCAGACTGGTCGTTTGTCTCCTAGGTATACTGAGGTGCCATAGATGGGATGTCATATTTTTTTCCCAGTATCATGTTGTCATCTTCCGTTTATCATTAATAGATATAAGTAGAATACACCTGATAAAAGCAAAATTATACTTGATATTACGGTGAATGTGTACTTAAAATGTCATACCATTTACTTAGTTGTATGTGGTCAACAATATTAATAATTTTAAAAGTTTGGGTCCAATAGATCCAGAGTACTGAGAGATATTTCAGCATTTTCTTATTTTGAGCTGTTTACGTTTTATTGTCTGTTGAGCTGAGCAGGAAAAACAACTCAGGAATAAACATATTTTTCCATCGAGAAGCAATTGCAAACTAGTGGTCCCAATTGGGGTCCGTATCAGAATTTATAAGGAAACCTGTAGTCACTTGTGATTTTCCAGGAACTGGGAATAGGGGAAGGTTCGGACCCCATGCACACATTATCTTGCTACACCAATAGTCGTTGTCTTTCTTGATGATATCTGGACTTAAAACTACCTAAGTAAATGACAAATGCTGTGATATTAAGGAAAAATAGAATAGGGGAATTTTTCTTCCAGATAGAGTCGGGAAGCCCTAAGCACAATTTTGCCTATATATAATATTAATGCTGCCGTCCATGAAGATCGTTTTTATCGTATTAGACGACAGTGAAAGGCCCTGATCTGCGGCATTTTATAACGCTCTTGGGGCTTCTAGTATAAAAAGAGGTATTTGTTCACTCTACATGTAACCTCTGCGAATTACCGCGAGCACGCGTGTCATTTCTGATAAAAATGGTAGAAAGAGCCCAAGCGCCCAGATAATAGCAATAATAATAATAATAATAATAATAATAATAAAACCTTTCTTATTTCTCAACCAAAACATATGTTGTGGGTACTCATAAGAACCGCTTCATTGAGACGGTTCTTTTGAATACCCCAAAAAAGCGCTAAGGAATTAAGCATATAAGGAATTATCCACAATTTAAAAACTCAAACGAAAGATAGCGGGATACATTTGCAAGACTATTACAGAAATTGATATTTCTTGGAAATAAATTAAAAGACAGATGTTTTATAATTAATTCCCCGACTTCAACATGATAAACAATATTTATGTCTCATGGCGAGAAAACATAATTTTGCTACAAGAAAAACACAAAAAACCCAGACCAATCCGTGCATCCGCGCAAAGCCCCCTACCCGGCCTCCAAATTGTAATCGTTCCTTAAAAAGTATATTAGCTCAATTTGCTTAATGCTGACTATATTCTTGTTAGTCCTTGTAGCTGAGCTGGCTGGTTTGTGTAATGCCAGGTCACACGTCTCTATAATATATTTTCTCGCAACCAGGATCATTTGATCCTTCAAAGTGTTTGTGTTGTGCGCATGTATATGACACTATGTATTCACGTGAGCAAGTTGACCCGGAATTACAATGCCTCCTTAAAGTTAAGGAAGACTTAAGTTAAGTATTGATTTTTCAGAATGCGAAAACATACGTTTCAAACTGATTTAAATCAAAATAGTTTCATATTTTCTGAAGATCACAATGATATCTTTGGCCACAAGAACTGCATCGATACAGGCAATTTATTTAGCATCAAATATAGCGCGTTGAAATATCAATTCTTAGCATAAGTCTTCCTTAACTTTAAGGAGGCATTATAATTCCGGGCCCTGATCAGCTTGATGTCAATGACATTTCATAATGTCAACGACACTATGTATCAACGTGAGCAAGTTAGCTATGCACTGGTCATTTCTAACCACAGCCCAAGCCCCGGGAAACATCAGGGACATTGACCGTTCACCCCTGCTACAATTAATTAAACACTGCAGGGACAGAAAGCTGGTAAACCATAATATTTCTTCCCCACTATGCCATGTTTTACTCTGCATTGTCATGTTTGCCTAGGTATATCAAATCCCTGACAGTTGTTCTGCACCATGGCGACAATGCGAGCATAAAACAGCATTGCTATTTCTTTTACACCAGATAAAGATAACTGAGATTTTACCCTGGGATAGATGATATCTTACCCAGGAAGTCAAGTAACGTCATCCTGTGAAATTGCATATAAGCGTATTAGTTTATACTAAATAAATAATAAATAAACACATAAATAAACTGCATCAGCAGGACAAGCTTGCAAAGACTCTAATCAGACGGGGTAGATTACCATGCTGTTACAAGCACAAGACACATTATGTCTGTGCTAAAATGAGGATAGTATATAGACTCAACTATGCGGTTCTGATGGCTTTACACAGCCTGAATTTTCGCCAATTGTCTGTCTGTCTGTCCGTCCGTCCGTCCATCCATCTGTCTGTCTGTCTGTCTGTCTGTCTGTCTGAGACGTCTCTCTCTCTCTCTCTCTCCAGTGAGCTAGTGCTTGTCACATCTGTGATCATTAGCTTGGTCATTTTAAATGGACCTGCCGATCTGTTAAAGGTTCGTATCCCAAAGATGTACGTGGAAAATTGTTTGTTAACAACGATCCAGTTAATCCTACAGCTAACACTGTCATCTTAAAGTGCGAGCGGTGAAGGCTTGGACGACAGTTCTCAAACGCGCATGCCCGTCTGAGCTTTCAGATGATGTGCTGGTTCCTATATAAATACATCTTATTATCATCTAATTCTTTCTTCCTTGTCCTTCTGAGTACGATAATATTCAGAAAATTGTATGGTTCACAGTCCTGTTATTACCTCTTTGCTTGCTATCGGCGATCTGTTTTTGAATGCCGACAACATATGCAAACAGTTTGGAACCAGATCAGGATATCGGTCCTGACCAGCATCAAACCGGATGCTACTCTGATAGTGTTCATTAAAGACATAATTAAAAGTAATGATTTGAATAAAGTCAGCAGACTATGACGAAAGTATGAAAATTAACCAGCTTTCAAAGAGGCAGGTGTGACAAGACATAATTGTTAATCATTGTTGACGAAAAGAACAATTTAAAAGAAATAAATTAACTATTGCCTCAAACATTCACCTATCACGCTGCCACACCATGATGGACAAATATTTTCCTGTTATTAGGTGGCAGCTGAACTGCCATCCCTTTTGATATAACCTTACTCTTATTTTCGTACTAAAACATTATGAGGTAAACAGTTTCCAGTGATAAATGCTTAAAATTTCTACCTATTATTAGGTGGCAGCTGAAATGCCTTCCCTTTTGGTATAACCTTACACTTATTTTCGTACTAAAACATTATGAGTTAAACATTATCCAGTGAAAATGCTTAACATTTCTACCGGTTACTAGGTTGCAGCTGAACTGGCACCCGTTATGGTATAACCTTACACTTGTTTTCGTAAAAAAAATATGAGGTTAAACATTTTCCAGCGATAAATGCTTAACATTTCTACCTATTATTAGGTGGCAGCTGAACTACCACCCCTTATGGTATGACCTTACAATTATTTTCGTACAAAGACAATATGAGGAAAACATTTGCAAGTGATAAATGCTTATTATTTATACCTGTTATTAGGTGGCAGCTGAACTGCCATATCTTTTGGTATAACCTTTCACTTATTTTTGTACTAAACAATATGAAGTAAACCTTTTCTAGTGATAAATGCTAATCATTACTACATGTTATCAGGTGGCAGTTGTACTGCCATTTGGTATAAAATTTCGTACTAAAACAATATGAGGTAATATGGCGATAAATCCTTAACATTTCTTTCCATCTGTTATTAAGTGGCAGCGAAAATGCCATCCCTTTTGGTATAAACTTACACTTATTTTCGCACTAAAACGATATGAGATTAAAAAAAACAATGATGACCCCTAATATTTCTTCCTGCTATTAGGTGGCCGTTGAACTACCATCCCAGCTGACACTTATTTTCGTACTTAACAATATGAGGTTAACATTTTCCAGTTATAAATGCAACTGAACTGACATCAAATTTGGTATAAACTAACACTTATTTTCATACTTAAATATAAGGTAAACATTTTCCAGTGATATATGCTTAACATTTCTACCTGTTATAAGGTGGCAGCTGAACTGCCATCACTTATGGTATAACCGTACACTCATTTTCGTACTAAAACAATATAAAATAAACATTTTCCAGTAATTAATGCGGAACATTTCTACTTGTTATGAGAAGGCAGCTGAAATGCCATCCCTTCTGGTATAACCTTACACTTAATTGTGTACTAAATCAGTATGAGGTAATTCATTTTAAGTGATAAATACTTAACATTTCTACCTGTGATTAGGTGGCAGCTGAGTTGCCGCCTCTTATTGTATAACCTAACGCTTATTTTTGTACTAAAACAATATCAGGTAAACATTTTCCAGTGATAAATGCTTAACATTTCTTCTGGTTATAAGGTGGCAGCTGAGTTGCCACCCCTTATAATATAACCTTACATTTATTGTCATACTAAAACAATATGAGGTAACATTTTCCATTGGTAAATGCTTAACACGTCTAGCTGTTATAAGGCGGTTGCTGAACTGCCACCCCTTTTAAACATTATAGGGTCAAATATTTTCAAGTGACAAATCCTTAACATTGCGATCTGTTATTAGGCGGCAGCTGAGCTACCTTCCTTTGGGTATAACCTTTCGTACTAAAACAATATGAGGTAATTTTTTTCTGGTACTAAATCCTTAACATTTCTTTCCACCTGTTATTAAGTGGTAGCGAAACTGCCATCCCTTTTGGTATAAACTTACACTTATTTTCGCACAAAAAGAATATGAGATTAAAAAAACAATGATAATGCCTAACGTTTCTTCCTGCTATTAAGTGGCATTTGAACTACCATCACATTTGGTATAAACTGACATTTATTTTCGTACTAAACAATATGAGGTAAACTTTTTCAGGCGATAAGTCCTTAACATTTGCACCTGTTATTAGGCGGTCGCTGCACTGCCATCCCTTTTGGTATAACATGACACTTATTTTCCTGCTAAAGCAATATGAGGTAAACATTTCTACATGTAATTAGGTGGCAGCTGAACTTCCATCCCTTTTGGTATAACCTTACATTTATTTTCGTACTGAACAATATGAGGTAAACATTTTCCAGTGATAAATGCTAATCATTTCTACCTGTTATAAGGTTGCTGCTGAACTGTCATCCCTCTTGGTATCAACTTACACTCCTTTTCGTACTCAAACAATATAGGGTCAAACTTTTTCAAGTTACAAATCCTTAACATTGCTACCTGTTATTGGGTGGCAGCTTAGTTGCCATCCTTTTGGAATAAATTTCGTACTAAAACAATATGAGGTAACACATTTTCTGGCAATAAATCCTTAATATTTCTTTCCACCTGTTATTAAGTGGCAGCCTAACTGCTATCCCTTTTGGTATAAACTTACGCTTATTTTCGTACTTAAACAATATGAGATTTAAAAAAAGCAATGATAACCCTAACATTTCTTCCTGTTATTAGGCGGCAGCTGTGCTACCTTCCTTTGGGTTTAACTTTTCGTATTAAAACAATATGAGGTAAAACATTTTCCAATGAGAAATGCTCAACATTTCTTTCCACCTGTTATTGAGTGGCAGTGAAACTGCCATCCCTTTTGGTATAAACTTACACTTATTTTCGCACTAAAAAAATATGAAAAAAGAATGATAACCCTAACATTTCTTTCTGCTATAGGTGGCACCTGAACTACTATCCCTTTCGGTATAAACTGACATTTATTATCGTACTAAAACAATTTGAGGTAAACATTTTCCAGTGATAAATGCTTAACATTTCTACCCGTTATAAGTGGCAGCTGAACTGACACCCCAAATGGTATAACCTTACAATTATTTTCGTACTAAATATTTTCCCGTGATAAATGCTAATCATTTCTACATGTTATTAGGTGGCAGCTGAACTGCCATCCCTTTTGGTATAACCTTTCACTTTTTTCGTTCTAAACCAATTAGATATACATTTTCTAGCGATTAATGCTAAACATTTCTACCCATTATAAGGTGGCAGCTGAACTGCCACCCCAAATGGTTTAACCTTACACTTATTTTCGTACTAAAACATTTTCCAGTGATAAATGCTTAATTTCTACTGGTTATTAGGTGGCAGCTGAGTTGCCACCCCTTAAAACATAACCTTACTTTTTATTTCATACTAAAACAATATGAGGTAACATTTTCCATTGATAAATGCTTAACACTTCTAGTTGTAATAAAGTTGCTGCTGAATTGACACCCCTTTGATATCAACTTACTCTTCTTTTCGTACTCCAACAATACAGGGCCAGGTATTTTCAATCGACAAATCCTTAACATTATTAACTGATATTAGGTGGCAGCTGATCTGCCATCCCTTTTTGTCTATTCTTACACTTATTTTCGTACTAAATATTTTCCAGTGATAAATGCTAATCATTTCTACATGTTATTAGTGGCAGCTGAACTGCCATCCTTTTTGGCATAACCATTCACTTTTTTTCGTTCTAAACCAATTAGATAAACATTTTCTAGCGATAAATGCTTAACATTTCTACCCGTTGTAAGGTGGCAGCTGAACTGCCACCCTAAATGGTTGAACCTTTCACTTATTTTCGTTCTAAAACATTTTCCAGTGACAAATGCTTAATCTTTTATGGTTATTAGGTGGCAGCTGAGTTGCCACCCCTTATAACATAACCTTACTTTTTTCATACTAAAACAATATGAGGTAACATTTTCCATTGATAAATGCTTAACACTTCTAGCTATAATAAGGTGGCTGCTGAACAGACACCCCTTTGATATCAACTTACTCTTCTTTTCGTACTCCAACAATACAGGGTCAAGTATTTTCAGTCGACAAATCCTTAACATTATTAACTGATATTAGGTGGCAGCTGATCTGCCATCCATTTTTGTATATTCTTACACTTATTTTCGTACTAAATAATATGAGGTAAACATTTTACAGAAATAATGCTTAACGTTTCTACCTTATATCTGCCATCACTTTTGTTATAACCTTTCATTATTTTCGTACTGAACAATATGAGGTCAACTCTTTCCAGTGATAAATGCTTAACATTTCTACTTGTTATAAGGTGGCAGCTGAATTGCCACCCTTTTGGTATAACCTTTCACTTATTTTCGTAAAAAACAATATGAGGTTACACATTTTCAAGTGATAAATGATTAACATTTCTACCTGTTTTTAGATGGCAGCTGAACTGCCATAGTTTTTGGTATAACCTTACACTTATTTTCGGACTAAACTAAATGAGGTAAACATTTTTCAGTGATTAATGCTAAACATTTCTACCTGTTATTAGGTGGCAGCTGAACTACCATCCCTTTTGGTATAACCTTTCATTTATTTTCGTACTAAACAATATGAGGTAAACTTTCTTCAGTGATAAATGTTAACATTTCTACCTGTGATTAGGTGGCAGCTGAACTGCAACCCCGTTTGGTATAACCTTTCGCTTATTTTCGTACTAAACAATATGAGGTTAACATTTTCCAGTGATAAATGCTCAACATTAGTTGGCAGCTTAGTTGCCATCCCTTATGGTATAACCTTACACTTATTTTCGTGCTAAAACAACACAAGCTAAACATTTTCCAGTGATAAATGCTAAACAGTTCTACCGGTTATTAGTTTTGCAGCTGAACTGGCACCCCTTATGGTATAACCTTACACTTATTTTCGTAAAAAAACAATATGGGGTTTATCATTTTCCAGTGATGAATGCTGCACATTTCCACCTGATATTAGGTGGAAGCTGAGTTGCCAACCCTTATGGTATAACCTTTTCACTTATTTTCGTACTAAAACAATATGAGGTAAACATTTTCCAGTGATAGATGCTGAACATTTTTACCTGTTATTAGGTGGCAGCTGAACTGCCATACCTTTTGGTATAACCTTACACTTTTTTTCGTACTTAACAAAAAGACGTTAACATTTTCCAGTGATAAATTCTTAATATTTCTACCTGTTATAAGGTGGCAGCTGAGTTATATTATAACCTTACACTTATGTTCGTGCTAAAACAATATAAGGTAAACATTTTCCAGTGATAATTGCTAAACAGTTCTACCTGTTATTAGTTTTGAAGCTGAACAGGAACCCCTTATGGTATAACCTTACACTTATTTTCGTAAAAAACAATATGAGGTTAAACATTTTCCAGTGATAAATGCTTGACATTTCTACCTGTTATAAGCTGGCAGCTGAGTTGCCACCCCTTATGGTATAACCTTTTTACTTATTTTCGTACTAAACCAATATGAGGTGAACATTTTCCAGTGATCAATACTGAACATTTTTACCATTTATAAGGTTGCAGCTGAACTGACATAACTTTATCATTATTTTCGTAACAAACCAATATGAGTTTAAAAAAATTCCAGTGATAAATGCATAACATTTTCCTGTTATCTGGTGGGAGCTGAACTACCACCCCTTATGGTATGACCTTACACTTATTTTCATACGAAGACAATATGAGGTAAACATTTTCAAGTGATAAATTCTTAACATTTCTTTCCACCTGTTATTAAGTGGCAGCGAAACTGCCATCCTTATGGTATAAACCATCACTTAAACAATATGACAATATGAGGTTAAACATTTTGTAGTGATAATGCTTATCATTTCTACTTGTTTTTAGGTGGCAGCTGAACTGCCGCCCCTTATGGTATGACCTTACACTGACTTTTGTACTAAAACAATATGAGTTAAACATTTTCCAGATTTAAATGCTTAACAATTCTACCTGTTATAAGGTGGCAGCTGAACTGCAATCGCTTTTGGTATAACCTTTCGCTTATTTTCATACTAAAAATATAAGGTAAACATTTTCCATTGATAAATGCTTAACATTTATACCTGTTATAAGGTAGCAGCTGAACTGACACCCATTATTTTATAACCTTACACTTATTTTCGTACTAAAACATTATGAAGTAAATGTTTTCCAGTGATAAATGCTTAAAATTTCTACCTGTTATTAGGTGGCATCTAAACAGCCATCCCCTTGGGTACAACCTTACACTTATATTCGTACTAAACAATATGAGGTTAACATTTTCAAGTTATAAATGTTCAACATTTCTACCTGTTATTTGGTGGCAGCTGAAATACCACCCCTTATGGTATGACCTTACACTTATTTTCGTACGAGGACAATATGAGGTAAACATTTTCAAGTGATAAATACTTATCACTTGACCTGTTATTAGGTGGCAACTGAACTGCCATCCCTTTTGATATAACATTACACTTATTTTCGTACTAACAATATGAGGTAAACATTTTCCAGTGATACATGCTTAACATTTCTACCTGTTATTAGGAGGCAGCTGAACTGCCATCCCTTTTGGTATAACCTTTCACTTATTTTTCGTACTTAACAATAATAGGTAAACATTTTCCAGTGATAAATGCTAAACATATCTACCTGTTATTTGGTGGCAACTGAACTACCACCCCTTATGGTATGACCTTACACTTATTTTCGTACTAAACAATGTGAGATGTGAGGTAAACATTATCCAGTGATAAATGCTTAAAATTTCTACCTGTTATAAGGCGGCAGCTGAACAGCCTTTTGGTATAAACTTTCGTACTAAACAATATGAGGTAAAACATTTTCTGGCGATAAAGCCTTAACATTTCTTTCCACCTGTTATTAAGTGGAAGCGAAACTGCCATCCCTTTTGGTATAAACTTACACTTATTTAGCATTAAAACAATATGAGATTAAAAAAAAAGATAACCCCTTCCTGCTATTAGGTGGCAGCTGAACTGCCATTCCTTTTGGTATAACCTTACACTTATTTTCGTACTAAACAATATGAGGTAAACATTTTTCAGTAATAAATGCTTAACATTTCTACCTGTTATAAGGTGGCAGCTGAACTGCCATCAAATTTGGTATAACCTTTCGCTTATGTTCATACTAAAAATATGAGGTAAACATTTTCCATTGATAAATGCTTAACATTTAAACCTATAATATGGTGGCAGCTAAACTGCCACCCATTATTTGAAAACCTTACACTTATTTTCGTACTAAAACAATATGAAGTAAACTTTTTCCAGTGATAAATGCTTAGCATTTCTACCTGTTATTACTTACATTCGTACTAAATAATATAAGGTAAACATTTTCCTGTTATAAATGCTTAATATTTCTACTTGTTATTAGGTTGCAGCTCAACTGCCACCCCTTATGGTAAAACCTTACACTTATTTTCGTTAAAAACAATGAGGTTAACTTTTTCCAGCGATAAATGCTTAACCTTTCTACCTATTATAAGGTTGCAGCTCAACTACCACCCCTTATGGTATAACCCTACACTTTTTTAGTTTTAAAACAATATGAGGTAAACATTTCCCAGTGATAAATGCGTTACATTTCTACCGGTTATTAGGTGGCAGCTGAGCTGCCATCCCTTATGTTATAACATCACTCTTATTTCGTATAATAAACAACATGAGGTAAACATTTCCAGTGATAAATACTTAAAATTTCTACCTGATGTTAGGTGGCAGCTGAGTTGCCACCCCTTATGATATACAATTACACTTATTTTCGTACTTAAACAATATGAAGTAAGCATTTTCCATTGATAATTGCCTAACATTTCTATCTGTTATGAAGTGGCAGCTGAGCTGCCATCCCTTATGGAATAACCTTACACTTATTTTCGTGTTAAACAATATGACGTGAACATTTTCCAGTGATAAATGCTTAACATTTCTACCTGTTATTAGGTGGCAGCTAAACTGCCACCCCTCATGGATTTACCTTTCACATATTTACTTTCTAAAACAAAGAGGTAAACATTTTCCAGCGATAAATGCGCTATATTCTACCTGTTATTAGGTGGCAGCTGAACTGCTACCCCTTATGGTATAATCTTACTCTTATTTTCGTAAAATAATAATATGAGGTTAAACATTTTCCAGTAATAAATGCAAAACATTTCTACCGTTTATTAAGCATTTATCACTCATTTATATGTTTACCTCATATTGTTTTTGTACGAAAATAAGTGTAAGGTTATACCAAAATGGATGGCAGTTCAGCTGCCACCTTATAACAGGTAGGAATGTCAAGCATTTATCACTGGAAAATGTTAACCTCATATTGATTTTTTTACGAAAATAAGTGTAAGTTTATACCAAAAGCGATGGCAGTTTCGCTGCCACTTAATAGCAGGTGGAAAAAAATGTTAAGGATTAATTACTCGAGACTGTTTTACCTCATATTGTTTTAGTACGAAATTTTATACCAAAATGGTGTTAGCTCACCTGCCACCTAATAACAGGTGGAAATGTTAAGGATTTTTCACTTGAAATACTTAACCCTATATTGTTTGAATAAGAAAAGGAGTGTAAGTTTATACGAAAAGGGGTGGCAGTTCAGCAGCCACTCTATAACAGTTAGAAATGTCAAGGATTGATTTATCGCCTGAAAATGCTTACCTCATATTGCTTTAGTACAAAGGGTTGGCAGTTGAGCTGCCACATAATAAGCCGTTGAAATGTTAACCATTTATCACTGGAAAATGATTACCTCATATTGTTTTAATACGATAATAAGTGTAAGGTTAGCTGTTAGCAGTTCAGCTGCCACCTAATAACAGGTAGAAATATAAACAATTTATCACTGAAAAATGTTCAGCTCATTTAGCTTTTGTACGAAAATAAGTGTAAGGTTATATCAAAAGAGATGGCAGTTCAGCTGCCACCTAATAACAGGTCGAAATATTAACAATTATCACTGAAAAATGTTAACCTCATATTGCTTTAGTACGAAAATAAGTTTAAAGGTAGGACAAAAAGGGATGGCAGCTTAGCTGCCACCATATATAGGGTAGAAATGTTAAGCATTTATCACTGAAAAATATTTACTTCATATTATTTGAGTACGAAAATAAGTGTTAAGCTATCCCATAAGGGGTGGGAGGTCAGCTGCCACCTAATAACAGGTAGAAATGTTAAGCAGTTATCACTGGAAAATGTTAACCACATATTGTTGTGTACAAAAATAGAGTACGGTTATACCAAAAGAGATTGCAGTTCAGCTGCTACCTAATATCAGGTAGAAATGTTAAGCATTTATCACTGGAAAATGTTTAACTCATATTGTTTAGTACAAAAATAAGTGTAAGGTTATACCAAACTGGATGGCAGTTCAGCTGCGGCCAAATAACAGATAGAAATGTTAAGCATTTATCACTGAAAAATGTTTACCTCATATTGTTTAGTTCGAAAATAAGTATAAGGTAATACCATAAGGGGATGGCAGTACAGCTGCCACTTAATAACAGATAGAAATGTTAAGCATTTATCACTGAAAAATGTTTACCTCATATTGTTTAGTTCGAAAATAAGTATATGGTAAGGGGATGGCAGTACAGCTGCCACCTTATAACAGGTAGAAATGTTAAGCATTTATCACTGGAAAATGTTTACCTCATATTATTCATTTCAAATCTATAACAGTATAAATCGGACCTTTTATCTCGCCAATTGTATCAAACAATGTGTTAGCAATGTTTTGAAGAAGTGAAATAGAAGGTAAATACAATACGTGCTATGTTCGTTGCCTAGCAACCAAAATCGAAGGAAATTCCGTTTTTAGCAAAAACAGCATATTTTGTTGCTATGGCAACAGTTTATTCATGGGAATATTCAAGATATGCATTCAGATATTGAAAACAATTTCTAAATTCAATGAAAGGACCTCTGACAGTGGTAATTGGAATCACAGTGTATGGCTGCCTATAATTTTGATAAAAAGGAAAGTCGATCAAATGCTTCCATCTTCATATATAAGCACGCTGCTGGTCTCTATTTTATGATTTTGCATTTGATTTCCTATTTCCATAAATGTACGGCTTTATTTTGGGGCTAAAATGGTCACTTTTTGTATTAAACATATAGGAAATAGAAAAATATTTTCAAAACATCATTCCCACCTGTGTCCCAACTAATCCTTTTGCACGTAAGTGTGTTCTTATATTTTACATAATATATGTGAAAAGCTAGTTGTGACTCGGAGGGAATGATATACCACAGCCCAAAATGTGACGTCTGGGCGATCCCGAACATTATCATTTGGATTTTTGGTGTGCTCTCTTGAAAATCTTTTTTTCCCAGTATAATGAAATAATTAGTACAAGTAAGCTTTCTTTTCATAACCCATTAGTCATGAAATATTACAGCGTTTTAGCATATTTTTCTTTAGATTATGAAATTTCTCCTTTTACTTAATTCAGTTGGCAGATTATTTTGCACATAATACTGTATCGATCCAATACACATAAACTACATGGTCATTGACTAGGTGTACTTTACGCATGGATGAATGGTTATAGTACGTTGCTACATAATATTGCACCAGGTAAATACATTGTCATCAAGGTTGAACATGGACTACAGTTACACTTCAAAATATTTCTTAACAAATCAGATAGAAAAAACAACAACAAAAATAATCATAAAATGCTCATGATTTTGGACTTTAAAATATTTTCACAGTGATTTGTAATCGAGTATTGATGATATAATACCCTTACACGTAAAAATAATTGATTTTTAAATGTTTTGATGAAGTCAAATTTTGCAACCCCTACCCCCTTTGGTAGCGTCTCCTGTCTTGTCGTAGGGATCTGCTTGTCTAATTATAATCTTAATTCGTTCCCAATACATCAATCGCCCCATTCAAAAGGATACCAGTGATATCTAATACATAGGGAAGTTTTGGGAAGCATCTGAAAAATAGGCAGATACCCAATCAAAGTGTCAGAGTTCCTTGTCATTTGATATGATACTTAGTTGATAATATTGCTCTAGAATGAACCGTTACTGGTGGTTGGTGTATATATTGGGGTGAAATTTCCGAAAATTATGTCAATTTCCTCTTATTTAAGTAATAAAATTCAAAAGCCTCAATATCAGTTGTTCGCTTTTAACAAAATAAATTCAAACATTTTATTTGCAACAAATGCACAAGTTGATGTAACTTAAATTTTGTATAGTGTTTCCATGGCAACGCTATATTCAAGCGTAAACGCATGACGTATGTTCACATTCTTCGGTTGCTTAGCACAACAATCTATACTTTGTATGGTCTTGTATTTTGCATATTCGGACGCATGACAGTTCATTGCATGCATGTGCCAAATTTGACAAGTGTACGTTTGCCTACGTAAGAGATATGTATCAACTCTCAGTTATGTTTGACTGACCCTTGTAATAACAGTGCTTCCGTCTGATTTGGTTTAATTAGTCCTGGATATTTCAATACAACAGTGTAGAACGTCCTAAAGTCCATGAAGATCGTTTTTACCATATTAGCTATTAAGACGACAGTGAACGGTCCTGATCTGCGGCATTTTATAACGCTCTTGGAGCTTCCAGTATCAAAAGAGGTATTTGTTCACTTTAAATAGAACCTCTACTAGTTACCGCGAGCATGCGTGTCATTTCTGATAAAATTGGTAGAAAGAGCCCGGGTGCCCTTGTAATAGCAAATAATAATAATAATATAACCTTTCTTATTTCTCAACCAAAACATATGTTGTGGGTACTCAATCGAACCGTCTCATTGAGACGGTTCTTTTGAGCAACTAAAACAAATCCTTAAGTGGATAGATAAGGAAATATCCACAATTTCAACTCAAACGAAAGTACTAGGATACAATTGCAAGACTATTACAGAAATTGATATATCTTGGAAATAAATTAAAAGACAGATGTTTTATGATTAATTCACTGACTTCAACTTGATAAACAATATTTATGTCTCATCAAGAGAAAACATAATTTTGCTAAAAGAAAAAACCCCCAAAAACCCAGACCAATCAGTGCATCCACGCAAAGCCCCCTACCCCGCCTCAAATTGTAATCGCTCCTTAAAAAGTATATAAGCTCAATTTGCTTAATGCTGACTATATTCTTGATAGTCCTTGTAGCTGAGCTGGCTGGTTTGTGTAATGCCAGGTCACACGTCTCTATAATATATTTTCTCGCAACCAGGATCATTTGATCCTTGAAAGTGTTTGTCTTTTGCGCATGTCAATAACACTATGTATTCACGTGAGCAAGTTTGCCAGTACAGGCCTGATCAGCTTGATACCAATGTCACTATGGGGTACGTGCGCCCTGCAACAATTCACTATGTCAACGAAACTATGTATCCACGTGAGCAAGTTTGCTATGCACTGGTCATTTATAACCACGGCCCCACCCCGGGGGAACATCAGGGACTTTGACTGATCACCCCTGCTACAATTAATCAAACACTGCGGGGACAGCAAGCTTGTAAAACCATGACATTTCTTCCCCGCATTATGCCATGTTTTACTCTGTATTGCCATGTTTGCCTAGGTATATCAAATCCCTGACATTTGCCCTGCACCACGGCGACAATGCAAGCATAAAACAGCATGGCTGTTTCTTTCACACCAGATAAGGATATCTGAGATTTTACCCTGGGATAGAAAATCTTATCTTACCCATGAAACATGTATCTTACCCAGGAAGTCAAGTAACGTCATCCTGTGAAATTGCATATTAGCGTATTAGTTTATATTAAATAAATAATAAATAAACACATAAATAAACTGCATCAGCAGGACAAGCTTGCAAAGACTCTAATCAGACGGGGTAGATTACTATGCTGCTACAAGCACAAGTCACATTATGTCTGTACTAAAGTGAGGATAGTATATAGACTCAACTATGCGGTTCTGATGGCTTTACACAGCCTGAATTTTCGCCAATTGTCTGTCTGTCTGTCCGTCCGTCCATCTGTGGGTCTGTCTGTCTGAGACGTCTCTCTCTCTCTCTCTCTCTCTCTCTCTAGTGAGCTAGTACTTGTCACATCTGTGATCATTAGCTTGGTCATTTTAAATGGACCTTCTGATCTGTTAAAGGTTCGTATCCCAAAGATGTACGTGGAAAATTGTTTGTTAAACGTGCAGGAACAACGATCCAGTTAATCCTACAGCTAACCCTGTCATCTTAAAGTGCGAGCGGTGAAGGCTTGGACGACAGTTCTCAAACGCGCATGCCCGTCTGAGCCTTCAGATGATGTGCTGGTTCCTAAATAAATACATCTTATTATCATCTAATTCTTTCTTCCTTGTCCTACTGAGTACGATAATATTCAGAAAATTGTATGGTTCACAGTCCTGTTATTACCTCTTTGCTTGCTATCGGCGATCTGTTTTTGAATGCCGACAACATATGCAAACAGTTTGGAACCAGATCAGGACATCGGTCCTGACCAGCATCAAACCGGTTGCTACTCTGATAGTGTTCATAAAAGACATAATTAAAAGTAATGATTTGAATAAAGTCAGCAGACTATGACGAAAGTATGAAAATTACCCAGCTTTCAAAGAGGCAGGTGTGACAAGACTTAATTGTTAATCATAGTTGACGAAGAGAACAATTTAAAAGAAATAAATTAACTGCTGCCTCAAACATTCACCTATCACGCTGCCACAGCATGATGGACAAATATCTTCCTGTTATTAGGTGGCAGCTGAACTGCCATCCCTTTTGATATAACCTTACTCTTATTTTCATACTAAAACAATATGAGGTAAACATTTTCAAGTGATAAATGCTTAAAATTTTACCTGTTATTAGGTGGCAGCTGAAATGCTTTCCCTTTTAGTATAACCTTACACGTATTTTCGTACTCAAACAAAATGAGTTAAACATTATCCAGTGAAAATGCTTAACATTTCTACCGGTTACTAGGTTGCAGCTGAACTGGCACCCGTTATGGTATAACCTTACACTTGTTTTCGTAAAAAACAATATGAGGTTAAATATTTTCCAGCGATAAATGTTTAACATTTCTACCTGTTATTAGGTGGCAGCTGAACCACCACCCCTTATGGTATGACCTTACAATTATTTTCGTACAAAGACAATATGAGGAAAACATTTGCAAGTGATAAATGCTTATTATTTATACCTGTTATTAGGTGGCAGCTGAACTGCCATCTCTTTTGGTATAACCTTTCACTTATTTTGTCCTAAACAATATGAGTTAAACCTTTTCCAGTGATAAATGCTAATCATTACTACATGTTATCAGGTGGCAGCTGTACTGCCATTTGGTATAAAATTTCCTACTAAAACAATATGAGGTAAAACATTTTCTGGCGATAAATCCTTAACATTTCTTTCAAACCTGTTATTAAGTGGCAGCGAAAATGCCATCCCTTTTGGTTTAAACTGATACTTATTTTCGCACTAAAACAATATGAGATTAAAAAAAAACAATGATGACCCCTAACATTTCTTCCTGCTATTTGGTGGCAGTTGAACTACCATCCCAGCTGACGCTTATTTTCGTACTTAACAATATGAGGTTAACATTTTCCAGTTATAAATGCAACTGAACTGACATCAAATTTGGTATAAACTAACACTTATTTTCATACTAAAATATAAGGTAAACATTTTCCAGTGATATACGCTTAACATTTCTACCTGTTTTAAGGTGGCAGCTGAACTGCCATCACTTATGGTATAACCTTACACTCATTTTCGTACTAAAACAATATAAAATAAATATTTTCCAGTGATAAATGCGTAACATTTCTACCTGTTATGAGAAGGCAGCTGAAATGCCATCCCTTATGGTAAAACCTTACACTTAATTTTGTACTAAATCAGTATGAGGTAATTCATTTTAAGTGATAAATACTTAACATTCTCCCTGTGATTAGGTGGCAGCTGAGTTGCCGCCTCTTATGGTATAACCTAACGCTTATTTTTGTACTAAAACAATATCAGGTAAACATTTTCCAGTGATAAATGCTTAACATTTCTGCCTGTTATCAGGTGGAAGCTGGACTGCCATTCCTTATGGTATCACCTTACACTTATTTTCGTACTAAACAATATGTAATAAACAGTTTCAAGTGATAAATGAGTAATATTTTTACCTGTTATAAGGTGGCAGCTGAACTGCCATTCCTTATGGTATAACCTTACACTTTTTTCCGTACTAAACAATATGTGGTAAACTTTTTTCAGTAATAAATGCTTAACATTTCTACCTGTGATTAGGTTGCAGCTGAACTGCCATCACTTTTGGTTAATCTTTCACTTATTTTCGTACTAAACTATATGAAGTAAACATTTTTCAGTGATAAATGCTTAGCATTTCTCCCTGTTATAAGGTGGCAGCTGAGTTGCCACCCCTTATGGTATAACCTTTCATTTATTTTCGTACTAAAACAA
Organism: Loripinus fragilis; assembly: GCA_964019695.1. Lineage (NCBI taxonomy): Eukaryota > Metazoa > Mollusca > Bivalvia > Lucinida > Lucinidae > Loripinus > Loripinus fragilis. Next base: position 6,682,282 of record OZ026528.1, read on the forward strand.
TATGAGGTAAACATTTTACAGTGATAAATGCTAAACATTTCTTCCTGTTATTAGGTTGCAGCTGAACTGGCACCCATGATGGTATAACCTTACACTTTATTTTGTAAAAACAATATGAGGTTGAACATTATCCAGTGATAAATGCTTAACATTTCTACCTGTTATTAGGTGGAAGCTTAACTGCCATCCCTTTTGGTATAACCATACACTTATTTTCGTACTAAACAATATGTGGTAAACATTTTCCAGTGATAAATGCTAAACATTTCTACCTGTTATTAGTTTGCAGCTGAACTGGCACCCATTATGGTATAACCTTTCACTTTATTTCGTAAAAAACAGTATGAGGTGAAACATTTTCCAGTGATAAATGCTAAATATTTCTACTTGTTATTAGGTGGCAGCTGAACTACCAACATTATGATATAACCTTACACTTATTTTCGTACTAAAACAATTTAAAGTAAATATTTCCCAGTAATTAATACTGAACATTTCTACCTGTTATCGGGCGGCAGCTGAGTTGCCACCCCTTATTGTATAACCTTACACATATTTTCGTACTAAAACAGTATGAGGTAACATTTTCCAGTGATAAATTCTTAACATTTCTACCTGTTATAAGGTGGCTGCTAAACTGCCATCACTTTTGGTATCAACTTACACTTCTTTTCGTACTCAATATAGGGTCAAGTATTTTCAAGTGACAAATCCTTAACATTGGTACCTTTTATAAGGTGGCAGCTGAGCTGCCGGCCTTTTGGTATAAACTTTCGTACTAAAACAATATGGGGGAAATCATTTTCTGGCAATAAATCCTTAACATTTCTTTCCACCTGTTATTATCGGCAGCTAAACTGCCATCTCTTTCGGTATAAACTTACACTTATTTTCGCACAAAAAGAATATGAGATTAAAAAAAAAACAATGATAACGCCTAACGTTTCTTCCTGCTATTAGGTGGCACTTGAACTACCATCACATTTGGTATAAACTGACACTTATTTTCGTACTAAACAATATGAGGTAAACTTTTTCAGGCGATAAGTCCTTAACATTTGCACCTGTTATTAGGCGGTTGCTGCACTGCCATCCCTTTTAAATTAACATGACACTTATTTTCCTGCTTAAGCAATATGAGGTAAACGTTTCTACATGTAATTAGGTGGCAGCTGAACTGCCATCACTTTTGGTATAACCTTTTACTTATTTTCTAACCAAACAATATGAGGTTAACATTTTCCAGTGATAAATGCTAATCATTTCTACATGTTATAAGGTGGCAGCTCACTGCCATCCCTAATGGTATGACCTTACACTTATTTTCGTACTTATACAATATGAGATGAACATTTTTCAGTAATAAATGCTTAATATTTCTACTGGTTATTAGGTTGCAGCTGAACTGCTACCCCTTATGGTATAACCCTACACTTATTTTCTTAAAAAAAAACAATATGAGGTTAAACATTTTTCTTTGATAAATGCTAAACATCTATACCTGTTCTTAGGTGGCAGCTGAACCGCCATCCCTTTTGGTATAACCTTTCAATTATTTTCGTACTAAACGAAAAGACGTAAACATTTTCCAGTGATAAATGCTTAACATTTCTACCTGTTATAAGGTGGCAGCTGAACTGCCACCCCAAATGGTATAACCTTACACTTATTTTCGTACTAAAACAATATAAGGTAAACATTTCCAATGATAAATGCTTAACATTTCTTCTGGTCATTAGGTGGCAGCTGAGTTGCCACCCCTTATAATATAACATTACATTTGTTTTCATACAAAAACAATATAAGGTAACATTTTCCATTGGTAGCCAAACTGCCATACCTTTTGGTATAAACTTACACTTATTTTCGCACAAAAAGAATATAAGATAAAAAAAACAATGATAACGCCTAACGTTTCTTCCTGCTATTAGGTGGCACTTGAACTACCATCACGTTTGGTATAAACTGATATTTATTTTCGTACTAAACAATATGAGGTAAACTTTTTCAGGCGATAAGTCCTTAACATTTGCACCTGTTATTAGGCGGTTGCTGCACTGCCATCCCTTTTGGTATAACGTGACACTTATTTTCCTGCTAAAGCAATATGAGGTTAACATTTCTACATGTAATTAGGTAGCAGCTGAACTTCCATCCCTTTTGGTATAACCTTACATTTATTTTCGTACTGAACAATATGAGGTAAACATTTTCCAGTGATAAATGCTAATCATTTCTACCTATATAAGGTTGCTGCTGAACTGTCTTCCCTTTTGGTATAAACTTACACTTCTTTTCGTTCTCAAACAATATAGGGTCAAACTTTTTCAAGTTACAAATCCTTAACATTGCTACCTGTTATAGGGTGGCAGCTTAGCTGCCATCCTTTTGGTATAAATCTCGTACTAAAACAATATAAGGTAAAACTTTTTCTGGCAATAAATCCATAATATTTCTTTCCACCTGTTATTAAGTTGCAGCCAAACTGCCATCCCTTTTGGTATAAACTTACTCTTAATTTCGTACTTAAACAATATGAGATTAAATAAAAAACAATGATAACCCTAACATTTCTTCCTGTTATTAGCCGGCAGCTGAGCTACCTTCCTTTGGGTTTAACTTTTCGTATTAAAACAATATGAGGTAAAACATATTCTGGCGATAAATTCTTAACATTTCTTACCACCTGTTATTGAGTGGCAGTGAAACTGCCATCCCTTTTGGTATAAACTTACACATATTTTCGCACTAAAACAATATGAAAAAAAACAATGATAACCCTAACATTTCTTCCTGCTATTAGGTGGCACCTGAACTATTATCCCATTTGGTATAAACTGACATTTATTTTCGTACTAAAACAATTTGAGGTAAACTTTTTCAGACGATAAGTCCTTAACATTTGTACCTGTCATTAGGTGGCAGCTGAACTGCCATCCCTTTTGGTATAACCTTACACTTATTTTCGTACAAAATATTTTCCAGTGATAAATGCTAATCATTTCTACATGTTATTAGGTGGCAGCTGAATTGCCATCCCTTTGGTATAACCTTTCACTTTTTTTCGATCTAGACCAATTAGATTAACTGTTTTTAGCGATAAATGCTTAACATTTCTACCCGTTATAAGTGGCAGCTGAACTGCCACCCCAAATGGTATAACCTTACACTTATTTTCGTACTAAATATTTTCCAGTGATAAATGCTTAATTTCTACTGGTTATTAGGTGGCAGCTGAGTTGCCACCCCTTATAACATAACCTTACTTTTTATTTCATACTAAAACAATATGAGGTATTATTTTCCATTGATAAATGCTTAACACTTCTAGTTGTAATAAGGTGGCTGCTGAACTGACACCCCTTTGATATCAACTTACTCTTCTTTTCGTACTCCAACAATACAGGGCCAGGTATTTTCGATCGACAAATCCTTAACATTATTTACTGATATTAGGTGGCAGCTGACCTGCCATCCCTTTTTGTATATTCTTACACTTATTTTCGTACTTAATATTTTCCAGTGATAAAAGCTAATCATTTCTACATGTTATTAGGTGGCAGCTGAACTGCCATCCATTTTGGTATAACCTTTCACTTTTTTTTGTTCTAAACCAATTAGATAAACATTTTCTAGCGATAAATGCTTAACATTTCTACCCGTTATAAGGTGGCAGCTGAACTGCCACCCCAAATGATATAACCTTACACTTATTTTCGTACTAAATATTTTCCAGTGATAAATGCTAATCATTTCTACATGTTATTAGGTGGCAGCTGAACTGCCACCCCTTTTGGTAAAACCTTTCACTTTTTTCGTTCTAAACTAATTAGATAAACATTTTCTAGCGATAAACGCTTAACATATCTACCCGTTATAAGGAAAACATTTTCCAGAAATAATGCTTAACGTTTCTACCTTATATCTGCCATCACTTTTGTTATAAACTTTCATTATTTTCGTACTGAACAATATGAGGTCAACTCTTTCCAGTGATAAATGCTTAACATTTCTTCCAGTTATTTGGTGGCAACCTTTCACTTATTTTCGTAAAAAACAATATGAGGTTACACATTTTCCAGTGATAAATGATTAACATTTCTACCTGTTTTTAGATGGCAGCTGAACTGCCATAGTTTTTGGTATAACCTTACACTTATTTTCGTACTAAACTAAATGAGGTAAACATTTTCCAGTGATTAATGCTAAACATTTCTACCTGTTATTAGGTGGCAGCTGAACTACCATCCCTTTTGGTATAAACTTTCATTAATTTTCGTACTAAACAATATGAGGTGAACTTTCTTCAGTGATAAATGTTAACATTTCTACCTATTATTAAGTGGCAGCTGAACTGCAACCCCGTTTGGTATAACCTTTCGCTTATTTTCGTACTAAACAATATATGGTTAATTTTTTCCAGTGATAAATGCTTAACATTAGTTGGCAGCTTAGTTGCCATCCCTTATGGTATAACCTTACACTTATTTTCGTGCTAAAACAATACAAGGTAAACAATTTCCAGTGATAAATGCTAAACAGTTCTACCGGTTATTAGTTTTGCAGCTAAACTGGCACCCCTTATGGTATAACCTTACACTTATTTTCGTAAAAAAACAATATGAGGTTAATCATTTTCTAGTGATGAATGCTGCACATTTCTACCTGATAATAGGTGGAAGCTGAGTTGCCAACCCTTATGGTATAACCTTTTCACTTATTTTCGTACTAAAACAATATGAGGTAAACGTTTTCCAGTGATAGATGCTGAATATTTTTACCTGTTATTAGATGCAGCTGAACTGCCATTCCTTTTGGTATAACCTTACACTTATTTTCGTACTTAACAAAAAGTCGCTAACATTTTCCAGTGATAAATTCTTTATATTTCTACCTGTTATAAGGTGGCAGCTGAGTTATATTATAACCTTACACTTATGTTCGTGCTAAAACAATATAAGGTTAACATTTTCCAGTGATAAATGCTAAACAGTTCTACCGGTTATTAGTTTTGCAGCTGAACACTTATGGTATAACCTTACACTTATTTTCGTAAAAACAATATGAGGTTAAACATTTTCCAGTGATAAATGCTTGACATTTCTACCTGTTATAAGCTGGCAGCTGAGTTGCCACCCCATATGGTATAACCTTTTTACTTATTTTCGTACTAAACCAATATGAGGTGAACATTTTCCAGTGATAAATGCTTAACATTTCTACAATTTATAAGGTTGCAGTTGAACTGACATAACTTTATCATTATTTTCGTAACAAACCAATATGAGTTTAAAAAAAATCCAGTGATAAATGCATTACATTTTTCTGTTTTCTGGTGGGAGCTGAACTACCACCCCTTATGGTATGACCTTACACTTATTTTCATACGAAGACAATTTGAGGTAAACATTTTCAAGTGATAAATGCTTAACATTTCTACCTGTTATTTGGTGGCAGCTGAATTGCCATCCCTTTTGGTATAACCTTTCATTTATTTTCGTACTTAACAATAATTGGTTAACATTTTCCAGTGATAAATGCTTAACATTTCTACCTGTTATTTGGTGGCAGCTGAACTACCACCCATAATGGTATGACCTTACACTTATTTTCGTACAAAGACAATATGAGGTAAACATTTTCAAGTGATAAATGCTTAACACTTGACCTGTTATTAGGTGGCAAATGAACTGCCATCCCTTTTGGTATAACCTTACACTTATTTTCGTACTAAACAAAATGTGGTAAACATTTTCCAGTGATAAATGCTTAACATTTCTTTCCACCTGTTATTAAGTAGCAGCGAAACTGCCATCCTTTTAGTATAAACCATCACTTATTTTGCACTAAAACAATATGAGGTTAAACATTTTTCAGTGATAATGCTTATCATTTCTACTTGTTTTTAGGTGGCAGCTGAACTGCCACCCCTTATCGTATGACCTTACACTGACTTTCGTACTAAAACAATATGAGGTAAACATTTTCCAGATTTAAAAACTACAATCGCTTTTGGTATAACCTTTCGCTTATTTTCATACTAAAAAAATTAAGGTAAACATTTTCCATTGATCAATGCTTACCATTTATACCTGTTATAAGGTAGCAGCTGAACTGCCACCCATTATTTTATGACCTTACACTTATTTTTGACTAAAACATTATGAAGTAAACGTTTTCCAGTGATAAATGCTTAAAATTTTTACCTGTTATTAGGTGGCATCTGAACTGCCATCCCCTTGGGTACAACCTTACACTTATATTCGTACTAAACAATATGAGGTTAACATTTTCAAGTTATAAATGTTCAAAATTTCTACCTGTTATAAGGTGGCAGCTGAAATACCACCCCTTATGGTATGACCCTACACTTATTTTCGTACGAAGACAATATGAGGTAAGCATTTTCAAGTGATAAATGCTTAACACTTGACCTGTTATTAGGTGGCAACTGAACTGCCATCCCTTTTGATATATCATTACACTTATTTTCGTACTAAACAATATGAGGTAAACATTTTCCAGTGATACATGCTTAACACTTCTACCTGTTATTAGGGGGCAGCTGAACTGCCATCCCTTTTGGTATAACCTTTCACTTATTTTTCGTACTTAACAATAATAGGTAAACATTTTCCAGTGATAAATGCTAAACATATCTACCTGTTATTTGGTGGCAACTGAACTTCCACCCCTTATGGTATGACCTTACAATTATTTTCGTACTAAACAATGTGATATGTGAGGTGAACATTATCCAGTGATAAATGCTTAAAATTTCTCCCTTTTATAAGGCGGCAGCTGAACAGCCTTTTGGTATAAACTTTCGTACTAAAACAATATTAGGTAAAACATTGGCGATAAATCCTTAACATTTCTCTCCACCTGTTATTAAGTGGTAGCGAAACTGCCATCCCTTTTGGTATAAACTAACACTTATTTCGCACTAAAACAATTATGAGATTAAAAAAAAAATAATAACCCCTTCCTGCTATTAGGTGGCAGCTGAACTGCCATTCCTTTTGGTATAACCTTACACTTATTTTCGTACTAAACAATATGAGGTAAACATTTTTCAGTTATAAATGCTTAACATTTCTACCTGTTATAAGGTGGCAGCTGAACTGCCATCCCTTTTGGTATAACCTTTCGCTTATTTTCATACTAAAAATATGAGGTAAACATTTTCCATTGATAAATGCTTAACATTTAAACCTATAATATGGTGGCAGCTAAACTGCCACCCATTATTTTATAACCTTACACTTTTTTCGTACTAAAACAATATGAAATAAACTTTTTCCAGTGATAAATGCTTAACATTTCTACCTGTTATTAGGTGACAGCTGAACTGCCGTCCCTTTTGGTATAACCTTACACTTACATTCGTACTAAATAATATAAAGTAAACATTTTCCTGTTATAAATGCTTAATATTTCTACTTGTTATTAGGAAGCAGCTCCCCTGCCACCCCTTAAGGTAAAACCTTACACTTATTTACGTTCAAAAACAATGAGGTTAACTTTTTCCAGCGATAAATGCTTAACATTTCTACCTATTATAAGGTTGCAGCTTAACTGCCTCCCCTTATGGTATAACCCTATACTTTTTCGTTTTAAAACAATATGAGGAAAACATTTTCCAGTGATAAATGCGTTACATTTCTACCTGTTATTAGGTGGCAGCTAAGCTGCCATCCCTTATGGTATAACATCACTCTTATTTCGTACAATAAACAACATGAGGTAAACATTTCCAGTGATAAATACTTAAAATTTCTACCTGATGTTAGGTGGCAGCTGAGTTGCCACCCCTTATGATATAAAATTACACTTATTTTCGTACTTAAACAATATGAAGTAAACATTTTCCAGTATTAATTGCTTAACATTTCTATCTGTTATTAAGGGGCAGCTGAACTGCCATCCCTTATGGAATAACCTTACACTTATTTTCATGTTAAACAATATGACGTGAACATTTTCCAGTGATAAATGCTTAACATTTCTCCCTGTTATTAGGTGGCAGCTGAACTGCCATTCCTTTTGGTATAACCTTACACTTATTTTCGTACTAAACAATATGAGGTAAACATTTTTCAGTTATTAATGCTTAACATTTCTACCTGTTATAAGGTGGGAGTTGAACTGCCATCCCTTTTGGTATAACCTTTCGCTTTTTTTCATACTAAAAATATGAGGTAAACATTTTCCATTGATAAATGCTTAACATTTAAACCTATAATATGGTGGCAGCTAAACTGCCACCCATTATTTTATAACCTTACACTTTTTTCGTACTAAAACAATATGAAATAAACTTTTTCCAGTGATAAATGCTTAACATTTCTACCTGTTATTAGGTGGCAGCTGAACTGCCGTCCCTTTTGGTATAACCTTACACTTACATTCGTACTAAATAATATAAAGTAAACATTTTCCTGTTATAAATGCTTAATATTTCTACTTGTTATTAGGAAGCAGCTCAACTGCCACCCCTTAAGGTAAAACCTTACACTTATTTACGTTCAAAAACAATGAGGTTAACTTTTTCCAGCGATAAATGCTTAACATTTCTACCTATTATAAGGTTGCAGCTTAACTGCCTCCCCTTATGGTATAACCCTATACTTTTTCGTTTTAGAACAATATGAGGAAAACATTTTCCAGTGATAAATGCGTTACATTTCTACCTGTTATTAGGTGGCAGCTAAGCTGCCATCCCTTATGGTATAACATCACTCTTATTTCGTACAATAAACAACATGAGGTAAACATTTCCAGTGATAAATACTTAAAATTTCTACCTGATGTTAGGTGGCAGCTGAGTTGCCACCCCTTATGATATAAAATTACACTTATTTTCGTACTTAAACAATATGAAGTAAACATTTTCCAGTATTAATTGCTTAACATTTCTATCTGTTATTAAGGGGCAGCTGAACTGCCATCCCTTATGGAATAACCTTACACTTATTTTCATGTTAAACAATATGACGTGAACATTTTCCAGTGATAAATGCTTAACATTTCTCCCTGTTATTAGGTGGCAGCTAAACTGCCACCCATTATGGTATTACCTTTCACTTATTTACTTTCTAAAACAAAGAGGTAAACATTTTCCAGCGATAAATGCGCTATATTCTACCTGTTATTAGGTGGCAGCTGAATTGCTACCCCTTATGGTATTATCTTACTCTTATTTTCGTAAAATAATAATATGAGGTTAAACATTTTCCAGTAATAAATGCTAAACATTTCTACCTTTATATTATTTGGCAGTTTAACTGCCATATCCTTTGGTATAAGATTACATATATTTTCATGCTTAAACAATATGAGGTAAACATTTTCCAGTGATAAATGCTAAACAGTTCTACGAGTTATTAGGTTGCAGCTGAACTGACACCCGTTATAGTATAACTTTACACTTTTTTTCGTACAAATACAATATGAGGTAAACATTTTCAAGAGATAAATGCTTAACATTTCTACCTGTTATAAGGTGGCAGCTGACCTGCCATTCCTTTTGGTATAACATTACACTTATTTACGTACTAAACAATATGAAGTAAAACATTTTCTGGAGATAAATGCTTAAAATTTCTACCTGTTATAAGGTGGCAGCTGAACTGCCATCTCTTTTTGGTATAACCTTACACTTGTTTTCGTACTAAATAATATAAGGTAAACATTTTCCAGTGATACATGCTAAATATTTCTAACTGTTATTCGGAGGCAGCTGAACTGCCATCCCTTATGGTATAACCTTTCACTTATTTTCGTACTTAACAATAATAAGTAAACATTTTCCCGTGTAAATTGCTTAACATTTATTTGACCTGACACTTATTTTCGTACGAAGACAATATGAGGTAAACATTTTCAAGTGATAAATGCTTAACACTTGACCTGTTATTAGGTGGCAACTGAACTGCCATCCCTTTTGGTATAACCTTACACTTATTTTCGTACTGAACAAAATCAGGTTCACATTTTCCAGTGATAGATGCTTAACATTTCTTTCCACCTGTTAGTAAGCGGCAGCGAAACTGCCATTCCTTTCGGTATAAACCATGACTTATTTCACACTAAAACAATATGAGATTAAAAAAACAATGATAACCCCTTCCTGCTATTAGGTGGCAGCTGAACTGCCATCCCTTTCGGTATAACCTTACACTTATTTTCGTACTTAACAATATGAGGTTAACATTTTCCAGTTTTAAATGCTTAACATTTCTACCTGTTATTAGGTGGCAGCTGAACTGCAATCCCTTTTGATATAAAGGTTCGCTTAAATGTAGTACTAAAAATGATAAGGTAAACATTTTCCATTGATAAATGCTTAACATTTCTACCTATTATAAGGTGGCTGTTGAAATGCCATTCCTTTTGGTATAACCTTATACTTATTTTTGTACAATACAACACGATGATAACATTTCCCAGTAAAAATGCTTAGCATTTCTACCTGTTATTAGGTGACAGCTGAACTGCCATCCCTTTTGGTATAACCTTAAACTTATTTTCATGCTAAACAATGTGAGGTTAACACTTTCCAGTGATAATTGCTTTACATTTCTTCCTGTTATTTGGTGGCAGCTGAACTGCTATCCCTTTTGGTATAACCTTACACTTATTTTCGTACAAAAACAATATGAGGTCAACATACAAATTAGTGTAAAATGCTTAACATTTCTACCAGCTATTAGGTGGCAGCTGAACTGCAAACCCTTTTGGTATAACCTTACAGTTATTCTCGTACGAATATAATATGAGGTAAACATTTTCCAGTCATAAATGCTTAACATTTCTACCTGTGATTAGGTTGCAGCTGAACTACCACCCCTTATGGTATGACCTGACACTTATTTTCGTACGAAGACAATATGAGGTAAACATTTTCAAGTGATAAATGCTTAACACTTGACCTGTTATGAGGTGGCAACTGAACTGCCATCCCTTTTGGTATAACCTTACACTTATTTTCATACTAAACAAAATGAGGTAAACATTTTCCAGTGATAAATGCTTAACATTTCTTTCCACATGTTAGTAAGCGGCAGCGAAACTGCCATTCCTTTCGGTATAAACCATCACTTATTTCACACTAAAACAATATGAGATTAAAAAAACAATGATAACCCCTTTCTGCTATTAGGTGGTAGGTGAACTGCTATCCCTTTTGGTATAATCTTACACTTATTTTCGTACTAAACAATATGAGGTAAACATTTTCCAGTTTTAAATGCTTAACATTTCTACCTGTTATTAGGTGGCAGCTGAACTGCAATCCCTTTTGGTATAAAGTTTCGCTTAAATGTCGTACTAAAATAATAAGGTAAAAATTTTCCATTGATAAATGCTTAACATTTCTACCTATTATAAGGTTGCTGTTGAACTGCCATTCCTTTTGGTATAACCTTATACTTATTTTCGTACAATACAATACGATGATAACATTTCCCAGTAAAAATGCTTAGCATTTCTACCTGTTATTAGGTGGCAGCTGAACTGCTATCCTTTTTAGTATAACCCTAAACTTATTTTCATGCTAAACAATGTGAGGTTAACACTTTCCAGTGATAATTGCTTTACATTTCTTCCTGTTATTTGGTGGCAGCTGAACTGCTATCCCTTTTGGTTTAACCTTACACTTATTTTCGTACAAAAACAATATGAGGTCAACATATTAATTAGTGTAAAATGCTTAACATTTCTACCTGTTATTAGGTGGCAGCTGAACTGCAAACCCTTTTGGTATAACCTTACAGTTATTCTCGTACGAATATAATATGAGGTAAACATTTTCCAGTCATAAATGCTTAACGTTTCTACCTGTGATTAGGTTGCAGCTGAACTACCACCCCTTATGGTATAACATCACACTTTATTTCGTAAAAAAACCCATGAGGTTACCATTTTCCGGTGATAAATGCTTAACATTTCTACCTGTTTTTAGATGGCAGCTGAACGGCCATAGTTTTTGGTATAACCTTACACTTATTTTTGTTTTAAACAATATGAAGTAAACATTTTCCAGTAATTAATGCTAAACATTTGTACCTGTTATTAGGTTGCAGCTGAACTGCCACCCCGTTTGGTATAACCATTTGCTTATTTTCGTACTAAACAATATGAGGTTAACATTTTCCAGTGATAAATGCTTAACATTTCTACCTGTTATTAGGTGGCAGCTGAGTTGCCATCCCTAATGTATAACCTCACACTTATCTTTGTGCTAAAACAATATAAGGTAAACATTTTCCAGTGATAGATGCTAAACAGTTCTACCGGTTATTAGTTTTGCATTTGAACTGGCATCCCTTATGGTATAACCTTACACTTATTTTCGTAAAAACAATATGAGGTTAAACATTTTCCAGTGATAAATGCTTGACATTTCTACCTGTCATTAGGTGGCAGCTGAGTTGCCAACTGTTATGGTATAACCTTTTCACTTATTTTCGTACTAAAACAACATGAGGTAAACATTTTCCAGTGATAAAAACTGAATATTTTTACCTGTTATTAGGTGGCAGCTGAATTGCCATTCCTTTTGGTATAACCTTACATTTATTTTCGTACTTAACAAAAAGACGTTAACATTTTCCAGTGATAAATGCTTAATATTTCTACCTGTTATAAGGTGGCAGCTGAGTTGCCATCCCTTATATTATAACCTTACACTTATTTTCGTGCTAAAACAATATAAGGTAAACATTTTCCAGTGATAAATGCTAAACAGTTCTACCGGTTATTAGTTTTGCAGCTGAACAGGAACCCCTTATGGTATAACCTTACACTTATTTTCGTAAAAACAATATGAGGTTAAACATTTTCCAGTAATAAATGCTTGACATTTCTACCTGTTATAAGGTGGCAGCTGAGTTGCCACCCCTTATGGTATAACCTTTTTACTTATTTTCGTATTAACCAATATATGGTGAACATTTTCCAGTGATAAGTGATTAACATTTCTACCATTTATAAGGTTGCAGCTGAGCTGACATAACTTTATCATTAATTTCGTAACAAACCAATATGAGTTTAAAAAATATCCAGTGATAAATGCTTAACATTTTCCTGTTATCTGGTGGGAGCTGAACTACCACCCCTTATGGGTATGACCTTACACTTATTTTCATACGAAGACAATATGAGGTAAACATTTTCAAGTGATAAATGCTAAACATTTCTGCCTGCCACCTTATAATAGGTAAGCATTAATCATTGGAAAATGTTTGTCTAAGTACGAAAATAAGTAGAAGAAAAGGGATAGCAGTTCAGCTGCCACCTAATATCAAGTAAAAATTTTGAGCATTTATCGCTGGAAAATGTTTACCTCATATTGTTTTAGTACGAAAATAAGTGTAAGGTTATCCCATAATGGGTGGCAGTTCAGAACTATTAAGTATTTATCACTCATATATATGTTTACCTCATATTGTTTTTGTACGAAAATGAGTGTAAGGTAATACCAGAAGGGATAGTAGTTCAGCTGCCACCTAATATCAAGTAAAAAAAATAAGCATTTATCGCTGGAAAATGTTTACCTAAAATTGTTTCAGTACGAAAATAAGAGTAAGGTTATTCCATTCAGGGTGGCAGTTCAGCTGCCACCTAATAACAGTTAGAAATGTTAACAATTTGTCACTGAAAATTGTTTACCTCATTTTTTGTACGAAATAAGTGTAAGGTTATAACATTATGCGTGCCAGTTCAGCTGCCACCTAATAACAATTACGAAAATAAGTGTAAGGTTATACCAAAAGGGATGGCAGTTTAGCTGCCACCTAATAACAGGTCGAAATGATAAGGTTTCACTGAACCATGTTTACCCCATATTGCTTAGTACGAAATAAGTGTAAGGTTATACCAAAAAGGATGGCAGTTCAGCTGGCACCTATTAACAGGTAGAAATGTCAAGCATTTATCACTGGAAAATGTTTACCTCATATTGTTTTAGTGCAAAAATAAGTGTAAGTTTAGTACGATAATAAGTGTAAGGTTGGACCAAAAGGGATAGAAGTTACGGTTGCCACCTAATAACAGGTAGAAATGTTTACAATTTATTACTGGAAAATGTGAAAGGTGATACAAAAAGGGATGGCAATTCAGCTGCCACCTGAAAACAGGGAGGAATGTCAAGCATTTATCACTGGAAAATGTTATACTCATATTGTTTTTTTACGAAAATAAGTGTTCGGATATACCAAAAAGCGATGGCAGTTTCGCTGCCACTTAATAACAGGTAGAAAGAAATGTTAAGGATTTATCACAAGAAAGTGTTTTACCTCATATCGTTTAAGTACGAAATTTTATACCAAAATGGTGTTAGCTCACCTGCCACCTTATAACAGGTGGAAATGTTAAGGATTTTTTACTTGAAATAATTAACCCTATATTGTTTGAATAAGAAAAGTAGTGTAAGTTTATACCTAAAGGGATGGCAGTTCAGCAGCCACTCTATAACAGCTAGAAATGTCAAGGATTGATTTATCGCTGAAAAATGTTTACCTGAAATTGTATGAGTGCGAAAATAAGAGTAAGGTTATCCCATAATGGGTGACAGTTCAGCTGCAACCTAATAACAGTTAGAAATGTTAACATTTTGAAAATTGTTTACCTCATTTTTTGTACGAAATTAGCTGCAACCTAATAACAAATTTAGTACGAAAATAAGTGTAAGGTTATACCAAAAGGGATGGCAGTTCAGCTGCCACCTTATAAGTGGTAGAAATGTTAAGCATGTATCACTAAAAAATGTTTACCCCATATTGTTTAGTATGAAAACAAGTGTAAGGTTATACCAAAAAGGATGGCAGTTCAGCTGGCACCTATTAACAGGTAGAAAAATCAAGCATTTATCACTGGAAAATGTTTACCTCATATCGTTTTAGTGCAAAAATAAGTGTAAGTTTATACCAAAAGGGATGGCAGCTGTGCTGCCGCATAATAACAGACGGAAAACTGTTAAGGGTTTATCGCCAGAAAATGGTTTACCTCATATTGTTTTAGTACGAAAAATTATCCCAAAAGGAGGAATACCCAGCTTGCACCATATAACAGGTAGAAATGTTAAGCATTTAACACTGGAAAATGCTAACCTTTTATTATTTAGTTCGAAGATAAGTGTTTTGATATACCAAAAGGGATGGCAGTTCAGCTGCCACCTAATAATAGGTAGTAATGTTAAGCATTTATCAATGAAATGTTAACAATTTATCACTGGAAAATGTGAAAGGTGCTACCAAAAGGGATGGCAGTTCATCTGCCACCTAATATCGAGTAGAGATGTTAAGCATTTATCACTCGAAAATGTATCTCATATTGTTTTAGTATGAAAATAAGTGTAAGAAAATATCATAAGGGGATGGCAGTTCAGCTGGCACCTATTAACAGGTCTAAATGTTTAGCATTTATCTTTGGAAAATGTTTACCTCATATTATTTCAGCAGAAAATATGTAGAAATATAAGCATTTATCACTCATTTATATGTTTACCTCATATTGTTTTGTACGAAAATAAGTGTGCAGTTCAGCTGCCACCTAATAACAGTTAGGAATGTCAAGCATTTATCACTGGAAAGTGTTAACCTCATATTGTTTTTTTTTACGAAAATAAGTGTAAGTTTATACCAAAAGCGATGGCAGTTTCGCTGCCACTTAATAACAGGTGAGAAGAAATGTTAAGGATTTATCACCAGAAAATGTTTTACCTCATATCGTTTTAGTACGAAATTTTATACTAAAATGGTGTTAGCTCACCTGCCACCTAATAACAGGTGGAAATGTTAAGGAGTTTTCACTTGAAATACTTAACCCTATATTTTTTGAATAAGAAAAGAGTGTAAGTTTTTACCAAAAGGGGTGGCAGTTCAGCAGCCACTCTATAACAGTTAGAAATGTTATTATTTTGTCACTGAAAATTGTTTACCTCATTATTTTGTAAGAAATAAGTGTAAGGTTATAACATTATGCGTGCCAGTTCAGCTGCCACCTAATAACAGTTACGATAATAAGTGTAAGGTTATACCAAAAGGGATGGCAGTTAACCTAATAACAGGTAGAAATGTTAAGCATGTTTCACTGAAAAATGTTTACCCCATATTGTTTTGTACAAAAATAAGTGTAAGGTTATACCAAAGAGGATGGCAGTTCAGCTGGCACCTATTAACAGGTAGAAATGTAAAGCATTTATCACTGGAAAATGTTTACCTCATATTATTTTAGTGCAAAAATAAGTGTAATTTTATACCAAAAGGGATCATGGCAGTTTTGCTGCCGCATAATAACAGACGGAAAAAAATGTTAAGGGTTTATCGCTAGGAAATGGTTTATCTCATAATGTTTTAGTACGAAAGTCTATACCAAAAGGAGGAATACCCAGCTGGCACCATATAACAGGTAGAAATGTTAAGCATTTAACACTGGAAAATGCTAACCTCATATTATTTAGTACGAAAATAAGTGTTTGGATATGCCAAAAGGAATGGCAGTTCAGCTGCCACCTAATAATAGGTAGTAACGTAAAGCATTTATCAATGATTAACCTCATAGTGTTTAGTACGTAAAGAAGTGTAAGGTTGGACCAAAAGGGATAGAAGTTACATCTACCACCTAATAACAGGTAGAAATGTTAACAATTTATCACTGGAAAATGTGAAAGGTGATACCAAAAGGGATGGCAGTTCATCTGCCACCTAATATAGAGTATAGATTTTAAGCATTTATCACTCGAAAATGTATCTCATATTGTTTTAGTACGAAAATAAGTGTAAGATAATACCATAAGGGGATGGCAGTTCAGCTGGCACCTATTAACAGGTCTAAATTTTTATCATTTATCTTTGGAAAATGTTTACCTCATATTATTTCAGCAGAAAATAGATAGAAATATAAGCATTTATCACTCATTTATATGTTTACCTCATATTGTTTTTGTACGAAAATAAGTGTAAGGATATACCAAAAGGCAGGGCAGTTCAGCTGGTACCTTATAATATACTATGCACAATAAATTTAGCTATTGTTTTGTATGGGTGAGCCCATCCACATCAGATCTCGAGTTTCAATTGCTGTCATGAAGATACAAGCGCCGATCATCTGACAAGATTTTCCATTTAAAAAAAATACAGAATCACTAAACGCAGCAGCCGTGCTAAAGTGACGTTTAATTTTAAGACTAGTGGGTAACGTGGGTATTACTGATCATTGGGGGAAGCCGAAACCATTTTCAAACGATTGTTTGGTAACTGAAAACCAAAAAAGCATAGCAAATGTTGCAATTTTCGGAACTTTCTCAGAGAAATAAAGGACCAAGTTTTCACAATTTGACGTTTTTACTAATGCTATTACGTTATCACCTTTAAATGGTGTTTTTAGTCGGGTTTTCTTGAACCGCATTTACAAGTGAAGCTGCTTGATGCCTTCCAACACATTCAGACAAATAATGCTGAATGAAACATCTTCAATACTACAGTGCACGAGCCGAAAGATAAAATCTAACGTCACCATTATCTCGCAAATGCGTCGCACCATTTTTCAGTAACTTAAGGTTTAAATCAACCATAAGATGAGTTACATTGTAAGTCTATGATATCTTTGTAAACTGAGTCTCTGTTGTATTGGCACGCCTATTAACATTAGAAGTTTAATCAAATGATGACTACGTTTTGACGTCATTGATGGCAGCTATTTCTTTCATCATGGACTCTCTATCACAACTGTCACATAACCAATAGTTTTTATAGGCGTATGGTGCATGAGGAAGATGAAAGACCACCAAACAAAAAATCACATGCTTATCATTTTAGCATTACTTACAATGGATGTGATTTTTCTTACTGACCCCTTATGCACTTCTTGCTCTCCCCAAATGCCTATTTAAAGGATGACGTCTGAAATTACGTGGTTTCATTTACCTAAGATCCTGTTCTCGTCATTACAATTGAAATTGATCGGCACTGCACAAAAATGAGCACAAAAAAGATGCGATACATAAGAAATTGCTAAACTTATTGTGCATAGTATAGGTAAAATGTTAAGCATTTATCATAAGAAAAATTTAACCTCATATTGTTTTTTTACGAAAATAAGTTTAAGTTTATACCGAAAGCGATGGCAGTTTCGCTGCCACTTAATAACAAGTGGAAAAAAATGTTAAGGATTTATTACCCGAAAATGTTTTAACTCATATTGTTTTAGTACGAAATTTTATACCAAAATGGTGTTAGTTCACCTGCCACCTAATAACAGGTGGAAATGTTAAGGATTTTTCACTTGAAATACTTAACCCTATATTGTTTGAATAAGAAAAGGAGCGTAAGTTAATACCAAAAGGGGTGGCATATCAGCAGCCAATCTATAACAGCTAGAAATGTCAAGGATTGATTTATCGCCTGAAAATGCTTACCTCATATTGTTTTAGTACAAAGAGTTGGCAGTTGAGCTGCCACATAATAACCCGTTGAAATGTTAACCATTTATCCCTGGAAAATGATTACCTCATATTGTTTTAGTACAAAGGGTTGGCAGTTGAGCTGCCACATAATAACCCGTTGAAATGTTAACCATCTATCACTGGAAAATGATTACCTTATATTGTTTTAGTACGATAATAAGTGCAAGGTTAGCTGTTAGCAGTTCAGCTTCCACCTAATAACAGGTAGAAATATAAACAATTTATCACTGGAAAATGTTCAGCTCATTTTGTTTTTGTACGAAAATAAGTGTAAGGTTATATCAAAAGAGATGACAGTTCAGCTGCCACCTAATTACAGGTAGAAATGTTTACCTCATATTGTTGAAAGACGAAAATAAGTGTAAGGTTAAACCAGAAGGGATAGTAGTTCAGCTGCCGCCTGATATCAATTAAACATTTTAAGCATTTATCGCTGGAAAATGTTTATCTGAAATTGTATCAGTACGAAAATAAGAGTAAGGTTATCCCATAACGGGTGGCAGTTCAGCTGCAAACTAATAACAGTTAGAAATGTTAACATTTTGTCACTGAAAATTGTTTACCTCATTTTTTTGTACGAAATAAGTCTAAGGTTATAACATTATGAGTGCCAGTTCAGATGCCACCTAATAACAGATTTAGTACGAAAATAAGTGTAAGGCTATACCAAAAGGGATGGCAGTTCAGCTGGCACCTATTAACCAGTAGAAATAACAAGCATTTATCACTGGAAAATGTTTACCTCATATTGTTTTAGTGCAAAAAAAGTGTAAGTTTATACCAAAAGGGATGGCAGTTTTGCTGCTGCATAATAACAGACGGAAAAATGTTAAGGGTTTATCGCCAGAAAATGGTTTACTTCATATTGTTTTAGTACGAAAGTTTATCCCAAAATGAGGAATACCCAGCTTGCACCATATAACAGGTAGAAATGTTAAGCATTTAACACTGGAAAATGCTAACCTTATATTATTTTGTTCGAAGATAATCGTTTTGATATACCAAAAGGGATGGCAGTTCAGCTGCCACCTAATAACAGGTAGAAATGTTAAGCATTTATCAATGATTAACCTCATAGTGTTTAGTACGAAAATAAGTGTAAGGTTGGACCAAAAGGGATAGATGTTACAGCTGCCACCTAATAACAGGTAGAGATGTTAACAATTTATCACTGGAAAATGTGAAAGGTGATACCAATAGGGATGGCAGTTCATCTGCCACCTAATATCGAGTAGAGATGTTAAGCATTTATCACTGGAAATGTATCTTATATTGTTTTAAGACGAACATAAGTGTAAGAAAATACCATAAGGGGATGGCAATTCAGCTGGCACCTATTAACAGGTCTACATGTTTAGCATTTACCATTGGAAAATGTTTACCTCAGATAATTTCAGCAGAAAATAGGTAGAAATATAAGCATTTATCACTCATTTATATGTTTACCTCATATTGTTTTTGTACGAAAATAAGTGTAAGGTTATACCAAAATGGATGGCAGTTCAGCTGCCACCTAATAACTGGTAGGAATGTCAAGCATTTATCACTGGAAATTGTTAACCTCATATTGTTTTTTTACGAAATAAGTGTAAGTTTATACCAAAAGCGATGGCAGTTTCGCTGCCACTTAATAACAGGTGGAAAGAAATGTTAAGGATTTATCACCAGAAAATGTTTTACCTCATATCGTTTAAGTACGAACTTTTATACCAAAATGGTGTTGGCTCACCTGCCACCTAATAACAGGTGGAAATGTTAAGGATTTTTCACCAGAAATACTTAACCCCATATTGTTTGAATAAGAAAAGGAGTGTAAGTCTTTACCAAAAGGGGTGGCATTTCAGCAGCCACTCTATAACAGCTAGAAATGTCAAGGATTTATCGCCTGAAAATGCTTACCTCATATTGTTTTAGTACAAAGGGTTGGCAGTTGAGCTGCCACATAATAACCCGTTGAAATGTTAAGCATTTATTACTGTACAATGATTTCCTCATATTAATTTGGTACGATAATAAGTGTAAGTTTAGCTGTTAGCAGTTCAGCTGCCAACTAATAACAGGTAGAAATTCAAACAATTTATCACTGGAAAATGTTCAGCTCATTTTGTTTTTGTACGAAAATAAGTGTAAGGTTATATCAAAAGAGATGGCAGTTCAGCTGCCGCCTAATTACAGGAAGAAATGTTTACCTCATATTGTTTAAAGACGAAAATAAGTGTATGGTTATACCGGAAGGGATAGTTGTTCAGCTGCCAACTAATATCAAGTAAAATTTTAAGCATTTATCGCTGGAAAATGTTTACCTGAAATTGTATCAGTACGAAAATAAGAGTAAGATTATCCCATAATGGGTGGCAGTTCAGCTGCAACCTAATAACAGTTAAAATGTTAATATTTTGTCACTGAAAATTGTTTACCTCATTTTTTTGTACGAAATAAGTGTAAGGATATAAGATTAAGCTTGCCAGTTCAGCTGCCTCCTAATAACAGATTTAATACGAAAATAAGTGTAAGGTTATACCAAAAGGGATGGCAGATCAGCTGCCACCTTATAACAGGTAGAAATGTTAAGCATGTATCACTAAAAAATGTTTACCCCGTATTGTTTAGTACGAAAATAAGTGTAAGGTTATACAAAAAAGGATGGCAGTTCAGCTGGCACCTATAAGCAGGTAGAAATATCAAGCATTTATCACTGGAAAATGTTTACTTCATATTGTTTTAGTGCAAAAATAAGTGTAAGTTTATACCAAAAGGGATGCCAGTTTCGCTGCCGCATAATAACAGATGGAAAAATGTTAAGGGTTTATCGCCAGAAAATGGTTTACCTCATATTGTTTTAGTACGAAAGTTTATACCAAAAGGAGGAATACCCAGCTGGCACCATATAACAGGTAGAAATGTTAAGCATTTAACACTGGAAAATGCTAACCTTATATTGTTTAGTACGAGAATAAGTGTTTGGATATACCAAAAGGGATGGCAGTTCAGCTGCCACCTAATAACAGGTACAAATGTTAAGCATTTATAAATGATTAAACTCATAATATTTAGTACGAAAATAAGTGTAAGGTTGGACCAAAAGGGATAGAAGTTACAGCTGCAACCTAATAACAGGTAGAAATGTTAACAATCTATCACTGGAAAATGTGAAAGGTGATACCAAAAGGGATGGCAGTTCATCTGCCAACTAATATCGAGTAGAGATGTTAAGCATTTATCACTGGAAAATGTATCTCATATTGTTTTAGTACGAAAATAAGTGTAAGATAATACCATAAGGGGATGGCAGTTCAGCTTGCACCTATTAACATGTCTAAATGTTTAGCATTTATCATTGGAAAATGTTTACCTCATATTATTTCAGCAGAAAATAGGTAGAAATATTAGCATTTATCACTCATTTATATGTTTACCTCATATTGTTTTCGTACGAAAATAAGTGTAAGGTTATACCAAAATGGATGGCAGTTCAGCTGCCACCTTACAACAGGTAGGAATGTCAAGCATTTATCACTGGAAAATGTTAACCTCATATTGTTTTTTACGAAAATAAGTGTAAGTTTATACCAAAAGCGATGGCAGTTTCGCTGCTACTTAATAACAGGTGGAAAGAAATGTTAAGGATTTATCACCCGAAAATGTTTTACCTCACATTGTTTTAGTACAAAATTTTATACCAAAATGGTGTTAGCTCACCTGTCACCTAATAACAGGTGGAAATTTTAAGGATTTTTCACTTGAAATACTTAACCCTATATTGTTTGAATGAGAAAAGGAGTGTAAGTTTATAACAAAAGAGGTGGCAGTTCAGCAGCCACTCTATAACAGCTAGAAATGTTAAGGATTTATCGCCTAAAATGCTAACCTCATTTTGTTTTAGTACAAAGGGTTGGCAGTTGAGCTGCAACATAATAACCCGTTGAAATGTTTAGCATTTATCACTGGTCAATGATTATCTAATATTGTTTTAGTACGATAATAAGTGTAAGGTAAGCTGTTAGCAGTTCAGCTGCCACCAAATAACAGGAAGAATTATAAACAATTTATCACTGGAAAATGTTCAGCTCATTTTGTTTTTGGCACGAAAATAAGTGTAAGGTTATATCAAAAGAGATGGAAGTTCAGCTGCCACCTAATAACAGGTAGAAATGTTTACCTCATATTGTTTAAAGACGAAAATAAGTGTAAGGTTATATCATAAGGGGATGGCAGTTGAGCTGCCACGTAATATCAGGTAAAATATTAAGCATTTATCTTTGGATAATGTTTACCTGATATTATTTCATTACGAAAATAAGTGTAAGGTTATAACAAAAGGTATGGCAGTTGAGCTGCCACCTTATAACAGGTAGAACAATTAACAATTCATCACTAGAAAATGTAAACCTCATATTGTTTTTGTTTAAAAATAAGTGTAAGGTTATACCAAAAGGAATGGCAGTTCAGCTACCACCTAATAACAGGTAGAAATTTTAAGCATTTATCACTGGAAAATGTTTACCTCATATTGTTTGAGTACCAAAATTAGTGTAAGGTTATCCCACCTAATAATAGGCAGAAATGTTAGGGATTTATGACCAGAAAATGTTTACCTCATTTTGTTTAGTACAAAAATAAGTGTAAGGTCATACCAAAAGGGATGGCAGTTCAGCTGCCACCTTATAATAGGTAAAACAATTATCAATTTTTCACTGGAAACTGTTAACCTCATATTGTTTTGTACGAATATAAGTGTAAGTTTATACCAAAAGGGATGGCAGTTCAGCTGCCACACAATAACAGGGGGAAAGAAATGTTAAAGATTTATCGCCAGAAAATGATTGACCTCAAATTGTTTTAGTATAAATATTTTTACAAAAAGGGTGGTAGCTCAGCTTCCACCTAATAACAGGTAGAAATGTTCAGGATTTTCCAGTTAAAAATACTTAACCCTATTTTGTTTGAATAAGGAAATGAGTGTAAGTTTATACCAAAACGGGTGGCAGTTCAGCAGCCACTCTATAACAGCTAGAAATGTTAAGGATTTATCGCCTGAAAATACTTACCTGATATTGTTTTAGTACAAAGGGTTGGCAGTCGAGCTGCCACATAATAACCGGTTGAAATGTTAAGCATTTATCACTTGAAAATACTTACCTCATATTGTTTTAGTACAAAGGGTTGGCAGTTGAGCTGCCACCTAATACCCCGTAGAAATGTTAAGCCTTTATCACTGGAACATGATTATCTCATTTTGTTTTAGTACGATAATAAGTGTAAGGTTATCCCATAAGGGGTGACAGTTCAGCTGCCACCTAATAATAGGTAGAAATATTAACAGTATACTGGAAAATCTTCAGCTAATTTTGTTTTTGTATGAAAATAAGTGTAAGGTTATCCCATAAGGGGCGGCTGTTCAGCTGCCACCTAATTACAAGAAGAAATGTTAACCATCTATCACGAGAAATATTAACATCATATAGTTTAGTACAAAATAAGTGTAAGGATGTACCAAAAGGCAGGGCAGTTCAGCTGCCACCTTATAATAGGTAAAATGTTAAGCATTTATCATTGGAAAATGTTTACCTCATATTGTTTAAGTACGAAAATAAGTGTGAGGTTATCACATAATGGGTGACAGTTCAGCTGCCAACTAATATCAAGTAGAAATTTTATGCATTTATCGCTGGAAAATGTTTACCTCATATTGTTTTAGTACAAAAATAAGTGTAAGGTTATCCCATAATGGGTGACAGTTCAGCTGCCACCTAATATCAAATAGAACTGTTAAGTATTTATCAACCATTTATATGTTTACCTCATATTGTTTTTATACGAAAATAAGTGTAAGGTTGAACCAAAAGGGATAGAAATTACAGCTGCCACCTAATTACATGTAGAAATGTTAAGAATTTATCACTGGAAAATGTGAAAGGTGATACCAAAAGGGATGGCGGTTCATCTGCCACCTAATATCGAGAAGAGATATTAAGCATTTATCACTCGAAAATGTATCTCATATTGTTTCAGTACGAAAATAAGTGTAAGATAATACCATAAGGGGATGGCAGTTCAGCTGGCACCTATTAACAGGTCTAAATTTTTATCATTTATCATTGGAAAATGTTTACCTCATATTATTTCAGCAGAAAATAGATAGAAATATAAGCATTAATCACTCATTTATATGTTTACCTCATATTGTTTTTGTACGAAAATAAGTGTAAGGTTATACCAAAATGGATGGCAGTTTAGCTGCCACCTAATAACAGGTAGGAATGTCAAGCATTTATCACTGGAAAATGTTAACCTCATATGTTTTTTTTTACGAAAATAAGTATAAGTTTATACCAAAAGCGATGGCAGTTTCGCTGCCACTTAATAGCAGGTGGAAAAAAATGTTAAGGATTTATTACCCGAAACTGTTTTACCTCATATTGTTTTAGTACGATTATAAGTGTAAGGTTAGCTGTTAGCAGTTCAGCTGCCACCTAATAACAGGTAGAAATATAAACAATTTATCACTGGAAAATGTTCAGCTCATTTTGCTTTTGTACGAAAATAAGTGTAAGGTTATATATCAAAAGAGATGGAATTTCAGCTGCCACCTAATAACAGGTAGAAATGTTCAGGATTTTTCAGTTAAAAATACTTAACCCTATATTGTTTGAATAAGGAAAGGAGTGTAAGTTTATACCAAAACGGGTGGCAGTTCAGCAGCCACTCTATAACAGCTAGAAATGTTAAGGATTTATCGCCTGAAAATACGTACCTCATATTGTTTTAGTAAAAAGGGATGGCACTTCAGCTGCCACCTTATTACAAGTAGAAATATTAAGCATTTATCACTGGAAAATGTTTACCTCCGAATGTTTGAATACAAAACTAATTGTAATGTTATCCCATAAGGGGCGGCAGTTCAGCTGCCACCTAATTACATGAAGAAATGTTAACCATCTATCACGAGAAATATTTACATCATATAGTTTAGTACAAAATAAGTGTAAGGATATACCAAAAGGCAGGGTAGTTCAGCTGCCACCTTATAATAGGTAAAATGTTAAGCATTTATCATTGGAAAATGTTTACCTCATATTATTTTTTTACGAAAATAAGTGTAAGTTTATACCAAAAGCGATGGCAGTTTCGCTGCCACTTAATAGCAGATGGAAAAAAATGTTAAGGATTTATAACCCGAAAATGTTTTTTTACCTCATATTATTTTAGTACGAAATTTTATACCAAAATGGTGTAAGCTCACCTGCCACCTAATAACAGGTGGAAATGTTAAGGATTTTTCACTTGAAATACTTACCCTATATTGTTTGAATAAGAAAAGGAGTGTAAGTTTATACCAAAAGGGGTGGCAGTTCAGCAGCCACTCTATAACAGCTAGAAATGTCAAGGATTGATTTATCGCCTGAAAATGCTTACCTCATATTGTTTTAGTACAAAGGGTTGGCAGTTGAGCTGCCACATAATAACCCGTTGAAATGTTAACCATTTATCACTGGAAAATGATTACCTCATATTGTTTTAGTACGATAATAAGTGTAAGGGCAGCTGATTATAGCAGTTCAGCTGCCACCTAATAACAGGTAAAAATATAAACAATTTATCACTGGAAAATGTTCAGCTCATTTTGTTTTTGTACCAAAATAAGTGTAAGGTTGTATCAAAAGGAATGGCAGTTCAGCTGCCACCTAATTACAGGTAGAAATGTTTACCTCATATTGTTTAAAGACGAAAATAAGTGTTAAACCAGAAGGGATAGTAGTTCAGCTGCCACCTAATATCAAGTAAAAATTTTAAGCATTTATCGCTGGAAAATGTTTACTTGAAATTGTATAAGTACGAAAATAAGAGTAAGATTATCCCATAATTGGTGGCAGTTCAGCTGCAACCTAATAACAGTTAGAAGTGTTAACATTTTGTCACTGAAAATTGTTTACCTCATTTTTTTGTACGAAATAAGTGTAAGGTTATACCAAAAGGGATGGCAGTTCAGCTGCCACCTTATAACTGGTAGAAATGTTAAGCATGTATCACTAACAAATGTTTACCCCATATTGTTTAGTACGAAAACAAGTGTAAGGTCATTACAAAAAGGATGGCAGTTCAGCTGGCACCTATTAACAGGTAGAAATATCAAGCATGTATCACTGGAAAATGTTTACCTCATATTGTTTTAGTGCAAAAATAAGTGTAAGTTTATAACAAAAGGGACGGCAGTTCAGCAGCCACTCTATAACAGCTAGAAATGCTAAGGATTTATCGCCTGAAATTGCTTACCTCATATTGTTTTAGTACAAAGGGTTGGCAGTTGAGCTGCCACATAATAACCCGTTGAAATGTTAAGCATTTATCACTGGAAAATGATTATCTCATATTGTTTTAGTACGATAATAAATGTAAGGTGAGCTTTTAGCAGTTCTGCTGCCACCTAATAAAAGGTAGTAATATAAACAATTTATCACTGGAAAATGTTCAGCATATTTTGTTTTTTAACGAAAATAAGTGTAAGGTTATATCAAAAGAGATGGAAGTTCAGCTGCCACCTAATAACAGGTAGAAATGCTTACCTCATATTGTTAAAAGACGAAAATAAGTGTAAGGTTATATCATAAGGGGATGGCAGTTGAGCTGCCACCTAATAGCAGGTTAAATGTTAAGCATTTATCTCTGGATAATGTTTACCTCATATTATTTCAGTACGAAAATAAGTGTAAGGTTATAACAAAAGTTATGGCAGTTGAGCTGCCAACTTATAACAGGTAGAACAATTAACTATTCATCAATAGAAAATGTAAATCTCATATTGTTTTTGTTCAAAAATAAGTGTAAGGTTATACCAAAAGGAATAGCAGTTCAGCTGCCACCTAATAACAGGTAGAAATTTTAAACATTTATCACTGGAAAATGTTTACCTCATATTGTTTGAGTACCAAAATTAGTGTAAGGTTATCCCACCTAATAACAGGTAGAAATGTTAGAGATTTATGACCAGAAAACGTTAACCTCATTTTGTTTAGTACAAAAATAAGTGTAAGGTCATACCAAAAGGGATGGCAGTTCAGCTGCCACCTTATAATAGGTAAAACAATTATCAATTTATCACGGGAAAATGTTACCCTCATATTGTTTTGAACGAATATAAGTGTAAGTTTATACCAAAAGGGATGGCAGTTCATCTGCCACACAATAACAGGGGAAAGAAATGTTAAAGATTTATCGCCAGAAAACGATTGACCTCAAATTGATTTAGTATGAATGTTTTCACAAAAAGGGTGGTAGCTCAGCTTCCACCTAATAACAGGTAGAAATGTTCAGGATTTTTCAGTTAAAAAACTTAAGCCTATATTGTTTAAATAAGGAAAGGAGTGTAAGTTTATACCAAAAGGGGTGGCAGTTCAGCAGCCACTCTATAACAGCTAGAAATGTTAAAGTTTTATCGCCTGAAAATACTTACCTCATATTGTTTTAGTACAAAGCGTTGGCAGTTGAGCTGCCACCTAATACCCCGTAGAAATGTTAAGCATTTATCACTGGAAAATGATTACCTCATATTGTTTTAGTACAAAGGGTTGGCAGTTGAGCTGCCACCTAATACCCCGTAGAAATGTTAAGCCTTTATCACTGGAAAATGATTACCTCATATTGTTTTAGTACGATTATAAGTGTAAGGTTATCCCATTAGGGATGACAGTTCAGCTGCCACCTAATAACAGGTAGAAATATAAACAAAATACAGAAAAATGTTCAGCTAATTTTGTTTTTGTACGAAAATAAGTGTAAGGTTATATCAAAAGAGATGGCAGTTCAGCTGCCACCTAATAACAGGTAGAAATGTTAATAATTATCACTGAAAAATGTTAACCTCATATTGCTTTAGTACGAAAATAAGTTTAAAGGTAAGACTAAAAGGGATGGCAGTTTAGCTGCCACCATATATAAGGTAGAAATGTTAAGCATTTATCACTGGAAAATATTTACTTCATATTGTTTGAGTACAAAATAAGTGTTAAGCTATCCCATAAGGGGTGCAGGTCAGCTGCCACCTTATAACAGGTAGAAATGTTAAGCAGTTATCACTGGAAAATGTTAACCACATATTGTTGTGTACAAAAATAAGTGTACGGTTATACCAAAAGAGATTGCAGTTCAGCTGCCAACTAATATCAGGTAGAAATGTTAAGCATTTATCACTGGAAAATGTTTAACTCATATTGTTTAGTACAAAAATAAGTGTAAGGTTATACCAAACTGGATGGCAGTTCAGCTGCGGCCTAATAACAGATAGAAATGTTAAGTATTTATCACTGAAAAATGTTTACCTCATATTGTTTAGTTCGAAAATAAGTATAAAGTAATACCATAAGGGGATGGCAGTACAGCTGCCACTTAATAACAGATAGAAATGTTAAGCTTTTATCACTGAAAAATGTTTACTTCATATTGTTTAGTTCGAAAATAAGTATATGGTAATACCATTAGGGGATGGCAGTACAGCTGCCACCTTATAACAGGTAGAAATGTTAAGTATTTATCACTGGAAAATGTTTACCTCATATTATTCATTTCAAATCTATAACAGTATAAATCGGACCTTTTATCTCGCCAATTGTATCAAACAATGTGTTAGCAATGTTTGGAAGAAGTGAAATAGAAGGTAAATACAATACGTGCTATGTTCGTTGCCTAGCAACCAAAATCGAAGGAAATTCCGTTTTTAACAAAAACAGCATATTTTGTTGCTATGGCAACCGTTTATTCATGGGTCTATTCAATATATGCATTCAGATATTGAAAACAATTTCTAAATTCAATGAAAGGACCTCTGACGGTGGTAATGGGAATCACAGTGTATCGCTGCCTATAATTTTGATAAAAATAAAAGTCGATCAAATGCTTCCATCTTCATATATAAGCACGCTGTTGGTCTCTATTTTATGATTTTGCATTTGATTTCCTATTTCCATAAATGTACAGCTTTATTTTTGGGCTAAAATGGTCACTTTTTGTATTATACATATAGGAAATAGAAAAATATTTTCAAACATCATTCCCACCTGTGTCCCAACTAATCCTTTTGCACGTAAGTGTGTTCTTATATTTTACATAATATATGTGAAAAGCTAGTTGTGACTCGAAGGGAATGATATACCACAGCCCAAAATGTGACGTCTGGGCGATCCCGCCATTATCATTTGGATTTTTGGTGTGCTCTCTTGAAAATCTTTTTTCCCAGTATAATGAAATAATTAGTACAAGTAAGCTTTCTTTTCATAACCCATTTGTCATGAAATATTACAGCGTTTTAGCATATTTTTCTTTAGATTATGAAAATTCTCCTTTTACTTAATTCAGTTGGTAGATTATTTTGCACATAATACTGTATCGATCCAATACACATAAACTACATGGTCATTGACTAGGTGTACTTTACGCATGGACGAATGGTTATAGTACGTTGCTGCATAATATTGCACCAGGTAAATACATTGTCATCAAGGTTGAACATGGACTACAGTTACACTTCAAAATATTTCTTAACAAATCAGGTAGAAAAAACAACAACAAAAATAATCATAAAATGCTCATGATTTTGGACTTTAAAATACTTTCACAGTGATTTGTAATCGAGTATTGATGATATAATACCCTTACACGTAAAATAATTGATTTTTAAATGTTTTGATGAAGTCAAACTTTGCAACCCCTACCCCCTTTGGTAGCGTCTCCTGTCTTGTCGTAGGGATCTGCCTGTCTAATAATAACCTTAATTCGTTCCCAATACATCAATCGCCCTATTCAAAAGAATACCAGTGATATCTAATACATAGGGAAGTTTTGGAAAGCATCTGAAAAATAGGCAGATACCCAATCAAAGTGTCAGAGGTCCTTGTCATTTGATATGATACTTAGTTGATAATATTGCTCTAGAATGAACCGTTACTGGTGGTTGGTGTATATATTGGGGTGAAATTTTCCGAAAATTATGTTAATTTCCTCTTATTTACGTAATAAAATTCAAAAGCCTCAATATCAGTTGTTGCATTTAACAAATTACATTCAAACATTTTATTTGCAACAAATGCACAAGTTGATGTAACTTAAATTTTGTATAGTGTTTCTATGGCAACGCTATATTCCAGCGTAAACGCATGACGTATGTTCACATTCTTCGGTTGCTTAGCACAACAATCTATACTTTGCATGGTCTTGTATTTTGCATATTCGGACGCATGACAGTTCACTGCATGCATGTGCCAAATTTGACAAGTGTACGTTTGCCTACGTAAGAGATATGTATCAACTCTCAGTTATGTTTGACTGACCCTTGTAATAACAATGCTTCCGTCTGATTTGGTTTAATTAGTCCTGGATATTTCAATACAACAGTGTAGAACGTCCTCAAGTCCATGAAGATCGTTTTTACCATATTAGATATTAAGACGACAGTGAACGGTCCTGATCTGCGGCATTTTATAACGCTCTTGGAGCTTCCAGTATCAAAAGAGGTATTTGTTCACTTTAAATAGAACCTCTGCTAGTTACCGCGAGCATGCGTGTCATTTCTGATAAAATTGGTAGAAAGAGCCTGGGCGCCCTGGTAATAGCAAATAATAATAATAATATAACCTTTCTTATTTCTCATCCAAAACATATGTTGTGGGTACTCAAAAGAACCGTCTCATTGAGACGGTTCTTTTGAGTAACTAAAACAAATCCTTAAGTGGATAGATAAGGAAATATCAACAATTTCAAACTCAAACGAAAGTACCAGGATACAATTGCAAGACTATTACAGAAATTGATATATCTTGGAAATAAATTAAAAGACAGATGTTTTATGATTATTTCACCGACTTCAACTTGATCAACAATATTTATGTCTCATCAAGAGAAAACATAATTTTGCTACAAGAAAAAACACAAAAAACCCAGACCAATCCGTGCATCCACGCAAAGCCCCCTATCCCGCCTCCAAATTGTAATCGTTCCTTAAAAAGTATATTAGCTCAATTTGCTTAATGCTGACTATATTCTTGATAGTTCTTGTAGCTGAGCTGGCTGGTTTGTGTAATGCCAGGTCACACGTCTCTATAATATATTTTCTCACAACCAGGATCATTTGATCCTTCAAAGTGTTTGTGTTGTGCGCATGTATATGACACTATGTATTCACATGAGCAAGTTGACCCGGAATTACAATGCCTCCTTAAAGTTAAGGAAGAATTAAGTTAAGTATTGATTTTTCAGGATGCGAAAACATACGTTTCAAACTGATTTAAAGCAAAATAGTTTCATATTTTCTGAAGATCAAAATGATATCTTTGGCCACAAGAACTGCATCGATACAGGTAATTTATTTAGCATCTAATATAGCGTGTTGAAATATCAATTCTTAGCATAAGTCTTCCTTAACTTTAAGGAGGCATTATAATTCCGGGCCCTGATCAGCTTGATGTCAATGACATTTCTTAATGTCAACGACACTATGTATCAACGTGAGCAAGTTTGCTATGCACTGGTCATTTCTAACTAGGGCCCAAGCCCCGGGAAACATCAGGAACATTGACTGTTCACCCCTGCTACAATTAATTAAACACTGCGGGGACAGAAAGCTGGTAAACCATGACATTTCTTCCCCACTATGCCATGTTTTACTCTGCATTGTCATGTTTGCCTAGGTATATCAAATCCCTGACAGTTGTTCTGCACCATGGCGCCAATGCGAGCATAAAACAGCATTGCTATTTCTTTCACACCAGTTAAGGATAACTGAGATTTTACCCTGGGATAGATGATATCTTACTCAGGAAGTCAAGTAACGTCATCCTGTGAAATTGCATATAAGCGTATTAGTTTATACTAAATAAATAATAAATAAACACATAAATAAACTGCATCAGCAGGACAAGCTTGCAAAGACTCTAATCAGACGGGGTAGATTACCATGCTGTTACAAGCACAAGACACATTATGTCTGTGCTAAAATGAGGATAGTATATAGACTCAACTATGCGGTTCTGATGGCTTTACACAGCCAGAATTTTCGCCAATTGTCTGTCTGTCTGTCCGTCCGTCCATCTGTCTGTCTGTCTGTCTGTCTGAGACGTCTTTCTCTCTCCAGTGAGCTAGTGCTTGTCACATCTGTGATCATTAGCTTGGTCATTTTAAATGGACCTGCCGATCTGTTAAAGGTTCGTATCCCAAAGATGTACGTGGAAAGTTGTTTGTTAAACGTGCAGGAACAACGATCCAGTTAATCCTACAGCTAACACTGTCATCTTAAAGTGCGAGCGGTGAAGGCTTGGACGACAGTTCTCAAACGCCCATGCCCGTCTGAGCCTTCAGATGATGTGCTGGTTCCTATATTTATTATCATCTAATTCTTTCTTCCTTGTCCTACTGAGTACGATAATATTCAGAAAATTGTATGGTTTACAGTCCTGTTATTACCTCTTTGCTTGCTATCGGCGATCTGTTTTTGAATGCCGACAACATATGCAAACAGTTTGGAACCAGATCAGGACATCGGTCCTGACCAGCATCAAACCGGTTGCTACTCTGATAGTGTTCATAAAAGACATAATTAAAAGTAATGATTTGAATAAAGTCAGCAGACTATGACGAAAGTATGAAAATTACACAGCTTTCAAAGAGGCAGGTGTGACAAGACATAATTGTTAATCATTGTTGACGAAAAGAACAATTTAAAAGAAATAAATTTACTGTTGCCTCAAACGTTCATCTATCACGCTGCCACACCATGATGGACAAATATCTTCCTGTTATTAGGTGGCAGCTGAACTGCCATCCCTTTTGATATAACCTTACTCTTATTTTCATACTAAAACAATATGAGGTAAACATTTTCCAGTGATAAATGCTTAAAATTTTACCTGTTATTAGGTGGCAGCTGAAATGCTTTCCCTTTTTGTATAACCTTACACTTATTTTCGTACTCAAACAAAATGAATTAAACATTATCCAGTGAAAATGCTTAACATTTCTACCGGTTACTAGGTTGCAGCAGATCTGGCACCCGTTATGGTATAACCTTACACTTGTTTTCGTAAAAAAACAATATGAGGTTAAACATTTTCCAGCGCTAAACGCTTAACATTTCTACCTGTTATTAGGTGGCAGCTGAACTACCACCCCTTATGGTATGACCTTACAATTATTTTCGTACAAAGACAATTTGAGGAAAACATTTGCAAGTGATAAATGCTTATTATTTATACCTGTTATTTGGTGGCAGCTGAACTGCCATCTCTTTTGGTATAACCTTTCACTTATTTTTGTACTAAACAATTCGAGTTAAACCTTTTCCAGTGATAAATGCTAATCAATACTACATGTTATCAGGTGGCAGCTGTACTGCCATTTGGTATAAAATTTCGTACTAAAACAATATGAGGTAAAACATTTTCTGGCGATAAATCCTTAACATTTCTTTCCACCTGTTATTAAGCGGCAGCGAAAATGCTATCCCTTTTGGTATAAACTTACACTTATTTTCGCACTAAAACAATATGAGATTAAAAAAACAATGATGACCCCTAATATTTCTTCCTGCTATTAGGTGGCAGTTGAACTACTATCCCAGCTGACACTTATTTTCGTACTTAAAAAATGAGGTTAACATTTTCCAGTTATAAATGCAACTGAACTGACATCAAATTTGGCATAACCTAACACTTATTTTCATACTAAAATATAAGGTAAACATTTTCCAGTGATATATGCTTAACATTTCTACCTGTTATAAGGTGGCAGCTGAACTGACATCACTTATGGTATATCCTTACACTCATTTTCGTACTAAAACAATATAAAATAAACACTTTCCAGTGATAAATGCGTAACATTTCTACCTGTTATGAGAAGGCAGCTGAAATGCCATCACTTATGGTATAACCTTACACTTAATTTTGTACTAAATCAGTATGAGTTTATTCATTTTAAGTAATAAATACTTAACATTTCTACCTGTGATTAGGTGGCAGCTGAGTTGCCACCTCTTATGGTATAACTTACGCTTATTTTTGTACTAAAACAATATCAGGTAAACATTTTCCAGTGATAAAGGCTTAACATTTCTGCCTGTTATCAGGTGGAAGCTGGACTGCCATTCCTTATGGTATCACCTTACACTTATTTTCGTACTTAACAATATGAAATAAACATTTTCAAGTGATAAATGAGTAATATTTCTACCTTTTATAAGGTGGCAGCTGAACTGCCATTCCTTATGGTATAACCTCACACTTATTTCTGTACTTAAACAATATGTGGTAAACTTTTTTCAGTAATAAATGCTTAACATTTCTACCTGTGATTAGGTTGCAGCTGAACTACTACCCCTTATGGTATAGCCTTATTCTTATTTTCTTAAAAAACAATATGAGGTTAAACATTTTTCATTGATAAATGCTTAACATTTCTACCTGTTATAAGATGGAAGCTGAAATGCCATCCCTTTTGGTATAACCTTTCACTTATTTTCGTACTAAACAAAGTGATAAATGCTTAACATTTCCACCTATTATAAGGTGGCAGCTGAACTGCCACTCCTAATGGTATAACCTTACACTTATTTTCGATCTTAAACAATATGAGATTGATGAAAACAATGATAACGCCAAACATTCCTTCCTGCTATTAGGTGGCAGCTGAACTACCATCCCATTTGGTATAAACTGACACTTATTTACGTACTAAAACAATATCAGGTAAAAGTTTTCAGGCGAAAAGTCCTTAACATTTGTACCTGTTAGTAGGTGGCAGCTGAACTGCCACCCCTTATGGTATAACCTAACACTTATTTTTGTACTGAAGCAATATGAGGTAAACATTTTACAGTGATAGGTCCTTAACATTTCTACCTGTTATTAGGTGTCAGCTGAACTGCCATCCCTTTTGGTACAACCTTACACTTATTTTCGTACTAAACAATATGAAATAATCATTTTCCAGTGATAAATGCTTAAAATTTCTACCTGTTATTATGTGGCAGCTGATATGCCATCCCTTTTTGTATAACCTTACACTTTTTTTCGTACTAAACAATACGAGGTAAACATTTTCCAGTAATAAATGCTTAACATTTCTACCTGTTATTAGTTGGCAGCTGAACTGCCATCATTTTTGGTATAACCTTTATTTTATTTTCGTACTAGACAATATGAGGTAAACATTTTCCAGTGATAAATGCTAAACATTTCTACCAGCTTTAAGGTGGCAGCTGAGTACCACATCTTATTGTAAAACCTTTCACTTATTTTCGTACTAAAACATTATGAGGTAAACATTTTCCAGTGATAAATGCTTAACATTTCTACCTTTTATTAGATGGGAGCTGAACTGCCATCCCTTTTGGTATAGCCTTACACTTATTTTCGTACTAAACAGTATGAGGTCAAAATTTTCCAGTAATAAATATTTAACATTTCGACTTGTATTGGGTGGCAGCTGAACTGCCAACACTTTCGGTATAACCTTACACTTTTTTCGTACTAATACAATATGAGGTAAACATTTTCCAGTTATAAATACTGAACATTTCTACATGTTATTAGGTGACAGCTGAGTTGCCACCCCTTATGGCGTAACCTTACACTTATTTTCGTACTAAAACAATATGAGGAAACATTTTCCAGTGATAAATACTTGTCATTTCTACCTGCTTAAGGTGGCTGCTGAACTGTTACCCCTTTTGGTATCAATTTACACTTCTTTGCGTACTCAAACAATAGAAGGTCAAGTATTTTCAAGTGACAAATCCTTAGCATTGCTACCTGTTATAAGGTGGCAGCTGTACTGCCTTTTGTTTTAAACTTTCGTACTAAAACAATATGAGATAATACATTTTCTGGCGATAAATCTTTAATATTGCTTTCCACCTATTATTAAGTGGCAGCGAAACTGCCATCCCTTTTTGTATAAACTTACACTTATTTTCTCACTAAAACAATATGAGATTAAAAAACAATGATAACCCCCAACATTTCTTCCAGCTATTAGGTGGCGCCTGAGCTACCATCCCATATGGTACAAAACTGATACTAATTTTCGAACTTAAACAATATGAGGAAAACTTTTACAGGCAAGTCCTTTACATTTGTACCTGTTAGTAGGTGGCAGCTTAACTGCCATCCCTTTTGGTATAACATTACAATTATTTTCCGACTAAAGCAATATGAGGAATACATTTTCCAGTGATAAATGCTAAACATTTCTACCTGTTATTAGGCGGCAGCTGAACTGCCATCCCTTTTGGCAAAACCTTTCACTTATTTTAATTCTAAAACAATGACGTAACCATTTCCAGCGATAAATGCTAAATATTTCTACATGTTTTTAGGTCGCAGCTGAATTGCCATCCCTTATAGTATAACCTTACACTTATTTTCGTACTTAAACAATATGAGGTGAACATTTTTCAGTAATAAATGCTTAACATTTCTGCTGGTTATTAGGTTGTTGCTGAACTGCTACCCCTTATGGTATAACCTTACCTTTATTTTCTTAATAAAACAATATGAGGTTAATTATTTTTTATTTGTAAATGCTAAACATTTCTACCTGTTATTAGGTGGCAGCTGAACTGCCACCCCTAATGGTATAACCTTACACTATTTTTCGTACTGAAACTATATGAGGTTAACATTTTCCAGTGATAAATGCTTAACATTTCTACCTGTTATTTGGTGGCAGCTGAGTTGCCACTCCTTGTAATAAAACCTTACATAACCTTGAATTTATGTTCGTACTTAAACAATATGAGGTAACATTTTCCATTGATAAATGCTTAACACTTCTAGCTGTTATTAGGTTGCTGCTGAACTGCCACTCCTTTTGGTATCAACTTGCACTTCTTTTTGTACTCAAATGATATAGGGTCAAATATTTTCAAGAAAAAAATCCTTAACAGTTCCACCTGTTTAAGGTGGCAGGTGAGCTAACACCATTTTGGTATAAACTATCGTACTAAAACAATATGAGGTAAAACATTTTCTGGCGATAAATCGTTAACATTTCGTTCCACCTGTTATTAAGTGGCAGCAGAATTGCCATTCCTTTTGGTATAAACTTACACTTATTTTCGCACTAAAACAATATGAGATTAAAAAAAAGATAACCCCTAACATTACTTCCTGCTATTAGGTGACAGCTGAACTGCCATCCAATTTGGTACAAACTGACACTTATTTTCGTTCTAAAACAATTTGAGGTAAACTTTTTCAGGCGAGAAGTCCTAAACATTTGTACCTTTTAGTAGGTGGCAGTTGAACTTCCATCCCTTTTGGTATAACCTAACACTTATTTTCGTACTTAAGCAATATGAGGTAAACATTTTCCAGTGATAAATGCTTATCATTTCTACCTGTTATTAGGTGGTAGCTGAACTGCCATCACTTTTGGTATAATCTTTCACTTATTTTCGTACTAAACAATATGAGGTAAACATTTTTCAGTGCTAAATGCTTAACATTTCTCCCTGTTATAAGGTGTCAGCTGAGTTGCCACCCCTTATGGTATAACCTTTCACTTATTTTCGTACTAAAACAATATGAGGTAAACATTTTCCAGTGATAAATGCTAAATATTTTTTCCTGTTATTAGGTTGCAGCTGAACTGTCACCCGTGATGGTATAACCTTACACTTTATTTTGTAAAAACAATATGAGGTTGAACAATTTCCAGTGATAAATGCTTAACATTACTACCTGTTATTAGGTGGAAGCTGAACTGTCATCCCTTTTGGCATAACCATACACTTATTTTCGTACTAAACAATATAAGGTAAACATTTTCCAGTGATAAATGCTAAACATTTCTACCTGTTATTAGTTTGCAGCTGAACTGGCACCCGTTACGGTATAACCTTACACTTTATTTCCTTAAAAACAATATGAGGTGAAACATTTTCCAGTGATAAATGCTAAACATTTCTACTTGTTATTAGGTGGCAGCTGAACTACCAACATTATGATATAACCTTACACTTATTTTCGTACTAAAACAATTTAAAGTAAACATTTCCCAGTAATAAATACTGAATATTTCTACCTGTTATTAGGTGGCAGCTGAGTTGCCACCCCTTATTGTATAACCTTACACTTATTTTCGTACTAAAGCAGTATGAGGTAACATTTTTCAGTGATAAATTCTTAACATTTCTACCTGTTATAAGGTGGCTGCTAAACTGCCATCCTTTTTGGTATCAACTTACACTTCTTTTCGTACTCAAACAATATAGGGTCAAGTATTTTCAAGTGACAAATCCTTAACATTGGTACCTGTTATTAGGTGGCAGCTGAGCTGCCACCCTTTTGGTATAAACTTTCGTACTAAAACAATATGAGGTAAAACATTTTCTGGCAATAAATCCTTAACATTTCTTTCCACCTGTTATTATCGGCAGCGAAACTGCCATCTCTTTTGG
Source organism: Loripinus fragilis (assembly GCA_964019695.1). NCBI lineage: Eukaryota > Metazoa > Mollusca > Bivalvia > Lucinida > Lucinidae > Loripinus > Loripinus fragilis. Next base: position 6,721,194 of record OZ026528.1, read on the forward strand.
TATAAACTTACACTTATTTTCGCACACAAAGAATATGAGATTTAAAAAACAATGATAACGCCTAACGTTTCTTTCTGCTATTATGTGGCACTTGAACTACCATCACATTTGGTATAAACTGACATTTATTTTCGTACTAAACAATATGAGGTAAACTTTTTCAGGCGATAAGTCCTTAACATTTGCACCTGTTATTAGGCGGTTGCTGCACTGCCATCCCTTTTGGTATAACATGACACTTATTTTCCTGCTGAAGCAATATGAGGTAAACTTTTCTATATGTAATTAGGTGGCAGCTGAACTGCCATCAATTTTGGTATAACCTTTCACTTATTTTCGTACCAAACAATATGAGGTAAACATTTTCCAGTGATAAATGCTAATCATTTCTACATGTTATAAGGTGGCAGCTGACTGCCATCCCTAATGGTATAACCTTACACTTATTTTCGTACTTATACAATATGAGATGAACATTTTTCAGTAACAAATGCTTAACATTTCTACTGGTTATTAGGTTGCAGCTGAACTGCTACCCCTTATGGTATAACCTTACACTTATTTTCTTAAAAAAACAATATGAGGTTAAACATTTTTCATTGATAAATGCTAAACATCTATACCTGTTCTTAGGTGGCAGCTTAACCGCCATCCCTTTTGGTATAACCTTTCAATTATTTTCGCACTAAACGAAAAGACGTAAACATTTTCCAGTGATAAATGCTTAACATTTCTACCCGTTATAAGGTGGCAGCTGAACTGCCACCCCTAATGGTATAACCTTACACTTATTTTTGTACTAAAACAATATGAGGTTACATTTTCCATTGGTAAATGCTTAACACGTCTAGCTGTTATAAGGCGGTTGCTGAACTGCCACCTCTTTTAAACATTATAGGGTCAAGTATTTTCAAGTGACAAATCCTTAACATTGCGATCTGTTATTAGGCGGCAGCTGAGCTACCTTCCTTTGGGTATAACCTTTCGTACTAAAACAATATGAGGTAATTTTTTTTCTGGTACTAAATCCTTAACATTTCTTTCCACCTGTTATTAAGTTGTAGCGAAACTGCCATCCCTTTTGGTATAGACTTACACTTATTTTCGCACTAAAACAATATGAGATTAAAAAAACAATGATTGCCCTTAACATTTCTTCCTGCTATTCGGTGGCAGCTGAACTTCCATCCCTTTTGGTATAACCTTACATTTATTTTCGTACTGAACAATATGAGGTAAACATTTTCCAATGATAAATGCTAATCATTTATACCTGTTATAAGGTTGCTGCTGAACTGTCATCCCTTTTGGTATCGACTTACACTTCTTTTCGTACTCAAACAATATAGGGTCAAACTTTTTCAAGTGACAAATCCTTAACATTGCTACATGTTATTGGGTGGCAGCTTAGCTGCCATCCTTTTGGTATAAATTTCGTACTAAAACAATATGAGGAAAAACATTTTCTGGCAATAAATCCTTAATACTTCCGGTTTAAGCCCTCCAGTAAAATGTTTTACTGACCGTTCCAAGGCGGTACTTCTTTTGTGGATCTTTTATGTTTTTGTTCTGTCTTGTGTTTGCTATGTTTTGTGCGCGTCTGTTTATATGTGCTTCGTGGTCACCTGCTGGGAAAGGGCTGACCTCTTGGCTCTCGTTTGTGGTGTCTTCTGTGAGTTTGTCACTTTCCCATTGGTATCCTGGGTCAGGTGTGGTACTTGATTGTATCGATTCCTGATCTTTGCAACCTTACTTACTTTCTTTCCATCTGTTATTAAGTGGCAGCCAAACTGCCATCCCTTTTGGTATAAACTTACACTTATTTTCGTACTTAAACAATATGAGATTAAAAAAAACACAATGATAACCCAAACATTTCTTCCTGTTATAAGGCGGCAGCTGAGCTACCTTCCTTTGGGTTTAACTTTTCGTATTAAAACAATATGAGGTAAAACATTTTCCGGCGATAAATTCTTAACATTTCTTTCCACCTGTTATTAAGTGGCAGTGAAACTGCCATCCTTTTTGGTATAAACTTACACTTCTTTTCGCACTAAAACAATATGAAAAAACAATGATAACCCTAACATTTCTTCCTGCTATTAGGTGGCACCTGAACTACTATCCTATTTGGTATAAACTGACATTTATTTTCGCACTAAAACAATTTGAGGTAAACTTTTTCAGACGATAAGTCCTTCACATTTGTACCTGTTATTAGGTGGCAGCTGAACTGCCATCCCTTTTGGTATAACCTTACACTAAATTTCGTACTAAATATTTTCCAGTGATAAATGCTAATCATTTCTACATGTTATTAGGTGGCAGCTGAACTGCCATCCCTTTTGGTATAACCTTTCACTTTTTTTTCTTCTAAACCAATTAGATAAACATTTTCTAGCGATAAATGCTTAACATTTATACCCGTTATAAGGTGGCAGCTGAACTGCCACCCCAAATGGTTTAACCTTACACTTATTTTCGTACTAAACATTTTCCAGTGATAAATGCTTAATTTCTACTGGTTATTAGGTGGCAGCTGAGTTGCCAACCCTTAAAACATAACCTTACTTTTATTCATACTAAAACAATATAAGGGATGATTTTCCATTGATACATGCTTAACACTTCTAGCTATAATAAGGTGGCTGCTGAACTGACACCCCTTTGATATCAACTTACTCTTCTTTTCGTACTCCAACAGTACAGGGTCAAGTATTTTCAATCGACAAATCCTTAACATTATTAACTGATATTAGGTGGCAGCTGATCTGCCATCCCTTTTTGTATATTCTTACACTTATTTTCGTACTAAACAATATGAGGTGAACATTTTCCAGAAATAATGCTTTACATTTCTACCTTATATCTGCCATCACTTTTGTTATAACCTTTCACTTATTTTCGTACTGAACAATATGAGGTCAACTTTTTCCAGTGATAAATGCTTAACATTTCTACATGTTATTAGGTGGCAGCTGAGTTGCCACCCTTTTGGTATAACCTTTCACTTATTTTCGTAAAAAAAACAATATGAGGTTACACATTTTCCAGTGATAAACGATTAACATTTCTACCTGTTTTTAGATGGCAGCTGAACTGCCATAGTTTTTGGTATAACCTTACACTTATTTTCGTACTAAACTAAATGAGGTAAACATTTTCCAGTGATTAATGCTAAACATTTCTACCTGTTATTAGGTGGCAGCTGAACTACCATCCCTTTTGGTATAACCTTTCACTAATTTTCGTACTAAACAATATGAGGTTAACATTTTCCAGTGATAAATGCTTAACATTAGTTGGCAGCTTAGTTGCCATCCCTTATGGTATAACCTTACACTTATTTTCGTGCTAAGACGATACAAGGTAAACATTTTCCAGTGATAAATGCTAAACAGTTCTACCGGTTATTTGTTTTGCAGCTGAACTGGCACCCCTTATGGTATAATCTTACACTTATTTTTGTAAAAAAAACAATATGAGGTTAATCATTTTCCAGTGATGAATGCTGCACATTTCTACCTGATATTAGGTGGAAGCTGAGTTGCCAACCCTTATGGTATTACCTTTTCACTTATTTTCGTACCAAAACAATATGAGGTAAACATTTTCCAGTGATAGATGCTGAACATTTTTACCTGTTATTAGGTGGCAGCTGAACTGCCATTCCTTTTGGTATAAACTTACACTTATTTTCGTACTTAACAAAAAGACGTTAACATTTTCCAGTGATAAATTCTTAATATTTCTACCTGTTAAATTGTGGCAGCTGAACTGCCATGCCTTATGGTATAATCTTACACTTTTCTTTCGTACTAAACCAATATGAGGTGAACATATTCCAGTGATAAATGCATAACATTTCTTCTGGTTATTAGGTGGCAGCTGAGTTGCCACCCCTTACAATATAACCTTACATTTATTTTCATACTAAAACAATATGAGGTAAACATTTTCCAGTGATAAATGCTAAACAGTTCTACGAGTTATTAGGCTGCAGCTGAACTGACATCCGTTATGGTATTACTTTACACTTATTTTCGTACAAATACAATATGAGGTAAACATTTTCAAGTGATAAATGCTTAACATTTCTACCTGTTATAAGGTGGCAGCTGAACTGCCATCCCTTTTGTTATAACATTACACTTTATTTCGTACTAAACAATATGAAGTAAAACATTTTCTGGAGATAAATGCTTAAAATTTCTACCTGTTATAAGGTGGCAGCTGAACTGCCATCTCTTTTTGGTATAACCTTACACTTATTCTCGTACTAAACAATATGAGGTAAACATTTTCCAGTGTAAAATGCTTAACATTTATTTAGTGGCAGCTGAACTACCACCCCTTATGGTATGACCTGACACTCATTTCCATACGAAGACAATATGAGGTAAACATTTTCAAGTGATAAATGCTCAACACTTGACCTGTTATTAGGTGGCAACTGAACTGCCATCCCTTTTGGTATAACCTTTCACTTATTTTCGTACTTAACAATAATTGGTAAACATTTTCCAGTGATAAATGCTTAACATTTCTACCTATTATTTGGTGGCAGCTGAACTACCACCCATAATGGTATGACCTTACACTTATTTTCGTACTAAACAAAATGAGGTAAACAATTTCCAGTGATAAATGCTTAACATTTCTTTCCACCTGTTATTAAGTGGCAGCGAAACTGCAATCCCTTTTGGTAAAACCTTACACTTATTTCGCACTAAAACAATGTGAGGCTAAACATTTTCCAGTGATAATGCTCGTACTGAACAAAATCAGGTTAACACTTTTCAGTGATAAATGCTTAACATTTCTTTCCACTGATAGTAAGCGGCAGCGAAACTGCCATTCCTTTCGGTATAAACCATCACTTATTTCACACTAAAACAATATGAGATTAAAAAAAACAATGATAACCCCTTCCTGCTATTAGGTGGCAGCTGAACTGCCATCCATTTTGGTATAACCTTAAACTTATTTTCATACTTAACAATGTGAGGTAAACACTTTCCAGTGATAATTGCTTTACATTTCTACCTGTTATTTGGTGGCAGCTGAACTGCTATCCCTTTTGGTATAACCTTACACTTATTTTCGTACAAAAACAATATGAGGTCAACATCCAAATTAGTGTAAAATGCTTAACATTTCTACCAGTTATTAGGTGGCAGCTGAACTGATAACCCTTTTGGTATAACCTTACAGTTATTCTCGTACGAATATAATATGAGGTAAACATTTTCCAGTCATAAATGCTTAACATTTCTACCTGTGATTAGGTTGCAGCTGAACTACCACCCCTTATGGTATGACCTGACACTTATTTTCGTACGAAGGCAATATGAGGTAAACATTTTCAAGTGATAAATGCTTAACACTTGACCTGTTATTAGGTGGCAACTGAACTGCCATCCCTTTTGGTATAACCTTACACTTATTTTCATACTAAACAAAATTTTCCAGTGATAAATGCTTACATTTCTTTCCACCTGTTAGTAAGCGGCAGCGAAACTGCCATTCCTTTCGGTATAAACCATCACTTATTTCACACTAAAACAATATGAGATTAAAAAACAATGATAACCCCTTCCTGCTATTAGGTGGCATCTGAACTGCCATCCCTTTCGGTATAACCTTACACTTATTTTCGTAAGAAGACAATATGAGGTAAACATTTTCCAGTTTTAAATGCTTAACATTTCTACCTGTTATTAGGTGGCAGCTGAACTGCAATCCCTTTTGGTATAAAGTTTTGCTTAAATGTCGTACTAAAATAATAAGGTAAACATTTTCCATTGATAAATGCTTAACATTTCTACCTATAATAAGGTGGCTGTTAAACTGCCATTCCTTTTGGTATAACCTTATACTTATTTTCGTATAATACAATACGATGATAACATTTCCCAGTAAAAATGCTTAGCATTTCTACCTGTTATTAGGTGACAGCTGAACTGCCATCCCTTTTAGTATAACCTTAAACTTATTTTCATACTAAACAATGTGAGGTAAACACTTTCCAATGATAATTGCTTAACATTTCTACCTGTTATTTGGTGGAAGCTGAACTGCTATCCCTTTTGGTTTAACCTTACACTTATTTTCGTACAAAAACAATATGAGGTCAACATATAAATTAGTGTAAAATGCTTAACATTTCTATTTGTTATTAGGTGGCAGCTGAACTGCAAACCGTTTTGTTATAACCTTACAGTTATTCTCGTACGAATATAATATGAGGTAAACATTTTCCAGTCATACATGCTTAACATTTCTACCTGTGATTAGGTTGCAGCTGAACTGGCACCCATTATGGTATAACCTCACACTTTATTTCGTAAAAAAAAATATGAGGTTACCATTTTCCAATGATAAATGCTAACATTTCTACCTGTTTTTAGATGGCGGCCATAGTTTTTGGTATAACCTTACACTTATTTTTGTATTAAATAATATGAAGTTAACATTTTCCAGTGATTAATGCTAAACATTTCTACCTGTTATTAGGTGGCAGCTGAACTGCCATCCCTTTTGGTATAACCTTTCACTTATTTTCGTACTAAACAATATGAGGTAAACATTTTCCAGTGATAAATGCTGAACATCCCTAATGTATATCCTCACACTTATCTTCGTGCTAAAACAATACAAGGTAACCTTTTTCTAGTGATAGATGCTAAACAGTTCTACCGGTTATTAGTTTTGCAGTTGAACTGGCACCCCTTATGGTATAACCTTACACTTATTTTCGTAAAAATCAATATGAGGTTAAACATTTTCTAGTGATAAATGCTTGACATTTCTACCTGTTATAAGGTGGCAGCTGAGTTGCCATCCCTTATATTATAACCTTACACTTATGTTCGTGCTAAAACAATATGAGGTGAACATTTTCCAGTGATAAATGCTTGACATTTCTACCTGTTATAAGGTGGTAGCTGAGTTGCCACCCCTTATGGTATAACCTTTTACTTATTTTCATACTAAACCAATATGAGGTGAACATGTTCCAGTGATAAATGCTTAACATTTCTACCATTTATAAGGTTGCAGCTGAACTGACATAACTTTATCATTATTTTCGTAACAAACCAATATGAGTTTAAAAAAAATTCCAGTAATAAATGCTTAACATTTTCCTGTTATCTGGTGGGAGCTGAACTACCACCCCTTATGGTATGACCTTACACTTATTTTCATACGAAGACAATATAAGGTAAACATTTTCAAGTGATAAATGCTTAACATTTCTACCTGTTATTTGGTGGCAGCTGATTTGCCATCCCTTTTGGTATAACCTTTCACTTATTTTCGTACTTAACAATAATTGGTAAACATTTTCCAGTGATAAATGCTTAACATTTCTACCTATTATTTGGTGGCAGCTGAACTACCACCCATAATGGTATGACCTTACACTTATTTTCGTACTAAACAAAATGAGGTAAACAATTTCCAGTGATAAATGCTTAACATTTCTTTCCACCTGTTATTAAGTGGCAGCGAAACTGCAATCCCTTTTGGTAAAACCTTACACTTATTTCGCACTAAAACAATGTGAGGCTAAACATTTTCCAGTGATAATGCTTATCATTTCTACTTGTTTTTAGGTGTCAGCTGAACTGCCACCCCTTATGGTATAACCTTACACTGACTTTCGTACTAAAACAATATGAGGTAAACATTTTCCAGATTTAAATGCTTAACATTTCTACCTGTTATAAGGTGGCAGCTGAACTGCAATCGCTTTTGGTATAACCTTTCGCTTATTTTCATGCTAAAAAATATGAGGTAAACATTTTCTATTGATAAATGCTTAACATTTATACCTGTTATAAGGTAGCAGCTGAACTGCCACCCATTATTTTATAACCTTACATTTATTTTCGTACTAAAACATTATGAAGTAAACGTTTTCCAGTGATAAATGCTTAACATTTCTACCTGTTATTAGGTGGCATCTGAACTGCCATCCCCTTTGGTACAACCTTACACTTATATTCGTACTAAACAATATGAGGTTAACATTTTCAAGTTATAAATGTTCAACATTTCTACCTGTTATTTGGTGGCAGCTGAAATACCACCCCTATAAGTATGACCTTACACTTATTTTCGTACGAGGACAATATAAGGTAAACATTTTCAAGTGATAAATGCTTAACACTTGACCTGTTATTAGGTGGCAACTGAACTGCCATCCCTTTTGATATAACATTACACTTATTTTCGTACTAAACAATATGAGGTAAACATTTTCCAGTGATACATGCTTAACATTTCTACCTGTTATAAGGAGGCAGCTGAACTGCCATCCCTTTTGGTATAACCATTTACTTATTTTTCGTACTTAACAATAATAGGTAAACATTTTCCAGTGATAAATGCTAAACATTTCTTTCCACCTGTTATTTGGTGGCAACTAAACTACCACCCCTTATGGTATGACCTTACACTTATTTTTGTACTAAACAATGTTAGATGTGAGGTGAACATTATCCAGTGATAAATGCTTAAAATTTCTACCTGTTATAAGGTGGCAGCTGAACAGCCTTTTGGTATAAACTTTCGTACTAAAACAATATGAGGTAAAACATTTTCTGGCGATAAATCCTTAACATTTCTTTCCACCTGTTATTAAGTGGTAGCGAAACTGCCATCCCTTTTGATATAAACTTACACTTATTTCACACTAAAACAATATGAGATTAAACAAAAAAGGATAACACCTTCCTGCTATTAAGTGGCAGCTGAACTGCCATTGCTTTTGGTATAACCTTACACTTATTTTCGTACTAAACAATACGAGGTAAACATTTTTCAGTAATAAATGCTTAACTTTTCTACCCGTTATAAGGTGGCAGCTGAACTGCTATCCCTTTTGGTATAACCTTTCGCTTATTTTCATACTAAAAATATGAGGTAAACATTTTCCATTGATAAATGGTTAACATTTATACCTATAATATGGTGGCAGCTAAACTGCCACCCATTATTTTATAACCTTACACTTATTTTCGTACTAAAACAATATGAAGTAAACGTTTTCCAGTGATAAATGTTTAACATTTCTTCCTGTTATTAGGTGGCAGCTGAACTGCCGTCCCTTTTGGTATTACCTTACACTTACATTCGTACTAAATAATATAAGGTAAACATTTTCCTGTTATAAATGCTTAATATTTCTACTTGTTATTAGGTAGCAGTTCAACTTCCACCCCTTATGGTAAAACCTTACGCTTATTTTCGTTCAAAAACAATGAGGTTAACTTTTTTCAGCGATAAATGCTTAACATTTCTACCTATTATAAGGTTGCAGATCATTTGCCACCCCTTATGGTATAACCCTACACTTTTTTAGTTTTAAAACAATATAAGGTAAACATTTTCCAGTGATAAATGCGTTACATTTCTACCTGTTATTAGGTGGCAGCTAAACTGACACCCCTTATGGTATTACCTTTCACTTATTTTCTTTCTAAAACAAAGAGGTAAACCTTTTCCAGCGACAAATGCGCTATATTCTACCTGTTATTAGGTGGCAGCTGAACTGCTACCCCTTATGGTAAAATCTTACTCTTATTTTCGTAAAATAATAATATGAGGTCAAACATTTTCCAGTAATAAATGCTAAACATTTTTACTTTTTATTAGATGGCAGTTTAACTGCCATCTCTTTTGGTATAAGATTACATTTTTTTTCATACTAAAACAATATGAGGTAAACATTTTACAGTGATAAATGCTAAACAGTTCTACCAGTTATTAGGTTGCAGCTGAACTGACATCCGTTATGGTATAACTTTACACTTATTTTCGTACAAATAAGATATGAGGTAAACATTTTCAAGAGATAAATGCTTAACATTTCTACCTGTTATAAGGTGGCAGCTGAACTGCCATCCCTTTTGGTATAACATTACACTTATTTTCGTACTAAACAATATGAAGTAAAACATTTTCTGGAGATAAATGCTTAAAATTTCTACCTGTTATAAGGTGGCAGCTGAACTGCCATCTCTTTTTAGTATAACCTTACACTTATTCTCCTACTAAACAATATGAGGTAAACAATTTTCAGTGATACACGCTAAATATTTCTAACTGTTATTAGGAGGCAGCTGAACTGCCATCCCTTTTGGCATAACCTTTCACTTATTTTCGTACTTAACAATAATAAGTAAACATTTTCCAGTGTAAAATGCTTAACATTTATTTAGTGGCAGCTGAACTACCACCTCTTATGGTATGACCTGACACTTATTTTCGTACGAAGACAACATGAGGTAAACATTTTCAAGTGATAAATGCTTAACACTTGACCTGTTATTAGGTGGCAACTGAACTGCCATCCCTTTTGGTATAACCTTACACTTATTTTCGTACTGAACAAAATCAGGTTCACATTTTCCAGTGATAAATGCTTAACATTTCTTTCCACCTGTTAGTAAGCGGCAGCGAAACTGCCATTCCTTTCGGTATAAACCATCACTTATTTCACACTAAAACAATATGAGATTAAAAAAAACAATGATAACCCCTTCCTGCTATTAGGTGGCAGCTGAACAGCCATCCCTTTTGGTATAACCTTACAATTATTATCGTACTTAACAATATGAGGTTAACATTTTCCAGTTTTAAATGCTTAACATTTCTATCTGTTATTAGGTGGCAGCTGAACTGCAATCCCTTTTGGTATAAAGTTTCGCTTAAATGTAGTACTAAAAATAATAAGGTAAACATTTTCTATTGATAAATGTTTAACATTTCTACCTATTATAAGGTGGCTGTTAAATTGCCATTCCTTTTGGTATAACCTTATACTTATTTTCGTACAATACAATAAGATGATAACATTTCCCAGTAAAAAATGCTAAGCATTTCTACCTGTTATTATGTGACAGCTGAACTGCCATCCTTTTTGGTATAACCTTAAACTTATTTTCATACTAAACAATGTGAGGTGAACACTTTCCAGTGATAATTGCTTTACATTTCTACCTGTTATTTGGTGGCAGCTGAACTGCTATCCCTTTTGGTTTAATCTTACACTTATTTTCGTACAAAATTAATATGAGGTCAACATACAAATTAGTGTAAAATGCTTAATATTTCTACCAGTTATTAGGTGGCAGCTGAACTGCAAACCCTTTTGGTATAACCTTACAGTTATTCTCGTAAGAATATAATATGAGGTAAACATTTTCCAGTCATAAATGCTTAACATTTCTACCTGTGATTAGGTTGCAGCTGAACTACCACCCTTATGGTATAACCTGACACTTATTTTCGTACGAAGACAATATGAGGTAAACATTTTCAAGTGATTAATGCTTAACACTTGACCTGTTATTAGGTGGCAACTGAACTGCCATCCCTTTTGGTATAACCATACAATTATTTTCAAACTAAACAAAATGAGGTAAACATTTTCCAGTGATAAATGCTTAACATTTCTTTCCACCTGTTATTAAGTGGCAGCGAAACTGCCATTCCTTTCGGTATAAACCATCACTTATTTTACACTAAAACAATATGAGATTAAAAAAACAATGATATTCCCCTTCCTGCTATTAGGTGGCAGCTGAACTTCCATCCCTTTTGGTATAACCTTACACTTATTTTCGTACTAAACAATATGAGGTAAACATTTTCCAGTTTTAAATGCTTAACATTTCTACCTGTTATTAGGTGGCAGCTGAACTGCAATCCCTTTTGGTATTAAGTTTCGCTTAAATGTAGTACTAAAAATAATACGGTAAACATTTTCCATTGATAAATGTTTAACATTTCTACCTATTATAAGGTGGCTGTTGAACTGCCATTCCTTTTGGTATAACCTTATACTTAATTTTGTACAATACAATAAGATGATAACATTTCCCAGTAAAACAGCTTAGCATTTCTACCTGTTATTATGTGACAGCTGAACTGCCATCCCTTTTGGTATAACCTTAAACTTATTTTCATACTAAACAATATGAGGTAAACACTTTCCAGTGATAATTGCTTTACATTTCTACCTGTTAGTTGGTGGCAGCTGAACTGTTATCCCTTTTGGTATAACCTTACACTTATTTTCGTACAAAATTAAGATGAGGTCAATATACAAATTAGTGTAAAATGCTTAACATTTCTACCAGTTATTAGGTGGCAGCTGAACTGCAAACCCTTTTGGTATAACCTTCCAGTTATTCTCGTACGAATATAATATGAGGTAAACATTTTCCAGTCATAAATGCTTAACATTTCTACCTGTTATAAGGTGGTAGCTGAGTTGCCACCCCTTATGGTATAACCTTTTTACTTATTTTCATACTAAACCAATATGAGGTGAACATGTTCCAGTGATAAATGCTTAACATTTCTACCATTTATAAGGTTGCAGCTGAACTGACATAACTTCATCATTATTTTCGTAACAAACAAATATGAGTTTAAAAAATTTCCAGTGATAAATGCTTAACATTTTCCTGTTATCTGATGGGAGCTGAACTACCACCCCTTATGGTATGACCTTACACTTATTTTCATACGAAGACAATATAAGGTAAACATTTTCAAGTGATAAATGCCTAACATTTCTACCTGTTATTTGGTGGCAGCTGATTTGCCATCCCTTTTGGTATAACCTTTCACTTATTTTCGTACTTAACAATAATTGGTAAACATTTTCCGGTGATAAATGCTTAACATTTCTACCTATAATTTGGTGGCAGCTGAACTACCACCCATAATGGTATGACCTTACACTTATTTTCGTACTAAACAAAATGAGGTAAACAGTTTCCAGTGATAAATGCTTAACATTTCTTTCCACCTGTTATTAAGTGGCAGCGAAACTGCCATCCCTTTTGGTAAAACCTTACACTTATTTCGCACTAAAACAATGTGAGGTTAAACATTTTCTAGTGATAATGCTTATCATTTCTACTTGTTTTTAGGTGTCAGCTGAACTGCCACCCCTTATGGTATAACCTTACACTGACTTTCGTACTAAAACAATATGAGGTAAACATTTTCCAGATTTAAATGCTTAACATTTCTACCTGTTATAAGGTGGCAGCTGAACTGCAATCGCTTTTGGTATAACCTTTCGCTTATTTTCATGCTAAAAAATATGAGGTAAACATTTTCCATTGATAAATGCTTAACATTTATACCTGTTATAAGGTAGCAGCTGAACTGCCACCCATTATTTTATAACCTTACACTTATTTTCGTACTAAAACATTATGAAGTAAACGTTTTCCAGTGATAAATGCTTAACATTTCTACCTGTTATTAGGCGGCATCTGAACTGCCATCCCCTTTGGTACAACCTTACACTTATATTCGTACTAAACAATATGAGGTTAACATTTTCAAGTTATAAATGTTCAACATTTCTACCTGTTATTTGGTGGCAGCTGAAATACCACCCCTATTGGTATGACCTTACACTTATTTTCGTACGAGGACAATATAAGGTAAACATTTTCAAGTGATAAATGCTTAACACTTGACCTGTTATTAGGTGGCAACTGAACTGCCATCCCTTTTGATATAACATTACACTTATTTTCGTACTAAACAATATGAGGTAAACATTTTCCAGTGATACATGCTTAACATTTCTACCTGTTATAAGGAGGCAGCTGAACTGCCATCCCTTTTGGTATAACCTTTCACTTATTTTTCGTACTTAACAATAATAGGTAAACATTTTCCAGTGATAAATGCTAAACATTTCTACCTGTTATTTGGTGGAAACTGAACTACCACCCCTTATGGTATGACCTTACACTTATTTTCGTACTAAACAATGTGAGATGTGAGGTGAACATTATCCAGTGATAAATGCTTAAAATTTCTACCTGTTATAAGGTGGCAGCTTAACAGCCTTTTGGTATAAACTTTCGTACTAAAACAATATGAGGTAAAACATTTTCTGGCGATAAATCCTTAACATTTCTTTCCACCTGTTGTTAAGTGGTAGCGAAACTGCCATCCATTTTGATATAAACTTACACTTATTTCACACTAGAACAATATGAGATTAAACAAAAAAGGATAACACCTTCCTGCTATTAAGTGGCAGCTGAACTGCCATTCCTTTTGGTATAACCTTACACTTATTTTCGTACTTAACAATATGAGGTAAACATTTTTCAGTAATACATGCTTAACTTTTCTACCCGTTATAAGGTGGCAGCTGAACTGCAATCCCTTTTGGTATAACCTTTCGCTTATTTTCATACTAAAAATATGAGGTAAACATTTTCCATTGATAAATGGTTAACATTTATACCTATAATATGGTGGCAGCTAAACTGCCACCCATTATTTTATAACCTTACACTTATTTTCGTACTAAAACAATATGAAGTAAACGTTTTCCAGTGATAAATGCTTAACATTTCTTCCTGTTATTAGGTGGCAGCTGAACTGCCGTCCCTTTTGGTATTACCTTACACTTACATTCGTACTAAATAATATAAGGTAAACATTTTCCTGTAATAAATGCTTAATATTTCTACTTGTTATTAGGTAGCAGCTCAACTTCCACCCCTTATGGTAAAACCTTACGCTTATTTTCGTTCAAAAACAATGAGGTTAACTTTTTCCAGCGATAAATGCTTAACATTTCTACCTATTATAAGGTTGCAGCTCATTTGCCACCCCTTATGGTATAACCCTACACTTTTTTCGTTTTAAAACAATATGAGGTAAACATTTTCCAGTGATAAATGCGTTACATTTCTACCTGTTATTAGGTGGCAGCTGAGCTGCCATCCCTTATGGTATAACTTATTTCGTACAATAAACAACATGAGGTAAACATTTCCAGTGATAAATACTTAAAATTTCTACCTGATGCTAGGTGGCAGCTGAGTTGCCACCCCTTATGATATAAACTTACACTTATTTTCGTACTTAAACAATATGAAGTAAACATTTTCCAGTGATAATTGCTTAACATTTCTATCTGTTATTAGGTGGCAGCTAAACTGACACCCCTTATGGTATTACCTTTCACTTATTTTCTTTCTAAAACAAAGAGGTAAACCTTTTCCAGCGATAAATGCGCTATATTCTACCTGTTATTAGGTGGCAGCTGAACTGCTACCCCTTATGGTAAAATCTTACTCTTATTTTCGTAAAATAATAATATGAGGTCAAACATTTTCCAGTAATAAATGCTAAACATTTTTACTTTTTAGTAGATGGCAGTTTAACTGCCATCTCTTTTGGTATAAGATTACATTTTTGTTCATACTAAAACAATATGAGGTAAACATTTTACAGTGATAAATGTTCTACCAGTTATTAGGTTGCAGCTGAACTGACATCCGTTATAGTATAACTTTACACTTATTTTCGTACAAATACAATATGAGGTAAACATTTTCAAGAGATAAATGCTTAACATTTCTACCTGTTATAAGGTGGCAGCTGAACTGCCATCTCTTTTTAGTATAACCTTACACTTATTCTCGTACTAAACAATATGAGGTAAACATTTTCCAGTGATACATGCTAAATATTTCTAACTGTTATTAGGAGGCAGCTGAACTGCCATCCCTTTTGGCATAACCTTTCACTTATTTTCGTACTTAACAATAATAAGTAAACATTTTCCAGTGTAAAATGCTTAACATTTATTTAGTGGCAGCTGAACTACCACCCCTTATGGTATGACCTGACACTTATTTTCGTACGAAGACAACATGAGGTAAACATTTTCAAGTGATAAATGCTTAACACTTGACCTGTTATTAGGTGGCAACTGAACTGCCATCCCTTTTGGTATAACCTTACACTTATTTTCGTACTGAACAAATCAGGTTAACATTTTCCAGTGATAAATGCTTAACGTTTCTTTCCACCTGTTAGTAAGCGGCAGCGAAACTGCCATTCCTTTTGGTATAAACCATCACTTATTTCACACTAAAACAATATGAGATTAAAAAAAAACAATGATAACCCCTTCCTGCTATTAGGTGGCAGCTGAACTGCCATCCCTTTTGGTATAACCTTACAATTATTATCGTACTTAACAATATGAGGTTAACATTTTCCAGTTTTAAATGCTTAACATTTCTATCTGTTATTAGGTGGCAGCTGAACTGCAATCCCTTTTGGTATAAAGTTTCGCTTAAATGTAGTACTAAAAATAATAAGGTAAACATTTTCTATTGATAAATGTTTAACATTTCTACCTATTATAAGGTGGCTGTTGAACTGCCATTCCTTTTGGTATAACCTTATACTTATTTTCGTACAATACAATAAGATGATAATATTTCCCAGTAAAAAATGCTAAGCATTTCTACCTGTTATTATGTGACAGCTGAACTGCCATCCCTTTTGGTATAACCTTAAAGTTATTTTCATACTAGAAAAATATGAGGTAAACATTTTCCAGTGATAAATGTGTTACATTTCTACCTGTTATTAGGTGGCAGCTGAGCTGCCATCCCTTATGGTATAACTTCACTGTTATTTCGTACAATAAACAACATGAGGTAAACATTTCCAGTGATAAATACTTAAAATTTCTACCTGATGCTAGGTGGCAGCTGAGTTGCCACCCCTTATGATATAAACTTACACTTATTTTCGTACTTAAACAATATGAAGTAAACTTTTTCCAGTGATAATTGCTTAACATTTCTATCTGTTATTTAGTGGCAGCTGAACTGCCATCCCTTATGGAATAACCTTACACTTATTTTCGTGTTAAACAATATGACGTGAACATTTTCCAGTGATAAATGCTTAAAATTTCTACCTGTTATTAGGTGGCAGCTAAACTGACACCCCTTATGGTATTACCTTTCACTTATTTTCTTTCTAAAACAAAGAGGTAAACCTTTTCCAGCGATAAATGCGCTATATTCTACCTGTTATTAGGTGGCAGCTGAACTGCTCCCCCTCATGGTAAAATCTTACTCTTATTTTCGTAAAATAATAATATGAGGTTAAACATTTTCCAGTAATAAATGCTAAACATTTTTACTTTTTATTAGATGGCAGTTTAACTGCCATCTCTTTTGGTATAAGATTACATTTTTTTCATACTAAAACAATATGAGGTAAACATTTTACAGTGATAAATGCTAAACAGTTCTACCAGTTATTAGGTTGCAGCTGAACTGACATCCGTTATGGTATAACTTTACACTTATTTTCGTACAAATACAATATGAGGTAAACATTTTCAAGAGATAAATGCTTAACATTTCTACCTGTTATAAGGTGGCAGCTGAACTGCCATCCCTTTTGGTATAACATTACACTTATTTTCGTACTAAACAATATGAAGTAAAACATTTTCTGGAGATAAATGCTTAAAATTTCTACTTGTTATAAGGTGGCAGCTGAACTGCCATCTCTTTTTAGTATAACCTTACACTTATTCTCGTACTAAACAATATCAGGTAAACATTTTCCAGTGATACATGCTAAATATTTCTAACTGTTATTAGGAGGCAGCTGAACTGCCATCCCTTTTGGCATAACCTTTCACTTATTTTCGTACTTAAAAATAATAAGTAAACATTTTCCAGTGTAAAATGCTTAACATTTATTTAGTGGCAGCTGAACTACCACCCCTTATGGTATGACCTGGCACTTATTTTCGTATGAAGACAACATGAGGTAAACATTTTCAAGTGATAAATGCTTAACACTTGACCTGTTATTAGGTGGCAACTGAACTGCCATCCCTTTTGGTATAACCTTACACTTATTTTCGTTCTGAACAAAATCAGGTTAACATTTTCCAGTGATAAATGCTTAACATTTCTTTCCACCTGTTAGTAAGCGGCAGCGAAACTGCCATTCCTTTCGGTATAAACCATCACTTATTTCACACTAAAACAATATGAGATTAAAAAAAACAATGATAACCTCTTCCTGCTATTAGGTGGCAGCTGAACTGCCATCCCTTTTGGTATATTGTTACAATTATTATCGTACCAAACAATATTAGGTTAACATTTTCCAGTTTTAAATGCTTAACATTTCTATCTGTTATTAGGTGGCAGCTGAACTGCAATCCCTTTTGGTATTAAGTTTCGCTTAAATGTAGTACTAAAAATAATAAGGTAAACATTTTCTATTGATAAATGTTTAACATTTCTACCTATACTGAGGGACTTTAAAAACGCACCATTTTACATTCTCTGTCTCTTCCACATGATTAATTTGAGGATGTTTTCTTTATCATTTTTCATCCTATTGCAAAATGGACCATGAATTGCCATTATTTCGATTTGCTCATGCAGTTCATTCTGACGTAATATCGACGTAAGTGTTTTTCAACAATTGACGTCTGACAAATTTGATTTTGATTTAATTTGATAACAAACACTTTTAAGTGGTAGCCAGATGTCTTCACAAATGGAAAAACACAAAAGTTTTCAGAACTAATCGTTTTATTACACTCGCACTCGCAGCGTGTCTTTGCTAACGTCAGTCTTAAATTTTCAAACATCAATAACAGACGGGTGCCGTCCGCGCATGTCGCGATACTTTTGTCTGTTATGCAACTGATTGAAGAGTATCTGTTGGCAACAAAAATGTTTTGATTATTCCTGATCCTTAGGATATAAACGGCCAATTACGTCAAAAATCAATGACGTCTTCTGAACGTTGCTAGAGGCCTAAACCTTCATGATTTGAGTTTGTCTTTCCTTTTGCTTTCAAGAACAAACATCGGTTCGAAAACTTTTTTTCCTTCATAATGGAAGGTATGGGGACTCTGTGACTTTTCGAATTTGAGTTGTCTCAGAATTATCGCGACGTCATGGCAATCATAAGCCACAGCGTTTCGATTTTCTTATTGAATGCAAGCTAAATGACGGAACTTGTCAATTATATTTTTCACATAATGAAAATATCAAATTTTCGACATAAATTAGCATTTAAGCAGGTGGTGCGTTTTTAAAGTCCTTCAGTATATTATAAGGTGGCTGTTGAACTGCCATTCCTTTTGGTATAACCTTATACTTATTTTTGTACAATACAATAAGATGATAACATTTCCCAGTAAAAAATGCTAAGCATTTCTACCTGTTATTATGTGACAGCTGAACTGCCATCCCTTTTGGTATAACCTTAAACTTATTTTCATACTAAACAATGTGAGGTGAACACTTTCCCGTGATAATTGCTTTACATTTCTACCTGTTATTTGGTGGCAGCTGAACTGCTATCCCTTTTGATATAATCTTACACTTATTCTCGTATAAAATTAATATGAGGTCAACATACAAATTAGTGTAAAATGCTTAACATTTCTACCAGTTATTAGGTGGCAGCTGAACTGCAAACCCTTTTGGTATAACCTTACAGTTATTCTCGTACGATTATAATATGAGGTAAACATTTTCCAATCATAAATGCTTAACATTTCTACCTGTGATTAGGTTGCAGCTGAACTACCACCCTTATGGTATGACCTGACACTTATTTTTGTACGAAGACAATATGAGGTAAACATTTTCAAGTGATAAATGCTTAACACTTGACCTGTTATTAGGTGGCAACTGAACTGCCATCCCTTTTGGTATAACCTTACAATTATTTTCAAACTAAACAAAATGAGGTAAACATTTTCCAGTGATAAATGCTTAACATTTCTTTCCACCTGTTATTAAGTGGCAGCGAAACTGCCATTCCTTTCGGTATAAACCATCACTTATTTTACACTAAAACAATATGAGATTAAAAAAAACAATGATAACCCCTTCCTGCTATTAGGTGGCAGCTGAACTTCCATCCCTTTTGGTATAACCTTACACTTATTTTCGTACTAAACAATATGAGGTAAACATTTTCCAGTTTTAAATGCTTAACATTTCTACCTGTTATTAGGTGGCAGCTGAACTGCAATCCCTTTTGGTAAAAAGTTTCGCTTAAATGTAGTACTAAAAATAATACAGTAAACATTTTCCATTGATAAATGTTTAACATTTCTACCTATTATAAGGTGGCTGTTGAACTACCATTCCTTTTGGTATAACCTTATACTTATTTTTGTACAATACAATAAGATGATAACATTTCCCAGTAAAAAATGCTTAGCATTTCTACCTGTTATTATGTGACAGCTGAACTGCCATCCCTTTTGGTATAACCTTAAACTTATTTTCATACTAAACAATGTGAGGTAAACACTTTCCAGTGATAATTGCTTTACATTTCTACCTGTTATTTGGTGGCAGCTGAACTGTTATCCCTTTTGGTATAACCTTACACTTATTTTCGTACAAAATTAATATGAGGTCAATATACAAATTAGTGTAAAATGCTTAACATTTCTACCAGTTATTAGGTGGCAGCTGAACTGTAAACCCTTTTGGTATAACCTTCCAGTTATTCTCGTACGAATATAATATGAGGTAAACATTTTCCAGTCATAAATGCTTAACATTTCTACCTGTGATTAGGTTGCAGCTGAACTACCACCCCTTATGGTATGACCTGACACTTATTTTCGTACGAAGACAATTTGAGGTAAACATTTTCAAGTGATAAATGCTTAACACTTGACCTGTTATTAGGTGGCAACTGAACTGCATCCCTTTTGGTATAACCTTACAATTATTTTCAAACTAAACAAAATGAGGTAAACATTTTCCAGTGATTAATGCTTAACTTTTTATTCCACCTGTTATTAAGTGGCAGCGAAACTGCCATCCCTTTCGGTATAAACCATCACTTATTTTACACTAAAACAATATGAGATTAAAAAAACAATGATAACCCCTTCCTGCTATTAGGTGGCAGCCGAACTGCCATCCCTTTAAGTATAACCTTTCACTTATTTTCGTACTAAACAATATGAGGTTAACATTTTCCAGTTTTAAATGCTTAACATTTCTACCTGTTATTAGGTGGCAGCTGAAGCGCAATCCCTTTTGGTATAAAGTTTCGCTTAAATTTCGTACTAAAATAATAAGGTAAACATATTCCATTGATAAATGCTTAACATTTCTACCTATTATAAGGTGGCTGTTGAACTGCCATTCCTTTTGGTATAACCTTATACTTATTTTCATAAAATACAATACGATGATAACATTTCCCAGTAAAAATGCTTAGCATTTCTACCTGTTATTAGGTGACAGCTGAACTGCCATCCCTTTTAGTATAACCTTAAACTTATTTTCATACTAAACAATGTGAGCACTTTCCAATGATAATTGCTTAACATTTCTACCTGTTATTTGGTGGCAGCTGAACTGCTATCCCTTTTGGTATAACCTTACAGTTATTCTCTTACGAATATAATATGAGGTAAACATTTTCCAGTCATAAATGCTTAACATTTCTACCTGTGATTAGGTTGCAGCTGAACTACCACCCCTTATGGTATAACCTCACACTTTATTTCGTAAAAAAAAGGTTACCATTTTAGAGTGATAAATGCTTAACATTTCTACCGGTTTTTTGATGGCAGCTGAACGGCTATAGTTTTTGGTATAACCTTACACTTATTTTTGTTTTAAACAATATGAAGTAAACATTTTCCAGTGATTAATGCTAAACATTGCTACCTGTTATTAGGTGGCAGCTGAACTGCCATCCCTTTTGGTATAATCTTTCACTTATTTTCGAACTAAACAATATGAGGTAAACATTTTCCAGTGATAAATGCTTAACATTTCTACCTGTTATTAGGTGGCAGCTGAACTGCCACCCCGTTTGGTATAACCATTTGCTTATTTTCGTACTAAACAATATGAGGTTAACATTTTCCAGTGATAAATGCTTAACATTTCTACCTGTTATTAGGTGGCAGCTGAGTTGCCATCCCTAATGTATAACCTCACACTTATCTTCGTGCTAACACAATATAAGGTAACATTTACCAGTGATAAATGCTAAACAGTTCTACCGGTTATAAGTTTTGCAGCTGAACAGGAACCCCTTATGGTATAACCTTACACTTATTTTCGTAAAAAACAATATGAGGTTAAACATTTTCCAGTGATAAATTCTTGACATTTCTACCTGTTATAAGGTGGCAGCCGAGTTGCCACCCCTTATGGTATAACCTCTTTACTTATTTTCGTACAAAACCAATATGAGGTGAACATTTTCCATTGATAAATGCTTAACATTTCTACCATTTATAAGGTTGCAGCTGAACTGACAACTTTATCATTATTTTCGTAACAAACCAATATGAGTTTAAAAATATCCAGTGATAAATGCTTAACATTTTCCTGTTATCTGGTGGGAGCTGAACTACCATCCCTTATGGTATGACTTACACTTATTGTCATACGAAGACAATATGAGGTAAACATTTTCAAGTGATAAATGCTTAACATTTCTACCTGTTATTTGGTGGCAGCTGAATTTGCCATCCCTTTTGGTATAACATTACACTTATTTTCGTACTAAACAATATTAGGTAAACATTTTCCAGTGATACATGCTTAACATTTCTACCTGTTATTAGGAGGCAGCTGAACTGCCATCCCTTTTGGTATAACCTTTCGCTTATTTTCGTACTTAACAATAATTGGTTAACATTTTCCAGTGATAAATGCTTAACATTTCTACCTGTTACTTGGTGGCAGCTAAACTACCACCCATAATGGTATGACCTTACACTTATTTTCGTACAAAGACAATATGAGGTAAACATTTTCAAGTGAAAAAAGCTTAACACTTGACCTGTTATTAGGTTTCCAGTGATAAATGCTTAACATTTCTTTCAACCTGTTATTAAGTGGCAGCGAAACTGCCATCTCTTTTGGTATAAACCATCACTTATTTCGCACTAAAACAATATGAGGTTAAACATTTTCCAGTGATATTGCTTATCATTTCTACTAGTTTTTAGGTGGCAGCTGAACTGCCATCCCTTTTAGTATAACCTTTCACTTATTTTCGTACTAAACAATATGAGGTAAACATTTTCCAGATTTAAAATGCTTAACATTTCTACCTATTATAAGGTGACAGCTGAACTGCAATCGCTTTTGGTATAACCTTTCGCTTATTTTCATACTAAAAAATATGAGGTAAACATTT
This sequence comes from Loripinus fragilis, assembly GCA_964019695.1. Lineage (NCBI taxonomy): Eukaryota > Metazoa > Mollusca > Bivalvia > Lucinida > Lucinidae > Loripinus > Loripinus fragilis. The sequence goes on from OZ026528.1 coordinate 6,744,240, forward strand.
TCCATTGATAAATGCTTAACATTTATACCTGTAATAAGGTAGCAGCTGAACTGCCACCCATTATTTTATAACCTTACACTTATTTTCGTACTAAAACATTATGAAGTAAACGTTTTCCAGTGGTAAATGCTTAACATTTCTACCTGTTATTAGGTGGCATCTGAACTGCCATCCCCTTTGGTACAACCTTACACTTATATTCGTACTAAACAATATGAGGTTAACATTTTCAAGTTATAAATGTTCAACATTTCTACCTGTTATTTGGTGGCAGCTGAAATACCACCCCTTATGGTATGACGTTACACTTATTTTCGTACGAGGACAATATGAGGTAAACATTTTCAAGTGATAAATGCTGAACACTTGACCTGTTATTAGGTGGAAACTGAACTGCCATCCCTTTTGATATAACATTACACTTATTTGCGTACTAAACAATATGAGGTAAACATTTTCCAGTGATACATGCTTAACATTTCTACCTGTTATTAGGAGGCAGCTGAACTGTCATCCCTTTTGGTATAACTTTCACTTATTTTTCGCACTTATCAATAATAGGTAAACATTTTCCAGTGATAAATGCTAAACATTTCTACCTGTTATTTGGTGGCAACTGAACTACCACCCCTGATGGTATAACCTTACACTTATTTTCGTACTAAACAATGTGAGATGTGAGGTGAACATTATCCAGTGATAAATGCTTAAAATTTCTACCTGTTATAAGGTGGCAGCTGAACAGCCTTTTGGTATAAACTTTCGTACTAAAACAATATGAGTTAAAACATTATCCGGCGATAAATCCTTAACATTTCTGTCCACCTATTATTAAGTGGTAGCGAAACTGCCATCCCTTTTGGTATAAACTTACACTTATTTCGCACTAAAAAAAAATATGAGATTAAAAAAAATGATAACCCCTTCCTGCTATTAGGTGGCAGCTGAACTGCCATTCTTTTTGGTATAACCTTACACTTATTTTCGCATTAAAACAATATGAGGTTAAACATTTTCCAGTGATAAATGCGTTATATTTTTACCTTTTATTAGGTGGCAGTTTAACTGCCATCCCTTTTGGTATAACCTTACACATATTTTCGTACTAAAACAATATGAGGTAAATATTTTCCAGTGATATATGGTTAACATTTCTACCTATTATTAGGTGGCAGTTGAACTGGCACTTGTTATGGTATAACCTTACACTTATTTTCGTACTAAAAAATATGAAGTAAACATTTTCCAGTGATAAATGCTAAACAATTCTACCGGTTATTAGGTTGCAGCTGAACTGGCACCCGTTATGGTATAACCTTATACTTATTTTCGTAAAAAACAAAATGAGGTTAAACATTTTCCATTGATAAATGCTTAACATTTCTACCTGTTATTATGTGGCAGCTTAACTGCCATCCCTTTTGGTATAACCTTACACTTGTTTTCGTACTAAACAATATGAGGTTAACCTTTTCCAGTAGTAAATGCTTTGCATTGCTACCTGTTATTAGGTGGCAGCTGAACTGTCATTCCTTTTGGTACAACCTTTCACTTATTTTCGTACTAAACAATATGAGGTTAACACTTTCCAGTGATAAATGTTAACATTTCGACCTAGTATTAGGTGGCAGATGAAATGACATCCCTTATGGTATAATCTTACTCTTATTTTCGTAAAATAATATGAGGTTAAACATTTTCCAGTGATAAATGCTAAACATTTCTACCTGTCATTAGGTGGCAATTTAACTGCCAATCTTTTTGGTATAACCTTACACTTATTTTCGTACTAAACATATGAGGAAAACATTTTCCAGTGATATATGCTTAACATTTCTACCTGTTATTAAGTGGCAGCTGAGTGGCCACCCCTTATGGTATAACCTTACACTTATTTTTATCGTACTAAACAATATGAGTAAACATTTGCAGTGATAAATGCTTAACATTTCTACCTGTTATAAGGTGGCTGTTGAACTGCCACCCCTTTTGGTATAACCTTACGTTTATTTTCGTACTAAACAATATGCGGTAAACATTTTCCAGTAATAAATGCATAACATTTCTTTCTATTTTAGGTGGCAGCTTAGCTGAGCTGCCACCCTTTTGGTATAAACTTTCGTACAAAAACCATATGAGAATAAATATTTTCTGGCGATAATTCCTTAACATTTCTTTCCACCTGTTATTAAGGGGCAGCGAAACTGCCATCCCTTTTGGTATAAACTTACACTTATTTTCGTACTTAAACAATATGAGATTGAAAAAAGATAACCCATAACATTTCTTCCTGCCACTAGGTGGCAGCTGAACTGCCTTTCCTTTTGGTATAACCTTACACTAATTTTCGTACTAAAAATATGAGGTAAATATTTTCCAGTGATAAATGCCTAAAATACCTACCTGTTATTAGGTGGCAGCTAAACTGCCATCCCTTTTGGTATATTCTTTCACTTTTCTTCGTACTAAAATATGATGTAAAATTTTCAGTGATAAATGCTTATCATTTCTACCTTTTATAAGGTGGCAGCTGAACTGCCATCTCTTTTTAGTATTGCCTTATACTTATTTTCGAACTAAACAATATGAGGTAAACATTTTCTGGTGATAAATGATTAACATTTCTACCTGTTATAAGGTTGCTGCTGAACTGCAACCCCTTTTGGTATAACCTTACACTTATTTTCGTACTAAACAATATGAGGTAAACATATTCCAGTGATAAATGCTTAACAATTCTATCTGTTATTAAGTGGCAGCTGAGCTGCCTCCTTTTTGGTATTTACTTTCGTACTAAAACAATATGAGGTAAAACATTTTCTGATAATACATTTCTTTCCACCTGTTAGTAAGTGGCAGCGAAACTGCCATCCCTTTTGGTATAAACTTTCACTAATTTCGCACTAAAACAATATGTGATTAAAGAAAAAACAATGATTGCCCCTAACATTTCTTCCTGCTAGTAGGTGGCAGCGGAACTACCATCCCATTTGGTTTAAACTGACACTTATTTTCGAACTAAAACAATATGAGGTAAACTTTTTCAGGCGAAAGGTCCTTAACATTTAGTCAATCCTGTGAAATTGTATCTTAGCGTATAAGTTTATTTTAAATAAATAAATAAAAACTGCATAAACATGAAAAGCTTGCAAAGACTTCCATCAGACAATGTAGATTACAATGCTGTTACGAGCACAAGTAACATTATGTCTGAGATAAAAATGTGGATAGACTCAACTACATGTATGCGGTTCTGACGGCTTTTTACTTCCCAAGTTTTCGCCAATTGTCTGTCTGTCTGTCTGTCTGTCTGAGACGTTTCTCTCTCTCTCTCTCCAGTGAGCTAGTGCTTGTCACATCTGTGATCATTAGCTTGGTCATTTTAAATGGACCTTCCGATCTGTTAAAGGTTCGTATCCCAAAGATGTACGTGGAAAATTGTTTGTAAAACGTGCAGGGACAACGATCCGATTAATCCTAGCTAGCCCTCATGTCATCTTAAAGTGCGAGCAGTGAAGGCTTGGACAACATTTCCCAAACGCGCATGCCCGTCTGAGCCTTCGGATGATGTGCTGGTTCCTAAACAAATACATTTAATTATCATCTAATTCTTCTTATCCTTTTCCTGCTGAGTACGACAATACACACACAATTGTTCCTGGTCGTGTTATTACATCTTTGCATGCTATCTGCGATCTGTTATTGTATGCTGGCAACCTATGAAAATAGTTTGAAACCAGATCAGGACGTCGGTCCTGACCAGGATTAAAACCGTTAGACATTCTGATAGTGTTCATGAAAGACATAATTGAAAGTTATTAATTGAATAAAGTCAGCAGAGCACGACGAAAGCAAGAAAATTACCCAGCTTTCAAAGAGGCGGGTGTGACAAGACGTAATTGCTAGTAATTGTTGACGTAGAAAACAATTAAAAGTTAATTATTTCTATTTCAAAAGAAATTAATCAAGAAATATGACTAATAATTCTGTACAAACTGTTGCCTCAAACATTCAGCAATCACGAGGCCACGCCATGATGGACAAATATTGTGAGAAACCCTCTTACTTGGACATTTCTAACAACCCATTGTCTTAAACTGGTGCTTAACAATCGACGAACGTGGATGCAAATCTCTTCAAACAAAGCTTTCAATAGCCATTTGTCGCCTGGCAAATGGCAATCGAAAGCTCTGTTTCTAACGATTTTGATCTACGTTCGTCGATGGTATTATCGATTTCGATTGCCGCCTACCCGATGTTGGTTTGTGATTGCATGTTCAAATAATAATACACAGAGTTAAAGCCTTTTCGTTGACGTTAACACAACCAATTTACGTTTTTATCTGTATCTGTCTTAAAATTCTGCTATGAACATAATGGACCTTGGCATAAGTTCGTGTGTGCTGGGCATTTTTCAGCGGGTTTGTTGTCTTCTGCTGATTTTAAATCAATTTTTTCAGAGTGTCAAACAGTTGGATTCAGAACAGGCCCGACAGAGTTACAGTTTCGACGCAAACATTAACATGAGAAGATTTCTTTTCGTGTTCACATAGAAGGCGCAGACGTAAAGATACAGGAGGCGGTATTTCACTGGGTTCTGATAAAGCAAAAACAAAAATGGGATAGATATGAGAAGCTTTTTATAGTTGTAAATTCTATGACCCAGCCAAACAATCAATGGCCGTAATATATTTAATTGTAAGGGGTTTTGATGTGTTGCTTTATGTCCCAGTCACCAGCTATGGTTATGGTGGGACGGTCACTTCACCTAACCAAATTTTTTCCAGGGCAAGCTTTAACTACTTCGTGCAGATACTTTTGCTTTTAACTGACAACAACCATTCTTGAAGGAAGCAGCGGAACCGTAAAAATATTTCAAGACCTATCTCCACCAAAGTAAAGGACTGGACCAGTATCGAACTCGCGACCTCTGAATCTACAGCCAGACACGCATAGTAGGCAGACACGTTATCGACTGCGTTACACGGCCCGGTGTGTAAGGGGCGTGATTCAAAATCAATCTCAACCAAAACATACGCCGTTGATACTCAAAAGAACCCGCCTCCATAAGGCGGTTTTTGGAGCATAAAAATAAATATTTCAACAACTGGACTAGAACAAATTCACATTTTTGACAAAATTGTCTATTAATTTTAAACTGCAAATAACAACTACTACCTGTTTTTGCAACATATACTGGTGCCCGTTAGGCGCAAGGACTTCCGTCGTATGAGGAAGGCATTGGAGGACGCAGGCTCTTTCAGTCTCAACTACTACTACCTACATGTACAACATATAGTGTAAGCCAGGTAGACTCCTGCTATTCTATCATATTATGTAGAAACAGGAGGACATAGCTTTTTTCAGTCCTAACTACTTCAACCTACATATACAATATATAGCGTGAGCAAGGCAGGCTCCAACTCTTCTATCATATTAAGTAGAAACAGGAGAACATAGCATCTTTCAGTCATAACTACTACTACCAACATGTACAACATATGGCGTGAGCTCGGCCGGCTCTGAAATAGTTTTTCTATCATATTATGTAGATACAGGAGGGCATAGCTTCTTTCAGTCATAACTACTACTACCTACATGTACAACATATAGTGTGAGCCAGACAGACTCCAGCTCTTTTATCATATTATGTAGACATAGGAGGATACAACTTCTTACAGTCCTAACTACTTGGACCTACATGTACAAGATATAGTGTGAGCCAGACAGACTCCAGCTCTTCTATCATATTATGTAGACATAGGAGGATACAACTTCTTATAGTCGAAACAACTACTACCTACATGTACAACATTTGCTGGTTGTCCTAGTTTTCGTGGTAATAACGTTTCAGAGTAAAACTAGTTATGTCAAAGTATCCATGTTTCAATTAACGTATTTGGATATACATATCTCCGCTGAATTTGATAACTATTGCTCACCATTAATGTGCTGACAGGTTAAATCCAGATCGATTCCGGGCTGGGTCACTTACCCAACAAGCACCAGTTCTTGTGTTAACCGTCGCAAATCCATTTTATATAAATAATTTCCAAATTTCTTGTCAGTAAGATGCCATGGAATTATAGTTTCATTCTAATATAGTAGGTTTTTAGTCATTTTTTTAACAAAGCAACCTTTCAATTTATTCTTGTGACGATCAGTTTAAGCTGTCTGTTGTCATCGTTAGCTTTCTGACATTTGTAAAATGGCGGCTGTCACGTTTAGAAATAATTACGTCATAGTGACGTCATTGATGACGTCATGTCACTGGATAGATATTGGATGACGAGCGAATTAAATTGAATCAGTAACTTACGAAATTGTATTGCTCAATTTCTAGAAGTAGGAAAATTGTGGCTTCTTTTCTGCCATACCACGATTTCTGGAGCTACAACGAGTACTGGTACATCTACCATATAGTGTGAGCCAGTCAGGATCCAACTCTTCCGTCATATTAAGTAGACATAGGAGGACAGAGCCTCTTACAGACGACACCTACCTAAATGTACAACATATAGTGTGAGTAAGGAAGCCTCCAGCTCTCCTATCATAATTTAAGACATAGGAGGACACAGCCTCTTTCAGTCATAACTCCTACTACCTACATGTAAAACATAATGTGTGAGCCAGGCAGTCTTCAACTCTTCTATCATATTATGTAAACAAAAGTACTACCCAACAAAAGTTTAGCACGGATGAATAAAAAATGAGTTTTTATTTGAGCAAATGGCTTTAAGTTATAAAATATCTGCTAAAATGATGGTTTGATGTGTGATAAAGTTGAGGAAAGCAATTGGTGTACCCCCAACCTCTACCATCATCTAATCAGACCATAACCTCTACCACAATTTAGTCAGAGCCCAACCTGTACCACCATCTATTCTGAGCCAAACATCTATACACAATCAAGTCAGACCCCAACCTCTACCACCATATATTAAGAGCCCAACCTCGACCACAATTTAGTCAAATCTTGACATCTATCACCAGCTAATCAGACCCTAAACTCCCTCACCATCTAACCAAAGCCCTACCTCTTCCACCATCTAGTCAGATCCCAACCACTACCACCATCTAGTCAGAGCTCAACAACTACAAACATCTAGTGCCATCAGATGATACCCCAATATCTACCACCATCTGGTCAGACGCATACCTATACCACCCTCTAGTGCCATGAATATCGAAATAAATGCAGCAAAGAGTTTAGGCTACGTTTGAAAAATTCTGGACGTATAGCTATTTCCCTGTTACATTATTTGATTGGTTTGGCACTGCATGCTGTTTAGCACATCCCCTCGCTGTTGATCTTTTCCTTGCAATCAGCTACTCATAATCATAGATAACACAGATGTCTATGCCTATATATTTCTCAACATCATTTGTTATGATGCTCATTAGAATTGTCTCCAAACACGTCAGGCTCAAAGCATGATTTTTAGTTTTAGAAGAAAATACAAACATTGACTTGTCTGATTGAAAACCAAATTCACGTGGGCTTGAATTATAGCAATATTCTGTAATTAAAAATGAAAGGATTCTATTATTCAAAATTTCCACATTGAGCAACAGGTGGTTTAACCCACGTATCAATTAAGCTTCAATTTTGCTATAATTATCACAATTTGTTAATTCAGCTTCTTTTGTTGCGTTTTCTATTAATCGTAATTAGATGACTCTTTCATCGTTAGTGAAATCGTTATCCTTCTAAATTAGTGTACAATGCAATCAGATCAAGCCTGACAGGTGTGAGATCTTGACCAATACTGTTTTACTGTCTGACACTATTCCTGAAAAACTTTTTTTTCAAAATAGATATAAATTTGAAATCATCAAACAACAAAGACATGTGCAAGGTTACCAGCATGCAAAGAGTAAACATTGACAACATCTGCTAAAATACTAAAATTTCACCTACTGTATCCTGACCCAGCAGGGTCAAAATAAAGTGGTGGCATTTTAACATCGGCGTCCGCGATACTCTCATCCGAGAAGGAAATGAGTCATATCAGCTCTTTTCAAACTAGTGGAAAGTTCCACAAAGTTCGATAAGTACCAAATTCTCATGGGCAGGCTGAAATTCAACTTCTGACAAGTCGTACAAGCATTTTCAATTTTGTCATAGTAGGCCCAGAAATATGCACACTCTGGTTTCAGTTTTTTGATGCATTCTTTGCTTCCAAAGAATACCCTTTTAAGAACATATTTGTCGTCAAAACAGCTGGTGCCTGGGACTGTGTGGCGGCGGTAGAACGTCTCCCTGCCCTTCACTATAGTGTAGATTTTATTTTCTTGCCCTTTGGGATCATGGGTTTCATTGTGGAACTTTGAAACTACTAGAGGGTCACTGATGAGGCCTAAATGGCCGAAATTAGCTAGTCTGGTCCAGAAAATATGCACACTCTGGTTTCAGTTCTTTGATGCATTCTTTGTGAAAATTAAGTTTTAATTGCGCGTACTTAAAAGTGTAAGCAAGTCTGCGTGTAATTTGTAGCTAGATACTTGTTTTCTTGTTTGTTCTAGGATAGTTGGACCTCGTTGTGTAAATACCAGTCTTTCTGAGTTTGCGGTAGTGTAAAGCTCCAAGCAGCCTGTTTAGAAACAATAAAGGAGCCGATCATCGCTCGGATGAGTAAGCCAGTCACACCTTTGTTGTTCGCATGCAAAAAGATAAGAATCCGTCACACCGAGGATCATATGGATGTTCTCTTTTCTTCTGATCCTCTCCTTGCAACAAGCTAGGCTCATAATTAAATGTTCTTTGCGCATGCTCAACGCAATAAGCATCGTGCGACGAAAAAAATGTCATCAGCATAATTATTATATCAGCAATCGGGATTTAGACTTAATTGGTGTTTTGGTCAGTTCACTTATTTCGAGCTTGTTGAAATGCCATACACATAATTGTTTTATAGGAACTGAGAGTAAAACTAACCGTAAAGATACACTCCTTCGACATACCCCTCATAGCTATAAGGGCGTTTTTTACTCACAGGCACAATCCACGTTTCCAAAGATCACGTGTTCTGTGTGGGCTTGTAGATACTATAAGACAGCGCTCCTCGACATTACATTTCATATGCGGCCTGCAAAGAAGATAAGATGCATCTAAAACTTGTAAGTAGATTTTTCATAATTATTATTAAATAAGCAACGGTGGTAATATTTCGCTTTTCAAAAAAATGAAAAAAAAATATTGATGGTTGTTTTGTTTTTTAATTTATTTATTCATGTTTTTTTTCTATTTTTTATTTATTTATTTTTACCTAGCGGTACAAACTTTTCACGGTTTCACCCTTTAAAGTATACGTCCGCAATCGTGTTAACATATAGAAATATCATTAGAATAATTTGTAGCCAATATTTCTAAAAAATGTTTTCAGGTTGATTAGTAGCCAAAATATTTCTTAGAAACGTTTTGGGTCATGGTGAATTGCATCTGGACTTCCAAAGCGAGAACATATTAGAGTGGATTTCGTGTTTGTCATGCTTTCGTGTCTGTTCATTGCAGCCTTCTGGTCACCTGCTGGGAAAGGGCTGACCTCTTGGCTCTCTTGTATGTGATGTTTTCTTGTGTTTTTGTCACTTTTCCATGTGCTGTCCTTGGTCAGGTCTGGTGCTTGATTGTACCGATTCCTGATCTTTGCCTTTTTGCTTAATTTGAACGTTGAGAATTTATTTCAGAAAACGGCTCACAATTACTGAACCGGACATGCCCTGCCAGTAAAATCTTTCAATAAGACAAAGCCTTGATGTTATTAAACTTTTTTTCATGCTCAACTCAACTGAGCACGGAATTTCATCTGCTCATAAGATCTGCTGAATATTTTAAAAATAACAACAACTGTTTCATTAAAAAAAATCTGGTTTGATGTCCTCGAGTCTATGTACTATTTATAAAATGTAATAAATCATATGTCTTACTTCTATTACGCATTGGTGATAATTTCGATGATTTCAATCTCTTACCATATGACATCTTGTCTGTTTGGGACTCTCATCCCATCAGGTCGACCTATGTCTCTGCGCTTGTGCTTAGTCAAGTCAACATGGTTTTGCCTGTTCCAAACAAGCGTGTAGTAGTTTTCCTCCCGGCAATCAGCTTTAACCATCACCAAACAGGACACGACCGCCTTGCTGGTATTGTGTCAGCATACTGGTTGCTGTAAATAGTAAGCCACTTTTATCACTTTTTGCAACCAGACACATTGAGTGAAACTACCCTCCCTGTCTCATGGCTTGAAGGGGTGCGCCAACAAACCTAAACGGCGGAACACTATGACATACTACAATGGCATAGGCGCACTTCGAATCGAACTATAGTCCCTTCTATAGTAACGAAAGTTTGATTCAAACACCTATAGTCGCTACTAGGGTGACGTCACGAACCTTCTAGAGATCAACGGCGGGTCGGAGCACCGTTTCTTTAGTAGATAGGCTGGTTCCCTACTTTAGACCTATCTAGCACGATGGGTTTAAGATCTGGCACGATGTGTTCAAGATCGGTCAGTAGCCACAAAATGATATGTTTTTTTGTAAAATAAACCTAGCTGAGCATAATTTTTGGTCCCACTTATTCGTAATTGGTTATAAGAAAGCGCTGTGCAGTTTGTAACATCCTTTTTGTCTACGATGAAGAATTGAAGTGGAGCATACAGGGCTATTATTTTTGTTTACTTGCCAACCAACTAAAAGTTCCATCTTTAGTCATTCTGATGTAAACGTGTGTGTGCATCTATTACGTAAGAACTAAAGTAGGAACATTAGTTCGATTCGAAGTGCGCCTAAATGGTTGCAACAAAAGACATGACAAGTATTAGCTTTCCAAAAAAGCTTGTGGTCGTTTGGCCCTATCATTGTATATTTTCTTTTACACTGCATGCTTCCTTTTTGAACTTCTCGAGCTTGTCTATGTACATGTACATTTGTTCTAAGAGCTCTGATTATTACCGTCTGAACTGTGAGTTTTTAGACGAAGTCTTATAATTTCATTGTTGGTCTAGAAATGCTAACTTGATCTCAATAACGCATCAGCGGAACTACCGCGAAATCGCGTAACCGTAAATTTGTTCGTTCATTACATCTGGGACCTTTCACGCTAGTGGTATCGTCACGGAAAAGACAAACTAACGTAGGTACTCTCGCTTGTTTTGATTTTTGTAAAAAAATGAGCTAATTACATAAAAATCCTGCAATGCTATTCCATGTAGATATGATTTACCTTGCTAAACAGGCCAAACGTGATGTTAATGGGTTTTGATTTTGGCTGTATGTGTGTCTTATATACCTGTGATACCCATTACCACTACACCATTCCCTCCTTTTTTCTTTTGGAGTCAGAGTTGTCCATGCATGAGATCGTCATCCCCTTTCTGACACCATCGTAGTACTGATGGTACCCAGCATGAGCGCAACTACCCAGTCGCCCCTGCTCCAATGCCTGGGTCACCCATCCAGCTGTTTTACTTCGCAAAATTGGCCCCACACACTACGCGTCTCTGTAAAAGCTAGCTCATACAGCGAGGCTGTATGTTTGTCTAATATACCTGTGGTACCCATTACCACTACAGTTCTTTTGAAGCAGCGGTTAAGGCACAAGAACTTGTCACATTTTTTAAAGAAAAGTCGGCGTGTATCTGTAAATATACATGAATAAAGGTGCAATTATTTTATCTAGCCACTTTTTTTAGAAAAGTGATCAGGAGACTGTGTTGGGAGAATCCAATGCACAAAATCCAAACAAGTATTGGCGTATACAAAAGTCAGTCCTATTTATCTATTATTGTATTTCCGTCTATCTGTCTTGTGATAATAAATTTCTATAAAATCACTCAGATCATCTTTTTCTAGAGTTTTTAAGTAGTACCTAGTTTCTGAATATTCTATATTTTGATAATTTCCAAACAACCCTCACCCACCTACTACCTCCCAAAGCATACAATTTAAGCCACCTAAAGGGGGCTCACAATGCTCCAATTGGCACTATTTTTTCTCTCAAAAAATTCTTCATCTCCAACACCACATCCCAATTGCTGCTTAGTTGTATTCCTGCAAAACCAAATCCTAATATGCCAAAAGAAATTAAATATCTTACTGTTTTCTTGTTTGCTAATGAATAGCTTAGGAAAACAAGCAGTAAGCCCAGACTCAATTTAAACAGCGGGGGTTGAAATAACTTTGTCTTCTTGGTGTATGTTTGTTTTTAGACAAACAGTCAGTACTCCTAAGAATTTCATATTACTCCTTTTTAAATAATGGAATAGTACTGTACTCTTTTGAAAATAAAGCTTATCTTAAGCCCTGTACATGTATAACCTATATGTAACAGTTTTATGCCTTATTATTTCTTTATTTTTACCTTGACATTATGAATATCAAATGAGCCAGTGCATGAGATTTCCAACAATGTGGCATGTGCGACCAGCAAAGCCTCAGTTCAGCCTGCGCATACGAGCAGTCTGATCAGAGCCTTTGCTAGTCGCTTGAGTATTATATGATTGTTAAGCTACTGACTGAACACCATTTGGAGTATCTAAGCTTAAAAGGAGACTGCAGAGGCTCGTCCAAGGCTACACTTGACAAAATGTCAAATATTCGGAAATCTCATGCGGCGGCTCGTATGTATGTCTCCAGGCTGTGTTGGTGATAGTACTAGTATGTTCAGCTGGTCTTGGCGAAGAGCGGCGGCGTAAAAAGAGAAGTAGCAGCCACGATGATTCCACGCCTCAATCCTCGAGTAGTTCTGAGTCGAGTTGGAGTCCTGAAACACAGAGTAGTTCTGATTTGAGCCCACTATCTCAGAGTAGTTCATCCCACAACAGCCCAAAGGGCAAAAGAAGACCTAGGTCCTGTCTCAAAAGACAATTTAGACGTCGCAGAGGTTGTGAAAAAGTAAGTGCAGTAAAACAGCCTTGGTCTTTGCATTCTGGGTAATATTGCATGCATTTTGTTGTCTACTGATTTTTTTTTTCAAAATCAATGTTTATGAAACTTTCTTGAAGGAATATCATTAAGAGTATCAAATTGTTTGGATCCTGATCAGGCCCAACAAATTGTCGGGCCTGATCTGGATCCAAATTGTTTGCAAAAGTTATCAACAGAGTATTTTACTAAGCAGAGTTAAAGATGTAGAAGCTTAAGTCGTCTTCAACGTCTTGAAAAAAGCAAGTGAAGCAGCATAACTGTGGTCTTTGCATTCTGAGTAATTTTGTTAAGGGTCGCTGGTTGCAAAGGTTATTAGAAGAAGACATAAGTCGGCGCAGAGCTAAAATACACAAAAGGATGAAATGTACAAACTATAAAAAAAAATGCATAGGTATCATATTTCACATAGACAGCAAAATGAAATAGTCATCAATTGTTTTATTATAAAATATCAAGAAAAAATGAAGATGGGGCCTATGTAAAGAAGATCAGGCCTTTGCGTATCAAAAAATTTTTTTATTATTTCTCAACCAAAACATGTTTTGGGTACTTAAAAGAACCGTCACAGTGAGACGGTTGGTTTGAGCACCCAAAACACATGTTAAAACTGATGAGTTAGAAGATAAGGCCTCCAGATAAGAGTGTGTATTGGAAATTTATTTTCTTTATTTCTCATCTAAAACATATGTTTTGGATACTCAAAAGAAACGTCTCAGTGACGCTGTTCTTTTGAGCACCCAAAACACATGTTAAAACTGATGGGTAAGAAAATATTTACAATTTAGCCCTCACAAACTTTGTTTATCCAAGGACTATCTATGTAGACTGAGCAGGAAAAATCAACAGCTCATACCTAGGTCCAGATAAGGAAATTGTATTTGCTTAAAAGTTAAATTATTTTCTTACCCATTAATTTACACATGTGTTTTTGGTACTCAAAAGAACCGTCTCATTGAGACGGTTCTTTTGAGTGCCCACTACATATGTTTTGGATGAGAAATAAAGAAAATAATTGTCCAATTAAACACTCTTATCTGGAGGCATGTCATAAAAGCTACAAAATGAAAAGAAATCTCTCAGATGTTGTATTTACCTTGCTTATAGCTATTAAAATGTCGCCAAATTGTTAGCGTTTTAATACTCATAAGCAAAATATATTTCATGCTCAATTCGATTAAGCATGAAAAAAGTTATTATAACATTGATGCCTCATTTCTGAAACACGAGATACTACAGATATGGGGCTTGACACAAGCAAACCTGTATTCAGCATTTCCGATTGGGTAAGGCCAAATAAAAACAATATGTGTGTTTGAGGTAAGTGGTGTGATTTTTTAGGTAGAGTAGGCACATATATTTTTTTTATCATTTTCGCCTTTCAAAATGCATAAAAAAATTTTTTCCAGAAAGCCTGAAAAAAATCTAAGTTTCACCAACAAAGGGCAGGGTCATACCTCCATATACATGTAAGAGTGTATGATTGAAAATTAGTTATTATTTCTAAATAAAAACCGTAGGTACTCAAATGAACCGTTTCAATAAGAAAGTTCACCATATATGTTTAGTCGTATGGGAAAGTAAATAATAACAAAACCCTAAATGTATTTGAGAAACCTTTTTACAAAAAGTGAACACCCAGATGGCATAATGCGGCATTTCATCAGGGTCTTCACTGTTTTATAAGGTAAAAAGATCTATAGACAAAAAATACATTTTTTTAAAAATTATAACCTGACACCCATAGATATGTACAAAGGACTATACCATGTTTATTGTATTAAACCGGATGGAAGAATCCATTAATATACAAAAGGTTAAAACTCAAAAGAATTGCTCATCTAGACATAATATACACTAATTGACAGTTCTAACCGATCACTTGCATTTTGTCAAAGAAGGCAATAATCGAGGTTTATATATAAAATTCATCCCAACCGGTTAGATACGGTAAGAGAACATGTAATTTCAGGAATAAACATGAAACAACGATTTGAAGTTGTCCTTGTTCTTTGTGCTAAAAATTTTTTTTGTCAAAAAATATGTAGTTTTCTAGAAAACTGATCGGTTAGAACTTTCAATTAGTGTGTATGTTGACTTTGTTATATTTTAGTGTTGCTGTAACTATGGTGATTGTTATGCCTGCAAACAGAACTACCATAACAACAAATACAAATGTGCACTCGGTAAGATTTTAATCTCTGATGGACCTGTGAACTCACTTAGTATGTCCATAATCCCAGGTAGACATGTGAAGCTGGTATGCTTATATATACAGATAGACTTGTGAACTTAGTACTTCTGTTCATAATCCCAGGTAGACATGTGAACTTGCTAAGTTTATAGTTTTATGTGAACATGTACAGTTGAACAGTGGGTCCGTGATTACAACAGCACAAAAATACAAATTACCATGCTTAATGGCAAAAGCAGAAAATTTTTAATACAATATGATAACTCTGGTCGCCATCTAAACCAAAGTGCTAGGAAATACCAAATCTTCACTGATTCAGCGTCAACAAATTTTTTCAGTGTAAAATTGTCAATATTTTTTTTACCTAGTAGTACATTTTTAGTATATGTTTTGGGTGCTAAAATCGACTCACCAAGACCGTTCTTTGGAGTACCCACATGCTTTGGCTGAGAAGTAAGAAAATTATTTTCCTGGCATGCACTCTTAACCAAAGCTTGCCATTAGCAGCCAAAACTGTTATGTAAAATCAGATATTTTTATGATAATATTATTTTCCAGGGTTAGAACAGGCTTGGAAAGTACTTGAATTTAGAGGGTTTCCTGGAAAAGTACTTGAAAATTAAATCTGCTTTTAAAAGTACTGGAAAATCACTCAAAAGCCTTGAAAAGTCCTTGAGTTCTACTATTTTCTGTGGGACTTAGCACTGTTGGTAGAGACCTAAGTCAGTATAAAATTGTTTTGCCTTTATTTGTTGCAGCATATTCTGCATCAAAATAGGCACAACAATTTTATACTAATTTTCCAGTACTAATGTCTCCATTATCTCAGTCTGGCATTCCTGAAGTAGAATTTAACACTTATATCAGTATGTTTGATTACCTTTAATTCATTGAAAACTGTTGGAGAGGCTTTTAGAAGTCCTTGAAAAGTCCTTGAATTTTACTCATACATGCCTGTTTGAACCCTGTTTTCACAAAGAGGCCTTAAAGATTTGCAACTTGGGCAAGATTTATCTACATCAGTAAATGAATGAGTAATTTCGCCATTTCATGAAGTTTTTTTTTTCGCGAAACTTTTGCAGATTCCCAAAAATAAAACTCACTAAAACTTGCTGAGTTTGCTGTAGATTACTTAGTAATTCATATTGCCGACACAATTTTTTTTTATTTTCACCAAATAGAACATATTTACGTTCACTTTGTAATTCATATTGCCGACACTATTTTTTTTTATTATCACCAAATTGAACATATTTAAGTTTATAAAATAGACAATACATGTCCTGATCCAGAAAGGTTTGGCAGAGGGGGTCCAACCTTGCCACCTTTTTTAGTTGATGAGGAGATAGAGGGTCCAAATACCACTATAAATGGGCCACCATTGGCCCATCAGCAAAACGCCATTTAAATGGAGTTTTGCTGATGGACCAACTATGAATGCTGGCAGCTTTGTGATTTTACAATCATGTGATCCCGGACCAGTATTGCTGAAAACTTTATATTGGTATGATTTTTCATGGAGGATGGGGGTCCAGACCCCCTGTTCTCACTTCTGTATCTGCGCATGAAATAATTGCAATTTTTGGCTCCAAAATTTATTTTACTGGTCCTTTCACTAATTCATTTCAAATCATGGCTAGCAGTTGTAATCTACTTTAACAGTTTACTGTGACATTGTATGGGCACCAGAAAATGGAGAGGTGACTGCCAGCAGCAACCATGAATGTGATTCCTATTTACAATACAAATGCCATGATGGTTACCAACGTGTTGGTCCAGAGTGGAGAACATGCCAAAGTGATGGTAACTGGGCCAAAAACGCTCCAGTTTGCAAAGGTCAGTATACTGTAAACAGGGCTGTGGAAATACCATGCATGACTTGTCCCACCTGGTCCCTTTTCATTCAGGACAAGTTGAAAATTTCTATTTACTTGCCCTTGGACAAGTGCAAAATTTGTTATAAAAATAATAATAAAAAAAAATTCATATTTTGATTAATTATTATGATTTCACATGCTGCATTGAATACAGTGTGGATCCTGAGCAGCTGGCTTCTTCAGAAGCCAGCTGATCTGGATCTACACTGTTTACAGGAGAGTTGATATCTGCATGGTTTCATACCAATTTCGAAAGTGTAAATTGTTTAAGCACAGAAAGGTATAATCTAATCTGTACTATCGGACAAGTAAAATTTTTCTTTGGACAAGTACATTATGGCCATTTACTTGTCCCTGGACAAGTAGAAAATTTTACTATTTTACTATTTCCACACCCCTAATGTAAAGCAAAGATACTGTTTAGATTAACAAAGATTTCAATATGAAAATTTATACTATGTTCTTACCAATTAATTTTAGCATATGTTTTGGGTACTCAAAAGAACTGTCTCATTGAGATGGTTCTTTTAAGTACCTTTAACATATGTTTTGTAGCAGCCCCTGTGATGTAGTGGATAGGCCACTTTCCTTGTTAACCAGGGTTGGCAGATTCGATCCCCGGCTTCACCAGTCTGTCGGATAAGACTTTAAGCCATGGCCCCGTCTTTATATGACCTTAGCTGTTGGTTTGACATTTACATAAACAGAACATAACAACATATGTTTTGTTTTGAAATAAGAAAATTATTTTTTCTGTTACACGCTCATAGTTAAAGGCCTGGTTAGCTGTATAGTAGTATTGTATAATTTATTTCCAAAGCAATTTATACTGATCAAAATATCCTATTTTTTGCATACATAATAAGAATATTTGATATTTTATCCTGGATGATAAATTCTTATCTGTTATTTTATCCAGGTGCAGGCCTTTAGTTAAGAGTGTGCAACATTTTTTTTCATTTCTCAACCAAAACATATGTTGTGGATTCTCAAAAGAACTATCTCATTTAGTCGGTTCTTTTGAGTACCCACAGCATATGTTTCCATTGAGAAATAAGAAATTTATTTTTCTCGTACATACTCTTAACTAAAATAGTGAGTATGATCAGGAAATTCCACAATCATAAACTGTAGATAAACCTGTGGCATGGTGAGGAAGAGACAATCACGAGACACCAGGAAGACAAACAAAGCAGAGCATCCAGCTCTCTCTTGATTGCCAACAATGTGGCATTTTGACATGTGTAGACTCAGAAGAGCCTTTGCAGCCTCTTTTTAAGCTTAAAAACTCCCAATGATGTTCAGTCAGTAGCTTAACAGTCAAAAAATACTTAAGCGACTAGCAAATGCTCTGATCAGTCTGCGCATATGCGCAGGCTGGTCGGAGCCTTTGCTGGTCGCACATACCACATTCTTGGAAATCTCATGTCACCGCTCATATAATATTTCAGCAATATGCCCTTCGCTGTGTCCTCCATCAAATGGATATATGAATATGACACAAGGGAACTTGGCTGGGGATACAGTTTACTACGGATGTGACCATGACTATTATTTAGTTGGTGCGGAAGAAAGGACATGTCTATATAATGGTACCTGGGACTTGGATGATCCTCATTGTGAACCAGTTGGTAAGTAAACTATTTACCTATGGCAGGGTCTAAGGTCACCTACAGCTGTAACCATGACTTTTATATTTAGTTGGTGCTGAAGAAAGGACATTTCTGTATGATGGCACCTGGGACTCGGATGATCCTCATTGTGAATCAGTTGGTAAGTAAGCTATTTATCTATTCCTGGTCGGTCTAAGGTCACCTATAGCTGTAACCATGACTTTTATTAGATGGTGCTGAAGAAAGGACATTTCTGTATGATGGCACCTGGGACTCGGATGGTCCTACAAGTTTGTATGTAAACTATTTACCTATGGCAGGGTATATGGTCACCTACAGCTGTAACAGTGACTTTTATCTAGTTGGTGCTGAAGAAAGGACATTTCTGTATGATGGCACCTGGGACTCGGATGATCCTCATTGTGAATCAGTTGGTAAGTAAGCTATTTATCTATTCCTGGTCGGTCTAAGGTCACCTATAGCTGTAACCATGACTTTTATTAGATGGTGCTGAAGAAAGGACATTTCTGTATGATGGCACCTGGGACTCGGATGGTCCTACCAGTTTGTATGTAAACTATTTACCTATGGCAGGGTATATGGTCACCTAAGGCTGTGACAATGACTTTTATTTAGTTGGTGCCGAAGAAAGGACATGTCTGTATGATGGCACCTGGGACTCGGATGATCCTCATTGTGAACAAGTTGGTAAGTAAACTATTTACCTATGGCAGGGTTGGTGTATGGTCACCTACAGCCGTGACAATGACTTTTATTTAGTTATTGCAGAAAAAAGGACATTTCTGTATCATGGAATCTGGGACTCGCATGATCCTCAATGGGAACCAGCTGGTAAGTAAGTTATTTACCTATGGCCAGGTCTAAGGTCACCTACATCTGTGACCATGACTTTTATCTAGTTGGTGCTGAAGAAAGGACATTTCTGTATGATGGCACCTGGGACTCGGATGATCCTCATTGTGAATCAGTTGGTAAGTAAGCTATTTATCTATTCCTGGTCGGTCTAAGGTCACCTATAGCTGTAACCATGACTTTTATTTAGTTGGTGCCGAAGAAAGGACATGTCTGTATGATGGCACCTGGGACTCGGATGATCCTCATTGTGAACAAGTTGGTAAGTAAACTATTTACCTATGGCAGGGTTGGTCTATGGTCACCTACAGCCGTGACAATGACTTTTATTTAGTTATTGCAGAAATAAGGACATTTCTGTATCATGGAATCTGGGACTCGCATGATCCTCAATGGGAACCAGCTGGTAAGTAAGTTATTAACCTATGGCCAGGTCTAAGGTCACCTACATCTGTGACCATGACTTTTATCTAGTTGGTGCTGAAGAAAGGACATTTCTGTATGATGGCACCTGGGACTCGGATGATCCTCATTGTGAATCAGTTGGTAAGTTAGCTATTTATCTATTCCTGTTCGGTCTAAGGTCACCTATAGCTGTAACCATGACTTTTATTAGATGGTGCGGAAGAAAGGACATTTCTGTATAATGGCATCTGGGACTCGGATGATCCTCAATGGGAACAAGTTGAGAAGTAAATTCTTTGCCTGCTATTGCAGTCTTTTGTTTTGTTGTCTGCTGTAAACCTTTTGCAAAACAGCTTGGATTCAGATCTGACCTGAAAAAACGTCAGGCCTGATATGGATCCAAGAAGTTTGACACTGTCAGTTTATTTACTGACTTGAAAACAAATCATTGGATGGCAAGAAGTCCTGAAAAATGCACATCATGCAAGCGAGATGCATATGCGGATCCAGAAAGTTTCGTCAGAGGAGGCCCAATTATTTTCTTTTTTTCTGTTGATGAGGGGAGATAAGATCAAAATACGAATAAAAGTGGGCCACCATTGGCCTGCCAGCAAAACGCAATTAAAATGGTAATTCGCTTGCGTGTAGATGACAGCCTAATATTCAAAGCTGGCTTGGTAGCTTTGTGATTTTGATTTTTACCAGTATTTGCTTAGAAATCCTATATTTTTCTGACTTTTCAGGGGGGGGGGGGTCAAACCCCATCCCCTTGAAAATCTCAAAAATATAAGATTTCTTAGCAAAACATGTCCAGATCCAAGGGAAGGGGTAGACCCCGCCCCCTTGAAAAGTCACAAAAATATAGGATTTCTTAGCAAAACAGGTCCAGATCATTCAATAAAACATGAACGCTTACGTAAGATCCACTATAGTCGATTAGGATGTGTTTTGCTGTCTTCTTGTTCGATTCACAGATGATAAATTATCTGACTTTAGTTAGAAAGATGGCAACGATCAGGAAACGATACAATCAAGTACCACACCTGACCCAGAAACCACATTGTAAAGTAACAAAAAACAATAAACAATAAGGACACAACATTTCATTTGATTTGATTTTTTATGCTCCAGTCAACAACTTTTCAGTTATGTCAGGACATGTCTTCATGGGTTGAACCAATACTATGCAAGGATTAATGTGTCTTGCTCAAGGACACAGCATAGTGACCCTAGCCTTAGTTGAATCCTTGCTCTACACATTTGCCTCCTTGTATATTATGCTAATGGGCCTCGATGTCAGAAAACCTGTCTTTGGGGTTTTAGAACAACAAAGGTGCAGACTAGCCTGCTCATTCCATGCAGACATTTTTAATTATTTTTTGAAAATAGCAGATTAAAACTTCTACAAGTAAAATTTCAATTTTCTAGCTAGTCTCTGTAGCTGAGGAGACTGGTTTGAGTCTCGCTTTGTGAGAAACCATAATGACAGGTTTTCTTGCAATGAGGCCCAAATAATGGCACATTTTATGTATTTTACAGTGAAATGTCCCATTCCTTGTGACATTGTATATGGGGAAATTGGTTACTCTGGTTTGTATGAAAATGACAACGCAACTTACCTATGTGATTATGATTATTATCTCATCGGGCCAGCTGTTCGATACTGCATCAATGGTAACTGGACTGAAGATGAACCTAAATGTGTCCCTGTGGGTAAGTAAATCATTTATATACTAAACACTCTTAATATGGACTTCTGTGAATTATGAGGTCAGGCATGCACGGATCAAGAGGGGAGGGCACAAGGGGTCCAGACCCCCTTGGAAAATTACAAAACTATTGTGTTCCTTATCAATGCTGGTCCCGATTCCATGGAAAATAACAATCTTTGTGTGATGACGCATCACAATTCTGTAGAATGATCCATTTTTCTAGATTAGTTTGTGTTAATACAGGATGTGCATTACTTGAAACAGCAAGTGAGTTAAATACATCTAGGTTATATGGCCTAATATTATTATATATTGTAGTGAAATGCCAATTTCCATGTGATTATTGCATTAAGATAAAGGAATATCTGTATTCACTTGATGGATAAATGGTCAGAACTATAGTTTTACATAAGATTTGCCTCTGAATACCTCCACAAATGAAAATGTTTAAGTATGGTTATCCCAAATGTAATGCAACAATAACAATATTCATTAAAGAGACAGTGATTATATAGCTTGGTACTGCTGTATATAGTGGCTGCCAACTGCATAAAACTGACTTTCTGATGCATAAAAACATTTGTTAGCCAATGACATAATACGTGTTGTGTATATAGCAGGATATACTGGCACAAATTATATGACATTATCCAATCTAATGTCTGTTGCATATGCAAGTGCATAAGAATGTTCTTTAATTTCTCTGCTCTTTGCAATGGATATCATCTTTATGTTGTCTTTGGTGTTAATTAAACACATCTAGGTTATATGGTGTAATATTAATATATTTATTGTAGTGAAATGTCCATTTCCATGTGATCCCAGTAATGGAGGAGTTTCCTTTGACATGAGCAATGTACGTGTGGGTGATATGGCCTGGTACACTTGTGATTATGACTTCATACTTAATGGCCAAGAACAAAGAACCTGTGAAGGTAACGGTACCTGGAGTGGACCAGAACCAACCTGCACACCTGTTGGTAAGTACAATCCAAGGGATGTATTATAGAAATATATTTCGCTTAAATCATTAATTGTACAACGCAATTTCACTCAACATTAATACTTGAAACAAATACTTGCCTGCTAACAAAATAAGTTTTACAGCTTTCAACAACATGGGCATGCATTTAACATACAATGGGAAGGACCCAGTGGTATTGATATTTCCATTGTAATTTATCATATGACATGGCTTCTGGGAGTGAAATAACACCATGCTATAAAATGATAAACCACTAGTGGTTTACAGATTTTCTGTAGAATGATCCGTTTTTCCAGATTAGTTATTGTTAATACAGGATGTGGATTACTTGAAAAAGCAAGTGATTTTGATCAAGAAACCACAATAAGAAACAAAGAAAAATTATGTAGACTTGATACTTTGACATGAATAATACTTGCATTCATCATATAGCCTGATTCTATTGTATATATTGATCATATATTGCATTTGCAGTGACATTTTCCCTTCAGTGTGCTCACAGCAATATAATTATGCATTTGTTTTATCTAAGTGATAAACACGTAGCTTTGAATTATTGTAAATTGATTATATGTTGCATTGAAATGATCCCTAATTCACTTGGGTCTGTGACCAACCCGCCTCCACTTTTACATGTGAATTAGCCTTATTTGTTATGAAAAAAACTAATTTTGCTACTTTTGTATATTTTAACCATTTATTACATTAAGATACAGGATTACCTGTATTCACTCGATGGATAAATGGTCAGAAATATAGTTTTACATAAAACGTTGCCTCTGAACACCTCCACAAATGAGAATGTTGAAGCATTGTTATCCCAAATTTTATGCATCAATAACAGTATTCTTTAAAGAGACAGTGAACATATAGCTTGGTACTGCTGTATAAAACTGCCTTTCTGAAGTATAAAAAAATGTTAGCAAATGAAAAGTAATGTTACGTAATGACGTAAAACTTGGGAGTGTATATAGCAGGATATACTGGCACTAATTATATGACATTATCCAATCAACTGCATGTTGCATATGCAAGTGCATAAGAATGTTCTTTAATTTCTCTGTTCTTTGCAATGGATATCATCTTTATGTTGTCTTTGGTGTTAGTTAAACACATCTAGGTTATATGGCGTAATATTATTATATATTGTAGTGAAATGTCCATTTCCATGTGATCCCAGTAATGGAGGAGTTTCCTTTGACATGAGCAATGTACGTGTGGGTGATATGGCCTGGTACACTTGTGATTATGACTTCTTACTTAATGGCCCAGAAAAAAGAACCTGCGAAGGTAACGGTACCTGGAGTGGACCAGAACCAACCTGCACACCTGTTGGTAAGTACATTCCAAGGTATGTATGATAGAAATAAATTTCGCATAAATCATTATTTGTACAACGCAATTTCACTCAACATTAATACTTGAAGCAAATACTTGCCTGCTAACAAAATAGGTTTTACAGTTTTCAACAACATGGGCATGCAGCTAACATAAAAGAGGAAAGACCCAGTGGTATTGATATTTCCAACTGTAATATGTAAAGATATAGAGGATACTAGATGAGTGTCTTTTGATATCAAGTTTACCAGGCAAGGCATTGAGAACATTTGTTGACATTGCGAGGCTTGCCGAGGGATTCAATAAGTGTTCTCAAAGTTGAGCCTGGTAAACATGATATCAAAAGACGCAAACCTCGTTTTCTATTTTTCAGTTTATGCATTGTTCCACTCCTCAAACTAGCGATTACAACGTAATTTTCGATTTTTGTATTTGATTCAGCGTCAAAAGCGACATCATTCAAAAAGTGCAACATCATCAGGACCTGATAGAAGCACATGCCCTGAGATAGACAATGTTTATCAGGCATCGTGCAACAAAGCAGTTAATATATGAGGTAGCTGATAAAAGTTCTTAGATAATTATACTGTAATGTGTCTAATTGTTTGTGTTTACCGTAAATTTTAGCATATGATTTGGTTGAGAAATAAGAACATTATTTTTCTGTTACAAGCTCTTAAGGAAAGACCTGCTGGACAGTCTATACACGTAGGCTCTATAACTTTAATGATGTGATCTGACCATTTTCTGAGTGCAAAAATTTCTTTATGTGTTTTGTTTTGTCATAAACCATTAGAGCAGCGATATGAGATTCCCAACAATATGGTATGTACAACCAGCAAAGGCTCAGACCAGCCTGTGCATACGAGCAGTCTGATCAGAGTCTTTGCTTGTCACTTAACCCTTTACTCCATAAGAACCCCTTTTTACGCCTTTGAAATATCATTATTTGAAAATATTGTGGAACGTTGAGCATTTGCTCCTAGTGAGCTTTTTCAATAATACTTTCAGAAGTATTCAAATCTTTACTTAAATTTTTCTTGAATTTTGTCAATGTTTTCTAAAGAAAGAAAATAATGTCATGAACTAAAGTTAGCCTATGGAGTAAACGGTTAAATAATTTATGAGAGTTAAGCTTCTGACAGAACATCATTTGGAGTTTATAAGCTTAAAAGCGGGCTACACAGGCTTTTCTGAGTCTGCACTTATTAAAATGCCACATTGTTGGAAATCACATGTCTCCGCTCATTTCTAATTACAGTGAGATGCCCTGACCTCTGTAACCCACAAAATGGACACGCATTTTACAATGATACAATTGTTGGTACTGAGGCTGAGTTTCAATGTTTCCCCGATTTCATACTCAGTGATAACTATAAAAGAGTCTGTGAATCTAACGGCAATTGGAACAGTCCTAGCCCTGACTGCACTCCAGTGGGTAAGTGCATTTACTGTAATGGCATTTGTAAGAAGTAGCCTTAACTTAAATGACCACTGACTCAAATCCAATATGTCGGGCCGCAAAGCCCATTGAGTAACATGTTGCAAGTTCGATACCAGCCTGGTCCTTTACTTTAGTGGAGATTAATTGTGAAATCATTTCTACAGTCATTCTCCTTCCTTCCGCTGAATCATTCAAGAAGGGTTGTTGCCAGTTACAAGTGAAAGTATGTGCACAAAGTACTGGTTAACTGCTTGTTCAAGCTTGCCGAAGAAAAAGTGTAGTTAGGTGAACTGACTGTCCTGGCATGACCATAGCTGTTGATTTGGGCCATAAAGCAACAAAACAAACAAACAAACAAATCCAATATGTTCATTCTAACTTAAAAATCCAATATGACAAGGCAGATTTGTAACTAATTCCGTATAAATGATTCTGAGGTGACTTTCTTGGGCAAGTTTATCATGTGTATAATAGATTTAAAAAAAAATCCGCTTTGCTAAAACTACCAGAATAACTGGAAAAATGGGTTAGGAGATAACACTGTTTCACCATTCTTAGTTTAGGTCAGCCTATTGCAGTCTCATATTTGCTTAAAGAAATTCAGATCATATGTCCTACTATATACCTCCCCAAATGTTTTTTTTCAAAACAGTCATATTCTCATTATGTGGTCAAACCACCTATATTTGGTTAGTTTACTCAATAATAGGTTAGCAATATGATAAATGTATAAAGCCTTTAGTTGCCAGTTCAGATCATATTCGAAGCAGCCCATATATCAATTTTGATAAAACAAACACAACTAAATAAAAACACATTGGAACAACAATATTCTTCTTAAGCCTTACCTCATAGAGATGCCTTCTAATGCTTTTGCATACAGGGCACACCCCAATCAGTCAGCTCTCGTAAGAGCTTTCTGATCAGGGTCTACTCTGTTTGATATATCTGATCCTACACAAGTGGACCTGACAAGTTATGCCTTTGTACTATGTACCAACATGAAAGTTTATTTATACAATTATTCATAGTGGTTAGAGTCTAGTGTGAATATTCTTGAAGGGAATGGTTAAACTAATCTAACCATTTGAGCAGCTGCCTCGCCACAAGAAAACCCGTCTTTGGGGTTTGAAACCAGGAAAGAGTCAAACTAGTCTGCTAAGCCACATAGACTAGCTTTAACAATAAAGTATTGTACGAAGCAAGCTTTATATAAAACATTGCAGTCAAGGAAAAAAAGATACTGATCATGCTGCATGGATGTGTAGGTTGATCTGCATCTTATTTCTTGGCATGCATCAAAAGGTAAGTGAGTATGATTGGGAAATATCACAAACCGCAGAGCAAATCATGGCACCATGAGGAAGAGCTACAACACAATCTTTAAAAGACAATAAAAGCAAAGCAGCCAGATCTCTTTTCCAAAGACCAATATATACCCGACAAAAAAAGAAACGCACAAATGCGATTTTCCCATTAAGATCTCCTTTCAATACAAAAGTGTTAATTGTCATGAAATATTCATTTCTGATCAAATTTTACTAAAACTTTAGTGTGACGTAGATGAGTATCTGTACCTTTACTGTGTAGGCACAAAACACATCAATTTGAAGAGTATAGGAGTTTTGGAAGCGATAATTCAACGCTACTGTCTACATGAAATTCCGAGAATGTTTTACAATAGCAAATTATGAAAACGATATGTTGTCATTATGTGAGACAACCAAAGTGTTTATTGTTGCTTTTTTTGTTATTTCAAAAACCCATTTTCATCAGTTGGGATCATTTAAATTGATTAAAACTATGTTGAAGTCTTTTGTTTTGTTGTCTGCTGTAAACCTTTTGCAAAACAGCTTGGATTCAGATCTGACCTGAAAAAACGTCAGGCCTGATATGGATCCAAGAAGTTTGACACTGTCAGTTTATTTACTGACTTGAAAACAAATCATTGGATGGCAAGAAGTCCTGAAAAATGCACACCATGCAAGCGAGATGCATATGCGGATCCAGAAAGTTTCGTCAGAGAAGGCCCAATTATTTTCTTTTTTTTCTGTTGATGAGGGGAGATAAGATCAAAATACGAATAAAAGTGGGCCACCATTGGCCTGCCAGCAAAACGCAATTAAAATGGTAATTCGCTTGCGTGTAGATGACAGCCTAAAATTCAAAGCTGGCTTGGTAGCTTTGTGATTTTGATTTTTACCAGTATTTGCTTAGAAATCCTATATTTTTCTGACTTTTCAGGGGGGGGGTCAAACCCCATCCCCTTGAAAATCTCAAAAATATAAGATTTCTTAGCAAAACATGTCCAGATTCAAGGGAAGGGGTAGACCCCGCCCCCTTGAAAAGTCACAAAAATATAGGATTTCTTAGCAAAACAGGTCCAGATCCGATAATAACCAAGCCAGTATTCAATATTTGGCAAGCCTTGGATTTTATCTCTTCCTCGGCCCATTTAATACATTCAATAAAACATGAACGCTTACGTAAGATCCACTATAGTCGATTAGGATGTGTTTTGCTGTCTTCTTGTTCGATTCACAGATGATAAATTATCTGACTTTAGTTAGAAAGATGGCAACGATCAGGAAACGATACAATCAAGTACCACACCTGACCCAGAAACCACATTGGAAAGTAACAAAAAACAATAAACAATAAGGACACAACATTTCATTTGATTTGATTTTTTATGCTCCAGTCAACAACTTTTCAGTTATGTCAGGACATGTCTTCATGGGTTGAACCAATACTATGCAAGGATTAATGTGTCTTGCTCAAGGACACAGCATAGTGACCCTAGCCTTAGTTGAATCCTTGCTCTACACATTTGCCTCCTTGTATATTATGCTAATGGGCCTCGATGTCAGAAAACCTGTCTTTGGGGTTTTAGAACAACAAAGGTGCAGACTAGCCTGCTCATTCCATGCAGACATTTTTAATTATTTTTTGAAAATAGCAGATTAAAACTTCTACAAGTAAAATTTCAATTTTCTAGCTAGTCTCTGTAGCTGAGGAGACTGGTTTGAGTCTCGCTTTGTGAGAAACCATAATGACAGGTTTTCTTGCAATGAGGCCCAAATAATGGCACATTTTATGTATTTTACAGTGAAATGTCCCATTCCTTGTGACATTGTATATGGGGAAATTGGTTACTCTGGTTTGTATGAAAATGACAACGCAACTTACCTATGTGATTATGATTATTATCTCATCGGGCCAGCTGTTCGATACTGCATCAATGGTAACTGGACTGAAGATGAACCTAAATGTGTCCCTGTGGGTAAGTAAATCATTTATATACTAAACACTCTTAATATGGACTTCTGTGAATTATGAGGACAGGCATGCACGGATCAAGAGGGGAGGGCACAAGGGGTCCAGACCCCCTTGGAAAATTACAAAACTATTGTGTTCCTTATCAATGCTGGTCCCGATTCCATGGAAAATAACAATCTGTGTGTGATGACGCATCACAATTCTGTAGAATGATCCATTTTTCTAGATTAGTTTGTGTTAATACAGGATGTGCATTACTTGAAACAGCAAGTGAGTTAAATACATCTAGGTTATATGGCCTAATATTATTATATATTGTAGTGAAATGCCAATTTCCATGTGATTATTGCATTAAGATAAAGGAATATCTGTATTCACTTGATGGATAAATGGTCAGAACTATAGTTTTACATAAGATTTGCCTCTGAATACCTCCACAAATGAAAATGTTTAAGAATGGTTATCCCAAATGTAATGCAACAATAACAATATTCATTAAAGAGACAGTGATTATATAGCTTGGTACTGCTGTATATAGTGGCTGCCAACTGCATAAAACTGACTTTCTGATGCATAAAAACATTTGTTAGCCAATGACATAATACGTGTTGTGTATATAGCAGGATATACTGGCACAAATTATATGACATTATCCAATCTAATGTCTGTTGCATATGCAAGTGCATAAGAATGTTCTTTAATTTCTCTGCTCTTTGCAATG
Source organism: Loripinus fragilis (assembly GCA_964019695.1). Taxonomy (NCBI): domain Eukaryota; kingdom Metazoa; phylum Mollusca; class Bivalvia; order Lucinida; family Lucinidae; genus Loripinus; species Loripinus fragilis. The sequence goes on from OZ026528.1 coordinate 6,773,605, forward strand.
GATATCATCTTTATGTTGTCTTTGGTGTTAATTAAACACATCTAGGTTATATGGTGTAATATTAATATATTTATTGTAGTGAAATGTCCATTTCCATGTGATCCCAGTAATGGAGGAGTTTCCTTTGACATGAGCAATGTACGTGTGGGTGATATGGCCTGGTACTCTTGTGATTATGACTTCATACTTAATGGCCAAGAACAAAGAACCTGTGAAGGTAACGGTACCTGGAGTGGACCAGAACCAACCTGCACACCTGTTGGTAAGTACATTCCAAGGGATGTATTATAGAAATATATTTCGCTTAAATCATTATTTGTACAACGCAATTTCACTCAACATTAATACTTGAAACAAATACTTGCCTGCTAACAAAATAAGTTTTACAGCTTTCAACAACATGGGCATGCATTTAACATACAATGGGAAGGACCCAGTGGTATTGATATTTCCATTGTAATTTATCATATGACATGGCTTCTGGGAGTGAAATAACACCATGCTATAAAATGATAAACCACTAGTGGTTTACAGATTTTCTGTAGAATGATCCGTTTTTCCAGATTAGTTATTGTTAATACAGGATGTGGATTACTTGAAAAAGCAAGTGATTTTGATCAAGAAACCACAATAAGAAACAAAGAAAAATTATGTAGACTTGATACTTTGGAATGAATAATACTTGCATTCATCATATAGCCTGATTCTATTGTATATATTGATCATATATTGCATTTGCAGTGACATTTTCCCTTCAGTGTGCTCACAGCAATATAATTATGCATTTGTTTTATCTAAGTGATAAACACGTAGCTTTGAATTATTGTAAATTGATTATATGTTGCATTGAAATGATCCCTAATTCACTTGGGTCTGTGACCAACCCGCCTCCACTTTTACATGTGAATTAGCCTTATTTGTTATGAAAAAAACTAATTTTGCTACTTTTGTATATTTTAACCATTTATTACATTAAGATACAGGATTACCTGTATTCACTCGATGGATAAATGGTCAGAAATATAGTTTTACATAAAACGTTGCCTCTGAACACCTCCACAAATGAGAATGTTGAAGCATTGTTATCCCAAATTTTATGCATCAATAACAGTATTCTTTAAAGAGACAGTGAACATATAGCTTGGTACTGCTGTATAAAACTGCCTTTCTGAAGTTTAAAAAAATGTTAGCAAATGAAAAGTAATGTTACGTAATGACGTAAAACTTGGGAGTGTATATAGCAGGATATACTGGCACTAATTATATGACATTATCCAATCAACTGCATGTTGCATATGCAAGTGCATAAGAATGTTCTTTAATTTCTCTGTTCCTTGCAATGGATATCATCTTTATGTTGTCTTTGGTGTTAGTTAAACACATCTAGGTTATATGGCGTAATATTATTATATATTGTAGTGAAATGTCCATTTCCATGTGATCCCAGTAATGGAGGAGTTTCCTTTGACATGAGCAATGTACGTGTGGGTGATATGGCCTGGTACACTTGTGATTATGACTTCTTACTTAATGGCCCAGAAAAAAGAACCTGCGAAGGTAACGGTACCTGGAGTGGACCAGAACCAACCTGCACACCTGTTGGTAAGTACATTCCAAGGGATGTATGATAGAAATAAATTTCGCATAAATCATTATTTGTACAACGCAATTTCACTCAACATTAATACTTGAAGCAAATACTTGCCTGCTAACAAAATAGGTTTTACAGTTTTCAACAACATGGGCATGCAGCTAACATAAAAGAGGAAAGACCCAGTGGTATTGATATTTCCAACTGTAATATGTAAAGATATAGAGGATACTAGATGAGTGTCTTTTGATATCAAGTTTACCAGGCAAGGCATTGAGAACATTTGTTGACATTGCGAGGCTTGCCGAGGGATTCAACAAGTGTTCTCAAAGCTGAGCCTGGTAAACATGATATCAAAAGACGCAAACCTCGTTTTCTATTTTTCAGTTTATGCATTGTTCCACTCCTCAAACTAGCGATTACAACGTAATTTTCGATTTTTGTATTTGATTCAGCGTCAAAAGCGACATCATTCAAAAAGTGCAACATCATCAGGACCTGATAAAAGCACATGCCCTGAGATAGACAATGTTTATCAGGCATCGTGCAACAAAGCAGTTAATATATGAGGTAGCTGATAAAAGTTCTTAGATAATTATACTGTAATGTGTCCAATTGTTTGTGTTTCCCGTAAATTTTAGCATATGATTTGGTTGAGAAATAAGAACATTATTTTTCTGTTACAAGCTCTTAAAGAAAAGACCTGCTGGACAGTCTATACACGTAGGCTCTATAACTTTAATGATGTGATCTGACCATTTTCTGAGTGCAAAAATTTCTTTATGTGTTTTGTTTTGTCATTAACCATTAGAGCAGCGATATGAGATTCCCAACAATATGGTATGTACAACCAGCAAAGGCTCAGACCAGCTTGTGCATACGAGCAGTCTGATCAGAGTCTTTGCTTGTCACTTAACCCTTTACTCCATAAGAACCCCTTTTTACGCCTTTGAAATATCATTATTTGAAAATATTGTGGAACGTTGAGCATTTGCTCCTAGTGAGCTTTTTCAATAATACTTTCAGAAGTATTCAAATCTTTACATAAATTTTTCTTGAATTTTGTCAATGTTTTCTAAAGAAAGAATATAATGTCATCAACTAAAGTTAGCCTATGGAGTAAACGGTTAAATAATTTATGAGAGTTAAGCTACTGACAGAACATCATTTGGAGTTTATAAGCTTAAAAGCGGGCTACACAGGCTTTTCTGAGTCTGCACTTATTAAAATGCCACATTGTTGGAAATCACATGTCTCCGCTCATTTCTAATTACAGTGAGATGCCCTGACCTCTGTAACCCACAAAATGGACACGCATTTTACAATGATACAATTGTTGGTACTGAGGCTGAGTTTCAATGTTTCCCCGATTTCATACTCAGTGATAACTATAAAAGAGTCTGTGAATCTAACGGCAATTGGAACAGTCCTAGCCCTGACTGCACTCCAGTGGGTAAGTGCATTTACTGTAATGGCATTTGTAAGAAGTAGCCTTAACTTAAATGACCACTGACTCAAATCCAATATGTCGGGCCGCATAGCCCATTGAGTAACATGTTGCAAGTTCGATACCAGCCTGGTCCTTTACTTTCGTGGAGATTAATTGTGAAATCATTTCTACGGTCATTCTCCTTCCTTCCGCTGAATCATTCAAGAAGGGTTGTTGCCAGTTACAAGTGAAAGTATGTGCACAAAGTACTGGTTAACTGCTTGTTCAAGCTTGCCGAAGAAAAAGTGTAGTTAGGTGAACTGACTGTCCTGGCATGACCATAGCTGTTGATTTGGGCCATAAAGCAACAAAACAAACAAACAAACAAATCCAATATGTTCATTCTAACTTAAAAATCCAATATGACAAGGCAGATTTGTAACTAATTCCGTATAAATGATTCTGAGGTGACTTTCTTGGGCAAGTTTATCATGTGTATAATAGATTTAAAAAAAAATCCGCTTTGCTAAAACTACCAGAATAACTGGAAAAATGGGTTAGGAGATAACACTGTTTCACCATTCTTAGTTTAGGTCAGCCTATTGCAGTCTCATATTTGCTTAAAGAAATTTAGATCATATGTCCTACTATAAACCTCCCCAAATGTTTTTTTCAAAACAGTCATATTCTCATTATGTGGTCAAACCACCTATATTTGGTTAGTTTACTCAATAATAGGTTAGCAATATGATAAATGTATAAAGCCTTTAGTTGCCAGTTCAGATCATATTTGAAGCAGCCCACATATCAATTTTGATAAAAAACAAACACATCTAAATAAAAACACATTGGAACAACAATATTCTTTTTAACCCTTACCTCATAGAGATGCCTTCTTATGCTTTTGCAAACAGGGCACACCCATATAAGACAGCTCTTGTTAAAGCTGCCTGATCAGGCAGGGTCTACTCTCAAGTACTCTGTTTGCGTATGGAAATATGATATAATATCTGATCCGACACAAGTGGACTTGACAAGTTATGCCTTTGTTCTATGTACCAACATGAAAGTTTATTTATATAATTATTCATAGTGATTGGAGTCTAGCGTGAATATTCATGAAGGAATTGGTTTATTTTACTGAACCATTTGAGAAGCTGCCTCGTCACAAGAAAACCTGTCTTTGGGGTTTGAAACCAGGAAAGAGTCAAACTAGTCTGCTAAGCCAGAGAGACTAGCTAGAACAATATAGTATTTATGAAGCAAGCTCTATATAACACATTGCAGTCAATAAAAACAAAGATACTGATCATGCTGCATGGATGTGTAGGTTGATCTGCACATTATTTCTTTGCATGCATCAAAAAGTAAGTGAGTATGATCAGGAAATACCTCAATCACAAACCGCAGACCAACCCATGGCACCATGAGGAAGAGCTGCAACATGATCTTTAAAAGACAATAAAAGCAAAGCAATCAGACGTGTCTTCATGATCAAGATGATTGCAAAACTAGATAGGACATAAAGTAACGAGTACCAAAAGAACTTGACTTGCAACTGACGGGCCGGGAGTTTAAGGCTCATAGGCGTCACTGAGTTTTGTCCTTGAGCAAGAACATTTATCCCAGCTTTGCACTGGTTCAAGTTAGGAAGACCCGTCCCTACATAACTTAAAGATTGTTAATGGGACTAAAATAATCAAATCAAACAAACAAATTCCAAAACAAAGACCAACATAGAACCACAGACAATGGGAGGTTCATATAACAATTAACCAACAACAACAGCACCTCTGCCTTAGAACAGACAAGGGTCTAACCCACTGAGGTCCATTTTATAAAAACAATGGACAGGTTAAATTGTCTAGTTCTCTATTCATGCAGGCCTGTGGTCTGGAATTCATATCAACTGTATTTTTCAGTGAGATGTCCTGACCTCTGCAACCCAGATTATGGAGAGGTTAATTTCAATAAAACAACTGTGGGTTCTGTAGCCATGTACACATGCAAAGAAGGATTCAATCTCGATGGGCAACTAACTAGGGAATGTCAAGTGGACGGCACATGGAGTCCCTCTGAACCCAACTGCACACCAATTGGTAAGTACACATATTTCCAAGACCTCCTTGTTGGCTCCATAACTTTAATGAACGATGTGATCTTACCATTTTCTGAAGGCAAAAATTACTTTATGTGTTTTCTTCGTCATGAACCATTGTAGCCGTGATATAAGGGTTAAATTTACTGAACCATTTGAGAATCTGCCTCGTCATAAGAAAACCTGTCTTTGGGGTTTGAAACCAGGAAAGAGTCAAACTAGTCTGCTAAGCCAGAGAGACTAGCTAGAACAATATAGTATTTATGAAGCAAGCTCTATATAACACATTGCAGTCAATAAAAACAAAGATACTGATCATGCTGCATGGATGTGTAGGTTGATCTGCACCTTATTTCTTTGCATGCATCAAAAAGTAAGTGAGTATGATCAGGAAATACCACAATCACAAACCGCAGACCAACCCATGGCACCATGAGGAAGAGCTGCAACATGATCTTTAAAAGACAATAAAAGCAAAGCAATCAGACGTGTCTTCGTCGTCAAGATGATTGCAAAACTAGATTGGACATAAAGTAATGTGTACCAAAAGAACTTGACTTGCAACTGACGGGCCGGGAGTTTAAGGCTCATAGGCGTCACTGAGTTTTGTCCTTGAGCAAGAACATTAATCCCAGCTTTGCACTGGTTCAAGTTAGGAAGACCCGTCCCTACATAACTTAAAGATTGTTAATGGGACTAAAATAATCAAATCAAACAAACAAATTCCAAAACAAAGACCAACATAGAACCACAGACAATGGGAGGTTCATATAACAATTAACCAACAACAACAGCACCTCTGCCTTAGAACAGACAAGGGTCTAACCCACTGAGGTCCATTTTATAAAAACAATGGACAGGTTGAATTGTCTAGTTCTCTATTCATGCAGGCCTGTGGTCTGGAATTCATATCAACTGTATTTTTCAGTGAGATGTCCTGACCTCTGCAACCCAGATTATGGAGAGGTTAATTTCAATAAAACAACTGTGGGTTCTGTAGCCATGTACACATGCAAAGAAGGATTCAATCTCGATGGGCAACTAACTAGGGAATGTCAAGTGGACGGCACATGGAGTCCCTCTGAACCCAACTGCACACCAATTGGTAAGTACACATATTTCCAAGACCTCCTTGTTGGCTCCATAACTTTAATGAACGATGTGATCTGACCATTTTCTGAAGGCAAAAATTACTTTATGTGTTTTCTTCGTCATGAACCATTGGAGCCGTGATATAAGGGTTAAATTTACTGAACCATTTGAGAAGCTGCCTCGTCACAAGAAAACCTGTCTTTGGGGTTTGAAACCAGGAAAGAGTCAAACTAGTCTGCTAAGCCAGAGAGACTAGCTAGAACAATATAGTATTTATGAAGCAAGCTTTATATAACACATTGCAGTCAATAGAAACAAAGATACTGATCATGCTGCATGGATGTGTAGGTTGATCTGCACCTTATTTCTTTGCATGCATCAAAAAGTAAGTGAGTATGATCAGGAAATACCACAATCACAAACCGCAGACCAACCCATGGCACGGCGAGGAAGAACAACACGATCTTCAAAAGACAATTAAAGCAAAGCAGCCAGATCTCTCTTCCTCGTCAAGATAATTGAAAACTAGAACGGACATAGAGTAACGCATACCAAAACAAAGACTAACATAGAACCACAAACAATGGGACAAAGGGGCAGTCAATAGGGACTTTCTAGAGGAGGGCACAATGAAACCCTCTGAACCCATCTGCATGCCAGTTGGTTAGTAGACTTATTGCCAAGACCTGGCCTAGAGGTTATAAAACTTGAGTTCATTCTCAAACTCAAAATAAAGCGCAATATTTGGCTGCTTGTGGACACGTTTCCGCAAGCAGCCAATCAGTGCGCTTTATTTTGAGTTTGAGACTGCTCTGAAGCTTTATAACCTCGAGGCCTGGACTCTACTCAATCTGTCCATGAATTATTGAGAAGAGAGCCGTCAGCTTTAATCAAATTGTGCTTTGACTGGCTATGACCTGTCTCACTTCTCAATGCCATGGGTTGGTCTGCAGTCTGTGATAAAGGCATTTCCTGGCCATACTCATTTACTTATTTTTTGTAAGTACTCATTAGAAATGTCTTAATGAAAAACAGCCTCCCGTAAGTTGTTCAGCTTAACAGTTGTATAAATAATGTAAGGTTCAAATTCAGTAAAATATCGGAGGAAGAGAGAAAGAAAACATTTTTCATTCATTTTTTAGCCTAGGTTCTTATGAAAAACAGATGATCTTATTCTCTGGGTCGCATCAATGTATGCCAATTGTACGTTACTTTATGTCCATTCTAGTATTGCAATCATCTTGATGGGGGAGAGAGAGCTGGTTGCTTTGCTTAATTTGTCTTCCTGGTTTCTCGTTATGGTTGAGCGGCTCTTCCTTACGGTGCCACGGGGTTGTCTGCGGTTTGTGATTGTGTTATTTCCTGATCATACTCACTTACTATTTTTAAAAGATTGACATATTGGCCTAGTTTAATTTTTATAGTTTCTCAATATAATTCTCATTGTAATTGTTATCCATTCTCATAGGCGCTTCTCCTCTTAAAGGAAATAATATACTCTTCTTTCAGTAACAACCATTTGTAAGATACTGTTTCCTAAACATTTAAACGTACACTACTGTTCAAAAGCTGGCTTAGCGATACTTAAATCAAGATGTTATGGATGTGTGTCCCATTTAATGCTGATGTTGTAACTTGGTTTGAGGTCTCAAATTTTTGCTCTTTCTGTTTTACTGCCAATAGCACCTTATTTCTTGCACACTGGATAAGGGTTTACCCTGAGAGCACCAATCACCACTGCAACAGACGACAAATTTTGCTACATCTTTCCTAATTTTGCGAAAAATAAAGGTATGATATTTCATGAGAATTGTCTGCTGGCAGACAATTCTTATGCAATATCATGCCTTATTTGTTATTTTTGAAAAGCCAGCAAAATTTGAAATTGTCGTCTGCTGCAAATTGAAGTTTGGGGCTTTAATGGTAAAACTGCTAAAGGACTAGTGTTTTTCCAGATATTTTTAGTTTCTTGTTTCTATCATATTCTAGTACGGTGTCCATGGCTTTCCCCTCCTACTGATAGTCGACTACAAGTATATGGACAATATATGGTTGGTTCAACAGCAGTATACGAATGTAACTTTGGTTTCACATTGTTTGGAGAAGATAGAAGAGAGTGTAATGAAAATGGTATCTGGGTCCCAAAACTGCCACCAACCTGTCATCCTGTGCGTAAGTATGTCAATGATGTTCCTGAGCCATTTTTAGACTATGCACTCTTGATTGGGGTTCAGAATTGTCTCCTCCTATGGGGGTTAAGAGGGGAAAAGCCCTGGTGGAAGGTGGTTTTAAGGCACGACACAGTGCCTAATTTGAGCTCTAAAGACACATAATTTCTTGTACACAGGGTAAGGATATCTGAGATTTTACCCTGGGATAGAAAATCTTATCTTACCCATGCTATTCTACCCAGGACATCAAGTAACATCATCATGTGAATTTGCATCTTAGCATATTCATGGACTTCTGGAAGCTTATATGAAAATAAATAAATAAAAATACTGTTGAACAAGAAAAAGAATCCTTTATTCAGATGAGGGAAGAATAGAAAAATCAATCCCTCGTTATCAACGTTTGGCATCACTCAACAAGCCTCGTGATGCCAAACGTCGATCCTCGGGAAGAATTTTTCTATCCTACACTCAGGATAGATTCTTATAATTTGTTATATAAACAAATTTATACAGCTTAAATCCTATATTTGTAGCGCTGAATTGTTTCATATGGTAAAGGACATTGGCAGAAATTCATTTTAACCATGTGGTCAACAAATTCTTAGAATCTCTCATGAGTGTGAGGGTAGGATAGAAAAATCCTTCCAAAGGCTCACTGTTGGCTTGCCCAGTGATGGCACACTGTTCCCGAGAATCTAGCATGAGTGTGAGGGTAAGATAGAAAGATCCGTCCCAAGGATCACCATTTGGCATCACGAGGCTTGCTGAGTGATGACAGACGGTGATCCAGAGGGGCGGATATATCTATCCTACCCTCACACGAATAATAGATTCTTTTTCTTGCTCACCACTATTTTTATTTATTTCAAAATGAGCTTCGAGAAGTCCCTGATAACGCTAAGATGGAGTTATACATAATGATGCTAATTTAACATAACAATGATTTCCTGGATAAGACAGCATGGGTAAGAGATTTTCTATCCCAGGGTATAATCTCAGACATCCTTATCTGTTTGCGTAAAAATTACATGCTGTTGTGTGTCGTTGGCTATGGTAAAATAAGGTTGTGCCAAGTCAATTTTTCTTTTGCACCATCAAAATCAATCGTTCAATTCTTAATCATAGACAAGTGCAACAAAACTGTAAACATGCTGTTTACCATTCTATAACAATTAAAAAACACTCATCAATATTCCAAAATTATCATTGTCAAGGGCTGGTTAGCATACCTGTTAAAATTAAGATAATGAACAAATTATAAAATTTCTTGTGATTTTGTAAAGACCATAATATATGTGATCAGTTGTCAGTAATTATACTGCTTTATTGATTAAAGTGTGTACATGGCAGCATCCGGTTCTGTCATACCCCATGTTATAAAAAGTGATTTGTGTAAATCCATTCCAGGTGGAAAAAAAAACAATCGGATCTTCATAATTTTCTTATTGCAGTGATTCTAACACCTGTTAAGAGGCATAAAACAGTTTTAAGTAATACTCATGTCCAATGAAAACGCACAACTCTTCAGTTGCGCATAGTTTTGGCATATCAAAAGCTGTGCAAAAAATGTTTTATTTATAATTGTTATTTAGGACACATGCAATGTTTTTGCGCCAAAATTTCAGTTCCAGTGACTCCTTTAACACATAACATAACGTCAGCCTCCATTGTCTATATACAAAAAGACACTAAAATCTTGTTTAAACATGTTCTGTTTACCAGTAGATCCACTGTCATTTCGCCATAACTTTGACAGTAGTGATGCAACACCTAGCACTACACATACGCGAACTAAGTCACTATGTAAGCTTAGATATGGCATGGTCCAACAAAAATTGACGTAAAATGTTTAATTGTTTTTTTTCCATTCCTAGTGTTCTACACAATGCTGATTTTCGTCGTGTAAATCCACCACACACAAAAAGCCATCAAAATCCTCTAAAACATGACATTGCATCATTGAGCATGCCAGCTTTTGTTAGCAATGCTAGCATATTAAATCTTCTAAAATGTGTGACCATCAGTTTTTGCGAGCAATATCTATCAATATGTTCAACACATACACTCTTAGTTTTGTGTATACAAGCTCTTAGAGATATTTACGTTTATCAAAAAAAAACGTTGATCCCTACTCTCCGTTGATGTAAATGACCCACTACACAAGTAAGAAATCTTCTTGATATGCTCTTGTTGAAATTTTGCATCAGAAAAACTAGCTTAGTACTGGTTCAACCAAGAAAGGCTTGTCCCTTTATAACTGTAGATTGTTGATGGGACATAAATAATCAAATCAAACAAAGAAATAAACAAAGCATCATTAAAAGAAGCATTCCTTGGATTTCTCAATTTTACACGCTAGTCAAAATGACGCTAGTGATGTCACATTGTGAAGTTATAGACGCATTCAAGGCAAGATGACTAGTCCAGGCTATCAATTTAGAGATTATTTTTGCAGTTTATGCACAGAAAACTGCGAGAATTATTCTTTTGAAAATACTGAAACATTCGATGGCTGGTTGTGTGACTTGTTTTGATGGTTGTTTTGTTAAATGCTTCTGGCACCTGTCATCAGTGATCACTCCGTATTAAATACATATCAGTAGCTTACGGAATGGCTACTGTACAGGTAGATGCGATTGCAAAAATAAAATATTATGCCATTAGAAAGGTATAATCATTTTTGTAGGTGGTGCCTTTTCGTTGGACATGAGTATATTTGCTAAATATATTAATAATTCATAATGTGATTTATCTACAAAGAAAGGGATTTTAGCTAACCCTAGGCTATTGTTTTAGCAGTTCATTTCAGTTAAAAACAAAAGTAGTGATTTTGTTACAGGATGAAAACTACCATAGCACTTCATGCCCTGACCCAGGAATTTTTGCCATGGGGGTCCAGGCCCAATTGCCAGAAAATAGCTCTGACCTCATTTTGTATGCCCCTAAAGGAACTTTGGGAGGCATATAGTCTGTCAGTCGTGTCGGGTGCATATCTCCTATATTCTTTGAGGTAGGAATTCCAAATTTGGTGTGTGAATGTATCTTGGGATGACAATTTCAGGTCACAGTGATCTTGGCCAGGTGTTAGAATAATTGTGTCCAGAGCATATCTCTTTTATTGTCTGAGGTAGGAATCCCAAACATGGTATGTGGACGTCCCGTACCATCCTTGGGTCACCTTGACCTTGACCTCTGACCTAGTTTCTAGAAACTGCATATAGTCTGTCAATCTGTCAGTCTGTACCTCTTCGTGTCAGATGCATATCTCCTATATTCTTTGTGATAGGAATTCCAAATTTAGTGTGTCAATGCATCTTGAGATGGTGGAGTGTCACGTACCATTTTTGGGTCACTGTGACCTCGACCTCTGACCTAGTTTCTAGTATAATCGTGTCTGGAGCATATCACCTATATTATTTGATGTAGAATCCCGAATTGGAAGTGTTGATTAGGAGTGGTGCATACCATTTGAGGTCACTTTGACCTTGACATTGACTCTTGGCCTCATTTCTAGGGGTTTCGTGTCTGGAGCATATCTCCTTTATTTCAGCTAACTTTCCTCAAATGTGTCTTGTGCTAGACCAATTCCTTTGGGTCATCTGTCACGTTACTGTGACATTTCTTGTATAGTCCTGAATTGGAACTGCCTTGGCTAATTCTGCGAAATTCCCTGGAATCATACCACGGATGTACAATGAGGATCAACTTTGATAACGCAGGTGATAACGTGACTCTGACGTTATATAACGTGACGCCTAATTCAAAGAAACCAAGTTAACATAATAACCAGTGTGATTGCATCAAAACAAATGGTTTAAATGAAGTTTACATTTATTTTGCTGATTAAAAGAGCTGAACCCACATGAAACAACTAACTTTCCATATGCCAGTTCTGGCCAACGAAATGGAGCTTTTTGGTTTATAGTACTACGCGTAATGAGCCATAATTTGATTCTCCATTTGTGGCGGACTTTCCTGAATGGTTTAGTCCTCAGATTTTTACAGTTTCACAGAGAGGGGCCAATGGCTTATCAATGGTTTATTTCAAATTAAACTATAATTTTCCAAGGCTTTCAGAGGGAGTCCTGAATTTTTAAGGCGGTGGGGGGGGGGGGGCTCTGACGTTGTCCGGGGCGTCCAAATGCTAATTTCTATAGAAACACATAGAACTTGTGATTTTTCAGGGGGGGCCCAGACCCCCTATCCCCCTCTGGATCCATGCATGTACTTCAATCTACCTTATTTGCACACAACAATATAATAATACTTTAGGCCTGACATATTAAATCACATTCAAAAGCCAGTTTTTCAATTTCGATTTGTATCCCCTTTTTTCATTGATAGTCCATAAAATAAAAGCAAAAAAAAGATTTTCAATATAGGGTTTTTAATATGGATTTTACTCTAAAAATTGAAATCCTTTTTTTGGGGGAATGGCCAAAATATATCATGCAATATCTAGTCACAGCTTGGGATATCAAATACTGTTTGTTACATTTTCTAAAAAGCTTGAGGTTCATTAGGGATAGTCCGCCACAATTCAAGAATTGAATCATGGCTCGGGTGTATGTAAGGAGCATTACGCGTAGTACTATGTACCAAAAAGCTCCATTTTAAAAGATGGAACTGGCGTATGGAAAATTAGTTCTGTAGCATATGGGTTCATCTGTATTATAATCTATTATTCTGATTTTCCGAACAGTTTAATCTGCAGAATAAATGAAGTTATGTTTTTTCAATAAAATATCGTTATAGATACATTTCATTGAAAAAAAACATATCTTCATTTAAGCCATTTGTATTGCTGCAATCACACTTGTCATTGTGTTAACATGGTTTCTGTGACGTCAGCATCATGTTATAAAACGTCAGCGTCACATTATTAAACGTAGGCATCACGATATCACCAGTGTTATCAAAGTAGATACTCTATGTACATCCATTGTCTGACTCCACAGAAATTCACAGAATCAGCTGAGGCAGTTCTGATTGCTGCTTTAGCTCACTATTATTGAAGTAAGTAAGGGTGCAAAGATTAGGAATCGATACAATCAAGTACCACACCTGACCCAGGATACCAATAGTAAAGCGACAAACTCACAGTTAGACACCACAAACGAAAGCCAAGAGGTCAGCCCTTTCCCAGCAGGTGAGCACAAGGCACATATAAACAGACGCTCACAAAGGCAGAAAAAACTTAAACAATCCACAAAAGAAGCACCACCCTGGAACGGCCAGTAAAATAATTCACTGGAGGGCCCAAACAGATCCAACAGCGCCAACCTCACCCTGAACTCAGATGTAGATCAAGACACTTAGATATTTGGTCTGCATGAAAGACCCCTAACTTATCAATGCATTATCTCCCAGAACATATAAAACAAGATATAACAAGGAGATGAAGCAAAGATAAGGACTCAACAGTAAATAAAACTGAATACCGGAGCAAAGAAATCCAACAGGTAAACCCAGGTGGGCCCGACAAACAGCCAAAGCATCAGGTCCCTACCATCTCATCAAAAGATAAGTCTTTAGGTCAGAACCGTCATAGAGTCTGAAGTCTGACCCACAGGTGTGCAATTAAAGACTTGGGTTATGTTCAGAAAATTGTTCAGATGCTGAAAACTCCTATTTGAGATTATGAAAAATTGAACACGGTGACAGATTCTTTTTATTTCATAAATTGACAGTCCATGCATAAACAAACTGAGTGCAAGGTATTAAAAAGATTTCAATGTGGGAAGTATTTAGTAGTATATGACTTTAAAAGAGATATTATTTATCAAAAATAAGGGGGGACATTTGAATGAAAAAAAAATCAATTTAAGGAGTTTGAAAGATTAGTTTTACTGGTATATTTACTGGTGTGAACATGACAAAGCACATAAAATACGCACATAATTATTATTTAAAGTTATAGAAAGACATCAAATAAAAACATAAAAAGGATAATTCTAAGCAAATGTAGCTTTAAGTTTGCTGCAAAATGGACTGATTAGTGTATCTGGATCAGAGACGCAGTGATCTTGAACTCTTGAAGGAACGTAGAAAAATTCCTCCATGAAATTTCTTGCTCTTCTGCCTTTTTCATGCTGTTTCTCGGCAACAAACAAATATATCATTTGCCTTTTTTGCCCATTAGTTGTGTGTCATAGTAGTTTGTAACATTATTTTTGGAAATGTGTGGTTTGTAAAAGGATGTTGAAAGTTTTTATTTTGAATCACTTGACCACATTTCATGCAGATTAAGTCAAACCTGCCAGATTTTATACAAATGTAGACACATTTAGAGGAGGTATTCATCCTATTTTACAAGCAATATCGAGGAGTTTCTGTGATGTATTGGATAAATAGCTTGCCTTGTAAACCAGGGGTGGCAGGTTTGATACCCGGCTTCACCAGTCTGTCGGATGAGACTTTAAGCCTTTGCCCCATCTCCATATGACCTTAGCTGTTGGTGGGACGTTTAACACAAACACATCAACAACAAGCAATATCTTAAGTTGACAATTACAAGAACATTTTATATTATTGCTCTGAATCGCATATTGATACTTAATCTACTACTCAGTGAGGGGTGCTATTTAAACGCTGTTATTATACTCTTTTTAAGGTAACTGCGCAAATGAATGGTACATGGTATATGAGAACGATGACAATGGTGTTGGACTTACCGGAGGATTTAAAGCTTTGGTAAATGCTTTGACCAAAGGAGCTGAAGTTCGAGTTCGGTTTCCTTCCAATGGTGTAGTTGCCCCATTACAGAATGTTAGATCGAATCATTTTTTTGTGTGTGGCCAGATCATATTTAGCATGAAGAAGGAAGACTATGACTTATTTCAAGTAAGCATTATAGAACTGTTCTTGTATGATATACTATGGGGTGTAAATGACAACATAGTTTTGAATTTTGGATTTGCAATATGACCTTGAACTTAAAAGTCAAGATCAGCTATGTTTAAATTCTATCTAAAAGGGAGCACAGTGGCACAGTTGTAGAGTGCTTGAATTAAAACCGAGAGGTTTTGGATTACAGCCTCACCAATGACACTACATTGTGTCCTTGAGCATGGGGAACTGAATGGTTTCCAAGATATTAAGTCTCTTATGAGGTTTACAAGGTGGGGCCTGCCCATGGACGCTGGTGATGACTTTTCATTATTGTTATCGAATGTATCTGATCATGAGACCCCTTGAGCATCTTAAAAACTGATGGATAATGTTGTGAACGCTCTAGTGCCCTCATTTTTGATTGGATCTTCTTCATTCTTTCAAGTAACAAGGACAACTATAAAAACTTGGATGAGTTTAAACTTTAAGTAGAACCAAAATCAGACTGTTGATTTAAATGCCCTAGAGCATCATATAAAATCTGCATATACTTACAATGGGAGATCTTTTATGACCACTCTAGCACCTTCATTTTTGAATGGATCTTCCTCAGTCTTGCATGTAACAAGGACACACATAAAAACTTCAATGAGTTAGATTATCCGCCACACCCGACCTACCCTTACAGAGTTAGCTGCACCTGAGTCTCTAAACTATAGCTGTATAATTCTGTGAGCACTTTAGCGCCTTCATTTTTCATTTGATTTTTAATCCTTTTAGGTTATCAGGACATACACAAAAGTATGGATCGGTCAGATCCCATCACTGACTACAGAGGTAGCTGTCCTTGAGCATTTGAAAATATACTATCATCATTTTATTCAGATCTTTTTAATATTTGCAGATAACCAGGACAGGCATAATATCTTACTTTTTGAATAAGTTCATGGTCACCGTTTCAAGTTAAGAGTTACCTGCCCTTGAGCATCATAAATTAATGTATCTCCAAACATTATGCTGGCTGCCAGGTGAGCGATCGTTACCCATTTGGCTACATGTTTAGTCTGAATTATCTCCTTTTGTTTAGTTATGCCCCTTTTAAAAGGGTCAGAATGAAAAAATCTTGAACTATTTATTTGTCCCTAACTGTTTAAGAAAGAAATCATAATACAAGCGAGATGGTAAACCAAATGGTTTATATAAGCACTAAAGGTCAAGCTGACTTTGACCTTTCATCTAAGGTCACTCATTTTGGACTGACACATACACATCTGATCATCTTTTTCTCAGATATCATTGGGCTGTTTGAACTTAAATTTCATATGAGGTATTCAGTAGATATAACAATATAAATATGATATTTGTTTCAGGCCACATGACCAAAATGAACGCCATGTCCATATATGGTTAGTCAAAATATGTTTAAATAATCAGCCTTAGTTGACCATGACCTATTTTAACATTATTAAGGAGATCAGGTGAGCACGTCAGGGCCTTAAGGTCCTCTAGTTTCAGGATGTTAGTTAGTAAATGTTAGTAGTTTACATCATACAGTCATTTATAGCCATTCCTCCACACACCCCGCTAGGGGTAGGGGAATTATGCAGAGACTTTATGAATGCTATAGCTACCCACAGTGTGCAGGCAGGTACATGTCAGAAAGTTTTTTTTTTTAAATCTGGGAGGGGGGTTCTCTCAACAAAAAGATACAGTAATTACACCCATTGCAGGATAGATAGTTATAGTGTTTCTAACAACTGTTATGCCCACAGTGATAGAGATAGATGAATCAGGGAGTTATATGGACAAAATATCAGTCCCCGTTTATACACGGAGTAGACTGGATATTGTCTGAAGAGTAGAATTATATCCAGAGGTGCGGTATTGGTTACTTATGTTTAGTACATAATGAATTTTGCACGCATTAATCATTTTACTTGCATGCCTTATGTCCTAGTAAACAATTTATCAGTCGTGTAGTGAGGTTTCCCTGTCTCCTTGGGATTAAACAGTACTGATTAGCAAAGAATAAAAAATGCTTCCTGTGAGTCTTAAACCCGTGACCATTCTATCTCAATTCTCTTACTCTATCAACTGAGCCACTGGTGCAGAATAAACTTTGACAGAAGAATGTTAGTTTTTTTGTAAGAATGACATACAGACCTTTAAACTTCTATCGTTTTTCTCTTTTCTCATAGTCGTGGAAATCGACTTTATTAAACTTGCTGTGAAAAAGCGATAAAATGATTGGCAAGCCTCACATTTTATTGCTTTACCCCAACTCATTTAATAAATTGAATAAAAACATGAAAACTCATGTAAGATCCTCTATTTTTAATTATTCCAGAGTTCTGCGATATGGCAATTTAAATATGTGTGTACAACAGCTTATGTTGTTTATCTTTGGTACAATTACGGAGAATATATATCTCCAGGGCGTGACCTCATCAGGACTCAGACACAATGGTTTATCAGGTAGGAATTAGATGCATATTCAACAGATATGAAACAATTGAAGCTGTTTATAAATTGACAAATGCAGAACAAAAAATCTTAGAAAAGCTAAAATTTATCAATTTTAAATTCACATCAAAATCAGATGACATATGGCGTGTTTTGATCTCTACCGATACCAATAACCATAACTCCTGCATAACTAAACATATTTTGCCATATGGCTTTAATATTTGTTTCCTCATTTACCTGAAACTGATAGAGATAAATGAAATTGATATACCAGACGCAAATATATCATACTTGTGCTAAAAAGAAAAGGCCACCCTGAGCTTTGTATGAGGATCGTTTAATTTGCATAGTAATTTGAGGGTCACTTACAGGCCAACACTATGTGGATGAAGTCCTTCACCTACATGTCCAGCTGTTCTCTTCCAGCTAGACAATGCTACCAAACTTGTAATATGGCAAGGAACTGTTTACAAGCTGGTCATGTCATACCTCCTTGACTGACCTTCAGTATCATGATTTATCCCTGATCTAGGCTGGCAGCTACATGATTGTATCCTTTCCCAGCTGCAACATTTCCCGAATTACAAATAGGGCAGGTTGGATAATGGCAATGGATTGCTCAGAGGTTGGCGTACAACACAGGACTGCTTTTAGGCATGTACTAAAGGTTCATAGTATGCATTTATAAAAGTGGTGGTCATACAAGATATGACTTACAATCTATAAACGTGTGATTATAACATATTCATGTCTGTATTTATTTTCAACAAAGCCAGTGAATTGGGGTGGTTTTCTTCTCTTATTAGCATCAGTATACATTAAACTATCTACACACTCCAGCAAGAATTGCTGTCCTTTTTATTATTTTGCAATTGTTTTTTATGTGAAAACTTAAGTAAAATAAGTTAAAACACTTTATTTCAAAATTGGATGGAGGCTTTCCTAAACTATTCTGCCACATTTTGTTTTAATTTTTTAAACTTGAGTTATTGTCCCTAAAGTTGATATTTACATGGAAACAGTATAAAATTCAATTTCATCAAATTGGTTGTTTACGAAGAACCGTATTGCAGTAGAAGCATTGCAATGCAGTGTGCCACTTTAGTTCTACACCACTTATAAAATTTAAGATTTCTTGGATAAGAAATATGTAACATTTTTATTTAGAGACAACCTGCAAATACCACATTTATGCATGTATAATCCATAGAAAATTAATTGTGTTCACACCAGAAGCAAATAAGCAAATTGATTATGAAGGGCCCTACTCTACTAACACCAATTCACATTGCATTATTTTGAATTGCGTTCACATCACATTGCACGTTTAAGCCGTATCATTGATTAGAGCGGATGCATTTTTAGCGAGATTAAAGATTGAAACATGTCTGTTAACTTTACCATACATTTAAACATTCAGCTATTTTGGTTCTCAAATGACCAATGTTTTGACAAAAGGTTGTTTTAAGCCCTTTTTAAACGGTGATAAAATTCCGAATGATTCTGAGTAAACCTGTTGTCAAAACACTTCATTTACAGTTTCATTTTAAACAACGATGTATCTGTCATTTATTTTCGTAAAACATTTAATAGATTAATTTACCTCATAATGTTGTATTAAGTGGTGACGTCACTACTTCCAAGGCTAAAAGATTTGTCAATAACAAGATATTAAATTGATTTGATATTTCTATGCCAACAAGTAACTTGTAACATAACAATTTGCAAAGAAAATTCAGTTTGATTATTGTTTCTGTCGTCAATATGACGTCAGAACGAGTATTGCTTTTAAAAGTAATGGGGCTCCTGGATTTAACCACAGAAAAAGAGTTTTTGTTGTCATTAAAATAAAAAAATGGTGGTTTTCCATCAAAACCATCACCAGAGATAATGCCTAGTTCAAAATGCAAATGAAAAATATAAACGCACAAGTTACATGTGCATTTTTGTCCAAGTGTACTTTAAACAAGGCAGAATTATTTGCATGAGTGATTTTTAATTTTTTGTTTCATTAAACAGATAAACTGCCTATAAGTAAAATATTACAAGGAATAATTGATTTCAGAATTTTTGTCTAAAAATATGGGCCCTTGACATGTGGTTCATAGCTAAAGAAGCTCACTGTTTATTTGGTTTGATAATTCTGTTAATATGTACTGATCTACAATTTTGCATAAAACAAGAATTTACAGATTTTGAATTTGCATTTTGAGGTGAAAAAAGCAATAAAATAGGCCTTATGATGCATCACTAATCCCCCCCCCCCAAAAAAAATGAGTTACCTTTAAATGGACCTCTGACACTTTGATAGGGTATTTGCTTAATTTTCACTTCTCTATTCATAAGATATCACTGGTATCCTTTTGAATAAGACGTGTGATGTTTAAGTAACAAATAAAGTTTATAGTTAGACAAATAGACCCCTATGACAAAATAGGAGACGCTACCAAATGGGGTAAGGGTGTAAATTTGACCTCAACACTGTTACACAACATTTAGTAATCAGTTATTTCACGTGTAGAGGTATTATAAGATCATTACTCGATTTAAATTGCATTGAAAGTTTTAAAGCCCAAAAGCTCCAGGATTTTAGTGTTGTTTTAGCTTACCTGAGCTGAAGGGTCAACTTGAGCTATTGTAATCTCTCGTCCTCGGTCATCTGTATGTCTGTCAACTTTTTATTTGAACAACATCCTCTCCTGAACAACTGGTCCAAATTTTAAAATATTTCACAGAATTGTTTGAAATATATTCATAGGAGTGTTCCTCATGCTGCCTTCTACCAAAATTGCACAAATAGTTCCACTCTGCCAATCAAAGGGGCCGCCAGAGCTCTTGGCATGAAATATTTATTTATGCCATTTTCTCCTAAACCACTGACCCAAATTACAAATATTTTCACAGCAATGTTCCACATGATGCCCTCTACTAAAATTGCACAAATAGATTTGTTCCACCAAACAAAAGGGCCACCAGAGCTCTAGATAAGAAAAAAAAATTAAACGTCATCGCCTCCTGCAGCACGTGTCCAAATTCAAAATAATTTCACAGAATTGTTTCTCATGATGTATTACCAAAATTGCACAAATAGTTCCTCTCTTCAAACAAAGGGGCTGCCAGAGCTCTAGATAATAAATATCTTTAAACCACATCTCCTTATGAAACAATGGTCCAAACTCATAATAATTCACAGAAATATTCCTCATGATGCCCTCTACCAAGATTGATCAACATTTTCAAGCTCCGCTGACCAACATTGCCACCAGAGCTAAAAATAGAAATATTTTTAAATATCTCTGTAGCCACGGGTGGGCACATTATCTCATGTGCCAGGATTCAGGTTAGCGATCAAGGGCCCTAGGGCCCACATGTTTTCTTATTATCTTTTGAAGTGCAATATAATGCATAAGACAAAACAAAGACCTTAATGACAAATGGTAGCTTAATTAAGGTCTAAAGTATTGCAGAATGCTCCTAGGGAAGCATTCTGCAACTCTTTCGACCTTCATTAAGCTCTCCTTGGAGCATCCTGCAATACTTTTTACCTGCATTCAGCGATAATTGGTCTTGAAAACCAATTTTTGGTCTTCTGTTTGAATGGCCGCTTAAGACAGGTTTTACTGTTTGTTCCATAGAACATACACCATTCCAAATACTAATACTTCTACAATGTTGAAGCTTGCACAGATTTCACCTTTTCCGCTCTGTATAATCATTCCCACAGAGTCCCAACACACTAGTCACATAAATAATGTAAAATATGAGAACGCATTTATCTGAAAAAAGATTATAATGTTAAAAAAATATTTCTATATCAGACATTGATCAGAACTAGCAGTGAATCGTTGAGTAATAATTCACTGTTTGGAGGGCAGATATAAATTAGATAAAATGAAAAGCATGCAGCGCGAGTAAATTATCTTCATATAACAGGCTGACAAACAGTGAATTATTTCTCAATATTTCATTTATTAGAACATATCTATTTAGATTTTAACACACAATAAACTACAAAACACATTTGAAGTCTTCAGCTACTTCCAACTTTCCGCTATTGCACTAAAGAAATCCTGCCAATAGTTGGACTGTGTTACCTACGTTAACATGTGTTTGTAACGTATTTCAAGCTTGAAAATGCATTACACTCTCTAATGCCATGACTGACGTCATTAGGCAGTAACAATTGACTTGAGCTAGTGTGTGTTTCCACGCCCTTTCAAGACCATTTTAGCCCCAAAATAGAGCTGTACATTCGTTAATATTGGAAACTAAATGCAATTTAGTAAAATAGAAGCAGACTAACAACAATCTTATATATGGGCCTCCTCGCTAGAAAACCTGTCTTTGGGGTTTTGCAAACAACAAATACGCAGACAGGCAGTCTGATCAGCACCTTTGTCATTCGCTTATTGCAAATAATCATATCTAGGCTTAGGCTACTGTCCGTTTTATGGCGGTGGTTCTGTTGTTGTTGACTTTTTGTTTATTGTGACTCCCATTGTGGGAGTCTGTAATTGTTCTATGTTTTGTTGTTCGTTACTTTATGTTCATTCTAGTATTGCAAGCATCTTGATGGGGAAGAGAGAGCTGGTTGCTTTGCTTAATTTGTCTTCCTGGTGTCTCGTGATGGTTGAGCGGTTCTTCCTAACGGTGCCACGGGGATGTCTGCGGTTTTTGATTGTGGTATTTCCTGATCATACTCACTTACTATTTTTGCTACAAGCAAAATTTCAAATATCTAGCTAGTCTTTGTAGCGAAGGAGACTGATTTTTAGCTTGCTTTGTCGGAAACCCCAAAGACCGGTTTTGTCCAACGCGGCCCATATGAAGATGTAAGCATTTGAGCATTTTATTTAAAATCATAGGCAGCATATATAATGGCAATTAAAGACGTCAGCGAAATTTATCAAAAACTAACTCACCATTATTCAGTCTAGAATGTCTGAGTTTTTACACATAAATTTGTATATTTCATAAACTTTTAGTCCTTGAAAACTGTAGGAATGTTTTTAGAAGTCATTGAAAAGTCCTTGAATTTTACTCAAACTTGCCTGTATGAACCCTGTTAAAGAATTTGTTCATCTGGACCTACAGAAAAGGCATGATTATCAGGAGCAACTTTTTTCCAATTTAAGGGAACGTTGTTACAGCAAACCACTATTGAGTGATTCTGAGTATGATGATGAAAATTCTGGCAGTGTCTTATCAGTGATAGATGCGATGAAATCAGGCCAAGACATATATGTAACAATCAATGATGAAATACATTCCCTATCTGTTGACAACATTGAGTGCAATGAGATGGAGGATGAAGTTGCAGCAATGGACATTTGGCAGATAACCTCTTTTCGTGCAGGCCATTATCGTCAATTCTCAGTAAGTATATTCACAGTCAAATTCATACTTGTATAAATATTTGGTATACTTTAATTATTTCCTAGCAAAGCATAAGTTGTAGATACTTACAAAAAACATCTCAATGAGACATGTGTATCCACAATAGATCATTAAACAACTCGCAGCAGGTATGTAGCTTGGGTGATTCATTTAAAAAATCATTTAAGTACTTTCAACATGTACTTTTACTGGGCGTTTAAATTAAGTACTTACAATATGTTTGTCCTTAAGTAGTTACAAACGATTGTTTATGTGGCCATTCATTTAAGTACTCTCACATCATGTATATAGATTATCAGCAATATATATTCAAGTACTCACATTATTTATGTCTATTAGGTGATTCATTGAATTGCACAAAGCATGTTTTCAATTGGGCAATTTTAATTAAGCTTTTACAAGATGCATGTCTTTGGTACTTATTCCATTGATGTCCATGTGGCGATGCATCTAAGTACATTGTACTCACACCATTTAAATATGTTGGGCGATTCATTTAAGTATTTACAATATGTATGTCCATGGGGCTATTTATTTAAGCACATACAACGTGCATGCCCATGGAGCGATTCATTTAAGTACTCACACCATTAATATATATCGAGAGATTCTATTTAGTATTTCTATATGCATAGTACTCATTCCGTTTATGTCTATGTGACGATTCATCTAAGTACTCACAAGATTTGTATCTATTGGGCAATTCATTTAAATATTTACATTCTCAGTGTAGTTGCCTTAGATGAAATTAATATTACTGGTTGCTTGCATTTCTCCATGCAAATCATTGAAATATCATGTCGTCTAGACTGTGTGTAAAATAGTAGATATGCCCCAGCTATGATAATGATAGAAGAGGATGATGTCGATACCACATGCACTCATCAGACCATGACCAAAACATCTCGAGAGTTTCAAAAAGATCAAACTAGAACTGTAGGAGGAGTTGTGCTCACAAAGTACTAGCTAATTGCTTCTACAGGTGGAGAGACGTGTGGATGGATGAAGCCGTTTTAATAGTTTTTTTGACGTATGTTTGGACACAATTAAACCTGTGTGCTAATAAGCCAGATCAGCATTCCCTACCCTTCAGATGTAACACTGGGTTACTCTGAGAGTGTTTTATCAGAGTTCGCACAGGTTTGAAAAGTACTTGAAAACACATGCAAAACATATACAGGACTCTTTTGAAAAGTCCTTGAAAAATAAATTTGCCTTGAAAAGAACTTGAAAACATTTAAAGGCCTTGAAAAGTCCTTGTATTTTACCATTTACAGGAGGAGTCAACAATGTTTGTGGAGACCTAAACCGGTATAAAATTGTAGTGCCTTTAGTTTGTGCAGCATGTGCTGCACCAAATAAAGTCACTACAATTCTATACTAATTCGCCAGTACTAATGTCTCCATTATCTCAGTCTAGCATATCTGAAGTAGAATTTAAACACATAAATCAGAATTTCCATAAACTTTTAGTCCTTAAAAACTGTAGGATAGTCTAAAGAAGTCATTGAAAAGTCCTTGAATTTTGCTCACCATTGCCTGTATCAACCCTGTTTATTACACTGAGTTTTTCCAATATAGTCTGTAAATTAACACACACTCATATTCATTGGGAAACAGTGCAATTCCTGAGAAGGATATTGTGATTGTTAATTTTAATTTCATATTTTGTGAACATGTTTTTCTTATTTTTAGAAAGTGTCTGTAGATACCCTAGTAAGCAGAGGGCTCTGAGTTCAAGTCCCTGACGACCTGATATTTTCTCCTTTTTCAACTTTGTTAAGGTCACTACCTACACCTGAGCGATTTTTTTTTCAAAAAATGAATTTTCTTCATGATTTGAAAAATATACAATTGCCATAAAGTTAAGCATATTTTTCATACGATCCCGATTTTCTAAGTAAGGAAAATTAATTCTAGTTTTGGGGTTTATTCGAAATGTACACTTGTATTTTGGCTAACAAATTTGGATAAGTTCGGTTTGTTTCATTTACTACTGTCCATGAACAGGAAACTAAGGACACAGTACTGTCCAGGAGTTAATGTGCAAGAATGAATTTCTTTTGCTGTTGAGTCATGAAATAGGCTTAAAACGCGCATGTTGGATAAATCTACAAAGAAAAAAGGGACAGAATGTGTAAAATTACAATTGGACGCTGGTATGAAACAAGATGACATGGCAAGGGTATTAAACATGTCTCGGAGTATTGTAAGCAGACCTTTGAAAGAACATATAGAAAGTGGCATTATTACAAAAAGGAAACGGTCTGCATTGATTCTTGAGTGCAAGGAATTGTTACTGAAGCATTATGGTACGTGGCGCATTATCTGACGACCAAATGATACAATTAAAGGTGGCTACCGAGACTTTGAACTCTCAAAAGTACCAGGACGAAATCCTGGAATCTGGTGTTAGTTCACCCTTGTACTCGCTGGATGGCCAGAACATGGTGCTCCGAGATGGCATTGCAAGACCTCACTGTTCTCTCATCATCGAGGAATACAAAAATCAACAGAACATCGCTAGTCTTCCATGGCCGAGATTGTTGCCGGACTTGAACCCTATCAAACACGTGTGGGACAAGCTTGGCTGACGTGTTTTAAACCGGGAACCAGTCGTATCAAAGCCATTGTGAATTTTGCTAGACTCTACTGCATGAGTTGGATAGGATTGCATGTCTTGAACGCATGTACCCAGTTAATTTTATAATGAAAATGTGCCAAGTTGTTATTGGACAGTGTAAAGGCAATACACAACATAAACCGAAAGTAAAGTATTATCATGAGCCATTTATCGACTTTTTGCACCATATCCTGAAAATGTATGCTCCAAAGAGAAAGTTTTGAAGACATTAGACTTATCACAGCCTTATTGTAAAGTTTTGCTGACTCTTGGCCTCCATGCTGTTTTCATTGAATTTTATAAAATGTATGGGTATTTTTTGTAAGGTGTTTGCAGCCTATAAACAAGTCAGAGGTTCCACAGTTTTTCTTTATCAAATCGCTGGTATTCTGCTTTGGTTGTCTACTACCATCAATTTTTGGTATCTCTCAAAAGTTTCCGTTCTTACTGTTTCTTAAACCTAAGTGGTGTTATCAAATGGAATATGCTTAACTTTATGGCAAAAGTATATATTGAATAAAGCATTTTCTATGCCAAATTCTGATAATTGTTTCTGAGGTTTTTTGTGTGTTTAACATGTAAGCATGACATTTGCTCTGATCCATTCAGTCGACAAAGTTATTTATCATATGACGTCGCGTCTGGGAGTGAAATAATGCCATGAAATAAAATCTGTAAACCACTAGTGGTTTATGGTGGTTTATCGATTTTCGGGAACGTTATGACGTCCGTAACAACGTTGCGCACATAATGACAAAATTATAACGTTTTACGGCAGAAATGAGATTTCAAAGTAATCTTAATGTCATATGATGAATAGAATTTAACATTCGTGCTTTTGTATTATTGAATTTATTAAACTCGTTGCGAAAAAGAGATAAATGCTTGGCAAGCCTCGCATTTTATCTCTTTTCCCGAACTTGTTTAATAAAATCAATAAAACATGAGCAATAATGTAAGATCCTCTATATATTGCATGGAGAACAGGACTAGAGTTGGATCCTTTGTTGATTTACAAACTCTTTAGATCTAAACAATACAATTTATGATTTTCGTAATCAATTGATATAGCTGGCATGAAAAGGGGGCGATTTGAATGTTAAATGTGGACTGTAATTTAGAGAGATACCCCCCCCCCCCTCAACCCACCCTTTACTCCATAAGATGCACAATTGTAAGGAATGAAAAATCTACCCATCAGCGATATGAACTTTTGTACATTCTATTATTACATGACACCGCCTCTAGAAGTGATAAAACATCCATAATAATGACATGCAATAACATCTATATGCCACCTGTTGTTTACAGATTTAGTAACGTTGTGTAATGACGTCCAGTATTGCATAAAAAGGCCATGTCACATGCTATTTACAGCCATGTTTTTAACCAACAGTTACCCATGTATTAATCAGGTAATTCATGTGATGTTGATGCACTGCTTTAGTACTCTACATATACGCATTCTTGGCCATCTTAAAAATTGACGTCATCGACAGTAACGGACATGGAAATGAGCGTAATTAGTGACATTATAATAGCGTTAAGATTTAGCCTTTGCGCTAGAACAAGTTTTTTTAACATCTACTAATCCTTCATGCATTCATGCACCATTATAGTAACATAAAAATGAATTTTTCGAAGCGTTTTCCAAAGTCGTCAAGTAAAAAGTGAATTTATGCATAAACAACGATCAACATGGTTTTTATATACATTTACATCTGCTAGACACCTCTGGGGTTGTCAACAAAACCCTTGGGGTCCACCAGATGTCTAAGGTAAAAACTTGTTTGATCCCTATATTATAAAGTTGTGTAAAAGGTTGCAAAATATTGATGTTTAATGTAAAAATGAGCCTTTTAAGTAATTGTAATGACATGTGTTAAATAAAATCTAATATTTTTGTTCCTGTACATGTATTATTGAATGTATTAAACTCGTTGCAAATATGCGGTAAAATGGTTGACAAGCCTCAGAAATTATCTCATGCTCCCCAACTCGTTTAATAAATTAAAAAAAATCACTAGCACTTACGTAAGATCCTCTATTTATATTGTTGGATAATCACAATTTTCGCAGGAATGGTGACCCACAGTTTCAATCAATACAGCAAACTATTCCAGGTATTTATTGACGACAGATCCCTCTACTGGCACCAGCCTTTTATTGCTTTACCCTCATTAAATTTTACAAATGAGTCGTGACATGTGATTTCCAACAATGTAGCATTTTGACAAGTGAAGACTCAGATGAGTCTGTGCAGCCTCCTGTCAAGCTCAAAAACTCCAAATGCTGTTCTGTTAGTATCTTAACAGTCAAAGAATATTCAAGCGACTAGCAAAGGGTCTGATCAGACTGCGTGTATATGCAAGCTAGTCTGAGCCTGCGTTGGTCGCAAATACTACATTGTGGGAAATCTCATGTCGTGACTCAAATGTATACGCTACTTTGTAAAACATATAATTTTATAGATCAATTAAGGTTGACTATTTCTAAGTGTTATCATTATATATCATTCAGTACTTCAGAACTTCATGGAAGTTTTCCTTATACTCGTCGTCTAGAATGGTGAAGGAGTCACTCTGGCAAATCGGAGACCATGAGTATGTAGGGCCGAGATCCTATCAACCTAATAGCATGAGCTGGTATGCCAATGATTGCTGGGATCATGTTTATGATAATGACGAGAATGGTATGGCACAAAATGGATTGGATATAAATGACCTCATTGCTAAAGCTTCAAATGGCCATAAGATAAAGCTCATGTATAACAGAACACTGACAAACTGCGATGAAGTGATACTGAAGGATGGTCATGTATGTTGTACATGTTTTAACAAGTTGTCCAAGTCAGGACTAGATGAGTTTCCATCTGATGTATATCATATCCCTGAAATTGTCTGTACGAATGGATGGATTAACAGACTTCTAATCAAGATTGGTTCAAACGAGATGGGTGATGGCATCACGGAGGAAAGAGCAAGCATTTCTTGGTTCGCCGATGCTAGGCCATGGAAGAAGGTAGCTTCTATTAGTAACTCTGGTGTTGTGGTATCAGGTAGTAAAGAAATTCTTAAAAATGCTGTTGTCAATGGAGCTGATGTCAGGTACATGGCCGAATTTGGCACTGACTATTTCCGTATTGTTTCACCTGATCACATTGAAATAAAAGAAGGAAATTTAGGGGCAATGCATATAAGATCAATTAGCTCACAATTCGATAATATTTTAGTGTTGAAATTTACGCCGACGCAGCCATACCTATGGGCTACAATAATGGCCGACACAGGTCGAATGGACAAATTTCGATGGATCTTAGGGGAGCATACACCCCTTAATCATGACTCCGGAAATCATCCAACTGAATGGTTTGTTAATTACTAAATAAGAGGGCAGCACTGGAGATAAGGACCAGAAATTATAAAAAAAAATATGCTGAACTCAGCTCAGCGCAAAAATTATCCTGCTCATTAATGTTAAAATGCCAACAATTGTTGGCATTTTAACATTTATTTTCAGGATAAATACATTATCTAGCAGATTTAAAGCAACGTCATTTAAACCATTTAAGGTGAATGGAATTTTTCACTCCTTTTTGGTTAGACCAGTACATTTCAGGTCTAAGGGTTGTTGGGTAATATTTTGAAAATATCTGTAAGCAGAAAGTGAAGGCACTGATTAGAATCGGATCTAGGTTTGCATTGTTTGCCTTTGTCTAATAAAAAGGACACAAGGTGTATATGGCTTAATTATAAAATCAAATGAGCAACACGATCACAATAAAAATTGGCAACACACATTCAACCACTGTGTACCAAATTAAAAACTTCGGAATTTTACAATATGCTTTTCATTTTACTGTCATCAGCTGGCTTCCCGTTTCTTGAGCTTAAGAGGTGACCTGGCCCAGGGCGATGACAGTTAACAAAACTCAAATTGTCAGGCATTTAGTTAAGAGTGTGTAACAGAAAAATAATTTTCTAATTCCTCAACCAAAACATATGCTGTGGGTTCTCAAAAGAACCATCTCAATGAGATGGTTCTTTTGAACACCCAAAACACATGCTATAAATTATGGGTAAGAATATATTTCATATTTTACGATGAAATTTTTTGTTAATTTTAAGCCTATGAACTTTAGTTCAAGTTGTCAAGGGCTTTAACTATTTTTTCTGCCAGTTACGTTTTTCTCGTCTTTTACTTTATGTTACTTAGTCTATATTATAAAAAAGATGACCCATATCAGAATGATCCTATGACTCAGTTTTCATCATGTTCATCAAGTTTGCTTCCATGATAAAATCTAATAAGACATGCACTGGAACATTTGCAGCAGAGGTAAACACAGATGGCATTATCAGGCCAAAAATATTGGGGAATACGGGTTAGATTAATGGTATGTGATTATGTTCATTTTTCCCTAGGGCATGAGCAAACAGTCGAGACAGACCAGCTGCTGCATAATGCAGTTTACTTAGATGATGGTCTATAGAAATTTGAATAAAACTGAAAATTACGACCCAACAACCCTAAAATTGGAAATAACCTTGTCCAATTGCCAAGGATTTAAAAGTCCATTCAAATTAAATGCTTTAACCCTTAAAGCGCCAATCACGACTGCAGCAGATGACAAATTTTGTGACATCTTTCCTATGTTTTGTAAAAATGAGGTATGATATTTCATGAGAATTGTCTGCCAGCAGACAATTCGCATGATATATCATGCCTAATTTGTTATGCCTGAAAAAGCAGCAAAATTTGAAATTGTCGTCTGCTGCAAATTATAGGTAGCGCTTTAAGGGTAAATGGTGCTTCCTGATTCATAAAGACTTTGAGTGCACTATTGTGAATGTTTTCTTAACTATCAATTTTCACATGTGTTTTGC
The DNA here is from genome assembly GCA_964019695.1 of Loripinus fragilis. Classification (NCBI taxonomy): domain Eukaryota; kingdom Metazoa; phylum Mollusca; class Bivalvia; order Lucinida; family Lucinidae; genus Loripinus; species Loripinus fragilis. The sequence continues at coordinate 6,804,192 of OZ026528.1, forward strand.
GTGTTGAAAATCATCTTATTGTGATGTTCCTTTGTGTACACACAACATGTGTTTTTTTAGAAAAGAGAGCTAGAAGATGTTACATGAGTGCTCCCCTTGTTGTAGATATAGAAGATCTTACATGTGTGCTCATGTTTTATTGAATTTATAAAACGAGTTTGGGAAAAGGTATAAAATGCGAGGCTTGTCGAGCATTTCATCTCATTTTCGCAATGAGTTTAATAAATTCAATAATACAAAGCACGAATGTTAGATTGTATCTATCATTTGACGTTAAGATTACATTGAAATCTTATTTCTGTCGTAAAAATGTTGTAATTTTTGTCATTATGTACGCAAGGATGTTATAGACGTCATAACATTTCAAAAAAATCTGTAAACCACTAGTAGAACCCTTTCGATTTGTGATTTTCCAGGGGGGAGGATGGTGTTCTGGATCCCCTGTGCATCCCTTACTGCAACAAATTTTAAAAACACAATTGCATGATTGTGCTGAACGGGGATTAAACCTTTGAAATATTGTAGGTCCAAATCAGCTGGATCTGATGAGGTCATCTGATCAGGATCCACACTGTTTTCCTTTCAGAATGAAACTATGCTTATACTTGTTAAGTTGAACGTAAAAGTTTGAAAACTGAAAAGGAGTGTAAAAGCACAAAACCTTAGCATGCAATGGGTTAAATGTATTATGTGTTTAATGGTAACCCTTAAAGCACCACCTATAATTTGCAGCAGACGACAATTTAAATGTTGCCTTTTTTAACAAAAATAACAAATAAGGCATGAAATGTCATGAGTATCGTCTACTGGCAGACGATTCTGATGTAATATCATGTCTTATTTTTTTCGAAAATTAGGAAAGATAAGACAAAGTTTGTCGTCTGCTGCAGTCGTGATTGGCGCTTAAATGGGTTTAAAAACAAAATGACCTTCATTATTATCTGTAGGATAATGTAGTTAAATGTAGGATGGTATTGTTTTTTTGTGGGACCTAATACATGCGGGGATCCAGAAAGTTTTGTCAGAGGGGGTCAAACTTTGACAATTCTTTTTTGTTTTCGTTTTTACTTTGATGAGGGAAGGAAGGATCCAAATAATACTTTTTACGGGCCATCAACGGCCCACAAGTGAAAGCCCTTTAAATGGCATTTTGCTGGCGAGCCGATGATGGCCCAACATTAAAGGCTGGATTGGTAGCTTGTGATTTTAAGGGGATCCAGACCAGTATTGCTAAGAAACCCTATATTTTTGTAATTTTCCAAGGGGGGTCCAGAACCCCTGGCCCCACATCTGGATCCACAAATGTTATTTTTATGTGTGGGATACTATTGTTGAGGGATGATATTGTCCTAGGTGGGTTATATTTATGTGTGGGATAATATTGTTATATTTAGGATAGTGTAGTTATATGTGGGATGATATTTTCGTAGGTAGGACCTTATATTTATGTGTGGGATAATATTGTTATATGTGGGATGATATTGTCCTAGGTAGGACCTTATATTTATGTGTGGGATCACATTGTTATATGTAGGATAGTGTAGTTATATGTGGGATGATATTTTCATAGGTAGGACCTTATATTTATGTGTGGGATAATATTGTTTTATGTGGAATGATATTGTCCTAGGTGGGACTTATATTTATGTGTGGGATAATATTGTTATATTTAGTATAGTGTAGTTATATGTGGGATGATATTTTCGTAGGTAGGACCTTATATTTATGTGTGGGATAATATTGTTATATGTGGGATGATATTGTCCTAGGTAGGACTTTATATTTATGTGTGGGATCACATTGTTATATGTAGGATAGTGTAGTTATATGTGGGATGGTATTTTCATAGGTAGGACCTTATATTTATGTGTGGGATAATATTGTTTTATGTGGGATGATATTGTCCTAGGTGGGACTTATATTTATGTGTGGGATAATATTGTTATATGTAGGATAGTGTAGTTATATGTGGGATGATATTTCGTAGGTGGGACCTTATATTTATGTGTGGGATAATATTGTATCATGTGTGTATAGGTTAAAAAACAAAATGACCTTCGTTGTTATATAGGGATAATATTGTTGTAGGTACTGTCCTGCCAGCCAAGAGAGACAGTGACGTCTTGTTTGTTTACGAGGTTATTAGGGACTTAGAATCGATATATCACATGTGTATTAATCCTATCCACATGATATGATTAATACACAGGTGATCTATCGATTCGCGTTTGCTCAAGTGGAGTGTATAGGTTAATGTTTACTTAACAATTATAAACGAAATATTACGTCACTGTCACTCTTGGTTGGCACGATAGTAGGATCTTGTACACTATGCAAAATAAACTTAGCAATTGTTTTGTATGGGTCAGTCTATCCATATCAGATCTTTACCCTTAAAGCCCCACCTATAATTTGCAGCAGACAACAATTTTAAATTTTGGCTCTTTATCAAAAAATCACAGAGAAGGCATGATATTTTATGAGGATTGTCTGCTGGATATTAGGAAAGATGTCACTAAAGTTGTTGTCTGCTGCAGTCGTGATTGGCGCTTTAAGGGTTAAGTTTCATTTTTTGAAATGAAAATACAAGCGTCTATCATAGCACAAGGTTTTCCATGTAAATTATTACAGGATTTTTAAACACGTAGCGGCCTAGCTAACGTGACTATGATTTTAGGTGTAACCACTAATGTGAGCATATCTGATCACCGATTTAGATAAACAAAATTTTTGAGCGTAAAATTTTAAATATTATCTTACCCATCAGATTTAACATATGTTTTGGGTGCTCGAAAGAACCGTCTCATTGAGACGGTTCTTTTGAGTACCCACTACATATATTTTTGTTGAGAAATGAAAAAAAATATTTTTCGATGCGCACTCTTAACTAAATTCCTGTCTGATCATAAAGGGTAAGCAAAGCCATTTTCAAACGATAGTTTGGTCAGTGAAAACAAAAACCAAAAAAACAAAGCCTGGAATCAGCTGAACTTTTTTCGAGGAATAAAGCACAAAGTTTGCACAATTAGACGTTTATAAATGCCTTTACGATATCGCATATAAACGGAATAATTCCATATCGATTTTTCTTAAACCATTTTTACAAGTTTTTCGAACATGTTATGGTAAATATTGTTGAATTTAACATATTCACAGCTACAGAGCATGAAGCGAAAATTAAACGTCACCTTTATCTCAAAAGCGTGTCGTAACAATTTTCAGAAATTTAAGGTTTTAATCAAACATGTGATGGGCTACATTTTAAGCCTATGATATCTTTGTAATCTGATTATCTGTTATGTTGATGCACTAATAAACATTAGAGTTCAACCAAATGATGAATGAGTGTCGGTCACTCATTCAATAGCTTTTATAAGTGAAGGATGCATGAGAAAGCGGAAAGACTACCAAACATTCTTGTATTTTTTGCATTTCTTATAATGAATGTGATATTTGCTTACTGACCCCTTTTGCAATTGTTGCTGTCCCCAAAAATGTATTTAAAGTATGGCATATGTTAATTCATGGTTTCATTTGCCTAAAATCCTGTTCTGATCATTGTCATTGAAATTATTCGATAATGCAGCAAGGTAAGCAAGAATATGTATAACATAAAAAATTGCTAAATATATTGTGCATAGTATATTTGTATGTGCTGTAATATAGTTATATATGGGATAACATAGTTATATGGGAAGTAATTAAGAGTAATTATGTGGGATAATAAAGTCTAATGTGGGGTAATAATTAATTGTATTTGGGCAGGTGGTATATTTTCTAGGGACCAACATCTATTCAAGCTTGTAGAGAAATGGGGTCTCTAAAAAAGAAATCTGTCTTCGGGGGTTTGGGAACAACAAAGGCCCAGACCAGCCTGCGCATCCACACAGGTTGGTCAGTGCTCTTTTATTCACTTATTGAAAAGTATTAAATCTAGACTTGCTACGAGCGAAATTTCAATTTTCTAGGTAGTCTCTGTAGCTGAGTAGGCTGGTTTTAATCTCACTGAGGTCCGATTCACTATTTTAACGAGGACTGGCGTCATTTTTGCGTTACGTCACGCCACGCCACTTGTTTACATATGAAGTCATCAAAAGAGCAACGTCTGTGCAGGGAATGATAACCTCTCTGTTCAAATTCAAGTTCCGGTTATCATCACCACAGGCTGATAACCAGTTGGCAGAAAAGATCTTAAAGCATATACAGACTGGGTTATCGCGGCTGATAGTGTCCTTAATATATGATAAGACATGTGTGCAATTCTTTCAAGCTGCTGGTCAGTCAAAATATTATGGCATTGTAGAGAGTAGAGCCATATATTAAACCATTTATGCTGAATGGAATTTTACACCGTTTTCGGTTGAAACAGTCCATTTCTGTTTTGAGGGATGTTGGATGGTATTTTTCATTCAAATTTAAATAGAACAGTCTGAATGCAAAAAGTAGAGACCCTGATCGCGGCGTCTAATCTGGATCTGTGCTGTTTGCCTAAATCCCACAAAACGGATGCTAGGCTTAAATGGGTTAACCACAGGCTAAAGCCTAGCACCACTAGATAATTTTAGATTAATACTGAAATACCAAGCTCTTCTGTACTCATGGGTGAAAGTTTTCGGGATTAATCCTGAATCCATAGAAAGTCAGCCTCAAAATGCTGAATTAGCAGATTTAATAGCTTCTCTGATTATTTTTCAGGTGATCTAAACACAATTAATTATTTAAACTTGAAATTATTCATTTTTGTAGGCATCCTGCAAGTTTTAAAATTCAAATTTCTAAACATCAGGATTTTGGAAAATTTGAACTTTAACCCATGTGTACTGTCACTAATGTTCAGAAAGAAAAAAAAGACAGATTATTACCGCTTTAAATAATTGTTATATACAGACTACTCCTCCTAACTTAAAGTATTGTTTCTCAAATTGAAAGATCTCGTTAACCCTCAACCTCATAGATACACCTTTTAACTTGTTTGTAAACAGAGCAGATCCAGATCAGGTAGGTCTTGTAAATGTTGCATGGTCAGGGTTTTCTCTGTTTACTTATGGACATATGATAAAATATGATCCTACACTAGTGGACCTTACACGTACTGTTGATATGTGTACAAACTTGAAAGCTTATATAACTATTAGGTTTAGGTAAGCAAAACATTTCAGCGTAAAATTTTAATACTTTCTTACCCATCAGTTTTAATAGATGTTTTGGGTGCTCAAAAGAACCGTCTCATCGAGACGGTTCTTTTGAGCATCCACGACATATGCTTTGGTTGAGAAATAAGAAAATTTTAAAAATGTTCGTGATGCACTCTTAACTAAAGTCCTATAATTATACATATATTTGGTTAGTGGAGCCTGACATGAATATAAATGAAGGAAACGGTTAACTGGTCATTGCATTAACAAACAATTGCTACTCAAAGTAAAATAGCCGATCAATTGGGTTTTGTGTTATCAAACTACGGCTACTGAAAGTTAAAGTTCTGGTTAATAAATTGATCTTTGAGTTAGCAGGAGTATACTGTACTAGCTGTAATGGGTTTAACTCGAAAATAAATTTGGTAAAAATTAACTTGCCTTGTTCTTATTTCAATAATAGACAACCCCGTTGTACCTTGAGGAACCATAGATTCTTCAGCACATGACCAGCAAATACCACAATCACAGACAACTCAATGGCCCCTTGAGGACCCACAGATTCTTAAATGAAATGTGACCAGCAAATACCACATCAACAGACTACCCTATTGGCCCCTTGAGGACCCACAGATTCTTAAATGAAATAGGACCAGCAAATACCATATCAACAGACAACCCCATTGCGCATTGAGGACCCACGGATTCTTAAAACCTATGACCAGCAAATACCACAATAACAGACAACCACACGGCGCCTTGAGGACCCACAGATTCTTAAATAAATTATGACCAGCAAATACCATAATAACAGACAACCCCATGGCACATTGAGGACCCACTTGTTCATAAAACCTGTGACCAGCAAATACCACATCAACAGACTACCCCATTGCGCATTGAAGACCCACATATTCTTAAAACATATGACCAGCAAATACCACAACAACAGGCAACCTCTTCGCGCCTTAAGGACCCACAGATACTTAAATAAAATATGACCAGCAAATACCACAATAATAGACCACCCATGGCACCTTTAGGACCCAGAGATTCTTAAAACCCATGACCAGCAATTACCACATCAACATAAAACCCCATGGCGCCTTGTGGACCCAATTATGGCCAGAAAATATCACATCAACAGACAACTTCATGTCGCATTGAAGACCCATATATTCTTAAAACCCATAACCAGCAAATGCTGCAATAAGATAACCCAATAGTACATTAACCATTAGTATTTTTGGGAATCCCTAAATGCATTTCACCGGGGTATACACTGTAAAGGAAAAAAAATGTTCAGACAAAATAATAAACATGTATTTATGTTTGAAAATTATAACCTGACATCCCTAGATATGTACAATGACCAAGCTATTATATGGAACCAAAAGGAATAATCCATTATTATAGTGAGGGGTCATGATACCACAGCTACTCACAAATACATTTCGAAAACTAAAACAGCAACCGGATTGCAGATTCATACATCTAGATGATACAAATTTTAAGCGTCAAATTGCAAATATTTTCTTATCCATTTTAGCATCTGTGTTTGTGCTCAAAGGAACCATCTCCACCGTCTCAATGAGATTGTTCATTTGAGTACCCTCAACTGAAGTTTTTGGTTGAGAAATAGATGTAACGTGTATTATAACCAGGAAATGCTGCAGTCACATACAAAACCATGGTACCATGGGAACCAAAGATTCTCAATCCACATGAGAAGGTCATGTCACAATTACAATCCACCCATTGTACCATGGGGAATCAAAGATTCTTAATCCTCATGAGAGAGAAATGTAACAATTACAAACCACCCATGGTACCATGGGGACCCACAGATTCTTAATCCTCATGAGAAAGAAATGTCACAATTACAAACCACCGTGGTACCATGGGAACTAAAGATTCTCAATTCACATGAGTAGGTAATGCCTCAATTACACACTAACCATGGCACCATGAGAAACCACAGATTCTCATTACCATGAGAAGGTAATGTCACAATTACAAACCAGTTGTGGTACCATGGGTCGGGAACCAAAGATTCTCAATCCACATGAGTAAGGAATGTCACAATTACAAACAACCCAAGGCACCATGGGGAACCAAAGATTCTCAATCCACATGAGAAGGTAATGTCACAATTACAAACCGGTTGTGGTACCATGGGTCGGGAACCAAAGATTCTCAATCCATATGAGTAAGGAATGTCACAATTACAAACAACCCAAGGCACCATGGGGAACCAAAGATTCTCAATCCACATGAGAAGGTCATGACACAATTACAATCCACCCATGGCACCATGGGAACCAAAGATTCTCAATCCACATGAGAAGGTCATGTCACAATTACAAACCACCCATGGTACCATGGGAACCAAAGATTCTCAATCCACATGAGAAGGTCATGTCACAATTACAAACCACCCATGGTACCATGGGTAACCAAAGATTCTCAATCCACATGAGAAGGTCATGTCACAATTACAAACCATCCGTGACACCATAGGAACCAAAGATTCTCAATCCACATGAGAAGGTAAATACCCAGGAGACAAACGACCAGAGTTTAAAATGTGGGGAGGAGCTTCAAAATCAGTGTTTGTTTAGGTGTTAAAAATCTGTCAACATCAATTTGATAGCAAGACTCTCAGTTGTTTATATAATAATCTGCATCCTGATTTTTACAAAATCTACACCAGAAAGCTTAATAAATGTTAAGCCAGCAATAACTTTTTTTTATTAAAATGTTGTCTGCATTTCTAGTCTGCTGCATACATTCAAATGCACTTCAGAATAGAGTTTTTCATGGAGACAATGTTACGGGGGGAGCAGTCTGATCTGGGTCCATATTGTTTGCAATATAAGCTACATAAGAACATCAACAGTAAGCTACATAAGAATATCAACAGACTAGGTAAGCAGACGATAGGTGACTAAATAATGGTTCATTTGATGAAAAAAGTTAAATTATACGAACTGCATAACAGTAATTAATCTTAATTTATTCGTGTTTTGTAAAACAAATGTGTAAGCTTTAAACTAAATTAGGTGGCAGCAGAACTGCCACCCCTTATGGTATAAACTTACACTAATTAGTGTGCAATAAACTATCTGCCATAAAACATTTCCCAGTTATAAGTCCTTAACATTTCTGCCTGTAATAAAGTGGCAGCTGAAAATGCCACCCCTTATGGTATAAACTTACACTTATTTTTGTGCAATAAACAATCTGCGGTAAAACATGTTCCTATGATAAGTCCTCAACATTGCTACCTGTAATATGGTGGCTGCTGAACTGCCACCCCATATGGAATATACGTACACATATTTTGCGCAATAAACAATCTGAGGTAAAACATTTTCCAGTGAAAAGTCCTTTATATTTCTACCTGTAGTTAGGTGGCAGCTGAACTGCCACTCCTTTTGATATTAACTTACACTTATTTTTGTGCAATAAACAATCTGCGTTAAAACATTTTCCATTGATAAGTCCTTAATATTTCTTCCTGTAGATAGGTGGCAGCTTAACTGCCAACCCTTATGATATAAACTAACACTTATTTTAGTGCAATTAATAATATGCGGTTAAACATTTTACAATGATAAGCCCTTAACATTTATACCTGTAATTAGGTGGTAGCTGAATTGCCACCCCTTTTGGTATAAACTTACACTTAAATAGCATAAATTTTAGAATTTGGTGTCAGCAGAACTGCAACTGATCCTTGTGTAACATTACAAGTGCTTTAAAAGCTATGTTTTATTCGATTGTCACGATCTAGATTACAGCAACAGCAATAACAGGAAGAAATGTTAAGGATTTATTACTGGGATTTTTTTTTATCTCATATTGCCTTAGTACAAAAATAAGTGTAAGTTTATTCCAAAAGGGATGGCAGTTCAGCTGACACCTAATAACTGGTAGAAATGTTTAGGATTTATCGCCTGAAAATGTTTACCTCGTATTGTTTAAGTACGAAAATAAGTGGAAGTTTGTACCAAAAGGGATGGCAGTTCAGCTGCCACCTAATAACAGGTAGGAATGTAAAGGATTTATCGCCTGAAAATGTTTACCTTGTTATGTTTTAGTACAAAAGTAAGTGGAAGTTTATACCAAAAGAGATGGCAGTTTAGCTGCCACCTAATAACAGGTAGAAATGTTAAGAATTTATTGCCTAAAATGTTTACCTCGTATTGTTTTAGTACGAAAATAAGTGGAAGTTAATACCAAAATGGATTGCAGTTCAGCTGTCACCTAATAACAGGTAGAAACTCTTAAGGATTTATCGCCGGAAATGTTTTAACTCATATTGCTTTAGTACGGTAATAATGGTTAGTTTATACCAATAAGGATGGCAGTTCAGCTGCCACCTAATAACAGGTAGAAATGTTAAGAATTTATCGCCGGAAAATGTTTAACCTCGTATTATTTTAGTACGAATATATACCTGTTATTAGGCAGCAGCTGATTGGTATAAACTTACACTTATTTTCGTACTAAAGCTGAGATAAAAAAAAAATCCAGTGACCAATCCTTAACATCTCTACCTGTTATTGTTGTTGATGTGATCTATATTTTGACAATGGAATAAAACATCGCTTTTAAACCAATTTATAATTGTGGTAAGTATTATAACTTCCAGTTTCTCAGGGAGCACACTGTATAAACAATTAATCTTGCAATTTTGAAGATAGTTGACATAAAAAAACGGTTGCTGCTGGAGAGGTGAATTTAATGGTTAACTGACTTACTAGAATCTAGTGAGGTATTTGGTCTCTGTCGTCTTAGTAGTAAAGCCAAATTTACAAACCTTCCATAACAAGATTGGAAACCAAAGATTCTCAATCCACATGAGAAGGTAATGACACAATTAAATTCAACACCGATGGGAACCAAAGATTCTCAATCCATATGTGAAGGAAAAACACCCGTGGAACCATGGGAACCAATTATAAACAAGTCTTTTTCAATTAATTATGTTCTTTTATTTTTGGAAATAAACTGCGTCGCCAATCAGGCGGAAGCGAATGACCGAACCTGCTCTTTTTTGTAGGAGAGCTCTTGTGAGGTTTAACTTTATTCGGAAAAGAGGATACATCAGCGAAATGCTAAAAAGTAGAACCGCTACTGCAACCGGTACTGAAGATGACCTCCACTTATGCACTCTTAAGAAAAGTAGCACAACCTTAAGACTAAAACCTCCTAAGTCATTTGTTCACTCAAAATCCAAATATATAACAAAATCCACATGAGAAGGTAATGTCACAATTACAAACACACGTGGAACCATGGGAACCAAATATTCCAAATCCACATGAGAAGGTAATGACACAATTACAAATCACCCAATACACCATGGGAACCCAAGATTCTCATTCAAAATTAGAAGGTAATGTCACAACTACTAAACACCTTGGCACCATGGGAACCAAAGATTCTCAATCCAAATCAGAAGGTAATGTCACAATTAGAAACACCCATGGCACCATAATGAACCAATTATTCCCAATCCATACGAGAAGGTAATGTCACAATTAGAAACACCTGTGGCACCATGGGACCAAATATTCACAATCCACATGAGAAGGTATTGTCACAATTACAAACACCCAATGCACCATGGGAACCAAATATTTTAAATCCACATGAAAAGGTATTGTCCCCAAGACACCCTGGGAACCAAATATTTTAAATCGACATGAGAAGGTATTGTCACAATTACAAACCACCCAAGGCACCCTGGGAACCAAATATTTTAAATTCACATGAGAAGGTATTGATACAATTACAAACCACGCAAGGCACCATGGGAACCAAATATTTTAAATCCACATGAGAAGGTATTGTCACAATTAAAAAACCACCCAAGGCACCATGGGAACCAAAAATTCTCAATCCACATGAGAAGGTAAAGCCAAAATTACAAACCTTCCATGACAACATTGGGAACCAACGATTCTTAATCCACATGAGGAATAATGTCGCAATTACAAACCACCCGTGGCACCTTGAGATCCAGCAGGGCATGTTTAAAAGCCAAAATAGAGATTAAACGCGTTTTGTAAGCTTATCGCTGATTGGTCCTCCATTAGGCCAACATTTATTTGCTTACAAGGCGGCCAATTCAGCTGACCAATAAAAGAGTTAATATTATTTGGGAGGGTTTTGAGTTAAGTGTTTTGGGGATTTATGAAAAAAAAATGACCAGAGCGACATTTTCCTAGGCAAAACCTAGTAACCGTTCAGGGTCCATACAGACTTGGTAAAACAAAATTCCCTGAAAATTCCCTGACTTTTACCTGACGCCAATTCAAATTTCCCTGACATAACTGTACTCGCGGGAGAAACTAGGTTTTATTCAAACCTTTGTCTAAAGCTACAGTTTACAGTTGTTTTATTCAAGCTTTTTAGCATGTGTATTTAGTAAATGACTTTTCATCAAAGAAATTAATAGATTGTCACATTGCTATATGTTATACCTCATCAAAATTAACCTGATCCTGACCTTTATGTATGAATAAATTATTATAGTTATAACACTGAATATATATCTTATCGGGATGGATCGTGTGCAAGCGGTATGTTCCGAGCAATTGCGGAAATAAACGCTTTGGTGCAATTGCTATAATATCCGTCGATAACTCCAAAAGTTATATTTTTCACTGTAGTCGTGTGGTAAGTCAACATAACTCCAAATGCGTAAATTATGGGTTCGAATCCTGGCTGAACCCTCTTTTATTTTTTTAATTTCATTTATACTTTGTTAAAGAAATGTACTTAAACACAAGACTGTGTAAGTTCACGCTTTCTTTTAAAATGTAAAGAATGACAACTTCTTGATGCTGGGAGTAAGGGTTTAGTTTGCGAATACGCCTTAAAAACAAACAAACACCCCTGCTCTTGAATCCAAAGCAAAATAAATCAGTTATAGCTGGTCAGAGCGTTTCTAGAAAGAGCATCAAGGAGGTCCATATATGTGCCACAACATGAGATTTTCAACAATGTGGTACGGCGATATTCAAGGCTCAGACCAGCCTGCGCATACGCACACTATGATCAAAGCCTTTGCTAATTGTTTGAATATTCGATGCCTGGTAAGCTACATATGCACAGTATTTAGAGTTTCTATTCTTAAAAGGAGGCTCCACAGACTCACCTGTGTCTATTAATATCAAAATACCACATTGTAGGAAATCTCATGTCGCAAACTAAAGAGGTGACATGCGAGAAATAATGCTACCCTGTTACGGATCCGACGTGAGAATGTTGTTGTCCAAAAAAGATCAAATTGAATAAAATGGATAAACGATATTGCAAAAAGGAAAAGGAAAAAATAATGAAAAAAATAGCTACAATTATAAATGTCGTGAATGGGATTCGAACTTACAAGGCAGTGCTTAAAAATATAAATGTGACATATTCACGTGTTCTACCCACTGAGCCACTCAGATAACCGATAGGACAATTGATCATTATAGCGGTATATACATTTACTGTGCTATTACGTACCACGTGCATTTCCGTATTAGAACATACGATGAACGCCGAAGACATATTTAGATGCTCAATCGGCTGTGAAATTATGTTAATGATAAAGGCCAGGATCAGGTTAATATTTTCAAGGTATAACAACCGCTTTCTTTTTTAAAAAAGGGATGTTGACCTCTAAATTTAATCTCCTCTACAGTCACCCATAATGCTACCATTATATAGAGGAAAGCAATTTAGCTACATGAGGAATATTTCATTGTAAAAGCTTCAATTTTCAAAAAGTGTTTTATAATATTCCACTAAAGCCCAGAATACAGCAAATTGTTGACAGCGGACAATGAATAATCAGAACAGCTCACTTTGAGCAAAAATGACTTGATGAGCCTAAACCGCTGACTTTATGGTTTCTGAAGATTTTTAGATTATCTTTTTTATCAGTTTATGGCAGTAAATGACCCCCGGGTGTGGTGTCGACCAATTTTAACTTGTGGTCCCAGGGGCATGGTTGGCAGAATTTTCGTAGTTAACCACTATGTATTCATAAGGTCGGGCTGACATCAAAGCCGCCATATTGTTTCATTTGCGAGGTAAAAACCTCGGAGCAACCTGGTTTTTAACCGCAGGATTTAATCATATTTTGAAAACTTTCACAACATAACAAAAATCAGCCAAGAAACCCCACATACAATGGGAATATGTTGTAGGAAGCAACTTTTTCTTAAGTTTCTTTTATGTGGTTTGTGTGAGTAAATGATTTATTCGGTAATATTTTAGCAGAAAGACGGCAATTTCCAACGTTAAAGACCGAAGCAAGTGCCTCCAACAAACAGCGCTAGGTGGCGCATTAGATACGTAACTGTTTGTCCAGGCTTCTTTCACCGGAAAAGTTCTTTGCCGACCTTATGAATTGCTACATACTAAATATAGAAGCTCTAGGTTCATGGTTTCAAAATATTTTTTTAAAACTTATTTCCCATTATATGGTTAGTCTATCGAAGCTAAAGTCCCTGAGGGCTTGATCAATTTAGAACCCAGGGGCATGGTTGGCATGTTATATGTAGGGGACCACGAAGCATTGCTATATACGAGGGGTGATCAGAAAGTTTGTCATTTCTACATCGTTTGATCAATAGGCTGGAAGTACAGCACATAATACAGCAACACATATGAGCCGTGACATGTGATTTCCATTAATGTGGTATTTTGACAAGTGTAGACTTAGACAAGCCTGTGAAGCCTCCTTTTAAGCTTTGGAACTCAAAACGATGTTCAGTCAGTAGCTTAACACTCATAGAATATTCATACGGCTAGCAAAGGCTCTGATCAGACTGCGCGTATGGGCAGGCTGGTCTGAGCCTTTGCTGGTCGCACATACCACATTGTTGGAAATCTCATGTCGCGGCTCATATGCAGTTGATCGGTTACATCATGCTTGATGTTAGTTGTCTAAGTGCGTTACAGCTGTCGCCAAGGCAACGCTATATAACGCGAACCGGCCCATTTAACGTTGCATTTGGACGTTTTACTACACAGACAATTAAACTTCAACATTTTGTCAAAAATTCTTTTGCTGTGATAGCCCATATTGCTTTCCATGCATATGCAACGACATATTTACCCCTCTTCTATGCAAACTTTCAAAGATTTATATCTAATCGCATTGTGTACTAAATCGAAACGAATAACATTACTGTCAAAAGGCAAGACATTCAACTTCTATGAACCTATTGCCTGTTTTGGAATGTCAATTCTTTAAAATAAACTATTTACACACTTCGAAAAACACCCTTTTTAAGGACAGTAGATCTAATATTGATAGTTGAGTCCGATATTATAATTATTGTGATGAACACTGACAAGAAAATAAGTATTTTATTTTAAAATTTACAAAAACTCGAAAAATTGATGCATTTTAGGCCCGCCGTTTGGACTGTAGCCCATTAATTTGAATACATAGCGCAGCAGAATAACATAAAAGCCTAATATTATGTTCAAAGAATGACAGAACATTAAGTACTTTCCGTTAAAAATACCAATTAATTGAAACACAGCTACGAGTTCTAGCCCCGAGAATTCGAAGTACATGTAACCCCAGTGGTACATATGGGCCGGTTCCAGCGAAGTGCTGTCACAGCGGCGCCTCGTGCTCATACATCAGACGTAATTTTTTTTTCTAAATTTCAATTTCAGTCAACTTACTATGAATGGTAGTTTATATCTATGGATTTTCATTGCAATCAATAAAAGCGATGCGATTTAATAGCATTTTTCCGCGATTTTTCTGATCACCCCTCGTATGCATCAGGGGTAACAACCTACGTCATAGCACGGATATTGCAAACACTAAGGATGGCGCCATCTTTGTTTCACACGGTTAGTTTTTCCCTTCCTAAAATTATACAAATAAATGTCTGTCAAAACTAAGCAGTGCAGACGGTGCCTAACATCCCACTTGGGCAGAACATTAATGACCATGCCCAGAAATGCCGTTGCATTTGCAATCATTCATCCACAAGTATCGATGCGGGAGACACGAGAATAATTTTAGCAGTCACCCGCCTCGATATATGTGGGTGAATGATTATAAAGGCAACGGCATTTCTGGGCGTGACCATTATATACTTTCACAAAAAAGATATGTCCGATTTTCATGGTACTGTATCTTTTGATCTAATTAAGATGTCTCAGCAAAATAATATACCAACATGTTTATCAAACGTCCGACACACAACAGTTGGTAATTATTTTATTTTATCTTCTTATCTGGAAGAGTTATTGAACCTTAAGTGAAAACAGCTTATTCCACTATCATCAGCAAGTTGATCAGCAAAACGTGACATAGTTTACGTTAAATGGCAACCAGGAACGTCCAACGATGAAATAACATCTAAAAATTCCAAATGTGCTTATTAAACGAGCGGCATTGCGATTCAAAATCGTTAATTTGCGAAGTTAACTGAAATTAACCCCCTTTGCATTAAACAAATAACAATTTAAGAACCTCCGATTCTCCTTAAATAAACATTATTTTGACATCGTTTTTGCTTTAATTTGTTGTGCTTGTGTATGGCAAAGATTACACAAAGATGAAAATAAAAAACATGGCTGATGTTGGCCATCACATGTTCACTAAATCTGTGTTGTTTACCCCACCCCTTACTGAAAAAGCGCACGTGGATTTCCAGTATCAATTGTTTTAATGCTGATTAGTCTTAATCAATGTTAAATGCTTGTGATGACGAAAAAGAAATTCAAATTTGACTGACTCTGTTGAATATCAAAATGCTGGACAAAAAATGATTTTTCTGAGTGTCTTCACCCACGCTCTTGGCCGATGTTTTGTGACGTCAGAGTATGTTACAGACTAATGGTTGTGGTCGTAAAAGCAATGCATACAGCTAACATGCATAACATCTTACTAGAGAGTTTGCTCAGTGATGCTTTAATGTGCTTGAACTGTTCAGAATTATGATGGACACACAAGCTATTGATGTTGTGACTTTTGATTTTAAGGGTACTCGTGTTCTCTGAGTTGTCAGCGGCTCTACTGGTTATCAAATGAATTTCGTTTAGGTGCATAACGTTTCTAAATGATATCAGTTTGTAATGTAAAAAAATGAATAAAATGCGTTCATACATTAAGAACTGGCAGACATAAACGACAAGCGGACATAACTTTATTGTTTCAGTATATATTCTGTTCAAGTGTGGTTGTTAGGCACCGCATGCACTGCTTAGTTTTGACAGACACTAATTTGTATAAGTTTTGGAAGGAAAAAAATTACCTTGTAAATCAAAGATGGCTACGTGTTTGCAACATCAATGCTATGACGGAGGTTGTTATCCCTGATGCATACTTTGGTTAAAATAAACCACGTGGTTCAAAAGTAATGATGACCACTAACGGACGGAATCGCATAGTGATTTAAGTGCATATATACCCAAGGCAACATACTCACACTGGTAAATGTATACGTCGATTTGGTGGTATTTACGCGTATTGCCGGTACTTCATAGACGGAAGTGGTAGATATTGGTGTTAATACTATATAGAAAACATGCCATATACCTAAAGGACTATATAATTCAATCATTTTTAAGTATTTGGCATGCACATGGCGATTTATGTAAGCATCTAGGAATAGATTCAAGTACCGATCATCCAGATCGGTACTCGAATCTATTCCTAAATACTAAAATAAATCGCAATGCACATACCGAATACTTAAAAAATGATCTAATTTTTTAGTCCTTTAGGCATATGGCATTTTTTCTAATAGTATTAACACCAATATCTACCACTTCCGGTCTATGAAGTACCGACAATACGCGTAAATACCACCAAATCGACGTATACATTTACCAGTGTAATACTGTATTCTTGGTGGTCAACCTAATCACTGTTGGCAACTTGCTTTCCTCTTTAATTGCACAATGGCTGGTCGGACCTCATACTCTATGACGGCTCCGACTTAAAAACTTATCTCTAGATGGGAGGGTTAGGGCCTGATGTGATGTCTGTGGTCGGGCCCACCAGGGTTGGATCTATTCCTGTTATTATCTTTGTTTTATCTCCTTTTTATATCTTGATTTGTTTGTACTAGGAGAATCTACATCTATCAGTTAGGAATCTTTTATGTGAACAGAACATCTATTTGTCTTTATCAGAAATAAGGGTGAGGTTGGTACCGTCAAACATCGTTAAGCATTCCTCTAATGGTCCTACTGGGAAAGGGCTATCGCCACTTGGAGCATGTACCAAAACCTGTATTGTCTATGCGAGTTTGGATGCTTTCAAATCCACAATAGAACTGGTTTCACTTGTGCCATCCTATGTATAGAAGGATTAGACCTTGTAAGTTGTAAAGTTAGACTATTTTATGGTGTAGTGTGGCATCATTTTTGTATGGGACAGTCGAGATCCATTCGCATACATATTTTAATACGGGCCTCGTCGCGAGAAAACCTGTCTTCGGGGGTTTGCGAACAACACAGGCGCAGACCAGCCTGCGCATCCGCGCAGTCTGATCAGCGCCTTTGTTATTCACTTTTTGGAAAGTACCATATCTAACCTTGCTACAGGTGACATTTCAATTCTCTAGCTAGTCTCTGTAGCTTAGGGGACTGGTTTGAAACTCGCTTTGTCGGGCACACCGAAGACAGGTTTTCTCGCGACAAGGCCCATACGATGTCGGAGCACGTCACACTTCAAATATGTACAGTCATCTTTCCTCGACGTTAATGTCTACAAGTGGATGTTGTCGAGTACACCAATTGAAGTTGAAGTTGGAGGGCTATTCTCTTGGCTCTCTTGAACGTGGTTTTGTCTTGTGTATGCGTACATTATCTCCCACAACGCAGTTATGCACGGGCGTAATAAAACTTGAACCTAGGGCAAAAATTTAGCGCTAGTAAAATACATTAAAGCCCCCCTCCCCCCAGTGTTTTAGGATGCTGTCCGTTCTGTGGCAGTGGTTCTGTTGTTGTTGATCTATTGTTCAATGTACTTCCCATTGTTTGTGGGAGTTCTGTGTTTCTCTTTGTATCGTTATGCATTACTTTCTGTCCATTATAGTTTTGCAATCATCTTTAAGAGGAAGAGAAAGGTGGTTGCTTTGCTATTTATTGTCTTACATATGTACTGCTACTACAAATTTTCTGTCGCTCTTCCTCACAGTGCCACGGGTTGCTCTGCAGTGATTGTGGTATCAAGTCATATTGTTACAGTTGGGACGCCCGAAACTTCAAAACCTCCCTATTCATATCTATATCGTAAGATAGGACCAAGTTCTATAGAGACATCATAAAATGAGAACCTATTCATATATACTGCCCTTTGAACAACATAAATATTCATAAAGAGAATAAGAAATACAGAATACAGTCTGTTGCCTTGGTTATGTTCTAAAATCACTATGTGATTCCGTTAGTGGTCATCATTACTCTTGAACCACGTGGTTATTTTAATCAAAGTTTGCATACATATGTGTGTCAACATCTACTTACCACTGGCATGTAAAGCAACCTTGTTCTGATGGACAGGGGTTTGTTGAGCATCAGTCCAGCCTTTTGTGGCTGGACTCGAGAAAATGCTCATAAATCATGGACCACATTGGATATTTAGATCAATTTTGCACACTGATTTATTTTAATATTGTCCAGCACCGATATGCAAAATCGTGACAAGGGTTTGCCGAACATCATTTCGGCCGGTTGAGGTATTTTAGTGAAAATACTCATAACTCTTGAACCGCATGATATGTTGTAATCAAAATATTGAGACACAGGTATGCAAAACAGTGACTAGATTTTGCCAAGGGAAATGTCGTTTAGGTCAGTTTCTCATAAATCCCCCAAAAAACTTAAATCAGAACCCTTCCAATAATATTACTTATATTATTGGTCAGCTGAATTGGCCGCTTTATAAGCAAATAAATGTTTGCCTATTGAACGACCAATCAGCGATAAGCTTACAAAACGTGTTTAGTCTCTACTTCGGCTTTAAAACTTGCCCTGCTGGTTCTCATGGTGCCACGGGTAGTTTATAATTATGCCATTTCCTTCGCATGTGGATTGGGAATATTAGGTTCCTCATGGTGCCAAGGTCGGTGTGTAATTGTGGCATTACCTCTTTTCATTTGGATTGAGAATATTTGGTTCCCGTTGTGGCTCAGGTGGGTTGTAATATTGTGACGTTTACTTCTCATGTTGATTGAAAATCTTTTATTAATATGGTTCCTTTGGTGTTTTGTAATTATGGCATAACCTTCTCATATGGATTGAGAATCTTGAGTTCCAATGGTGCTATGGATAACAGTGATTTGTAATTGTGTGAATACCTTATCATGCGGATTGAGAATCCTTGGGTCCTCATGGTGCCACGGGTGGTTTATAATTGTGGCATAGCCTCTACTCATTTGAATTGAGAATATTTGGTTCCCATGGTGCCTTGGGTGCTTTGTAATTGGGATATTTAATTCACATGAGGATTGAGAATATTTGATTCCCATGGTGCCTCGGATGTTTTGTAATTATGCCATTACATTCTCATGTTGATTGAAAATATCTGGTTGTCATGGTGCCATGCTTGGTTTATAATTGTGACATTGCCTTCTCATGTGGATTGAGAATCTTTGGTTCCCATGGTGCCATGGCTTTGTATGTGATTGCAGCATGTCCTTGTTATACTACATGTAACACCTATTTCTCAACCAAAACTTAAGTTGAGGGTACTCAAATGAACGATATCAATGAGACGGTGGAGATAGTATTTTTGAGCACAAAACACAGATGCTAAAATTCAAGGAGAGAAATATTTGCAGTTTGACGCTTAAAATGTGTTCATCTATGAACCTGCGATCCAGTGGCTGTTCTGGTTTTAGACATGGATTTTTGAGGAGCTGTGGTATCATAACCCTTTCTGTAATAATGGATTTTTCCTTTTGGTTCTATAATATACACTTGGTCATTGTACATATCTAAGGATGCCAGGTTAAAATTAAAATATATTCTTTTGTCTGAACATCTCGTTTCCTTTATAGTGTAGACCCTGATGAAACGCAGCACTTTGCTCATTTCATCTAGGTTTTCACTGTTTGCAAAAGTACTCGTTTAGGGCTTTCCCAATACTTATGGTTATTGTGCTTGGGGTTATCGTATTGCAACATTTGCTGGTTAGGGGTTTTAAGCATCTGTGGGACCTCAAGGTTGCATGGGGTTATCTGTTATTGCAGCAATTACTGCTTATGCGTTTTAAGACTTTATGGGTAGTCAAAGTAAGAAAGAAGGGAAAAATCAGGAACCGATACAATCAAGCACCACACCTGATCCAGGATACCAATGGGAAAGTGATAACGTGACAACAAGACATCAAAAACGAGAGCCATGAGGTCAGCCCTTACCCTACAGGTGACCACAATGCATCAACAAACAGACGTGCATGAAAGCATAACAAAACAAGACAGAAATACATAAATGATCCACATGAGAAGCACCGCCTTAGAACGGTGGCGCCATAGGTTTGTCTGTTATTGCAGCATTTGCTGGTCATGGGTTTTAAGAATGCGTTGGTCCTCAAGGTGCCATGGGGTTGTCAGTTATTGTGGTTTTAGCTGGTCATACTTTATAAAAATCTGTGGGTCCTCAATGCGCCATGGGGTTGTCTGTTGATGTGGTATTTGCTGGTCATATTTTATTTAAGAGTATATGGGTCATCAAGGCGCCATGGGGTTGTCTGTTTTTTAAGGTATTTGCTGACCATAGGTTTAAAGAATCTGTGGGTTCTCAATGTGACATGGGTTTTTCCTTATTGTGTTATTTGCTGATCATAGGTTTTAAGAATATGTGGATCCTCAAGGTGTCATGGGGTTGTCTGTTGATGTGGTATTTACTGGTCATGGGTTTTAAGAATATTTTGGTTCTCAGTGTGCCATGGGGTTGTCTGCTATTAGAGTATTTGCTGGTCATGTGTTTTAAGAATCTGTGGGTCCTCAATTTGCCATGGGTTTGTCTGCTATTGTGGTATTTGCTGGTCATAGATTTTAAGAATCTGAGGGTCCTCAAGGTGACATGGGGTTGTCTGTTTGTGTGGTATTTTCTGGTCATATTTTATTTAAGAATCTGTGGGTCCATAAGGTGCCGTGAGGTTGTCTGTTATTGTCGTATTTGCTGGCCATAGATTTTAAGAATCTGTGAGTCCTCAATGTGCCTTGGGGTTGTCTGTTGGTGTGGTATTTTCTGGTCATATTTTATCTAAGAATCTGTGAGTCCTTAAGGTGCCATGAGGTTGTCTGTTATTGTGGTATTTGCTGGTCATAGATTTTAAGAATCTTTGGGTCCTCAAGGTGTTATGGGGTTGTCTGTTGATGTGGTATTTTCTGGTCATATTTTATTTAAGAATCAATGGGTCCTTAAGGTGCCATGAGGTTGTCTTTTATTGTGGTATTTGCTGATCATAGACTTTAAGAATCTGTGGGTCCTCAAGGTGCCATGGGGTTGTCTGTTGGTGTGGTATTTTCTGGTCATATCTTATTTAAGAATCTGTGGGTCCTTAAGGTGCCATGAGGTTGTCTATTATTGTGGTATTTGTTGCTCATAGATTTTAAAAATCTGTGGGTCCTCAAGGTGCGATTGGGTTGTCTGTTGTTGTGGTATTATCTGGTAATATTTTATTTAAGAATCGGTGGGTCCTTAAGGTGTCATGAGGTTGTCTGTTATTGTGGTATTTGCTGGTCATAGATTTTAAGAATCTGTGGGTCCTCAAGGTGTCATGGGGTTGTCTGTTGATGTGGTATTTGCTGGTCATATTTTATTTAAGAATCGGTGGGTCCTTAAGGTGTCATGGGGTTGTCTGTTGATGTGGTATTAGCTGGTCATATTTTATTTAAGAATCTGTGGGTCCTTAAGGCGCCATGGGGTAGTCTGTTATTCTGGTGTTTGCTGGTTATGTGTTTAAAGAATATTTGGGTCCTCAATGAGCCATGGGGTGTCTTTTATAGTGGTATTTGCTGGTCATGGGTTAAAGAATTAGGTAATCCTCAATGTGTCATGGGATTGTCTGTTGATGTGGTAATTGTTGGTCATATTTTATTTAAGTATATGTCGGACCTCAAGGCGCCATAGGGTTGTCTTTTGATGTGGTATTTTCTGGTAATATTTTATTAACGAATCTGTTGGTCCCCAAGGTGCCATGGGATTGTCTGTTATTGTGGTATTTGATGGTCATGTTTTCATAAGAATATGTGAGTCCTCAATATGCTATGGGGTTGTCTGTTTATGTGGAATTTGCTTGTCATATTCTATTTAAGAGTATATAGGTCCTCAAGACGCCGTGGGGTTGTCTGTTTTGTGGTATTTGCGGACCATAGGTTTAAAGACTCCGTGGGTCCTCAAGGTGAAATTGGGTTGTCTGTTATTGTGGTATTTGCTTGTCATAGATTTTAAGAATCTGAGGGTCCTCAATGCGCCATGGGGTTGTCTGTCGATGGGTCATTTGCCGGTTATATTTTATTTAAGAATATGTGGGTCCTCAAGGCGCCATGGGGTTGTCTGTTATTGTTTTATTTGATGGTCATGTTTTTTAAAGAATATGAGGGTCCTCAGTGTACCATGGGGTTGCATGTTGATGTGGTATTTGCTGTTTATATTTGTAAGTAAAAATCTGTGGCTCCTCAAGGCGCCATGGTGTTGTCTGCTATTGTGGTATTTGCTGGTCATTGGATTTTAGAATCTGAGGGTCCTCAGGGTGCCATGTGGTTGTCTGTTATTGTGGTATTTGCTGATCATAGGTTTTAAGAATATGAGGGTCTTCAATGCGCAATGGGGTAGTCTGATGATGTGGTATTAGCTGGTCATATTTTATTTAAGAATCTGAGGGTCCTCAAGGTGCCATGGGGTTGTCTGTTATTGTGGTATTTGCTGGTCATGGGTTTAAAGAATATGTGGGTCCTCAAGGTGCCATGGGGATGTCTGTTGTTGTGGTAAATGCTGGTCATTGGTTTTAAGAATCTGTGGGTCCTCAAGGTGCAATGGGGTTGTCTGTTATTGTGGTATTTGATGGTCATGTTTTTTTAAAGTTTATGAGGGTCCTCAGTGTACCATGGGGTTGTCTGTTATTGTGGTATTTGCTGGTCATGAGTTTTAAAAATCTGTGAATCCTCAAGGTGCCATGGGGTTGTCTGTTATAGTGGTAAATGCTGGTCATGAGTTTTAAGAATCTGTGGGTCCTCAAGGTGCCATTGTTGTGTGCTATTGTGGTATTAGCTCATCATGGATCTTAAGAACCTGTGGGTCCAAAATGCGCCCTGGGGTTGTTTGTTATTGTGGTATTTGCTGGTCATTGGTTTTAAGAATTTGTGGATCCTCAAGGTGCCATGGGGTTGTCTGTTATTGCAGCATTTGCTGGTTATAAGTTTTAAGAATCTGTGGGTCCTCAAAGTGACATGGGGTTGTCTGTTATTGCAGATTTTGTTGGTCATGGGTTTTAAGAATTTAAGGTTTCTCAAGGTGCCATTTGGTTGCATGTTACTGTAGTATTAGCTGGTCATGGGTTTTTGAGAATATGTAGGTATTCTCTGTGCCATAGGGTTGTCTGTTATTGTGGTATTTGCTGGTCATGTGCTTTAAGAATATGTGGTTCCTCAAGGTATAACGGGGTTGTCTGTTATTCAAATAAGAACAAAACAAGTTAGTTTTTACCAAATTTATTTTGGAGTTAAACCCATTACAGCTAGTACAGTCTACTCCTGCTAACTCAAAGATCAATTTATTTGCCATATCTTTCACTTTTAGTAGCAGTATCTTGTTTACACAAACCCAATTGATTGGCTATTTTACTTTGAGTAGCAATTGTTTTTTAATGCAATGACCACTTCACCCTTTCCTTAATTTATATTCATGTCAGGCTCCATCAACTATGAATAATTATAAGTTTTCAAGTTTGTATACTGATCAAAATTATGTGTAAGGTCCACTAGTGTAGGACCATATCTAATCATATGTACATAAGCAAACAGAGTAAACCCTGACCACGCAACATGTACAAGACCTACCTGGCCCACTAGTGTAGGACCATATCTAATCATTTGTACATAAGCAAACATAGTAAACCCTGACCACGCACTTTTTACAAGACCTACCTGATCTGGGTCTGCTCTGTTTGCAAACGTGTTAAAAGGTGTCTCTATTACGTCAAGGGTTAACGAGATATTTCACTTTGAAATCAATTGTTTAAGTTAGGAGGAGTAGCCTGTATATAACAATTATTACAAGCGGTAATTATCAGTATTTTTTCTATCTGAAAATAAGGGCCAGTAGGGCTTGGTATGGTAGTATTAATCTTAAATTATATCTCTTAACATGAATACGCACCTATCTGGTGGTGCTAAGATTTAGCCTGTGGTCAAGTCATTTAAGCCTACCGTCTTTTTCATGGGATTTAGGCAAACAGCGCAGACCCAGATCAGACGCCGCAGCACGCGGCGCCTGATCAGGGTCTCTACTGTTTGCATTCAGACTGTTCTATTAAAATTGAATGAAAAATAACATCCAACATCCCTCAAAACAGAAATGGACTGTTTCAATCGAAAACGTTTAGAAATTCCATTCAGCTTAAATGGGTTAATATATGCCTCTACTCTCTACGATGCCATAAATACAACATTCTCCTGTGCTGGAACATATATGGGCTGCGTTGCGAGAAAATCTGTCTTTGGAGTGTCTGACAGAGTCAGATTCAATCCACTGGCTTAGCTACAGAGAATAGCTAGAAACTCAAAACTTTGCTTGTAGCAAGTTCATATAATATGATACTTTCAAATAAGCGAGTAACAAAGGTGCTGACCAGGCTGCGCATCCGCGCAGCCTAGTCTGCGCCTTTGTTGCTTGCAAACCCCATAAGACCAGCGTTCTTGTGTTGAGGCCCACATAATGTTGATGCTTAGCACTTAACGCGCCAACAAAAATACATCTGAAAATGGTTTCTGCTTAAGTCGTCTGCTCAAATACAAGTCTAAAATTACTGTCCTTTAAGTATAGAAGAAAACAGCGTGCACCAAGATCAGTCTTTTCCAACAAGAGCAGGATGTGTTGGGTCCACACTGTTTGTCATAGAGGCTTCTAAACCATTTCAGTAGACGACAAAAACAGACTAATTTTGTTGCGATTGGCGCTTTGAAGGTTAAAAAAGAGCAGTCTCCCTGAAATTAGCCTGAGCAGGCTTTAAGTTAAGAGTGCAAAGCAGAAAAATATTATCTTATTTCTAAACCAAAACAAGTGTTGAGGGTACTCAAATGGACCGTCTCAATGAGATTGTCGAGTCAGTTCTTTTGAGCACACAAATCGGATGCTTAAATTCATGGATAAGAAAATATATTTGCAATTTTAGGATGAAATATTTTGTTCATTTATTAACTGCCATCCTGAGGCTGCTTTAGTAACTGTAAGTTAATCCATTTTAACTGAATTAAAATATCCCAACTATATCCTTATATGATCCCACAAATAACTCTATACTGTCCCACATACTACCTTATATTACCCTACGTGCAACTTATTATTACCCTGCATATTAACAGATTTAGATCCGAAAAATCAGACTGCAAACTTTTATCTTTTTTTCTGCTTTTCTATCACCTGATTTCTGTCTATTCTAAAATTTCCTTCTTTCTCCTTTTCTACCGCAACAGGGACATAATAATCAAGTGTGGTGATCGTCTATTAACGTACAGATACAGATAGATATAATACATAGCCTTTGCAGCGTTACCAGGCATTATCGACTTGGTGTCTCCATATTTGCTCGAGGGCCTTTAGATATGCCTGGTTGCGCAGTGGCCGTCACGGTTTTAAACTTCTTATTATATTTTTATGCCTGAGTCGTTACGTAAATTATGTCATTAATGAAGCTGAGGGTACACACGAGGGCCGATATGGGTGCACAAAAGGGCCGCTATGGGTTCA
Source organism: Loripinus fragilis (assembly GCA_964019695.1). Classification (NCBI taxonomy): domain Eukaryota; kingdom Metazoa; phylum Mollusca; class Bivalvia; order Lucinida; family Lucinidae; genus Loripinus; species Loripinus fragilis. Next base: position 6,830,291 of record OZ026528.1, read on the forward strand.
AGTGACGGCCAATAATAATTTGTAATTTGTATGGTCTATCTCCAGTATGTATTTTGAGATGACATCAATTAAAGACACGACAGTTTTAGTCTAATTTAGATCTCTATCTTCAGTGAAAATTCCTACAGAAAATAAAAGAATTCAAGGACTTTTCAAGGACTATGTGTGATTTTCCAGTACTTAAAGACGTATTTAATTTACAAGGACTTTTTAAGACAAACAATTTGAGTACTTTTCAAGCATGTGCAAACCCTTAGCTTGAATTATTTATTATAGAAGATGTTGGCCCAAAGAAAATATAACAACTGCCCACGTACACTTAATTATTACCCAACACAAAACTTTATCATCCTGCATGCTAATCTTTATTACTTTATATATAATTATGTTTCACCACATAGATCTTCATTATCACACGTTTGTATATAAGATCCCACCTATAACTAATCATTCCACACATTAACCCACATATAACAATATTATCCTGCAAAATCATCGACATATACTGATGTTTCAAGGATGCATAGTAATGAGGCGATTCTATATTTCTTATAAACAGGTAATGATGACGTACTCACTGCCACGTGCGTATGCAATATTCTGTGATAGGTTCATTATAAATTTGAACTCAGACTACCTGCATGCCCCAAAAACAAGGTAAACTTGCTTGTGTTTGTTTACAACGATTTTCATCTACTTTTGATACTTCAGTAACATTATTACCGCACATAAACATATAACATCCCACCTTTAACAATATCATCCCATATATAACTATATTACCACACATGTACATATAAAATCCCACCTACAATAATTTTTCACACATATTACTACATTTTCCCACCTAAAACAATATTAAATCACATATTACCCCATATATAACAATGTTATCGTATATAATATAACTAAATTATCGCAGCAAAAACAATTATAGTATCCTACATACTTCCCCACATATAATAATATTACCCCACATATAACAATATTATCCTGCAAAATCATCGACATATACTGATGTTTCAAGGATGCATAGTAATGAGGCGATTCTATATTTCTTATAAACAGGTAATGATGACGTATTCACTGCCACGTGTGTATGCAATTTTCCGTGATAGGTTCATTATAAATTTCAACTGAGACTACCTGCATGCTCCAAAACAAGATTAATTCTCAGACTACCTGCATGCCCCCAAAACAAGGTAAACTTGCTTGTGTTTCTTTACAACGATTTTCATCTATTTTTGAAACATCAGTAACATTATTACCGCACATAAACATATAACATCCCACCTTTAACAATATCATCCCATATATAACTATATTACCGCAAATATACATATAAAATTCCACCTACAATAATTTTTCACACATATTGCTACATTTTCCCACCTAAAACAATATTAAATCACATATTACCCCATATATAACAATGTTATCGTACATAATATAACTAAATTATCCCAACTAAAACAATAGTATCCTTCATACTACCCCACATATAATAATATTACCCCACATATAACAATATTATCCTGCAAAATCATCGACATATACTGATGTTTCAAGGATGCATAGTAATGAGGCGATTCTATATTTCTTATAAACAGGTAATGATGACGTATTCAATGCCACGTGTGTATGCAATTTTCCGTGATCGGTTCATTATAAATTTCAACTGAGACTACCTGCATGCTCCAAAACAAGATTAATTCGCCAGTGTTTTTTCACAACGATTCTCATCTATCTTTGAAACATCAGTAACATTATTACCGCACATAAACATATAACATCCCACCTGTAACAGGAGCATCCCATATATAACTATATTACCGCACATATAAATATGACATCCCATCTACAACATTTTTCTACACATATTACTACATAATCCCATCTAAAACAATATTATCCCACATATTACCCCACATATAACAATTTTATCCTAAATGATATAACTACATTATCCCAACTCAAACAACAGTATCCTACATACTACCCCACATATAATAATATTATCCACATATAAAACTCTAAACTAAATACCTGACAATTTGAATTTTGTTAACTGTCATCACCCTGGGCCAGGTCACCTCTTAAGCTCAAGAAACTGGAAGCCAGCTGATGACAGTAAATGAAAAGCTTATTGTAAAATTAGCAAGTTTTTAATTTGGTACACGAATGGTTAAATGCGTGTTGCCAATTTTTATTGCGATCACGTTGCTCATTTGATTTAATAATTAAGCCATATACGCATTGTGTTCTTTTTATTAGACAAATGCAAACAATGCAGACCTAGATCGGATTCTAATCAGTGGCTTCACTTTTTGCTTACAGATATTTTCAAAATATTACCCAACAGCCCCTTGACCGGAAATGTACTGGTTTAAAGAAAAAGGAGTGAAAAATTCCATTCACCTGAAATGGGTTAAATGACGTTGCTTAAAATATTTCAGATGATGTATTTACTCTAATAATAAATCTTAAAGTTCCAAAAATTGTTGTCATTTTAACATTTCGAGCAGGATAATTTTCGTGCTGAACTGAGTTCAGCATATTTTTTTTTTATAATCTCTGGGCCTTATCTCCAGCGCTTCCCTCTTATTTAGTAATTAACAAACCATTGAGTTGGATGATAGTCAGAGTTATGATTACGAGCTGTATGCTCCCCTAAGATCCACCGAAATTTGTCCATTCGACCATTGTCGGCCATTATCGTAGCCCATAGGAATGGGTTCACTGGCTTAAGTTTCACCACTAAAACATTATCGAATTGAATGCTTACCGATCTTATATGCATTGCCCCCCCAATTATTTCCATTAATTTCGATATGATCAGGTGCAACAATACGGTAATATGCACTGCTGAATTTGACCTTGTACCTTACATCAGCTCCATTTTCAACTGCATTTTTAAAAATCTCTTTACTTCCGGAATTCACAACACCAGATTTACTAATAGAAGCTACCTTCTTCCATGGCCTAACATCGGCGAACCAAGAAATGCTCGCTCTTTCCTCCGTGTTGCCTTCACCCATCTCGTTTGAACCAATCTTGATTAGAAGTCTGTTTATCCATCCATTCGTACAGACGATTTCAGGGATATGATATACATCAGATGGAAACTCATCTAGTCCTGACTTGGACAACTTGTTAAAACATGTACAGCATACATGATCATCTTTCAGTAACACTTCATCGCAGCTTATCAGTGTTCTTTTATACATGATCTTTATCTTATGGCCATTTGAAGCTTTAGCACGGAGGTCATTTATATCCAATCCATTTTGTGCCATACCATTCTCGTCATTATCGTAAACATGATCCCAGCAATCATTGGCATACCAGCTCATGCTATAAACCTGGAAGGAGTTGGTACCTACATTCACATGGTCGCCGATTTGCCAGAGTGACTCCTTCACCATTCTAGATGACGAGTATAAGGAAAACTTCCATGAAGGGTTGTTCTGAAAGATATATAATGATAACACTTAGAAATAGTCAACCTTAATTGGGTCTCGTCGCGAGAAAACCTGTCTTCGGGGTTTCTGACAAAGCGAGTTTCAAACCAGTCTCCTCAGCTACACAGATTAGCTAGAAAATTGGAATTTCACCTGTATGTAACATATGATACTTTCCCAGTTGTGAATAACAAAGGCGCTGATCAGACTGCGCGAATGCGCAGGCTGGTCTGCGCTTGTGTTGTTCACAAACCCCCAAAGACAGGTTTCTCGCGTCGAGGCCCAATTGATCTATATGAGCTGTGACATGGGATTTCCAACAATTTGGTATTTTGACAATAGTAGACTCAGAGGAGCCTGTGATGTCTCCTTTTAGGCTTAGAAACTCCAAATGGTGTTTGGTCTGTAGTTTGGTCTGTAGTAACAATCAAAGGCTCTGATCAGCTTACGTGCCTGCGCAGGCTGATCTGAGGCTTTGTTGGTTGCACATTCAACATTGTTGGAAATCTCATGTTGGGGCTCATATTCGTTTTACAGAGTAGCAAATACATTTTAGCCACGACATGAGATTTCCAACAATCTGGTATTTGCGACCAGCGCAGGGTCAGACCAGCTTGTGCATACGCGCAGTCTAATTAGAGCCTTTGTTAGTCGCTTGAATATTCAGTGACTGTTAAGCCAATGACAGAACAGAATTTAGAGGTTTAAAGCTTAACAGGAGGAGGCTGAAGGTGTTGTTGACAACCCCAGAGGTGTTTAGCAGATGTAAATGTATATGAGCCACGACTCGTGATTTCCAAAAATGTGGCATTTTGGCAAGTGTAGACTCAGACGAGCCTGTGCAGCCTCCTTTTAAGCTTAGAAACCCAAAATGATGTTCGGTCAGTAGCTGAACACTCAGAGAATATTCAAGCTACTAGCAAAGGCTCTGATCAGACTGCGCATATGCGCAGGCTGATCTGAGTCTATGCTGGTCGCACATACCACATTGTTGGAAATCTCATGTCGCTGCTCATATAATAACGATGTTGATCGTAGTTTTTGCATTAAGTCACTTTTCACTCAATTTTGACACTTTTGGAAAATGCCTCGAAAAGTTCATTTTTTATTAATATTATGGTGTACGAATGCATGAAGGATAAGTAGATTTTAAAAACGCTTGTTCTAGCGCAAATACTAAAGCTTAACGTCATCCTAACGTCACTAATTACGCTCATTTACATGCACCTAATTTTCTATGATGTCAATTTTTGAGATGACCAAGAATGCGTATACGTAGAGTACAGAAGCTGTGCATCATCAGCACATGAATTACCTGATAAATACAAGGGTTACTGTCGGTTAAACATGGCTATTAATAGCATGTGGCATGGCTTTTTATGCAATATTGGACGTCAATACACAACGTTACTAAATCGGTAAACCACAAGTGGGATATCAATGTTATTGCTTGTCGTTATTATGGATGTTTTATCACTTCTAGAGGTGGTGCGTTGTGATAATAGAAAGTACAAAAGTTCATATCGCTGATATGTAGATTTTTCATCCCTTACAAATGTGCATCATATGGAGTAATGGGTGGGGTGAGGGAGGGTAACGCTCTACATAACAGTACACGTGTAACTTTAAATTGCTCCCTTTTCAGGCCAGTTATATCAATTGGTTATGAAAATCATATATTGTATTTTTTACATCTAAGGGATTTGTGATTCAACAAAGAATCCAACTCTAGACCCATTGTGCATGTGTGATATATAGAGAATACTAGGTGAGTGTCTTTTGATATCAAGTTTACCAGGCAAGGCTTCGAGAATGCTTGTTGACATCGCGAGGCTTGCCGAGATATAGAGAATACTAGGTGAGTGTCTTTTGATATCAAGTTTACCAGGCAAGGCTTTGAGAATGCTTGTTGACATCGCGAGGCTTGCCGAGATATAGAGAATACTAGGTGAGTGTCTTTTGATATCAAGTTTACCAGGCAAGGCTTTGAGAATGCTTGTTGACATCGCGAGGCTTGCCAAGATATAGAGAATACTAGGTGAGTGTCTTTTGATATCAAGTTTACCAGGCAAGGCTTTGAGAATGCTTGTTGACATCGCGAGGCTTGCCGAGCGATTCAACATGAGTTCTCAAAGCCGAGCCTGGTAAACTTGATATCAAAAGCCGCGATCCTGGTATTCTATTTATCAGTAACACTCTTCAAACTAGCAATTATGACGTTTTTTTTTATTTCTGTGTTGATTCAGCGTCATTGGCAACGTCATTCAAAAAGTGCAACGTCATCATGACCTGATAAAGGCATTATGTTGTGAGATAGGAAACGTTTATTAGGTTATGTTGAAACATTCAGCTAATATTAGGGGTGACTGATAAAACTTTGTCTACTGAATGGGTCAGAGCAAGTGTCATGCTTACATGTTAAGCACACTTAAAAAAATTTTACAAGCAATTATCAGAATTCGGCATAGAAAATGCTTTGTTCCTGACACTTTTCAAATTATGAAGAAAATTTATTTTTGGAACAAAACGTCGCCCAGGTGTAGGTAGTGACCTTAACAAAGTTAAGAAAGAGGAAATGTCAGATCGTCTTGGACTTGAACTCAGAACCCTCTGCGTACTAGGGTATCTCTAGACAACTTCTAAAAATCATAAATACACAAAAGTTTAATTGAAAAATTGAAATTAAAATTAACAATCACAATATCATACTCTGGGTTTGCACTGTTTCCAAATGAATATGAGTGCAGGGGTCACACAGGCAAGTATGAGTAAAATTCAAGGACTTTTGATGACTTCTAAAGCTTCTCCAAAAGTTTTCAAGGACTTAGAATTAATGAAACGTACTAATCTAAGTGTTAAAATTCTCCTGCAGAAATGCTAGACTGAGATATTGAAGACATTAGTACTGGAAAATTAGTATAAATTAAATTGTTTTGCCTATATTGGTGCAGCAAATGCTGCACTAAATAAAGGCACAAAAATTACACTGATTTAGGTCTCTATCAACAGTGCTGATTCCTACAGAAAATAGTAGAATTCTAGGACTTTTCAAGGCTTTTAGTGATTTTCCAGTTCTTTTCAAGGCAGGTTTATTTTCAAGGACTTTTCAAGAAAGTCCTCTAAATTCAAGTACTTTTTCAAGCCTGTGCGAAGCTTGGAGTGTGTGTTAATTTACAGACAATATTTGAAAACTCAGTGTAATAAAACACTATCGAAGTAACCCATGTGTAACATCTGGAGGGGCGGGGAGTGCTGATTTGACTTATTAGCACACAAATCCTATTGTGTTTTGACATACATAAAAAAACTACTAAAAAAGGCTTCCTCCGTCCACAGGTCTGTCTGCCTGTAGGTGCAATGAGCTAGTACTTTGTGAGTGCAACTTCTCCTACCGTTTCAGTTTGATCTTTTTGAAACTCTGGAGATGTTTTGGTCATGGTCCGATGAGTGTATGTGGTATAGACATTATCCACTTCTATGATTTTCGTGGCTGGGGCATATCTCCTATATCACAAATAACTTAGACCAATTCCTTTGGGGCATACGTCACGTTATTGTGACATTTCTTGATCATTTTTTGCTATCTCAGATGCAATGGCGCAACTCCTTCCACATTTTTTTTGTTTTTTTTTTAAACTTTGCAAATGTTTTGTTAATTGTCAAAAAGATGTACATATGATTGTTTTGTTTGTTTGTTTGATTTGATTCTTTACGTCCCATCAACAATCTTTCAGTTATAAAGGGACGGGTCTTCCTGGATTGAACCAGTACTAAGCTAGGATTAATGTTCTTGCTCAAAGACACAACGCAGTGACGTCAGTGAGGCTCGAACCCGCGGCCCCTCGGTCTCAAGCCAAGCACTCTACCACTGAGCCACTGCGCTCCCTACATATGGTTGTGACATTATCATCAAATTATTCTTTTTATAATTTTTAACTTGTGAACTAAGTCATTTTTGACATCTTATAAACAATGAGTGTGTAATCCGTGAGCGCAACTCCTCTCGAAATTTTATTCTGATCCTTTAAAAATTGTGCAATTGTTTTATACGGTAAAAGATATCCATGTGGTTTAGAAATTATTGCCACTTTATTTGTATTAATTATTCCAACCATATCAGGTTTTGGTATCATAATTGATTATATATATATATACCTAATAGACATAAATAATGTGAGGTACTAAAGTGAATCGCTCTATATATACATGGTTTGATAGTACTTAAATAAATGGCCACATAAACAAAACATTTGTGACTTCTCATGGACGAACATATTGTAAGTACTTAAATGAATCGCCCCGTAAATGTACATGTTGAAAGTACTTAAATGATTTTAATTGAATCATCCTGCTGCGAGATGCTTAATGTTCACCCGTGGATATACATGTCTTATTGAGATGTTTTTGTAAGTATCTACAACGTATGTTTTGCTTGGAAATAATGAAAGTACCAAATATTTAAACAAGTATGAATTTGACTGTGAATGTACTCACTGAGAATCGATAATGATTGCCCGCATACACATTGGTCATCTGCCAAATGTCCATTGCTACAACTTCATCCTCCATCTCATTGTACTCAATGTTGTCGACAGATACGGAATATTGAGTTTCATTGATTGTTACATGTATGTCTTGGCCGAATTTCATCGCATCTATCACTGATAAGACACTGCCAGAATTTTCATAATCATCGTCAGAATCACTCAATAGTGGTTTGCTGTGACAACGTTCCCTTAAATTGAAAAAAAGTGGCTCCTGATAATTTTGCGTTTACTGTAGGTCCAGATGAACAATTTCTTTAACAGGGTTCATACAGGCAAAATTGAGTAAAATTCGAGGAATTTTCAATGACTTCTTAAAGAAGTTTATGAAATATACAAATTCATGTGTTAAAATTCTACTTCAGTAATGCTAAACCGAGATAATGCAGAATTAGTATTATAAAATTAGTATAACATTATTTGACCTTTATTTGGCGCAGCATATTTTGTAAAAAATTGATGACGTCTTTAATTGCCATTTTATATGATGCCTATGATTTTGAAAAAAATGCTCAAATGCTTACATCTTCATGTGTAAGCTTGCTGTTAGTCTGTTCCTATTTTACTAAATAACATTTAGTTTCCAATATCAATGAATGTATAGCTCTAATTTGGGGCAGAAATGGTCATTTTGTATTAAACATATAGGAAATTCAAACGCATCTGGACTAAATAACCAATTATAAAATGGGCCACGTCGCGAGAAAACCTGTCTTCGGGATGTTCGACAAAGCGAGTTTCAAACCAGTCTCTTCAGCAACAGAGACTAGCTACAAAAATGAAATTTTGTATGGAGCAAGCTTGTCTACTATGCTCTCCAGATAGCGAACAACAAAGGCGCTGATCAAACTGCGCGGATGCGCAGGCTGGTCTGCGCCTTTGTTGTTCGCAAACCACCGAAGACAGGTTTTCTCACGTCGCAGCCCAAATCAAACTTTAATGTCACAGTTTTGAAAGGGCGTGGAAAACACACACTACTGTTACTGTCAAATGACGCCAGTCATGGCCTAAGAGACTGTAATGCTTTTCCAAGCTTGAATTACGTTACAAACACATGAAAACGTATGTAGCACAGTCCAACTATTGGCGGGATTTCTTTAGTGCAATAGCGGAAAGTTGGAAGTAGCTGAAGATTTCAAATGTGTTTTGTCGTTTATTGTGTGTTACAATCTAAATAGATATGTTCTAATGCATGAACTGTTGAGTAATAATTCACTGTTTGTCAGCTAGTTGTAAGACAATAATTCACTCATGCTGCATGCTTGTCATTTGATATTCTTTATATCAGACATCCTAACAGTGAATTATTTCTCGACGATTCACTGCTTGTTCTGATCAATTTCTGAAATAGAAATATTTATTTAACATTATAATCTTTTTTAGATAAATGCGTAGTCTGTTTGGACTCTGTGGGTATGATTTCACAGAGCGGAAAATGTGAAATCTGCGCAAGTCTCAACATTTCAGATACATGTAAATGCGTTCTCATATTTAACATTATTTATATGAATAGTGTGTTGGGACTCTGTGGGAATGATTCCACAGAGAAGAATATGTAAAATCTGTGCAAGCCTCATTATTATAGAAGTATTAGTATTTGGAAATATGTTTGTTATATTGAACATATTTCCCCAATACAATGCTATGATTAGATCAATTAAGTTTTCTTTTCATATCCATTTAGTCATGGAATTTTACAACTTTTTAACATGATTTTGTTTAGAAAATACAAATTGTACATTTACTACTGTTCTGCCAGCCAAAAGTGACTGTGACATCATGTTTTGTTTACAAAGTTATTAGGGACTTAGAATCGATAGATCACGTTTGTATTAATCCTGTCTGCAGGATAGGATTAATACACAAGTGATCTCTCGATTAGCCTTAGCTCAAGTTAAGTATACATGATTGTGGTTCACTAAGCAATTCTAAAAGTATTATGTCACTGTCACTCTGGGCAGGCACGACAATATGCTTAGTTATGCAAGTTATGGTTATTGGTATGGTTAGTGATCGAAACACGCATATGTCATCTGATTTTGATGTGAATTTAAAATTATTGAATTTTAGCTTTTCTAAGAAAATTTGTTCTGCATTTATCAATTTTGTAAACAGCTTCAATTGTTCCATATCTGTTGAATATAAGGATCAAATGGTAAAATATGCAAGTTTAATGATCACACATGTTTTTCATGCATTAACATTTGCCGGGTTCCAAGGACGTTGTTTGAACACGATGCCATTAGGCTGAGTGCTCAAACATCTTCGGAGGCACCCGGAAAATGTTAATGCAATGAAACAAACAATGTGTGATCGTTATTCTTGCATAGTTTACATCATTACAACATAAACCGAACTGAAAACGCTGCTTAAACATTAAAATAGCCCTTTTATTACACTGGGTTCCTCTAAACAAAATGGCGTCAGCGTCAAACTTTTGAACGTCATTTAGTCGCCACAATGTCATAGACGCGTGCAACGTTTTTGCGAACAAAAGCATCAGCGAAATTATCAGTCAAGGCCATAACGCTTTTGCAGTAACGTCATGCAAACTATTCAGGGCTTAGATTAGAATTCGTCAAATTGAAAGCCATGATAAAGCAGCATATGAATCTCATGATTTGAACATGGATTTTTGTTCATTTGACAACGGCTATGAACAGCTTCCTGCAACCAAATTCTATGCAAGACTATGCATCTAATTCCTACCTGATAAACCATTGTGTCTGTCTCATGATGTGGTTATGCCCTGGTGATATATATTCTCCGTAATTGTACAAAAGTTTATCAAAATCAGAATTTGTACACACATATTTAAAGTGCCATATCGCAGAGCTCTGGAATAAATAATTATAGAGGAACCTACATGATTATTCAGCTTTTAATCAATTTATAAAATGAGTGGAGGGAAAAGCAATAAAATGTGAGGCTTGCCAAGCATTTTATCGCCTTTTCACAGCAAGTTAAAATTCGATAATACAGGAGCACAAATGTTTGATTCTATTTATCACATGACATTAATATTACTAAAAATGTATTTTTTGTGTGAAACTGTCAATATTTGCAATCTTTTCTGCAGCATTGTAATGGACGTCATTATGTTTCTAAATCTGTAACTACTTATGGTTAATCGATTGTTTTGCATGGTGTTATATCACTCCCAGACGCGACGTCATGTCATGACATTATCTTTTCTAGGATTCAGACACTGAATACTGTGACTTGTTCAAAAAGCTCATACATGTGAGGCAGTTTTAATTATTTCCCGCACACCAGATCATGATTTCCGTTGCTTTTTCCGATGTGAGATATTTCTATCTATCAAGGATGTTTTGGAAGGGTTTTCATCCAAAATTTTTATTAAGGTGGATGGTAAAATCTTCCAATTTTCAGTGAAAAAACTAATTGGAAGGAACATCCATCCATAGTGAAATTGTTAAGTTGGAAGACTTTTCCTTCCAAAAAGGCATACTTTTGACCTGGAAGGTTTTCCTTCCAGTGCCTGACTGATTGTAAAGAATTACATTATACGTAGTAAAGGACTAGGAACTTTAAATTATTTTGAGATATTAAACCTTAATGAGTGAACAGGGAGATTTCCCTGCCGGAGTTACTGAATGCGTCTTAGCATAAGAATATAAGAATCTATCATGAGTGTGAGGGTAGGATAGAAAAATCTGTCCCGCGGATCACTGTTTGTCATCACCAGGCTTGCCAAGTGATGACAAATGGTAATCCTGAGGGAGGGATTTTTCTATTATACCCTCAAACGAATAATATATTCTTTTTCTTGCTGGCCATGTGACAGCCTGGGTAAGATAGCCTGGGTTAGATAAGATTTTCTATCCCAGGGTAAAATATTAGATCTCCTTATCCGGTGTGCAAGAAACATGATTACTAAATCTGAATGTTTGTTGAGATATTACGACTATGTTTTGGTTCCAGCAGATAAAGCTGCTAACAATGTTGTAGTTGCTTGACAATTGTATTATATTAATACTCTCAAATGTGAATTTGTGGACAATAATGCCTATAAACTTCAGCCTTCTTGAGTGAGAGGGTGATTGTCGATGGGCATAGTTGTCATACAGCCCTTTCCGGTGTCAAAGCTAAAGAAAATCAAGACAAGTTTCCTACGTTGTACTGGTTACCTAAACTCCATAAAAACCCTATAAAGCACGATTTATTGCTAATTCAAGTTCTTGTACGACAACAGAACTTTCTAAATTGTTAATCACGTGTCTTACAGCTGTTAAAACATGTTAACAAGTACTGTGAAAAGGTATATGAGAGATCTGGTAAAAACCTATTTTGGACTATTAAAAATTCAGGTTAAATTTTAGATCAACATAAAGGTAGAGATTTCTATGCGTCCAATTTGTCTACTCATGTTTTCTATTCTGTACACTACTTTACCTCATAATTTAATTAAAGATAAACTTATTGATCTTATTGAAAAACCCTTCCAGCGAGAAGGCTCTCCTTACCTTGCATTTAATGACAGAAATGCATTTTTTACTTCTGAAAAACCTAAAAAAATATCATGCATGGTCATATCAAAATATATGTGATGCGCTGACCAGGGTCGGATCTGGCCAAATTTCGAAACCATCCAAGATTTTATGATTGCCATTGTTACCTGCAAGAATAAAGAAGATCCAATAAAAAATTAAGGCGCTAGAGTGGTCACAACATTATTCTGCAGTTTTTAAGATGCCCAAGGTAAGCTTACTGCATAATAGGTGATAGGATCTTGACAAAATTCAAACTCATCCAAGCTTTTATAGTTGTCCTTCTTATCTGCAAGAATGAATATGATCTATTTAAAATTGAAATCACTAGAGCGGTCACAACATTTCCCCCATTATAAGTCTATGGGGTTCTTCCAGATGCTCAAGGGCAGGTAACGCCCCAGTCCAAGGTCTGATTTGGCCCAATTCCGATCCATCTGAGATTTTATAGTTACCTGCAAGAATGAAGAAGATCCAATCAAAATGAAGGCGCTAGAGTGGTAACAACATAATCCATTAATTTTCAGACGCTAAAGGGCAGCCAACTCCGAAGCCAGTGATGGAACTTTACCAAAATTCAAACTCATTCAAGTTTTTATAGTTGGTCTTGTAACCTGCAAGAATGAAGAAGATCCATCTAAAATGAAGTCACTAGAGGGGTCACAATATTCCTACCATTATAAGTCTATGGAAATTTTTCCAGACGCTCAAGGGCAGCTAACTCATAAGTCCCTTGTCTGATCTTGCCAAATTTTGAACCATCCAAGATGTTATAATGTTCCTCGTTACCTGCAAGAATAAAGAAGAATCAATCATAAATAAGGAGCTAGAGTGGTCACAATGGGAGCTATCTGTTGCCATGAAACCCTGAGTTCTAACCCAATCTGGCCCAAAAAATTATGCAGCCATTTCCCCACCACAGTGATACTCAGGGTCACATTTGTTTAGGGTTGGCCAGCTGGTCTCAGGGATATTCATTTTTGAAAGTGTGGGCGGACAGACTGACCGAGGCTTTACAGTTGGATATTCTTGTTGGTAACTTACAGTGTTAGAATAAAGTAGGCAAGAGAGCGTAAGGACCCAACGAATCCCAGTATATTTTTTATGGAATAGATCTCATTTTGAATTGTTTAGCTCCCTTTATATGCTAATAAGGTTTATTCCATATACGATTTTTGAAAGAGAAATTTTGGAAATTTAAAGTACCCAACAAGGGTCCATTAGTGAGTACAGAAAGACGCCGACTTTTAAAAGTCCCATTCAGTATGCTCATCCCTAGCCTTCGACCCTGGCGAGTTAAAAACAGCAGACTTGGTTTTATTGAGTCTGTTCATGAGAACTAATGGAAAGTGCATGAAATCCTATAATGATGAAGATTGCTAAAAATTGTCAGCATTTTAAAATTTCTGCTTCTGTGCGACCATGTTGTTTACTTCCAGTAGGCATCGGCGCCAGTCACTTCAAATAAAAGTATCAAAGTATTGAAAATTTTTTCTCCAAAATTTTTTACAACTGTTAAACTAGTTATATAACTTGCCCAAAAATTGTTTTGAGGCATTTGCAGCGAATTGAAACATCATAAACTCTGACCTGAAATAGAACTAGCGCATGTTCACAATTGGTTTTCATAATTGCAAAGTGCTTGCCGGAGGCTACAGGCTTTGATATAAACAGATATATTCTCTTATAACAAATAGAATTCGAAAGTTTATTAAGCACACAACAATGTTTATATTGTGTGGAAAATACATTGCAATGGTTTCGTTATTAGAACATTTTTTTTTAAATTGGATCTTATCAGATTTCTAAAATGTTGTAATTTTCACTAAAATGATCTTCACTATACAATGAGTTTAATCGGCTAAATGCTTCTGTACTTTCTGTGCAGGGTTCATTTTCCAAATTGTTGAGGTAGCGTGACCTAATATAGTAGGGAGTTAGCTCTGACGTCTAGACGACAGATATCGGCTAAAAAACAAAACAATGGATATTTGAGGGTTTACTGTAGGGATTTCATGGAGAGGCGTAGCCATTATTTTTCAAAATATTGGTTTCTGCATGATTATAGTAAATTTTCAGAAAAAAGTACCAAAATTCTGAACATTTTTAATTTTTTTGCTGAGTTGAGAGTTTGACAATCGCCTTCCAACATGTTGGATGTAAACAATCTCTAGGTCGCTTTATATCAAAATTTCACATGACATGCAAATGCCGCTACAAAGGAGATGCCGTGATAAAAGAGGGTTTTATTTCTCATGATCAGGTACATTCCACACCAATGACGGGAAAGTCATCACCAGCTTGCATGGGCAGGCCCCACCCTGTTAACTTCATAAAAGACTGAATATCTTGGAAACCGTTTAGTTCCGCATGCTCAAGGACACAATTCAGTGACAAATGCGAGGCTGGAATCCAAAACCTCTCAGTTTTAAGTCAAGCACTCTACAACTTAGCCACTGTGTTCCCTTTTAGATAAATTTTAAGCATATCTGTTTTTGACTTTTAAATTCAAGGTCATATTGCAAATCCAAAATTCAAAATCATGTTGTCATTTACACCCCATAGTCAATCATATAAGAAAAGTTATATAATGCTTACTTGAAATGTGTCATAGTCGTCCTTCTCCATGCTAAATATGATTTGGCCACACACAACATTATAAAGCGGTATAACATTCTGTAATGGGGCAACTATACCATAGGAAGGAAACCGGACTCGAACTTCAGCTCCTTTGGTCAGAGCATTTACCAAAGTGTTAAATCCTCCGGTAAGTCCAACACCGTTATCATCATTCTCATATACCATGTACCATCTATTTGCGCAGTTACCTAAAACAAGAGTATTTTAACAGTGCTTAATTAGCACACCTCACTGAGTATATATTAAGTGTCAATATGCGATTCAGCTCAATAATATAAAAAAAGTAGAATTTTGACCTTTCGACCAACCCCCTAGGGTCATGGGGAGAGGGGGGTCTGAGGGCAAAAATTGTGCATTTGTGAATTTATTTTATTTTATATGGAACATGCCCATGTTCTGAAAAAGTTGAAGTTTGACCTTTTGATCCAAACCCTAGGGTCAGGTGGTGGGGAAGGGTGGGGTCTGCGTCAAAATATTTGCTTCAATGCTGCTGCATTTCGTATTCACTTTCATTGGATATGCAACATGACCATATTCTGAATAAGTTGAAGTTAGACCTATTGACACAATCCCTAGGGTCAGAGTAGGGGTCTGCGGGTAAAATATTTGCTACCATGTTGCTGCATTCGTGCTTCTCTTTAATGTGATATGCAACATGACTATGTTCTGAAAAAGTTGAATTTTGACCTACTGACCAAACCTCCAGGGTTTGTGGTGGGGGTCTGAAGCCAGAATATTTGCTACCATGTTGCTGCAATCGTGATTCACTTTCATTTGATATGCAACATGACCGAGTTCTGAAAAGTTCGAAAGTTGACCTTTTGACATCACCACGTAAGTCCACCAAGAGGGTGAGACACAGACCTTTGATGGAACACCACGTTTGATATGTTTTTTTAATTTATTAGGCTCTGTCTGCTTGCAAAGTTTCAGTAAAATATTGACAACTTACTGAGTTATTGCGAAATTTAAATATTTGACCTTTGACCCAACCTAAGGGGTCAGGGGGTGGGGTAAAAACTTAATCACTTTCATGCTTATCTACAGGCACTGGGTAATCATGGTCTATAGTGAGAAGTTGTCAGATATTATAGATTTGGAGGAATGTGAAGTTTATTCCACAAAACAAGCCAATATAGCTTTAAAATTTACATTAACCTCAAATTAAGTCAAAAAAGGGCCATAAATAAGTCAAAAATTTGCAAATGACTTTCAAATTCAAATGTGACGTGTATTTGATGATGTTGTACCATTGTGAAAAATTTGAAAGACATTGTTGCATCCCCTCAAAAGTTATTAATCAGAAACCACTAATTGACAATGTAGCCAAAATCTAAATCATTAAAGGGCCATAACTCAGTAAGAATTTGCTGATTATCCCCTTTTTTCGAAATTGTTCTGTATTTTAAGATACTCGCCCCATCTGTAAAATTTAAATGAAATAGATGCATCCCTTTAAGAGTTATCGATCGTAAACCAAAAGTTTGACGCCACCGCAAATGAGGCAGAGGACTACGACGGAGTCATGATCCCTTTGTGCCATTCTTGCTTCACAGTCAACACAATAAGAGATATGGTTTGGAAACAACAATTCCTTAAACTAGGTCAGAAGACAAGATCAAGGTCACAGTGACTCGAAAATGGTATGTGACACAAGCCATCCCAATATACATTTCATACCAAATTTTGAACTCCTACCTCAATGAATATAAATGATATTCTCAAGACACAATTTTGGGATTCCTTCCTCAAATTATATAAGAGAAACGCTCCCAACTCAATTATTCTAAAAACTAGGTCAGTGGTGAAGGTCACAGTGACCCGTAAATGGAACATGACATTCCACCATCCCAAGATGCATCCTTTCGCAAAATTTGGGATTCTTATCTCGAATAATATAAGAGATATGCAGGGGACACAATGATTCTTAAATCTAGGTCAGAGCTCAAGATCAAGGTCACATTGACCCAAAAATGGTATGTGACACGCTGCCATCCCAATATGCATTTACACACCAAACTTGGAATTCCTACCTCAAAGAAAATAAGAGATATGCTCAAGACACAATAATTCTTAAAACTAGGTCAGCGGTCAAGCTCACAGTGACTCGAAAATGATATGTGACACTCTGCCATCCCATGATGCATTTTCACACCAGATTTGGAATCCATATCTTAAAGAATAAAATAAAAAATATATTTAGAAAATAACTTAAAACTGGTTTATGCCCCTTTATAAGTGTTAGAATCACTGCAATAAGAAAATTATGCAGATCTGATTGTTGTTGTTTTTTTCCACCTGGAATTGGAATACTCCACCCTCTTTTTATAACATGGGGTATGACAGTACGAGATGTTGCCAGGTGCACACTTTAATTAATGAAGCAGTTTAATTACTGACAAATGATCGCATTAATCATGGTCTGTACAAAATCAGAAGAAATTTCAAAAATTGTTTATAATCTTAATTTTAACAGGTATACTAACCAGCCCTTGACTGTGATAATTGTGGTATATGAGTGTTTCAAAATTGTTATAGAATGTAAAACAACATGCTTATAGTTTTGTTGTATACCTTGAAAATATTAACCTGGCCTTTGTCATTTACATAATTTCACAGCCGCTTGAGCATCTAAATATATCTTTTGCGTTCATCGTACGTTCTAATACGACAATGCATGTGATACTAAATAGCATACCGCTATAATGATCAACTGCCTATCGGTTACCTGAATGGCTAAGCGGGTAGAACACGTGAATATATCACATTTATATTTTTGAGCACTGCGTTGTTAGTTCGAATCCCATAAGCGACATTTATTATTGAAACTATTTTTTTCATTAATTTTTTTCTCCTTTTTGCAATATCGTTTCTCCATTTTATTCAATTTGATCTGCTTGGTGACAACAACATTCTCACATCCGATCCGTAACACTGTAGCTTTAACTCTTGCATGTCACCTCTTTTGTTTGCGACATGAGATTTCCTACAATGTGGCATTTTGACATGAATAGACACAGGTGAGTGTGTGGAGCCTCCTTTAAAGAATAGAAACTCTAAAACCTGTTAATCAGTAGCTTACCAGGCATCGCATATTCAAGCGATTAGCAAAGACTCTGATCAGAGTGTGCGTATGCGCAGGCTGGTCTGAGTTTTTGCATATCACACATACCACATTGTTTGAAATCTCACGTTGTGGTTCATATAGGGACCTCTTTGAATCTCTTTTATAGAAATGCTCTGATGAGTTATAACTGATTCAATTTGCTTTGGAGCCAAGAGCAAGGGTTATTGTTTGTTTTTAAGGCATATTCGCAAACTAAATTCTAACTTCCAGCATCAAGAAGTTGGCATTCATTACATTTTCGAAGAAAGCGTGAATTTACAAAGTCTTGTGTTTTAGTGCATTTCTTTAAAAGAGTAAAATAAAATTAAGAAAAGTGGGATCAGGCAGGATTCGAACCCATAATTTATGTATTGGGAGTTATGTTGACTAACCACACGACTACGGTGGGAATTACAACTTTTTTGAATTATTGACAGATATAATAGCAATTGCACCAAGACGTTTATTTCCGTAATTGCTCAGAACATACCGATTGCACACGAACTAGCACGAGTAAATATATATTCAGTGTTACACCTGTAATAATTTATTTACGCATAAAAGTCAGGATCGGGTTAATATTGTTAAGGTATACTTGTCTATGATTTAGTGATTGAACGAATGATTTTGCTGGTGCAAAGAAAAATCGGCTTGGCTCAATCTTATTTTACTATAGCCAACGACACATAGCAGCATGTTATTTTCTTGCCAAACAGATAAGGATATCTGGGATTTTACCCTGGGACAGAAAACCTTCTTACCCATGCTATCTTAACCAGGACATCATTGTTATGTTAAATTGACATCATCATGTGAAATTACATCTTAGCACATTCAGGGACTTCTGGAAGCTCGTCTTCAAATAAATAAATAAAAACAGTGGTGAGCTGGAAAATGAATCTATTATTTTTGTCAGGGTAGGATAGATAAATCCATCACTCGGGCTCACCATCTGTCATCACTCGGCAAGCCTTGTGATGCCAAACGGGGATCCTTGGGATGGATTTTTCTTCCCTCACACTCATGAGAGAGTCTTTAAATCTTCTGACCGCGTGCTTAAAATGAATTTCTGCCAATGTCCTTTACCAAATGAAACAATTCAGCGCCACAAATATAGGTTTTCAAGCTGTATGATTTGCTATATATATAAAGGAGAAAAATGCAGCTAATAACTTATAAGAATCTATTCTGAGTGTGAGGGTAGGATAGAAAATCCTTTCTGAGGATCTACATTTGGCATCAGGAGGCTTGCCGGGTGATGACAAATGGTGATCCTGAGCAACGGATTTTTCTATCTTACCCTCACACAAATAAAGGATTCTTTTTCATGCTCACCACTGTATTTATTCATTTATTTTAAGATAAGCTTCTAGAAGTCTATGAAAACGCTAAGATGCAATTTCATATGATGATGTTACTTGACCTTCTGGGTGAGATAGCATGGGTAAGATAAGATTTTCTATCCCAGGGTAAAATTTCAGATAAACTTACCCTGTGTGCAAGAAATTGTGTGTTTTTAGAGCTCATTTTAGCACTGTGTTGTGCTTTTAAACCACCTTCCACGAGGGCTTTGCCCCTCTTAACCCCCCCCCCCCCCCCCCGTAGGAGAAGACACTCCTGAACCCCAATGAAGAATGCGTAGACTATAAATGCCTTAGGAACATCAGTGACATACTTACGCTCAGGATGACAGGTTGGTGGCAGTTTTGGGACCCAAGTACCATTTTCGTTACACTCTCTTGTATATTCTCCAAACAATGAGAAACCAAAGTTACATTTGTATAATGCTGTTGAACCAACTGTATAACCAAATACTTCTAGTCGACCATCAATAGGGGACGAAAGCCATGGACACTGTACTAGAATGTAATAGAAAGAAGAAACTAAAACTATCTAGAAATATACTGGTCCTTTAGTAGTTGAACCCTTAAAGCACCACCTACAATTTGCAGATGACAGCAATTTCAAATTTTGCTGCTTTTTCAAAAATAACAAATAAGGCATGATATTTCATGAGAGCTGTCTGCCAGCAGACAGTTCTCATGAAATATCATACCTTCTTTTTTCAAAAATTAGGAAAGATGTAGCTAAATGTGTCGTCTGCTGCAGTCGTGATTGGCGCTTTTAGGGTAAATACTTATCTTGTGTGCAAGAAATATGGTGCTTTTGGCGGTATAAACAAAAATAGAAGAAAATTGAGACCTCAAAGCAAGTAACATTATTAGCAATAAAAGGGACACACATCCATAACATGTTGATTTATGTATTGCTAAGCCAGCTTTTGAACAGTTGTGTGCGTTTCAATATTTAGGAATCATTATTTTTCAAATTATTGAATGAAGAGCATATTCTTTCCTTTAAGAGAAGCGCCTATGAGAAATGATAATAATTACAATGGGAATTAAATTGAGAAACCACAAAAATTAAACTAAGCCAATATGTCATTCTTTTGAAGTTGGCATACTTTGATGCCCAGAGTAAAATATCGCTCTGTTTTTCAAAACAACCTAGGCTAAAACATGAATAAAATTGTTTTCTGTCTCTCTTCCTCCTATATTTTACTGAATTTGAACCTTTTATTCGAATACAGCTGTTAAGCTGAATAACTTGCGGGAGGGCGCTTCTCAATCAGACATTTCTAATGAGTACTAACAAAAATACTTAAGTAAGTATGGCTAGGAAATGCCATAATCACAGAGGTCATAGCCAGTCATCAAAACAATTTGATTAAAGCGGACGGCTCTCTTCTCAATAATTCGCAGACAGATTGAGTAGAGTCCAGGTCTTGTCCAGGTCTTGGCAGTATGTGTACTTACCAACTGGAATGCAGATGGGCTCAGAGGGACTCCATGTGCCATTCGCCTGACAGTCCCTATTTACTGCCCCACTGAGATTGAATCCTTCATTGCATGTGTACATGGCTACAGAGCCCACAGTTGTGTCATAGAAATCAACCGCTCCATTATTTGGGTCACAAAGGTTAGGACATCTCACTAAAAATACAGTTGGATATGAATTGCCTACCACAGGCATATATGACAATTTTAGATAATTTTAGACAATTTTACCTGTTCATTGCTTTTATAAAATTGGCCTCAGATGGATAGACCCCTGTCCCCTCTAAGGCAGAGGTTTTGATGTTGTTGGTTTATTGTTTAATGTACCTCCCATTGTTTGTGGTTCTATGTTGGTCTTTGTTTGGTATGTGTTACTTTATGCCCTTAATGGTTTCAAATCCCGAACACAGGTTTTCGTGTGACGAGGCAGCTGCTCAAATGGTTCAGTAAGTTTAACCCTTTCCTTATTCATGCTAGACTCCACCCGCTACGATTAAATATATAGATAAACTTTCATTTTGGTACATAGAGCAAATGCATAGCTTGTCAAGTCCACTTGTGTAGGATCAGATAATATATCATATTTCCATTGGCAAACAGAGTAGATCCTGATCAGGCAGCTTTTATAAGAGCTGTCTGATCGGGGTGTGCCCTGTTTGCAAAAGCATTGGAAGGCATCTCTTTGAGGTAAGGGTTAAGACGAATATTGTTGTTCAATGGGGTTTTATTTAGTTGCATTTGTTTTTTGTCAAAATTGATATGGGCTGCTTCAAATATGATCTGAACTTGCAACTAAAAACATTATATATTTATCATATTGCTAATAACCTATTATTGAGTAAACAAACCAAATATAGGTGATTTGACCACATAATTAGGATAAGACTATTTTGTAATGAACATTTGGGGAGGTATATTGTGGAAAATAAGATAAGAAATTTTATTTGAAGGCTACATGTATTACTGGTAATGGCTTACCTAACCAAGATTGATGAAACAGTGTTATCTTATGACCCGTTTTTCAAATTATTTTGGTAGTTTTCGAAAAAAAAAAAATAAAATAAATTTTACACATGATAAACTTGCCCACCCCTTGGCAACAGATTAAATTCATTTGAACACATCAGGTAGAAAGTCACCTCAGAATCATTTATACGGAATTAATTACAAATCTGCCTTGACCACAAGATACAAATAAACAGACGTGCACAAAGACATAGCAAACACAAGACCAAAAAAAAAAAATTATCCACAAAAGAAGTACTGCCTTAAAATTGTCAGTTAAAATATTTTTACTGGAGGGCTTAAAACAGTTTCATGGCGCCAACCTCACCCTTAATTCAGATGTAGATCAAGACACACAGATATTTAGTTTGCATGAAAGACCCCTAACTTATCAATGCATCAACTCCTAAAACATATAAATCAAGATATAACAAGGAGATAAAGCAAAGATAAGGACTTGACAGTAAATTAAATTGAATGCCGGAGCAAATAAAATCCAACAGGTATGCCCTTCTATTGTATTGTATAGTGAATAACAGATACCTTTTTACAAGACAATTATGAACCACAATTTGTTTTTAAATTTCATGCAACCTTAAACATTTAACCCAGCCGAGATGATAAGTGTATATCACTTGAAAACTCAATCATTACTTTATATTTCGAACAGAAATGAATCATAGCCACAAGCAGACGCATTTCCTAACATCAATGTTGCCGTATACTTTGTTAAATGACTCAAACTTTCAAATGCTCTGTTATTAAATTCACTTACCCACTTGAGTGCAGACAGGGCTAGGACTGCTCCAATTACCATTAGCTCCACAGGTTCTATTCTCATTATCGCTGAGTTCGGAGTCTGGGAGACATCCAAACGTTGCCACACTACCAACAGTTGTATCAGTGTACAATGCGTATCCATTATTTGGGTCACACAACTTTGAGCATCTCACTGTTATAAGAATTGTGACATGAAAATACAAAGTGAAACATGCACTCAGAAAAATATGATCACATAGTTTATTGAAGTTATTCAATAGAGTGTATCGTTTCTCCCATATGTTCAACAAAAAGTGTGGATCAAACGAAGAATATTGCCAAAAGGAATACCTATACATATCCAGTAAAGCTCAAGACTACTTTTGAAACGCAACGAACAGCACTTAAGAATACAGTCCCTAAAGCTCATGGATTATCGTAACATACATAATACTTTTAACATGGCTTTTCTGTCAGTATGTGGAGACTACTCACAAGCTTATGTGAATAGATTCTGGTATATGCAGCTGCAAAATAATTGTAAACCTATTTATTTTCTACCAGCATCAGTGTAAACTTCACAGTATAAGAGATTTCATGCATAACTTGGTTAGGCTGGTATAAAGCATGGTATATTACAAATGAACATGCAAATTATTTGTAATGAATGTTATTTTAATCAAGTATTGGCAGAATCGTTTTAAATGTGCTGATACTTGCGCAGTCGTGAAAACAAATGGCCATGACTGCTTTCGCCCAATCTATGGCCTCTTTATGTCAAAAATCTGCTTATTACCTCAGTGCTCTTAAGGAAAAGTTGTTTAACCCTTTACTACACACGCGCGTTCTCTCCTCAAGAGTAAAGGTTCCATTTCCATAATTACTTCAAATCTATTGATATGCAAAAAAAGTATCTTTGAAAAATATTTGAAAATTTTGAATTATTTATAGAAAATGATGCAACATTATAAATATAGCATATGGAGTATAGGGTTAAAGATTTAAAACGATTCTGCTGTTTTCTTATAATTTAAGTTCTCTCTTTTTCTGAAGGATACATATCTTCAGATTAATTAGCATTTACAAAAGAAGTTTGTTCTTTAAGTATACACCACAGTGACAACTGTGTTTCAAATATAAATGAAATCCTTGAATATTTTAAAAATGGGACCACCAAAGAATCAGTACTCCACTGAAAGGTTGTGAAAATATGTTGCAACAAGTTAATCTTTGACAGAGGCCTGACAAAAGATGAACAAAAATTGTACATCCTTAGCTCACAAAAGCTAATATTGAGCATAGCTGATAAATGCAAGCACATGAGGTATGCGAAAAATAATTTTCGGATTTCTCAAACAAAATATATGCTAAAATTGAGGGTCAACATATACAATTGGGTATTTAACAACCTGTTTTGGGTTTAATTGGGTATTTTAAATTTAATTGGCTTAGGATACAACTTTAAATTGGGTATTTCAAGTTTCATATTGGGTATGTATGTGAAAGTTAATAAGCCAAATATGGGCTTCAACTACTAGGCAGAGTTGACCAGCATAAAGTCAAATTTCCGTAACTGGTTGGAACACAAAAATCAGTAGACTGGTTTACATTATTTTATACGTTTGTTTGGCGCAAAGCTTTGTATAAGTATATGCCCAACGATTGTTTGTGAACGACAACAGTTAAGTGCATAAAAACGTAATATGCTACAAAAAAAAATGGAATTGCGCATCAAGGATTTCTATGGCGTTTTTTTCACATAAAAATAATTTAAATGTGTTTTAGATCCACGGAATTGCGTAAATACACAAAATGCAGCCATATCTGAAGCTATGGTATTATTTTTGTAGATATTCTCCCATTTTGAATTGTGCTGTGGAAAACAGATACCTTTTGAAAAGACGAAACCAAATGTGAATTTGTCTGTAAATTTCATGTGGCTGTATACATTTAAACAAAATGAGATGATAAGCATATATTACCTAAAAGTTCTCAACCTAAATTTTACTTTTGGAATGGAATTTAATCACAGCCAAAAGCTGTCATATTGTCCTCACTTGAACGTTGTCATACCCTTTGTTATATGATTCGAACTTTTCAAATGCTATTACATAAATTTCCCTTACCCACTTGATTACAGACAGGGCTAGAACTGCTCCAATTGCCACTACCTTCACAGGTTCTATTCTCATTATCACTGAGTACGTAATCTGGGAGACATCCAAACGTTGCCACACTACCAACAGTTGTATCAGGGTACAATGTGTATCCATTATCTGGGTTACACAACTCTGGGCATCTCACTGTAATAAGGATTGTTGCATGGAAAAAGTGAAACATAAACTCTAAAAAGAATCAGATTACATAGTTCATCAAAAAAAATTGAATGAATGTATTGTAATCCCATGAGTTCAAACAAAAGTGAACAAAAAGTGTGTAAATTTACCACAAACGCTACCAAAAAGAATTACTATACTTTTAGAATAAACATTCACTTACCTACTTGATTGCAGACAGGGCCAGGACTGCTCCAATTGCCACTACCTTCACAGGTTATATTCTCATTATCACTGAGTACGTAATCTGGGAGACATCCAAACGTTGCCACACTACCAACAGTTGTATCAGGGTACAATGTGTATCCATTATCTGGGTTACAAAGCTCTGGGCATCTCACTGTAATAAGGATTGTGGCATGGAAAGAAGTGAATCATAAACTCAGAAAACAGTTGTATCAGTGTAAAATGTGTATCCATTATCTGGGTTACAAAGCTCTGGGCATCTCACTGTAATACGAATTACGACATGAAATAAAACAAAATGAAGCATAAACTCAGAAAAGAATCAGATTACCCAGTTCATCAAAGTACTACGAATGAATGTATTGTTATCCCATGAGTTCAAACAAAAGTGAACAAAAAGTGTGTAAATTTACTACAAACGCTACCAAAAAGTATTACTATACTTTTAGAGTAAACATTCACTTACCCACTTGATTGCAAACAGGGCTGGGACTGCTCCAATTGCCATTAGCTCCACAGGTTCTATTCTCATTATCACTTAGTTCGTAATCTGGGAGACATCCAAACGTTGCCTCACTACCAACAGTTGTATCATGGTACAATGTGTATCCATTATTTGGGTCACACAACTTTGTGCATCTCACTGTAATAAGAATTATGACATGAAGATACAAAGTGAAACATGCACCCAAATAAGGATCAGATCACATAGGTCATTTAAGTTATACCAATGAATGTATTGTTCTCAGATTAGTTTGCGCCTTTGCTGGTCGTACATACCCGTATTTTTGGGAATCTCATATCACGGCTCTAATGGTTAATGACAATAGAAAACATATAAAATATTTTTTTATCGTTACTCCCCATAAGTTCAACAATAAGTGTGTTTCAAACCAAGAATATTACCAAGCACCTATACATATCCAGTAAGGCTCAAGACTACTGTTATACGCAATGAACAGAACTTAAGAATGTTATACAAAAATAATATACAAATGTAAGCATGGAATATATATTAATGCGCAAGGTCTACCCTTATAAAGGTGGCTTAAAATTGGTAAATCATAGTTGTCAACCTGTATAAAAGATACACTCCCAAAAGCTCATGGATTATCGTCCCATACAGGCGGACAAGTAATAGTTTTAACATAGCTTGTCTTTCAATACGTGGAGACTATCCACAAGCTTATGTGAATAGATTATGTTA
This sequence comes from Loripinus fragilis, assembly GCA_964019695.1. Lineage (NCBI taxonomy): Eukaryota > Metazoa > Mollusca > Bivalvia > Lucinida > Lucinidae > Loripinus > Loripinus fragilis. Next base: position 6,856,883 of record OZ026528.1, read on the forward strand.
TATGCTGTTACAAAATCATTGTATATGTTGGTTAGGCTATTATAATAACTTTATAAGGATTACTACCAGTCTCATGAAATACAGACTGATCACATCTGATTCAGACAATAGTCAGTAATCAAGGGTTAGTATATCAAGCATTTATCTCCAAAATGCCATTGTTACTGAAGTATGAGCTGCTAAAAGATGCCTGTGGTACATTTGTCGATGGCCTAGACAATCCAGATCTTTGAAAAAATGGCCATATTTATAGAGAAAATGTGCTGATACTTGCGATACTTGCTAGTCGTGTAACCAAATGGCTGTGACTGCTGTTGTATGAATTATGACCTCTTTAATGTCAAAAGTCTGCTTATTACCTCAGTGTTCTTAGGTTGTTTAACCCATTACTCCACACTCGCGCCTTTGAAATGTAAGATTTTGAAAATATTATGAAAAATGGAACATTGAGTCCTGAGAAGTAAATGTTCCATTTTCCATAATATTTGCAAATCTATTTCTATGCAAACAATCTTTGAAAATTTGAATTATTTATAGAAAATGATGCGACATTCTAAATATAGCATATGGGGTAAAGGGTTAAAGATTTTAAACGATTCTGCTGTTTTCTTATTATGTAAGTTCTCTTTTTTCCTGAAGGATCCATATTTCCAGATTAATTAGCATTTTTAAAAGAGTCTTTTAGTTTGTTCTTTAAGTACCCATAACAATGACAATATTGATCCAAATATAAATGAAATCCTTGAAACTTTTCAAAAGGGGACAACCAAATAACCAGTATTATGCTGAAATTTGTGTGAAAATATGTTGCTACAAGTTAATCTTTGACAGAGGCCCAACAACAGATAAACAAAAAATGTACATCCTTTGCTAACAAGCTAATATTGAGCATAGCTGATAAATGCAAGCACATGAGGTATGTGAAAAATAATTTTCGTTCTCAAACGAAATATATGCTAAAATTTATGGGCAACATATACAAGTGGACAAATTATCATAGAACTATCTAATAACTTGTATTTCATAGCTCCAGATAAGGATTTGTAGTAATTGGGTATTAACCAACCTATTTTTGTTTTAATTGGGTATTTCAAATTTTATTGGCTAATGATTCAACTTTAAAATTGGGTATCTCAAGTTTTATATTGGGTATGTATCTGAAAGATAATAAGCAATATGGGCTTTGAACTACTAAGAAGAGTTGACCAGCATAAACCGAATTTCCATAACTGGTTGAACCACTAAAATTGGAAGACTGGTTAACATTATTTTAAACATTGGTTTGCCGCAAAGCTTTGTATAAATATGTACACAACAATTGTTTGTGAACGACAACAATTTAAGTGAATAAAACGGTCATTTGCTACCACAAGTTAGGAATTGCGCATCAAGGATTCCTATAGCGTTTTTATACATTTAATGAATTTAATTGTGTTTTGAGTACATGGAATCGCGTAAATACCTTATATGCAGCCTTATCTGGAGCTATGGTATTTATTATATTTGTAGATAATCCCCCTATTGAATTGTGCTGAGGAAAACAGATACCTTTTGAAAAGACAAAACGGAACATGAATTTGTTTGTAAATTGCATGTGGAAGTAAATATTTAAACAATGGAGATGATGAGCATATATTAACTCAAAGTACTCAACCTAAATTTTTCTTTTGGAATGGAACTGAATCACAGTCACAAGGTGTTACATTTTCCTCACATAAACGTTGTTATACGCTTTGTTATATGATTCCACCTTTTCAAATGCTATACCATAAATTTCCCTTACCCACTGGAGTACAGACAGGGCTAGGACTGCTCCAATTGCCACTTCCTCCACAGGATCTATTCTCATTATCACTGAGTTCATAATCTGGTAGACATCCATACGTTGCCACACTACCAACAGTTGTATCAGTGTAAAATGTGTATCCATTATCTGGGTTACAAAGCTCTGGGCAACTCACTGTAATAAGAATTGTGGCATGAAAAAACAAAGTGAAGCATAAACTCAGAAAAGGATCAGATCACATAGTTCATCAAAGTAATACGAAAGAATGTATTGTTATCCCATGAGTTCAAACAAAAGTGAACTAAAAGTGTGTAAATTTACTACAGACGCTACCAAAAAGAATTACTATACTTTTAGAGTAAACATTCACTTACCCACTTGATTGCAGACAGGGCTAGGACTGCTCCAATTGCCATTAGCTCCACAGGTTCTATTCTCATTATCACTGAGTTCGTAGCCTGGGAGACATCCAAACGTTGCCACACCACCAACAATTGTATCATGGTACAGTGTGTATCCATTATTTGGGTCACACAACTGTGTGCATCTCACTGCAATAAGAATTATGACATGAAAATACAAAGTGAAACATGCACTCAGAAAAAGATCAGATCACATAGTTTATTAAAGTTATTCAAAAGGGACTAAGTGTATCCTTTCTCCCATAAGTTTAACAAAAAGTGTGTTTCCAACCAAGAAAATTACCAAAAAGGAATACTTATACATATCTAGTAAAACTCAACACTACTGTTATACGCAACAAACAGCACTTAAGAATTTTACACAAAAATAATATACCAATTTTAGCATGGAATATATAATAATGCGAAAGATCTACTCTAATAAGGTTGGCAAAAAACTGGTCAGCCAATGTTGTCCACCTGTATAAAAATACACTCCCAAAAGCTTATGAATTATTGTCACATACATGTGGACAAGAAATAGTTTTAACATAGCTTCTCTGTCAATACGTGGAGACTATCCACAAGCTTATACGAATAGATTATGTTACGTGCAGCTGCTAAATCATTGTTAAACTATTTTATACAACCAGCAGCAGTGTAAACTTTGCACAGTGTGAGATATTTCATGCATGAGTTGGTTAGGCTGGTATAAAGCATGGTATATTACAAATGAACATGCAAAATATTTCAGATGAATGTTATTTTAATCAAAGAATATCTTAATCATAATTGGAATATTATAAAACAAGACTATTTTTACTTAAATCAATCAATGAAATCAAACAAAATTGTTGTTTATTTCAGAAGGTTTCGGATTTTATTGGTTATTTCAAATTTTATTGGCTAAAGAAACAACTTTAAATTGGGTATTTCAAGTTTTATATTCGGTATCTATGTGAAATTTAATAAGCAAAATAAGGGCTTTAAACTACTAGGAAGAGTTGACCAGCATAAAGCCATATTCTCGTAGCTGGTTGGAACAAAACAATTGGTAGACTGGTGTACATTATTTTATATATTGGTTTTGCGCGCATTGTATAAATATGTACCCACCATTGTTTTGTGGAAGACAACAGTTAAGTGAATAAAACCGTCATATGTTATGAAGAAATTTGGAATTGCGCATCACGGATTTCTATAGCGTTTTTTACACATCAAATTTATTTTATTGTGTTATAGGTCCACGGAATTGCGTGAATACACAATACACAGTCTTGTCAGTGGATATGGCATTATCTATTTAAAGATAATATCCCTATTTAACTGTGGTGTGAAAAACAGATACCTTTTGACAAGACGAAACGGAACGTGAATTTGTTAATAATTTCAGGTGGCTGAAAACATTTAAACCAATGGAGATGATATGTATATTTTACCTGAAAATACTCAACCGAAAATTTACTTTTGGCATGGAACTGAATCACAGCCACAAGCTGTCACATTTTTCTCACTTAAATGTTGTCATACGCTTTGTTATATGATTCCAACTTTTCAAATGCTATAACATAAATTTCCCTTACCCACTGGAGTGCAGACAGGGCTAGGACTGCTCCAATTGCCACTACCTTCACAGGTTCTGTTCTCATTATCACTGAGTTCATAATCTGGTAGACATCCAAACGTTGCCACACTACCAACAGTTGTATCAGTGTAAAATGTGTATCCATTATCTGGGTTACAAAGCTCTGGGCATCTCACTGTAATACGAATTATGACATGAAATAAAACAAAGTGAAGCATAAACTCAGAAAAGAATCAGATTACACAGTTCATCAAAGTACTACGAATGAATGTATTGTTATCCCATGAGTTCAAACAAAAGTGAACAAAAAGTGTGTAAATTTACTACAAACGCTACCAAAAAGTATTACTATACTTTTAGAGTAAACATTCACTTACCCACTTGATTGCAAACAGGGCTAGGACTGCTCCAATTGCCATTAGCTACACAGGTTCTATTCTCATTATCACTGAGTTCGTACTCTGGGAGACATCCAAACGTTGCCACACTACCAACAGTTGTATCAAAGTACAGTGTGTATCCATTATTTGGGTCACATAACTTTGTGCATCTCACTGTTATAAAAATTATGACATGAATTACAAAGTGAAACATGCACTCAGAAAAAGATCAGATCACATAGTTTATTAAGGTTATTCAAAAAGGACTAAGTGTATCCTTTCTCCCATAAGTTTAACAAAAAGTGTGTTCCAAACCAAGAGAATTACCAAAAGGAATACCTATATATATCTAGTAAAACTCAACACTACTGTTATACACAACAAACAGCACTTAAAAATTTTACACAATAATAATATACCAATTTTAGAATGGAATATATAATAATGCGAAAGATCTACCCTAATAAGGTTCGCAAAAAACTAGTCAGCCAAAGTTGTCCACCTATATAAAAATACACTCCCAAAAGCTCATGAATTATCGTCACATACATGTGGGCAAGAAATAGTTTTAACATAGCTTGTCTGTCAATACGTGGAGACTTTCCACAAGCTTATGTGAATAGATTATGTTAATTGCAGCTGCTAAATTATCGTAAAACTATTTTATACAACCAGCAGCAGTGTAAACTTTGCTGAGTGTGAGATATTTCATGCATAAGTTGGTTAGGCTGGTATAAAGCATGGTATATTACAAATGAACATGCAAAATATTTCAGATGAATGTTATTTTAATCAAAGAATATCTTAACCATAATTGGAATATTATAAAAAAAAGACTATTTTTACTTAAATCAATCAATGAAATCAAACATAATTGTTTTTCATTTCAGAGGGAGAACTTATGCTCAAATGTACTTTAAATCTTCAATGTTTTACAATATTGTTTATAATTAGACAATTGATCAGTGTTTATTGTGGTTTGCACATACAAAATTGGTGTACCACTGAATATTCACATACACAATGTACTTGTATTTATTTCATAAGAGTTACTACCGGTCCCATGAAACACAGACTGATCATATCTGATTCAGACAACAGTCAGTTATCCAAGGTATTTTATCGAGCATTTAACATGAAAATATCCTTGTTACTTAAGTATGAGCTGGTGAAAGATTCCTGTGATAAATTTGTCTATGGCCTAGACAATCCAGATCTTTGGAAAAATACCCATATTTATAGAAAAAAATGTGCTGATACTTGCGTAGTTGTAAAAACAAATGGCTGTGACTGCTTTTAGCAGAATTATGACTTAATTAATGTCAAAAATCTGCTTATTACCTCAGTGCTCTAAGGGAAAGGTTGTTTAATACTTTACTCCACACTTGCGCCTTTGGACGCCTTTGAAATGTAAGATTTTTTTTAAATATTATGAAAAATGGAATATATTTTCCTGAGGAGAAAATGTTCTATTTTCCATAATTATTGCAAATCTATTGATATGCAAAAATATTTTTGAAACATATTTGAAAATTTTTAATTATTTATAAAAAATGATTCAACATTCTAAATATAGCATATGATGTAAAGGGTTAAAGATTAAAAACGATTCTGCTGTTTTCTTATTATGGTCTCTTTTTATCTGAAGTATCCATATTTCCAGATTAATTTGCATTTTTAAAAGAATCTTTAAGTGTGTTCTTTAAGTATCCATAGCAATGACACTTTTTATTCAAATGTAAATGAAATCCTTGATTATTTGTAAAATGGGACTACCAAAGAATAAGTACTCCACTGAAAGGTTTGTGAAAATATGTTGCTACAAGTTAATCTTTGATAATTTTCTTATTTCTCAAACGAAATATATGCTAAAATTTATGGGCAACATATATGAGTGGACAAATGATGGTATAGCTTTCTAATAACTTGTATTTCATAGCTCCAGATAAGGATTGGTAGCAATTGGGTATTTACCAACCTGTTTTGGATTTAATTGGTTATTTCAAATTTTAGTGGCTAATGAAACAACTTTAAATTGGGTATTTCAAGTTTTATATTTGGTATCTATGTGAAAATTAATAAGCAGAATATGGGCTTTGAACTACAGGAAGAGTTGACCAGCATAAAGCCATATTCCCGTAGCTGGTTTGAACACAAAAATGGTAGACTGGTGTACATTATTTTATATAATGGTTTGGCGCAAAGCTTTGTATAAATATGTACCCATCATTTTTTTAAAAAAAAACGACAACAGTTAAGTGAATAAAAACCGTCATATGCTACGAAGAAATTTGAAATTGCGCATCACGGATTTCTATAGCGTTTTTTACACATCAAATTTATTTAATTGTGTTATAGGTCCACGGAATTGCGTGAATACACAATACACAGTCTTCTCTGGGGCTATGCTATTATTCATTTGTAAATAATCACCCCTATTTAATTGTGCTGTGGAAAATAGATACCTTTTGACAAGATGAAACGGAATGTGAATTTGTTTATAATTTCATATGGCTGTAAACATTTAAACAAATGGAGATAATAAGTAAATATTACCTCAAAGTATTCAACCTAAATTTTACTATTGTAATGGAACTGAATCACAGCCACAAGCAGTCACATTTTCCTCACTTAAACATTGTCTTACGTTTCGTTATATGATTCTAACTTTTTAAACGCTATAACATTAATTTTACTTACCCACTGGAGTACAGACAGGTTTGGGACTGCTCCAATTGCCACTACCTTCACAGGTTCTATTCTCATTATCACTGAGTTCATAATCTGGTAGACATCCAAACGTTGCCACACTACCAACAGTTGTATCAGTGTAAATTGCGTATCCATTATCTGGGTTACAAAGCTCTGGGCATCTCACTGTAATAAGGATTGTGTAATGGAAAAACAAAGTGAAACATAAACTCAGAAAAGAATCAGATTACAAAGTTCATCAAAGTACTACGAATGAATGTATTGTTATCCCGTGAGTTCAAACAAAAGTGACCAAAAAGTGTATTAAAAAACGCTACCAAAAGAATTACTGTACTTTTAGAGTAAACATCACTTACCCACTTGATTGCAGACAGGGCTAGGACTGCTCCAATTGCCATTATCTTCACAGGTTCTGTTCTCATTATCACTGAGTTCGTACTCTGGGAGACATCCAAACGTTGCCACACCACCAACAATTGTATCATGGTACAGTGTGTATCCATTATTTGGGTCACACAACTGCGTGCATCTCACTGCAATAAGAATTATGACATGAAAATACAAAGTGAAACATGCACTCAGAAAAAGATCAGATCACATAGTTTATTAAAATTAAGTAATGGTGCAAAGATCAGGAATCGATACAATCAAGTACCACACCTGACCCAGGATACCAATGGGAAAGTGACAAACTCACAGAAGACACCACAAACGAGAGCCAAGAGGTCAGCCCTTTCCCAGCAGGTGACCAAAAAGCAGATATTAACAGACGCGCACAAAACATAGCAAACACAAGACAGAACAAAAACATAAAAGATCCACAAAAGAAGTACCACCTTGGAACGTTCAGTAAAATATTTTACTGGAGGGCTTAAACCGGTTTAACGGCGCCAACCTCACCCTTAATTCAGATGTGGATCAAGACACATAGATATTTGGTTTGCATGAAAGACCCCTAACTTATCAATGCATCATCTCCTAAAACATATAAATCAAGATATAACAAGGAGATAAAGCAAGGATAAGGACTCAACAGTAAATTAAACTGAATACCGGAGCAAAAGAAATCCAACAGGTAAACCCCGGTGGGCCCGACAAACAGCCAAAGCATCAGGCCCCTACCATCTCATCAATAGATAAGTCTTTAAGTCGGAACCATCATAGAGTCTGAAGTCCGACCCACCGGCGTGCAATTAAAGAGGAAAGCAAAGTTGCCAACCGTGATTGGGTTGACTACCAATCATGCAGTCTGTTGCAATACATTAATGTTATAGCCAATCTTTTTATAATGGGAAATTATTTTAATGAACTGCGCTGAAAAATTATTAGAGCCAACAATCTTCTTCAATTTATACACCAAGTCACCATAGAAATCAGGTTCCGAAAGTCCTTGGTGCAAGAGAGATTTAAGTCCAACTTGGAATTTAGAAATCAAATCATAGTATCGTCTATAAAACTTTGAAAATGTTTTGCGAAGTTTATGATACCGATAGCCTTGTTTAAGAAGTTTCTGAGTTAACAATTTATTGCGAGTGTTGAAGTCAACAACATAGCTAGATGCTCTAGCAAAACGAATGAGTTGAGAGATATAGACTCCATAGGATGTAGAACGAGGAACATCACCATCTAAAAATGGGAAATTGACAATTTCAAAATCAAAGTCGTCACGTTTGTCATAAATTTTGGTAGAAACAATATCATTAGAAATTGACAAATGCAAGTCTAAAAACGCGGCTTCGGTATCAGAGGCATTGGCTTTATTAAGTTGGAGCTCTGAAGGGTATATTTGACTAACTATATTGTCAAAATAAACATTATTAATATTTAAAATATCGTCCAAATATCTGGAAGTAGTGTTAAACGCATCAATAACATCAGCCTGCTTATCATCAGAAAGAGAGATCATAAAGTCCCTTTCATAACAAAACAGGAATAAATCTGCAACCAGGGGAGCACAATTAGTGCCCATAGGAATCCCAACAACTTGTCTATAGAGCTTGGTGCCAAATCGAATAAAAATGTTGTCCAATAAAAAGGTCAGCGCATCGCATACATTTTGACACGACCATGCATGATATTTTTTAGGTTTTTCTGAAGTAAAAAATGCATTTCTGTCACTACATGCAAGGTAAGGAGAGCCTTCTCTCTGGAAGGTACTTTCAATAAGATCAATAAGTTTATCTTTAATTAAATTATGAGGTAAAGTAGTGTAAAGAGTAGAAAAATCATAAGTAGACAAACTGGTCGCATTGAAATCTCTAGCTTTAAGTTTATCTAAAATTTCACCTGAATTTTTAATCGACCAAAATAGGTTTTTACCAGATCTCTCATATACCTTTTCACAATATTTGATAACATGTTTTTTAACAGCTGTAAGACAGGAGGTTAACAATTTAGAAAGTTCTGTTGTTGTACAAGAACTAGAATTTGCAATAAATCTTGCTTTATAGGGTTTTTTATGGAGTTTAGGTAACCAGTACAACGTAGGAACTTTGTCTTGATTTTCTTTAGCTTTGACACCAAAATGTAGGGCTGTATGACAACCATGCCCATCAACAATCACCCTTTCACTTAAAGAAGGCTGCAGTTTATAGGCATTAGTGTCAACAAGCTCACGCTTAAGAGTATTAATATAATACAATCGTCAAACAACTACAACATTGTTAGCAGCTTTATCTGCTGGAACCAAAACATAGTTCATATGAAAATCCTGGATACCTCGTTTAAGATGACTAAAAGAAGATTTAGGTTTAGGGGGCAAAAGATGTGTATTACGAGAGTAAAATGAAATACGAGTATCAATAATTTTAAAAATGTTAATCTTCCATTCCTTCAAAGCATCAGGTTCAACATTTTTCCATTTGCACCAACGATTACTGAAGTCATTTAAAGAAGCAGCGATCTCTCTACGACATTTAGAGAAATCAATATTAGAGGGAAATCTATATTTAGGACCTTTAGAAATGATATTGCGAACTCTAGCGTCAGGAATGACATTTAGATTACCTGTAATAACATGCCCTGCAGAGGGATATAAATAATTTGAATTTTTACAATCTCAGGAGGCAGGAGTATTGGAATCTATATCTAAATCATTTACAATTTTATTAAAGTTAAATATTGTAGACCTTATTGGTTTGTTATATTTATAACAAATGATAGGAGTTTCAGAATTATTAAAGTAATTTGGAATAGATGAAATCACTGAATTATCCTTGAAGATACAATGTAAATCAATAAACTCAATACCTTTGTTAATGAATGGAATTTTGATAAAATGTCGTTTATGGTTGACCTCAGAATCGATATAAGGACTAAGGAAATGTTATTCAAAAGGGACTAAGTGTATCCTTTCTCCCATAAGTTTAACAAAAAGTGTGTTTCAAACCAAGTAAATTACCAAAAGGAATACCTTTTAATATCTAGTAAAACTCAACACTACTGTTATACGCAACAAACAGCACTTAAGAATTATACACAAAAATAATATACCAATTTTAGCATGGAATATATGATAATGCGAAAGATCGACTCTAAAAAGGTTCGCAAAAACTGGTCAGCCAAAATTGTCCACCTGTATAAAATTACTCTCCCAAAAGCTCATGAATTACTGTCACATACATGTGGACAAGAAATAGTTTTAACATAGCTTGTCTGTCAATACGTGAAGACTATCCACAAGCTTATGCGAATAGATTATGTTATGTGCAGCTGCTTAATCATTGTAGAACTATTTTATACTACCAGCAGCAGTGTAAACTTTGCACAGTGTGAGATATTTCATGCATGAGTTGGTTAGGCGTGTATAAAGCATGGTATATTACAAAGGAACATGCAAATATTTCAGATGAATGTTAATTTAATCAATGAATATCTTAATCATACTTGGAATATTATAAAAAAAAGACTATATTTATTTAAATCAATCAATGAAATCAAATAAAATTGTTGTTCATTTCAGAGGGAGAACTTGTGCTCAAATGTACTTTAAATCTTCAATGTTTTACAATATTGCTTACAATTAGACAATTGATCAGTGTTCATAGTCGTATGCACATACAAAATTGGTGTGCCACTGAATATTCACCTACTTTATGGACTTATAATAATTTCATAAGAGTTACTACCAGTCTCATGATATACATACTGATTATATCTTATTCAGACAACAGTCAGTAATCCAAGGTAATTATATCAAGCATTTAACATGAAAATATCCTTGTTACTTAAGTATGAGCTGGTAAAAGATTCCTGTGATAAATTTGTCTATAGGCCTAGACAATCCAGATCTTTGGAAAAATAGCCATATTTATAAAATAAATGTGCTGATACTTGCGTAGTCGTGAAAACAATGGCTGTGGCTGCTTTTAGCAGAGTTATGACTTCTTTAATGTCAAAAATTGGCTTATTACCTTAGTGCTCTTATGGAACGGTTGTTTAGTCCTTTACTCCACACTTGCGCCTTTGGACGTCTTTGAAATTTAAGATTTTTAAAATATTATGAAAAATGAAACATTTGCTCTCTAGGAGTAAATGTACCATTTTCCATAATTATTTCAAATCTATTGAAATGCAAAAAAAACTTTTTTGAAAAGTATTTGAAAATTTGAATTTTTAGCAGAGTTATGACTTCTTTAATGTCAAAATCTGCTTATTACCTCAGTGCTCTTAGAAAAATGTTGTTTAATCCTTTACTCCACACTTGGGCCTTTGGACGCCTTTGAAATGTAAGATTTTTTAAAATATTATGAATAATGTAATATTATCTTCTGAGCAGAAAATGTTTTATTTTCCATAATTATTGCAAATCTATTGATGGGCAAAATTATTTTTTGAAACATATTTGAAAATTTTTATTTATTTATAGAAAATGATGCAGCACTGTAAATATTGCATATGAGGTATAGGGTTAAAGATTAAAAATTATTCTGCTATTTTCTTATAATGTTCTCTCTTTTTCTGAAGTATCCATATTTCAAGATTAATTGGCATTTTTAAAAGAATCTTTAAGTTTGTTCTTTAAGTATCCATAACAATGACACTTTTTTATTCAAATGTAAATGAAATCCTTGAATATTTGTAAAATGGGACTACTAAAGAATAAGTACTCCACTGAAAGGTTTGTGAAAATATGTTGCTACACGTTAATCTTTGATAATTTTCTTATTTCTCAAACGAAATATATGCTAAAATTTATGGGCAACATATACGAGTGGACAAATGATGGTATAACTTTCTTATAACTTATATTTCATAGCTCCAGATAAGGATTGGTAGCAATTGGGTATTTACCAACCTGTTTTGGATTTTATTGGTTATTTCAAATTTTATTGGCTAATGAAACAACTTTAAATTGGGTATTTCAAGTTTTATATTTGGTATCTATGTGGATATTAATAAGCAGAATATGGGCTTTCAACTACTAGGAAGAGTTGACCAGCATAAAGCCATGTTCCCGTAGCTGGTTTGAACAAAAAATTGGTAGACTGGTGTACATTATTTTATATATTGGTTTGGCGCAAAGCTTTGTATAAATATGTCCCCAACATCTTTTTGTGAACGACAACAGTTAAGTGAATAAAACTATCAAATGCTAAGAAGAAATTTGGAATTGCGCATCACGGAATTCTATAGCGTTTTTTACACATCAAATTTATTTAAATTTGTTATTTGTCCACGGAATTGCGTGAATACACAATACACAGTCTTGTCTGGGGCTATGGTATTATTCATTTGTAGATAATCCCCCAATTAAACTGTGGTGTGGAAAACAAATACCTTTTGACAAGACGAAACAGATCGTGAATTTGTTTATAATTTCAGGTGGCTGTAAACATTTAAACCAATGGAGATGATAAGTATACATATTACCTCAAAATACTCAACCTAAATTTTACTTTTGGAATGGAACTGAATCACCGCAACAAGCAGTCACTTTTTTCCTAACTTAAACGTTGTTATACGCTTTGTTATATGATTCCAACTTTTCAAATGCTATAACATAAATTTCCCTTACCCACTGGAGTGCAGACAGGGCTAGGACTGCTCCAATTGCCACTTCCTCCACATGTTCTGTTCTCATTATCACTGAGTTCATAATCTGGTAGACATCCAAACGTGGCCACACTACCAACAGTTGTATCAGTGTAAATTGTGTATCCATTATCTGGGTTACAAAGCTCTGGGCATCTCACTGTAATAAAGATTGTGGCATGGTTAAACAAAGTGAAACATGCACTCAGAAAAGAGTCAGATTACATAGTTCATCAAAATACTACGAATGAAGGTATTTTTATTCCACGAGTTTAAACAGAAGTAAACAAAAAGTGTGTAAATTTACTACAAACGCTACCAAAAAGAATTACTATACTTTTAGTGTAAACATTCACTTACCCACTTGATTGCAGACAGGACTAGGACTGCTCCAATTGCCATTAGCTACACAGGTTCTATTCTCATTATCACTGAGTTCGTACTCTGGAAGACATCCAAACGTTGCCACACTACCAACAGTTGTATCAAGGTACAATGTGTATCCATTATTTGGGTCACACAACTTAGTGCATCTCACTGTAATAAGAATTATGACATGAATTACAAAGTGAAACATGCACTCAGAAAAAAGATCAGATCACATAGTTTATTAATGTTATTCAAAAGGGACTTAGTGTCACCTTTCTCCCATAAGTTTAATAAAAAGTATGTTTCAAACCAAGAAAATTACCAAAAGGAATACCTTTACATATCTAGTAAAACACAACACTTCTGTTATACGCAACGAACAACACTTAAGAATTTTACACAAAAATAATATACCAATTTTAGCATGGAATATATAATAATGGGAAAGATCAACCCTAATAAGGTTCGCAAAAAAAACTGGTCAGCCAAAGTTGGCCACCTGTATAAAAATACACTCCCAAAAGCTCATGAATTATCGTCACATACAGGCGGACAAGAAACATTTTTAACATAGCTTGTCTGTCAATACGTGGAGACTATCCACAAGCTTATGTGAATAGATTATGTTATGTGCAGCTGCTAAATCATTGCAAAACTATTTTATACTACCAGCAGCAGTGTAAACTTTGCACAGTGTGAGATATTTCATGCATAATTTGGTTAGGCTGGTATAAAGCATGGTATATTACAAATGAACATGCAAAATATTTCAGATGAATGTTATTTTAATCAAAGAATTTCTTAATCATAATTGGAATATTATAAAAAAGACTATTTTTACTTAAATTAATCAAAAAAATCAAACTTAATTGTTGTTCATTTCAGAGGGAGAACTTGTGCTCAAATGTACTTTAAATCTTCAATGCTTTACAATATTGTTTACAAGTAGACAATTGATTAGTGTTTATTGTGGTATGCACATACAAAATTGGTGTACCACTGAATATTCACCTACTTTATGGACTTGTAATAATTTCATAAGAGTTACTACCAGTCTCATGATATACAGACTGATCATATCTGATTCAGATTCAGTCAGTAAACCAGTGTTAGTAAGCAAGCATTTAACATCAAAATACCCTTGTTACTGAAGTATGAGCTGGTAAAAGACCCCTGTTTTAAATTTGTAGATGGCCTAGACAATCCAGATCTTTGAAAAAATGGCCATTTTTATAGTGAAAATGTGCGGATACTTGCGTAGTCGTGAAAACAAATGGCTGTGACTGCTTTTGCCTGAATTATGACATCTTTAATGTCAAAAGTCTGCTTATTACCTCAGTGCTCTTAGGGAAGGTTGTTCAACCCTTTACTCCACACTTGCGCCTTTGGACGCCTTAGAAAGTTAAGATTTTTTAAATATTATGAAAAATGGAACATTTGCTCCCTAGGAGTAAATGTACCGTTTTCCATAATTATTTCGAATCTATTGAAATGCAAAAAAAAACTTTTTTTGAAAAATATTTGGAATTTTGAATTATTTATAGAAAACGATGCAACATTATTAATATAACATATGGGGTAAAGGGTTAAAGATTTAAAACGATTCTGCTGTTTTCTTATAATTTAAGTTCTCTCTTTTTCTGAAGGATCCATATTTTCAGATTATTTAGCATTTTTAAAAGAATCTTTAAGTTTGTTCTTTGTTTGTTCTTTAAGAATCCACCACAATGACAATTTTGATTCAAATATAAATGAAATCCTTGAATATTTTCAAAATGGGACCACCAAAGAACCAGTACTCCACTAAAAGGTTTGTGAAAATATATTGCTACAAGTTAATATTTGACAGAGGCCTGACAAAAGATGAACAAAAATTGTACATCCTTTGCTCACAAAAGCTAATATTGAGCATAGCTGATAAATGCATGCACATGAGGTATGCGAAAAATAATTTTCTTATTTCTCAAACGAAATATATTCTAAAATTGAGGGTCAACATATACAATTGGGTATTTACCAACCTGGTTTGGGTTTAATTGGGTATTTTAAATTTAATTGGCTTAGGATACAACTTTAAATTGGGTATTTCAAGTTTCATATTGTGTATGTATGTGAAAGTTAATAAGCCAAATATGGGCTTCAACTACTAGGCAGAGTTGACCAGCATTAAGCCAAATTTCCGTAACTGGTTGGAACACAAAAATCAGTATACTGGTTTACATTATTATTTACATTTGTTTGGCACAAAGCTGTGTATAAATATATGCCCAGCGATTGTTTGTGAACGACAACAGTTAAGTGCATAAAAACGTAATATGCTACAAAAAAAAAATTGGAATTGCACATCAAGGATTTCTATGGCGTTTTTTCACATAAAATTAATTTAATTGTGTTTAAGGTCCACGGAATTGCGTAAATAAACAAAACGCAGCCATATCTGGAGCTATGGTATTTTTTTTTGTAGATAATCTCCCCTTTTGAATTGTGCTGTGGAAAACAGATACCGTTTGAAAAGACGAAACCAAACGTGAATTTGTCTGTAATTTCAGGTGATGTATACATTTAAACCAAAGGAGATGATAAGTAGATAATACCTCAAAGTACTCAACCTAAATTTTACTTTCGGAATGGAATTTAATCACAGCCACAAGCTGTCACATTTTCCTCACTTAAACGTTGGCATACCCTTTGTTATATGATTACAATTTTTCAAATGCTATAACATTAATTTCCCTTACCCACTGGAGTGCAGACAGGGCTAGGACTGCTCCAATTGCCACTTTCTCCACAGGTTCTGTTCTCATTATCACTGAGTTCATAATCTGGTAGACATCCAAACGTGGCCACACTACCAACAGTTGTATCAGCATGAATTGTGTATCCATTATCTGGGTTACAAAGTTCTGGGCATCTCACTGTAAAATGATTTGTGACATGGAAAAACAAAGTGAAACATGCACTCAGAAAAGATTCAGATTAACTAGTTCATCAAAGCAATATAAAAAGAATGTATTGTTACCCCATGAGTTCAAACATAAGTGAACAAAAAGTGTGTTGATTTAAAAAGAACTCTACCAAAAGAATTACTATACTTTTAGAGTAAATATGCCATGAACAGCACTTAAATTATGATTTTAACACCTAAAAATTAAGATAAAACAAAATGTTTGTCATACTGCATTAGCCAAGGAGTTGAACTTCGAGTTAAATAGCCTAAATTCTGAGAAAATTTAGTATGAACGTTCTTGATAGTTACCCCAACCACTTTGCTTGCATTACGATGAGAATAGCAATAAAAAAAAATAGATTTCTGAGAATTGGATGTGTTTCCTGGCCAAACAGAAGTCAAACAAGGCAAGTTGGTTAAATTGATATCCAAGGCTAAGGGTTATTTTAGAGAAACATATAAATCTCAAAACATAAATCCCATTTCTCCAAGCCCTAAATTCATCCTTGGTATCATACAGATCAAAGTTATAAGCCTATAAACTAGTTTTCAGCGGTTAGTTCAATAAAAAAAAACTAATCTGTACAAGTTCAGCATCTGACTTCAACCTGACCCAGAGGTCAGGGGAGTATGTAAGGTCAAATTGTTCGCTTCTATATTTGTCTATACTTTTTCCCCTTAATTCGATATGCAACATGACCACATTTACATTTTTTTACCCTTTAATCCAGCCAACAGGTTGGCGATTATGTAAGGAGAGAATATGTGCTTGCATGGTGGTCTATGCTCCATTCCCTTTAAAAATGTTATGCAACATGACCATGTTCTAAAAAATTGAATTGAGACGTAATGACCAAACCCCAGCCGGGGGGGGGGGTGGGGGGGGTAAGGGGGGTCTGCGAGTAAAATATTTGTTACCATGTTGCTGCATTCATGATTCCCTTTAATTTGATATGCGACTTGACCCTGTTCTGAAAAAAGTTGAATTTTGATCTACTGACCACATACACAGGGTCAGTGGGGACACCAGGCAACAATTTGCTGCATTCGTGATTCTCTTTAATTTGATATGCAACATGACCATGTTCTGAAAAAGCGAATTTTGATACCTACTGCCCCCATCCCCAGGGTCAGGAGGGGGTCTGTAGGCAAAATATTTGCTACCATGATGCTGCATTCCTGATTCTCTTTAATTAAATATGCAACATGACCATGCTCTGAAAAAGTTGAATTTTGACCTACTGACCTCATACTCAGGGTCGGGGGAAGGTGTGTCAGTGGGCAACCATGTTGCTGCATTTGTGACTTTCTTTAATTTGATATGTAACATGACCATGTTCTGAAAAAGTTCAATTTTGACCTACTGACCCCATCGTCAGGGTCGGGGGTCGGGGGATACGATGGCAAAATATTTGCTACCATGATGCTGCATGCGTGATTGTCTTTAATTTGATATGTAACATGACCTTCACGACTACCAAACCTTCGAATGCTCAACATCTGGTTGAATATTATAAACAACTGCTCTATGAAGAAAATCAAAAATGGGGGAATGTCATGCAACAGCCTATTGATTCCTGCGTTTGTGGAATAAATACGAGCTCAGAAAGTATTCTCATTAGGACATATTTGTTTTTCGCGCGATTAACACGTTCCTGTCGAATTCTGCTACACCTATTTAACGCAAAATGTAAATCTGGCAAAACGAGAGAGCTTTCTGGCCTCAAATTTATACCACAAACGTAGAAAGGCATAGTCTGTTGCATGACATTCCCCGATTTTTGATTCCCTGGAGGAATTGTTTTAAATATTCAACCAGATGTTTAGCATTCGAGTGTTCGGTAGGCGTGACCTTGCTCTGAAAAAGTTGAATTTTGAACCATCCCCATGGTGGGGGGTGGGTGGGTAGGGTTCTGTGGGTAACCATGTCTCTGCATTTGTGATTCTCTGTAATGTGATATGCAACTTGGCCATTTTCTGAAAAAGTGAATTTTGACATACTGCCCCCATACCAAGGGTCAGGGGAGGGGGTTCGGCTTGCAACCATGCTGCTGAATTCGTGATTATATTTAATTTGAGGGGTTAGGGGGTCTGCGGGCAAAATATTTGCTACCAAGTTGCTGCAATTTGGATTCTCCATAATTTGATATGTAAAATGACCATGCTCTGAAAAAGTTGAATTTTGACCTACTGACCCCATCCTCAGGATCGGGGGATGGGGTAGGGTGGGGGTCTTGGGGCAAAATATTTGCTACCATGTTACTGCATTTGTGATTATCTTTATGTTTATATGCAACATGACAGTGTTCTGAAAAAGTTGAATTTTGATCTTTATACCCCACCCCATAAGTCCGCCCAGGGGGTAAGACACAGGCCTACTATCGAAAATCACATATGATATGTTTCATATTTAGTGTACTTCTGTCTGCATGCAAAATTATCGTAAAAAAAATATGTGACACATAGCACCTTCAGCTGCAAATTTGACATCAAATAACTCTTTTTGCCGCTAACAAAATTATAGATATGCACATACATGTAGGACCAAATGAAATTGTGTTACCATAATTTGTGCCATGGGGTTGTCTGTGGTTTGTGATTGTGGTATTTCCTCATCATACTCACTTACTGTTTTCGTGTTCAAGGAATACAGCCATGATAATTTGTGAGATGATAGATACTATGTTAAGAATCGTAAAAACTAAAATAACTGAATTGTGTTGAAAATGTTAGATAGCACCTTCTCCCACTAAGGGGGCGATTTAAGAGTTTTCAGTATATAAATGGTTAACTTACCCACAGGGACACAGTAGGTCCATCTTCAGTCCAGCTACTATTGATGGGAAGAACAGAGGATCCAAATACTACTTAAAGCGGGCCTTCATAGGCCTACCAGTTAAACGACATTTAAATGGCGGGCCGATGGTAGCCCAACATTGAATGCGGAATCTGGACCAGCATTGATAAGGAACACTATAGTTTTGTAACTTTTCAAAGGTGTCTAGACCCCCTGTCCCCTCCCCCTCCCCTCTGGATCCGTGCATGCCTGTCCTCATAGTTCACAGAAGTCCTTAAGAATTTTCAGTATATAAATTGTTTACTTACCCACAGGGACACATCTTGGTTCATCTTCAGTCCAGCTGCCATTGATGCAGATTTGAACATCTGACCCGATGAGGTCATAATCATAATCACATAGGTAAGTTGCGTTGTCGTTTTTATACAAATCAGAGTAATCAATTTCCCTATATACAATGTCACAAGGAATGGGACATTTCACTGTGAAATATATATAGTAGCTAAATAAGGTCCTGCTCCCCCCGTTAGGGAATTTTACAGACATATCCTATCTAAAAGAAAACTTCAAGCTGCGTCTTTGAAGAGATGTTTGCACTCTGTACGCCGGGATGTTAGCCTGTAACACATGTTACTATAACAAACTAAGAAGAAAAGTAAAATGAAAGTTTGAGCTGCAGAATGAAGACATTAATTCATCTAATCATTCAAATGGTCTAATATGTTGTCTTCAAACTGGATGCCTCAGCTACATAAAAAGCATTTTGAACATATTTACAGCTTCCAATGGTGTTATGTGCGTTACATAGATTACATTTTCTTATGAAATTTGTAATTGTGACTAACATACTTTACGTTCACAGCCGATCTGTTGATTTTCTGTTTTAATCTCAGTGTACTAATATACTTCTTTGGCTAATAGGAAAAGAAATATTTGGTTTTCTATCATAGATATATTGTCTTAAATGAGCTATTAAACAACCCTACCCCCAATTTTAAGAGGCCAATTTTGATATCTATTATTTGAAAAATATATTAAAATATTTGACACTGGTGGATATCTTACATTTTTGGGACAGTCTTGCTAGTATAGTAAAGAATCATAGATTTGCAAGTTTGACCCTAGGAACCAAGCTGAATTTTTCCAACAAATCTGTAGCCTCTAGTGCCTTAATCTTAGCAATTATAATCTTTGCTGATAACACGCCAATGGACTTGCATTACAGGTGTTAAAGTACTCAGTTTATCATCTATGTTCAATGCGTATAATACTAAAATATATAGAGATACAAATAGAAAATAATAACTTCGTATTTAAATCAGAAAAAATAAATAAATGCTGCTACTGAATATAAATATTCAAAAACAAATCTTAACTCAAGTCAACCTCACATACAATGTCTACCATCGTGTCTGCATCTGTGGCAAAATAATCGCCCATTTCACCACAAGCAGTTGAATCATCGCATAGTATTAGGACTGCGAATTGAGTAAGGTCCTGTTCCATTCCACCCCCTTAAGGATTGTGCATGCATATTCTATCTTAAAGGGCAATTTCAACTGCGTCAAATTAGCGATGTTTGCACTCTATAAGCCAGGGGGTCAGCCTGGAACAGCACGTTACATATGTTACCATATCAAATTAAGAATCAATACGTAAAATGAAAGCCTGAGCTACAGAAAGAAGACACAAAATTATCTATTGATTTGAATTATTCATATAGTTTGCATGCTGAATGTATTTACTACATATGAACTTTTTAAACAGAAATACAGCTTCCTGTAGTGTTAAGTTTGTTTCATTAATTAAAATTACCTTTTTGAATTGGTTACTGTGGTAAAAATCACTTATAAGCGCTTCTTGTGCTCCTAATCTTTTGCCCCCAAAGGACTTTATTGAACTTTCTTTGTATGCATCACCTATGCCAGTATCAAACAAAATGACTGAGCTATAACTTGAATCCTGTGCATTCTTGAAAAGCAGAAACAGCATGTCAGTGTCATTGGAACAAACACTAAATTAAATATGGGTAGTGTTTCGAGTTGTTTCACATATATGCATACAATGGAGTATGACTCTGGTAGATGTTTCTTCCTGTGGAGTGGCAAGAGCAATCTTACTGCAACTGCCTCTGCATCTATGCAAAGTGAGTAAGAATGCAAAGATCAGGAATCGATACAATCGAGTACCACACTTGACCCAGGATACCAATGGGAAAGTAACAACCTCACAGTTAGACACCACAAAAGAGAGCCAAGAGATCAGCCATTGCCCAGCAGGTGACCACAAGGCACTTATAAACAGACGCATACAAATGCATAGCAAACACAAGACAGAAATACATAAAAGATCCACAAAAGAAGTACCGCCTTGGAACGTTCAGTAAAATATTATACTGGAGGGCTTAAACCGGTTTAACTGTGCACCAACCTCACCTTTAGTTCAGATGTGAATCAAGACACATAGGTGTTTGGTTTGCATGAAATACCCCATCATACAGAAACGTCCTTTCTTCAGCACCAACTAAATAAAAGTCATGGTCACAGCTATAGGTGACCGTAGACCTGGCCATAGGTAAATAGCTCACTAATCAACTTGTTCAAAATGAAGATCGTCAGAGTCCCAGGTGCCATTATACAGAAATGTCCTTTCCTCCGAACCAACTAGATAAAAGTCATGGTCACTGCTGTAGGTGACCATAGACCATCCCTGCCATAGTTAAATAGTTTACTTACCAACTGGTTCACAATGAGGATCGTCAGAGTGCCAGGTGCTATCAAACAGACATGTCCTTTCTTCCGAACCAACTAGATAAAAGTCATGACCACAGGTGTAGGTGACCTTAGACCCTGCCATAGGTAAATAGCTTACTTACTGACTGGTTAACAATAAGGATCATCCGAGTCCCAGGTACCATCATACAGACACGTCCTTTCTTCAGCACCAACTAAATAAAAGTCATGGTCACAGCTATATGTGACCTTAGACCCTGCCATAGGTAAATAGTTCACCTACAAACTGGTTCACAATAAGGATCATCTGAGTCCCAGGTGCCATCTCATACATACATGTCCTTTCTTGAGCACCAACTATATAAAAGTCATAGTTACAGCTGTAGGTGACCTTAGACCGACCCTGCCATAGGTAAATAGTTTATTTACCAACTGGTTCACAATGAGGATCATCCGAGTCCCAGGTGCCATCGTACAGAAATGTCCTTTCCTCCGAACCAACTTGATAAAAGTCATGGTCACAGGTGTAGGTGACCTTAGACCCTGCCATAGGTAAATAGTTTACTTACCAACTGGTTCACAATGAGGTTCATCCGAGTCCCAGGTACCATTATACAGACATGACCTTTCTTCTGCACCAACTAAATAAAAGTCATTGTCACAGCTGTAGGTAACTGTATCCCCAGCCAAATTTCCTTGTGTCATATCTATAAATCCGTTTGATGGTGGACACTGTGGAGGGCATATCGCTGAAATATTATTTGAGCCGTGACATGAGATTTCCAACAATGTGGTATGTGCAACCAGCAAAGGCTCGGACTAGCCTACGCATAGGCTTAAATATTCTTTGACTGTTAAGCTACTGACTGAACATCATTGGAGTTTCTATGTCTAAAAGTAGGCTGCAAAGGCTTCTCGGAGCCTACACATGTCAAAATGCCACATTGTTAAGTAGAAATCAAGAGAGAGCTAGTTGCTCTGCTTTGTTTGTCTTCCTGATGTCTCGTGATTGTTTTGTGGCTCTTCTTCACGATGCCACGGGTTTGTTGCAGTTTGTGATTGTGGTATTTCCTGATAATACTCACTATTTTAGTTAAGAGTATGTACCAGAAAAAATATCTTATTTCTCAATGGAAACATATGCTGTTGGTACTCAAAAGAACTGACTGGATGAGATAGTTCTTTTGAGAATCCACAACATATGTTTTGGTTGAGAAATAAAAAAAAATGTTGCACACTCTTAACTTAAGGCCTGCACCTGGGTAAAATAACAGATAAGAATTTCTAATCCAGGATAAAATATCAGATATCCTTATTGGGTATGCAAAAAATAGGATATCTTGAACAGTAAAAGTTATTAAAATTAATTGGTATGAAAATGGTTAAAAATGTTACATTGAAATCGTACATCGTATATTTGTTGATCTAAACAGTCGTTTTGCTTTACAATATACTGACCTTTGCAAACTGGAGCGTTTTTGTCCCAGTTACCATCACTTTGGCATGTTCTCAGCTCTGGACCGTCACGTTGGTAACCATCCCGGCATGTGTAATTTAAATGGGAACCACATTCATGGTTGCTGCTGGCTGTCAACTCTCCATTGGCTGGTGCCAATACACTGTCACAGTAAACTGTTAAAGTAGATTACAACTGCTAGCCATGATTTGAAGAAATTAGAAAAAAAAACACTAGTGAAAGATCGTTTTGGAGCCAAAATTGCAATTATTTCATACGCAGATCCGGATATCGGAACAAGGGGTCCGGACCCCCATCCCCCATGCGAAATCACAAAAATGTAAAGTTCCCAACAATACTGGTCGGAGATCACTGTAAAATCACAAAGCTGCCAGCATTCAATGTTGGTCCATCATCGGTACACCAGGGAAACTCCATTTAAATTGTGTTTTGCTGATGGGCTAATGGTGGCCGTTTATAGTGGTATTTGGACTCTCTCTCTCTCTCCTCATCAACTTAAAAAATGGTGGCAAGGTAGGACCCCCTCTATCCACATGTTTTTTTTTATATTTGATTAACTTAAATATGTTCAATTTGGTGAAAATAAAAAAATATTTTTGTCGGTAATATGAGTTACAAAGTAAACTGCAAATTCAGCAAATTTTAATGAGAGCTTTATTTTTGGGAATCTGTAAAAGTTTTGTCAAAAAAGCTTTCATGAAATGCCGAAATTACTCAGTCATTTACCAATGAAGATAAATCTTGCTCAAGTTGCAAATTTTTAAAGCTATTTGCAAAATCAGGGTTCATATAGGCTCGTATGAGTAAAATTCAAGGACTTTTCAAGGACGTTTAAAAGTCTCTTCAACAGTTTTCAAGGAATTAAAGTTTCTGAAACATACTGATCTAAGTGTTAAAGTTCTACATCTGAAATGCTAGACTGAGATAATGGAGACATTAGTACTGGAAAATTAGTATAAATTGCTGTGCTTATATTTGGTGCAGAGTATGCCGCACCAAATAAAGGCACAACAATTTTATACTGTCTCAGGTCTCTATCAACAGTGCTAAATCCAACAGAAAATAGTAGAATTCAAGGACTTTTCAAGGCTTTTGATTAATTTGCAGCTATTTACAAGGCAAATTTAATTTTCAAGCACTTTTCAAGGAAGCCTTCTAAATTCAAGTACTTCCAAGCCTGTACTAACCATGGAAAAAAGAATTATCGCAAAAAATATCTGATTTACAGATTATTTTTGGCTGCTAATGGCAGGCCTCTGTTAAGAGTGCATGCCAGAAACAGGTTTTTTTATTACTCAACCCAAACTTCTTCTTCTTCTTGTCTTCGTATTAACTCCCAAGGTTGGGACACCCAGAAACTTCTGGTAAAAGGTATAATCTTCTTGAGCACATATACATTTAAAATTTATATAATTTATAAAATCTTCTTGAGCACATATACATTATATCTTCTTGAGCACACATACATAAAAGTTCATAATAAAATCTTCTTGAGCACATATACTTTGACCCTGAGGTCTTAACAAAACGTGTAATGTAGGGCGTATCTACTGTAAACGATCGATCCACTGTTGTCATATATATACAGCTGTAAAGGTGTCGTTGATGACCAAGAATCACTCTTATCACTCTCCTTTCAATTTATGTATCCGTTTCAAATGCAGCCTGTAGCATAATTCAGTTGAAGCTTTGGTTATTTCCATAATGTGTTTTTCATTCTTAAACATTGGGAATGTTGTACAGGCAAGCAAGAACCGGACAATATTTAATTTTGAATGGGTAATTTCTCTCCACATATTAATTCCGAGATATTGGATTGTTAATGATCTGACTTTAGGATAGAACAGTTTCCTCTGGCTATACAAAGCTGCACAATCTAGTAACATATGTGTTATATCCTCATCACCCAACCCACAGCATTTACATGTTGCACATACGGTTGCTTTGCTGAATTTATGTTTATTGGTCTGTAGGAGATAGGTTCCTGTGATCATACGACTTTTAACGATGCCTTTCCGTACGTCAGCGACCGTTGATTCCAAAGACGACCATACTTTGTGTGTAAGACTTATTTTAGTTGAGACAATGTCCATATAACACAATGTAGACCTTTCAAGAGCTTCATTTCTAAGTTCATGGGACCAATATTCATGAATTGCAGCTTTTATTTGAAGTTTCCATTTATCTTTAGTGGTCAGGTTTCTCATTAGTTCTCTAAGAGGAGGTAACCGATATTGATCCAGGATGTCTTGTACTCTGGAGAAATAACTGAGTTTATTGTCTAGATTAATAGCTATTTGTCTTTCGGCCAATTGTTGCATGGTTTCATTGTCTGAGATGAGAATATTGTACAGCAGTCCTAACTGTCTTTTGTGTAACTCTGCTTCCAACGGGAGAACCCCCAGTTGAAGGTATACAGCACAGGTTGCAACTCTGGTAGGTAGTGACTGGAATCTTTTGAGGTTGTTCGAGTGAAATTTTGACAAAATATTTATTTGCGATTGGGTGAGTGGTAATACTTCTAAACCATACAAAAGTCTCGGGATAACATAGCACTGGTATATTTTGTATGAGATTCTAGGGTTAAGTCCATTTGATCCATGTACACCTGTATTTATCAGTGCATATAGGGTTCTACGCGCTAGACTTATGCGTTCTTCAATGTTGATGATATTCTCATTCACTTCAGAGCGTAGTAATCCGAGATGTGTGGTTGATGACGAAAACTGCACTGTTTTATCACCCATATCCAATGAAAAGTTTTTCTTTGATACAGAATTATGTGAGTTCAAAAGTACCACGTTTGATTTGTCAGGATGAATAGTTACACGATCTTTCATTACATTCCTTTTTGCCACGTTCATCATAACTTGGAGTTCATTTTCACAATTTGATAAAAAGGCTAAATCGTCAGCACAGGTTGGACAACCGCAATAGACAGTACCAATACAAAGTCCCAGTCGATGCTGCTTAAGTTCCACTAGGCAAGGATTTATGTAGGTTTTGTAAAAACATGTAGATAATATACCACCCTGTCTAACCCCTTAAAAAATTTTGAAGCTTTCACTTAGTTCGCCGATCCACTTAACCTTGGAAGTAAGTACATATCTTTAACTATAGTCCATAATGTTGGGTGAATACCAGCCTCATAGAGCTTATCAAGCATAATTATGTGATTCACTACATCAAAGGCCTTACGACTATCTAATGTCACAAGAAATAAAGGCTTACAAGAGTTTATTTTTGCCTCTGCCCTAGCTTCAGAGACCAGAAGGGCTGACATTATCGGTGAAAGTCCTTTAGTAAAACCAAACTGGAGTGATGAATGTTCAAGTGACTGTTCTACATGTAACCGTGGCAGTAAGACACTCTCAAACAGCTTTCCTATAATTGGAGTTACAGTAATTCCACGATAATTGTCCATATTTGTGGGGTCTTTAGATTTCTTCAACACCGGGGTTACAATTCCAGTTTTAAATGCTTCCGGTACACGCTTATCACAGATGATTTGATTAAAGGTGTCTGTAATATCCTTAATTAACGAGTTTCCTGCGTATTTCAAATGTTCTGCCATTAAACCAAACTCGTCGGGGGCTTTTTTAGTGTTCAGTTGAGAAATAGCTTGTTTCACTTCTGAGTTTGTTATTGGATCTAATATTGCTGCATTTTCTTCACAGTATTCAGTGATAAGTTCATGGCGAGTATTACACAGTTCCAAGAAGGCTGAATCATATTTCTCATTTTTTGGAACGGAGAGATCCTCGAAGTACTGCGCGAAGCTTTTTCTCTGTTGATCTGGAGAAGATATTTCATGACCATCCACAATAAGGCTACTAGCCTGACTTCTTGAACCACCTTTATTCCTTCGAATCAGTTTATAAAATTTGTTGGTTGTGGGTTCAGACATAAGGTCTTCATAAAAGCTTTTATGATCCTCAAATTTCTCTTTCCTTAACTGGCGCCTAAGATTCCGCTTTGCTTTTATATTTTGGGCACGTAATTCAATGTCTGTTTTACCACTTTCTATCCAAAGTTTATATTTTTCTTTGCAAGTACCAAGTTAGCATTTAACAGTGGGTGAAGCCTTCCAGGTTGGGCCCTTGAGCCTAATATCCTGGGTCAGGTGTGGTACTTGATTGTATCGATTCCTGATCTTTGCACCATTACTTACTTTTACTGGGAACCGCTTTTTTGGCTGCTTTGTGACATATATTGGTTATGAGGGTTAATTTTGAGTCCACAGAATGGTCAATACATTTATGCTTTTCTAATTCCATATCCACCAGCAGCTTATATTCTGAGTGATCAATTTTCTCCCACTGTAGCTTTCTAATAGATTGAACAGTCTTGGATTGAGGGATATTTGAAAAATCCAATGGCAGGACCAAAAGGTCGCAGGCTACTTTCACATGACTTAAAGAATTCTCGCTGTCCCTACCGCCAATCTGGTAATTTTGGAGAAGATCTAGATCAGACGAAAGAACGTAATCAATCTGTGAACTGCTCGTCCCTGCGTGATGAAAAAAGGTTTGTTCCGATTTGGCAATCCACTTGAGTCCTTGACCATTCACAAAAGCTTGTAAGAGGTAATCATGTTTGTTATAGGGCCTAGCATCAAGTAAGGTACCATTGAAGTCTCCGCACACAATCATCTTATGGGTTTGTCTAAATTTTGAAATTATGTTGTGTAAAATGTCAAGACACTCTGTATATTCAAGGTGAGAGTTCACTGAGCTATTATTCGTAGGCATGTAGACAATGATTAAACAAATTTTGACTTGACCTTGGATTTCAATAGCAATAATACGTTCATTTCCGTCACTGAGCTTTTTTATTCTGCTAGACCATAGATTCGGCCAGAAAATAGCTACACAGCCTTTTCCTCTCGGGAGCTTAAATCCAGAAATTGGTTCATTTTGATCGGAGCATCTCACATGATAGTCCTTATTTATAGATAAATCACCAAGTTCATGCACTTGAAAATTCCAGCACCAGTGTTCCTGAACACATATAATGTCATATTGACTACACAGAGTTTGAAAGTATACGGAGTTTGGTTTGATACCCTCGATATTGGAGCCAGCTACACTGATTCCCTTGCTTCTTCCT
This sequence comes from Loripinus fragilis, assembly GCA_964019695.1. Lineage (NCBI taxonomy): Eukaryota > Metazoa > Mollusca > Bivalvia > Lucinida > Lucinidae > Loripinus > Loripinus fragilis. Next base: position 6,885,211 of record OZ026528.1, read on the forward strand.
GCTGGATGATCTTGAGTAGTTCTGGTGGGTCGTGCTTGACCGGAGGTATTGACAAAAAATTCTCCGAGCTGGTATCTTTGTCTGTGGCCGGTATTTCTTTCTGTGGTGAGGTTATATCCACTATAAGAGGCGCTGGGCAGTTCAGTTGACCTAAATCAGGCGCATGGGAGTCTAGATTTGATTTCTTCTCATCTGTCAGTGTACACTTTTTGACGGGGGTATGGCCGTTAATATTCTCTTTGTCACGCGGCAATAGATTTTTGTCCTTATCAGTAGGATAGCCACTTAGGGATAAATTTTCACTGTTTCCTAATGAGCTGTTGTGATATTGTCTTTTTCTTGAGTGTTGATTGTTTGGTCCACTATTGTTTGGTTTCAAAAAAGAAGGTTTTTGACCCGTCGAATTTGTACGTCCATCTGGGTTTTGCTTCAATATGGTGTCGTGGGATCTTTTTGCTGTTGAGTTGTGGCGTTGAATATTTTCAGATGTAGCTCCCCTCTGCTGATCAGTAGTACATCCTTTGTATCCCTCTGACGTATGCGATAGGTTAGGGTGAGGTGGACCTGAGGCATGTTGTACATCTGGAGCTGATGGCAGGGGTTGAAGGCCAACTTGAGGCTGAGGTATACTTGGAGGTTCTACATATGTAGGAGGTATCTGTGGATAACTATTTTGCTGCAACACTGGAGCAGGTGGGAATGCATAGGGTTGTTTGTAGATCTGTCCCGTTGGTTGATGCGGGGGGATGGTATGACCCAAGTGTTGATAGTGGACTGGCGGGCTTTGATGTTGATAAAATGCTGGAGGTCTGACACTTATGTTAGGTAAGAGTGGAGTATTCACGGATCCAGACTGTGGAGTATAATGTTGAGGTTGTGCCATAGGCCTGTAGGGCTGGTACCCGCCGGCTATATTTTGGTAGGCTGCATGCGGCCAGTAGTATGGTAGAGGGGCACTATATCCATTATAGCGTGAAGGTTCCACATATGTAGGAGGTATCTGTGAGTAACTATTCCTAATTTGGGTTGCCAAGTTTATATGCATAGCATTACTGATGTACATGTTCTGCATCATTTGTGTTTCAATTGCCCTCAGTCTATTTTCTTGGATCTTATCCGCTAGATCAGAATAACATTTATGCGTACAGCTTGGCTCAACTTTACATGATTCAGAAGCAGTATGATCCCTAGAGCATGTCGAATCTGTGCTAAAGTTTTGATTCTTTCTTTGTTCGTTTGTCTTCTTATATAAGTCAATTGTGGATTTAAGGATACCTATTTGGTTTTCAAGTTCCATTATGTAAGATTTATCTTGGATGTCCTCTTTCTTTATTTTATTAGATTTAGTAACACGCTTGGGTTTATTCTTGGTTAATACGTCGTTAATTTCAGCCGATTTATCTACCTGAGATGAGCTTAATTGAGAGTTTATGTCTCTCATGCGGGTACTCAAAAGAACCGTCTTGGTGAGACGTTTATTTTCAGCACACAAAACATATGCTAAAATGTACTACTAGGTTAGAAAATATTTACAATTTTACGCTGAAAAACTTTGTTGACACTGAATCACTGACGATTCAGTATTTCCTAGCACTTTGGTTTTAGATGGCGACCACAGTTATCATATTGTAATAGAATTTTCTGCTTTTGCCATTAAGCATGGTTATTTGTATTTTTGTACTGTTGTACTTACGGACCTGCTGTATTACTTGACTTTTCGCTTACTGTAAAGGTGGCGCCTCATGAATGCATAATTAGGACTAGTCAAACTTAGACATAAGTAAAAGCTAAAACGGAGGCGTGTTTTTATTCAAAAGTAACTATATCATCTTGTGCCACAACCTCAGTCATTATTTAGTCCTTAAAACGCCAGCAAAATAACTGCATCTGAAAATGTTTATTTAATATAAGCAGGTAGGCAAACATTGTGGACCAGATCAGACTGCTCCGACGGGAGCAGTCTGACCTGGGTCCCTACTGTTTATCTATGAGGCTTCAAATAGTTTAGTGGACTACAAAAACATACATTTTGTGATTATTCGCCTTAAGGGTTAATAAATGTGAGTTCGGTGTGTATACGGTAAGGATTTTCATGAAATGCACGCACGTTTGCGCGGCTCAAAAAGCTTATTAACTCTTTACCAAATTGAAAATAAAACCTGATTTCCCTTCCTAAGCACATGAAATAGCCGAACCACACCAAGATATGAATATTTAAGTTGCCGCCTTTACAGTAAGCGAAAAGTCAAATAATACAACTGTACATGTTCACATGATACTATAAGCTTACCAAGTGTACATGTCTACCTGGGATTATGTACATAAGTTATAAGTTCAAAGGTCTATCTGTATTTATAAGTTTACTAAATTCACAGGTCTACCTGGAATTATCAACATACTAAGTTCACAAGTCTATCTACGAGGGTCATTTTTTATGTTCGTAGAATCGGGCTGTATCTCTACAAATATAGAATTTACGGTACCAAAAGTATATATATTTTGAAAGATCTAGCTTTTGCCTATTAACTGATATAAATTTTACATCATTAGCGCTTAGTTCGGTCAAGATATATAGCTTTGAATAGGGCATGAAAAGGACACTGGTCGAAATTCATGCCATTTTAACCACGCAGCAAGCAGGGAATTAGACGCTGTTAAGTTCCAATCGCTATGGTGATGTAAGCGTTTTTCAAGCCGATTTTTCTTTTGCACCATCAAAATTAATTATTCAAACGCTAATCGTAGACGAGTGCAGCAAACTATAAGCATGTTGTTTACTGTTCTATAACAATTTTAAAACACCCATAAATATACCAAAATAATCACAGTCATGTGCTAGTTATTATATCTGTTAAAATTACGATTATGAACAATTTTTTAATTTTCTTCTAGTTTTACATAGCACATGCTATACTCAATCATTCGTCAGCAGTTATATTGATGTATCGAGTTAAGCGTGTAACTGGCAACTTCCGGTACTGGCATACCCCAATGTTATAAAAAGAGGGTGAGGTATATCAACCCCGCGTAGAAAACACAATATCAATCGGATCTGCATAATTTTCTTATTGCAGTGATTTCAACACATGTTTAGAGGCACAAAACAGTTTTAATGTACTTTCTAAATATAGTAAGGCTCCATGGCGTCATTTATGTACAAAATATGGGATTTTAGCACCCCCTAGACAATTTATTTTGCAGTTCATTTCTAATAAAACAAAAGCATTAACTTTGTTTGGGATAAAATTTACCACAACACTTCCATCTACATATAAACAAGAGAAATTATAATACTACTTTACAGCTAACATATTAAGCCACATTCAAAAGCCCGTATCCAACTTCCACTTGTGTCAACTTTTTACAATAAAAGTTTTTTCGCCTACTGTTCACTTTACTGAGGTTCCAAACAAATCTTCCATATCCAATAATTGCTGCGCATTTGCAATAATGTTTATATAATATTGTAGCACGTGTAGTCCTTGATCTGCAGCCAAATTTTTAGAAGCTGTGTATGGCTGTGGACCCATTTTCATGCAATTGTTACTGACGTTCTGTCAGAGACTAAGTCCATAAATGTCATATTTCTACCATATTTCCAGTGTGCGATATATAGGTATGTCTTTGCCTCTTAGAAGACATTAAAGTAATGCATTTTGAAATAAATTTAGGTTGCATGTATAGATAAAAGCTCAATCTTTCCAAATATATGCATGATGTATGCATTTACTTTCGCCTTTTTCATTAAATCTACCTCTCTACGAACATAAAAAACGTCCCTCGTAAGTTCACAAGTCTATCTGGGATTATGGACATACTTAGCAGGGGACAAACATTCTACTAGTCCGCTCGTTATTACGAGTGAAGTCTATAAAGGACGAGTGTGAAAAGTTTGTGGGTGAAACTAGCATTTCTGAGTATTGACTAAAATCTTGTTGTCAGTATATGGGATGCAGTTATGAAACTGACTGAGTAAATATCATTCTAACAGTGATATAAACTACTATAGAAGTCAAACTAAATAATGATATTATCACTCCATTATGTTATTTTATTTGATACGCTTTTAAAAGGTAAAGTGCATATGTCTGCAGGACAAGTGAAAATTGTAAATCACTCGTCCCGCAGGACCAGTGCAATATTGAAATACTTTTGTCCCCTGCTAAGTTCACAGGTCAACCAGAGATTAAAATCTTACCGAGTGCACATTTGTATTTGTTGTTATGGTAGTTCTGTTGGCAGGCATAACAATCACCACAACCACACTAAAACATAGCAAAATTAACATATACATGTATATCATGTCTAGATTAGCAATTCCTTTGAGTTTTAAGCCTTTCTATATTAATGGATTCTTCTGTCTGGTTAAATACAATAAACTTGGGACAGTCCTTTGTATATGCATGTAGTTATAATTTTAGGTCTTCTCTTTTTGTAAAAGGTTTCCCAAATACAATTAGGGTTTTGTTATTATTCACTTTCCCTTAAGACTAAGCATATATGGTTGACTCTCTTATTGAGACGGTTCATTTGAGTACCTACGGTTTTCATTTAGAAATATTAATTTATTTTCAATCACACACCCTAACATGTATATGGAGGTACGACCCTACCTTTTACTGGTGAAACCTACTTTTTTAGGTTTTCCGGAAAAAAATAAATAATTTAATGCATTTTGAAAGGTGAAAATAATCAAAATAATGGGTGTGCCTACTCTACATAAAAATTTAGACTCATTACCCAAAACACACATATTTTTTATTTTGCCTTACTGGGTCGGAAATGTTGAATACATGTTTGCTAGTGTCAAGGCCCATATCTGTAGTATCTCTGTTTCAGTGATGAGGTCTCAACCTTAGAAAAACTGTTTTTATGCATGAATTGAGCATGAAGTATGTTTTGCTAATGAGTTTTAAAATGCTAATACTTTGTTGGCATTTTATTAAAGGGGACAGCAGCTCTAATGTTAAGTATATTTTATCAGAACGAGCTCTTTAAACAATGAATTTTGATACATGTACCATCAAAATCGATTGAAAAATGAGAAAGTAATAGGTATTTAAAGAATTCAATATGGCCAACATTAGCCGCCATTTCGAATATTTAATTTGTTTTTAGATTTTTTTTCAACTGCCTAATTGTTAGCTATCAATACTATCACATTATCTGTGTTTATGCAGATACGCAGCTTTATTCACACAGAAAATGTTTTATTAAAGATTATTGCAAATCCATTGTTTTGTCTTTTATTTTGATTACGCATATTTAATTAGGCTTTGTGACGTCACTAAGCCTACAATATGGCCGCTTCCATTACAGGCCATTTGCAATTATTCAAACGCACACAACTTCCACATTGTTCAACCGATTTAGATGAAACTGGTATCAAAATTTATGGTTTATTAATATATTTCATATAAAACATAGTAATGATCAGGGTTGCCGTCCCCTTTAATTAACTTTATGCAAAGTAAATACATCTGAGAGATTTTAACAGGATTTCTTTTCATTTTTTAGCATTTTGTCAGAGCTGTTAAAGTTTCCTGCTCAGTTTGAAAAGATAGTCCATGGACAAACAAGTTTTTGAGCGTAAAATATTTTCTTACCCATCAGTTTTAACATGTGTTTTGGGTGCTCGAAAGACGTTTATTTTGAGTACCATAAACATATGTTTTGGCTGAGAAAAAAGAATTGTTTTTTTTTTGGTAAACAAAGGCCTGATGTTCTTTACATAGGCCCTATCTTCATTGTTTTCTTGATGTTTTTTAATAAAGCAATCGATGCCTTTTTATTTTGCTGTCTATATGTGAAATAATGACAAATGATTTATTGAGCACAAACACATTTACAATAAATGGTTAAGGTCAATACAAACAAACAAATACAGTCATATGGATGTATCTATGCATGTGGGAGTTATAGTAGTCAGGAAATAATTCTTTGTTTTGATCTATGAATTCATTCTTATTTCCTCTAACAATTATATATATTAATTACAATTATCCTCATTTATACTGTATTTCTAATTATCTAATTCAAATTAAATTAGAAAGGTCTTCTAAGACATATATGATTTAAGAGAGGGCAGTTTCTAAAGTTTGAGAACATTTTTAAAATGTAATGGTTATGATTATCGAGAATAATTTTAAGGTTTAGACATTTGTGACTGAATTGTACTAGTTTTGAACACAGAACTTGTCTTAACGGCTTATAAAGGCGGCAATTAAGTAGAAAATGCTCTTCATCCTCTACTACTTTACCTGAATTACACCGGGCCGCGTAGCGCAGTCGGTAACGTGTCTGGCTACAGATGCATGTCTGACTGCAGATCCAGGGGTCGCGAGTTCGATCTCGGCCCGGTCCCATACTTTCGTGGAGATTGATCATGAAATAATTTCTGCGGTCATTCTCCTCCCTTCCGCTGATTTATTCAAGAAGGGTTGTTGTCAGTTACAAGCGAAAGTATGTGCACAAATTACTGGTTAACCGCTTGTTCAAGCCTGCCCAGGAAAAAGTGTGGTTAGGTGAACTGACCGTCCCGCAATGACCATAGCTGTTGACTTGGGACGTAAAGCAACAAAACCAACCAACCAACCAACAACCTGAATTACATGCAGTACAAATTCGCTCATGCTTAGGAATGTTCAAGTATCTACCAGCTTCTATTGCAAGTTTGTGAGCGCTAATACGTAATTTACTAAGCATGCATTTTCATTTTTGTTTTTCAAAATATCTACATAATAAAGACAGATGCCTGCGCTATACAATTTCATTAAAATATTAAGTTTCTTTGGATTTTTGAGTCTCATATTTTGCTCTTGCAGCTGTATATCATTGATACGTTGCTTAATGGACAGTTTGTATTCTTGATCTTGAACAGTGCTTTTTTTAGCCTTTTCCATCAATAGCTTGCTAGTGTGGGTCAAAGACCCATTATGTTTGAATGTGAACCCTGGATAACAGTATGAGTTAACTGTTTCAAGTGTATAATTTGCACACTTAAATGTATTCAAAATTGTTTTCCATTTGAATTAAAGACTACTACTTTGGATTTATCTGTATTCATATGTAGCTTCCAGGATGTTCAGTAATCATAAATATATCAAGACAGGTCTGTAATGCTTCTTTACTGTTAGCTAATAATACAATATCGTCTGCATATAGCAGTGAATTAATTGAAATTCCATTGTTTGAAATAGCTCCTGAAGGAAACGAGTTTAATTATTTACTAGATCATCAATGAATAATTTAAAGAGTATTGGGCTCAGAATGTCTCCCTGTTTTACACCACATTATGATAGAAATTGTTTACTTAATTCATTGGCAAATTTAATTTTAAAGCTATTATTAGTATACATGGAGCGGATAATATTATAAGTTTTTCCATTTATACCATTCAGAAACATTTTGTAGAATTAACCATCTCGCCCAACAGTGTCAAAGGCTTTACGCAAATCAATAAATGCTGCAAATACCTTTTCTTTCTTGGACTTTTGAAAATCAATAATTGATTTTAATGTAAGGATATGATCAGACGTTCTTGAATTCCGCTTAAAGCCAATCTGATTTTCACTTATTAAGTTGTTTGAGTCAATAATCTTCAAGAGTCGAGCATTAATACCTTTATTAAACGGTCTTCTAAGCCATAATGTTAAAGAGATTCCTCTGTAGTTTGCTGGGTCAGTTTGGCTTCCCTTTTTATGGATTAATACTATATAACTTTTATTCCAGCATGATGGGAAGTTACCATCATTTAAATATGATCAAATAGCTTTTTAATGCATTTATGAAAACAGAAGAACCATGATTTAACATTTCATTAGTAATATCGTCCCCAGATGCACGTTTGCCATTTGTAAGACCTTTGATGGCTTTCATAATTTCAGCTTTATCAATTTCCTTATTCAAGTCAGAATCTGTTGTGCTTGATTCAATATTTTGGGTCTCCATAGCACGCGAATTTGATATAACCTTTGCCTGAAAGTCATTGTTAGTAGTTTCATGTGTTTTCATTTTTTTCAAAAATCTATAAACTTGGATTCTTGTATAAATTCTCCAACAGTTTTTGCAGAAGAGCTGCTCAATTTATTGATTAAATTCCAAAACAATTTGGGATTTGAATCAATGTTTTTTTTATATCATGTAAAGTCTGACTCTTTGAACGGTTTTGCTTGATAAGGACACAGCCTTCTGAACCTTGATTTATACGTATAGAAGGCATGCCTATAGAACGCATTAAATGGATTTTTTCTTACAAGTTTTTCATATTTTTTCAGGGTATTTCTTAGGTCTTTTCATGACTTATTGAACCATGGTTTGTTATTTTTTCTCTTAGCATTTATGTTGAAAGCGTTCTTTACATATTTGGTTGAATATCTTGCAACATCTAATATGATCTTATTAAACGCAGCAACTGAAGTGTCTAGGTCACTAAACTTCTGGTTTTCAAAATCTTGAAACTTTCTACGAAAATCAGGGTGATTTATATTTTGGGAATATGCTTCGATTGAATCTGCATTCCATAAGAATTTTCCTGGTAAAGAATCAAGTTTTATTTTTTCTGTTATAAAGGGTCTTTGAAATTTTGTCATAATAGAACATACAATTGGACAGTGATCTGACAATGCTGAAAAATCATGAACTTTAAATTGTATTACAGACTTTATAATACCTATGCATTTTTTCTATAATTTGTACATTTCATCCTTTTGTCTACTTATTGCTCTGCGCCGTCTTCTGTCTTCTTCTAATAACCTTAGCAACCACGGACCCTAAACAAAATTACCCTATGTGCAAAGACCACAATTATTCTGCTTCACTTTTTTTTCAAGACGTTGAAGACGACTAAAATTTCTACATCTTTAACTCTGCTTAGTAAAGTACTCTGATGATAACTTTTGAAAACAGACTAGACCTAGACCAGGCCCGACAAAATGCCGGGCCTGATCTGGATCCAAACAATTTGATACTCTGATGAGATTTATTTTATACTTAGCCGTGAAATCAATGCATATCAAAAACAAATAAAAGAAGTGGTATCAATCACCAGTGAAATGATATCATATCAATCACTAGTTAAGATACCTATGCATTTTTTCTAGAATTTGTACATTTCATCCTTTTGTGTGCTTATAGCTCTGCGCCGTCTTCTGTCTTATTCTAATAACCTTAGTAACCAGGGACCCTGAAAAATTTATCCAATGTGCAAAGACCACAATTATTCTGCTTCACTTTTTTTCAAGACGTTGAAGACGACTAATGATTCTACATCTTTAAAAATAGTAAGTGAGTATGATCAGGAAATACCAAAATCCCAAACTGCAGACAACTTGTGGCACCGCGAGGAAGAGCCGCTTAGCCATCACGAGACGCCAGGAAGACAAATTAAGCAAAGCAATCAGCTCTCTCTTCCCCATCAAGATGATTGGAATACTAGAATGGACATAAAGTAACGCACAACAAAACATAGAGCAATCACAGACTCCCACAATGGGAGTAACAATAAACAAAATGTCAACAACAACAGAACTCTGCTTAGTAAAATACTCTGATGATAACTTTTGAAAACAGACTAGACCCAGACCAGGCCCGACAAAATGCCGGGCCTGATCCCTAGTGATTGATATCAGCCTATATTTTCACTGTAGCGTTTTTTGATCACCTCTGACTTTTCCATTCACTTAATGCAGCTCACTTCGAAAGTTCAAACGCCTTTAACTTTCTGGTTTATGAACAAAAACATCAAGTGTGGGTAGTCATTTTTTAGTTAGAACATGAGGAACATTTTGGTACCAAAATAATTCAGATTTGCTGAAATTTTTCACTTTTGAATTTTCAACACCTCCCGCTTCAGTGAGTGAGGCAATGCATGTAACCTATGCTACGCAACGTCATCAACAAATTATGACTTCGCTTATGACGTATAGTGTCGCGCACTTTGACGCTGACTAAGTTTCTTTTTGTCTGTAAGTCCCGATGACTATAGATCATGTAGATTGGTCCAGGTATTCTGTCACAAATGCTCCTTTGTCTTCTTTTACATAATTGTGATTCGGCTTGAAGCATGGTTAACAAATTACTGATTAACTGTAAATCTTCTAAAAAGTATAAAATAAAAAGAAAATTTATTTTTTGTGGTGAATACCAAATACAGTATATTTCATCTCTTGAGTTGAAAACATCGACATTTTCACTCGTGCTGCGCACTCGAGATAAGTCTGATGTTTTCAACACACTCAATGAAATATATTTGGTATTCAACTCAAAAAAGTAAATATCCTCTATTTATTAAAGAAATTTTCATAAACATTGATTTTGAAAAAAATCAGTAGACAACATAATGCATGCAATATTACCCAGAATGCAAAGACCAAGGCTGTGTTACTGCACTTACTTTTTCACATTCTCTGCGACGTTTAAATTGTCTTTCGAGACAGGACCTAGGTGTTGTTTTGCTCTTTGGGCTGTTGTGGGATGAACTACTCTGAGATTTTAGACTCAAATCAGAACTTCTCTGAGTTTCAGCACTGTGACTAGACTCGGAACTACTCGAGGATTGAGGCGTGGGATCTTCAGAGTTGCTACTTCTCTTTTTACGCAGACTCTCTTCGCCAAGACCAGCTGAACATACTAGCACTAACAGCAACACCGCCTGGAGACATACATTTGATAATCATAGTGTCACGGTAAAAATAAAGAAATAAAATAGCGTAAAACTGTTACGTAGAGGCTAAAGAAAATACAATACAATTATAAATGAATTAAGTGGAAACGAGCGTATGATCTATTATCTACTTACAGTTTTCTCTTCCCATTTCCTGACAGTTCCTTTAGAAAAGGTCGCATTTGCCACTTCATGTATTTACTTAATGTTTAACTTAATATATATAGTGACAAAATATGTGATTAAGTTGTCAAAATTTAAATTTCTGTGCAATCTGATTGATTGTAAAGCACAAGAAGGGGATGAGTAGACTGTAAACTAACTTATGATTTTTTAAACCATCAGTTAACTCATTTGTTTTTATGCTCACATGAAAAAATTGTGCGTATAGTTTTGAATTAGCATTGGTAAGTTCGATCATTCTCTAGGATGTTGATGCTTTACTGTAAACAACTTAAATATTCCTGGGATTAGAATTTTGAGATTTAAAAAAGACTGACATACATGTATTGGGGTAGTCTAATTTTGGCGGTTTCTCAATTTAATGTCCCTTAAAATTAGTATCTATTCTAATAGGGGCTTATTTTAAAGGAAAGAATCTGCTCTCTCCTTCCAATTTAATAGTAGCCTGTTTTAGACATTGTTTCCTCAAATTTGAAACATACCAACATACTAAGGGTGTGTGTCCATTTATTGCTTTTTTGTATAACTGAATTAAAAACTGTGTTTTGCAGTCTCATATTTTGGTGATATTGCATTTTACCGCCAATAACGCCAAAAAAATATCCACCAATTTAAGCGTTTTGTAAATCTACAGTAACATTCTTCAAAGCAACAAACACACCATCTATTCCATAGGTCCAGAGGGGTCACCATGCATCCCCTAAGGGCTCTCTGGGAATGGTATAATATTGTTTATTGAACATTCCTGATTAAGAGTCAAGATGTTAACACTCGATATCTTGGGTGCCACCAGCAATTTTTGATGGTTTCAAGATGGCCACCGTGAAAAAAGACAAAATGCCTATATAGTGTAATATCAGCCTCCTACCATCTGTTATGCTTACTTTTATAGTGGACAAGCTATATGTAAGATCATCAACACCTTTTCTGTTTTATAACGCTAAATATAACGTACTGACATACTTTATTCAACATGCCGGCCAATTTGAAATAAAATTTTCGGATATTTTCGGTTATCTTCAATACGATTTATATATGTTTCAGGTTTCAGTTATATTTAATTTTGGAGATACATTAACTGTCAGCATTTCTTTAGTCATGGAGTATTTCAATTTTACAAAGTCATTATCTTCATTAAAATGTATAGGCTGCATACAAGGCTACCCCACCCATTTAATTAGTAGACACATTTTCCTGTAAGTAAACATAACTACATTTCTGTATAAATCTATCTCGCTGATATTTAATTGTAGTTAACTTGATTATCTTCAGAATCATCACTTGTTGCAGCATGCATTTTTAAAGTATATTTGGGTCCTTAAAGTGTAATATACGTTACTTTTACATCAAATTTGATAAAATGGACATGATAAGCCCGAATACAAAATTGCCTTTTCAAAATCGGTAAGATGTTTTATTTTCAATTGGGTCCATACTTTGCATTTACTTAATAGAAAATTGATTTACCCTTAACAAACTGCCAGGAGTATTTTTTTCTATTGTGTATAATGTGCCAATATTTGAACTTTAGACCTGGTAGCACACTGTAAAATGCACATCAGAAAGGCCACTATAGTATAATAAACATGAAATTCAGCTGCAAATTTAAATAAAAATGACAAATGTTTGTAAATTCAGCCTGAGACATTCCCAAATGCTAATGGCACTATCAGCTGAGACATGTCGCAATATAAGGAGTGTGCATATAGCATTACTGACGTACCGGTATGTAACACCAACACATATTTTTAATCTAATGGCTTTCGCTATTAGCATGGGACCCTTCATCAATCTTTAGAGTTTCAAAATCTTACACAGAAGCCTCATCAAATCGCTGTTTTTTCAAACTTTGATTGCAGATTGTTCCCCCAGATATTAAAGTACAACTGTACTTAGGCAAAACAGTAAGTGATATATTTAAAACTGCCAGGAGTTAAATATGTAAATATGTTAATATATGCTGATGGTTTCATTTGAATTATTAGCTTCGGCTCAACTCTATTTTAATAGCCACAACAACACAATAATAAAAAATAACCCCAAAGTAATAAGGTTGCAAAGATCAGGAATCGATACAATCAAGTACCACACCTGACCCAGGATACCTATGGGAAAGTGACAAACTCACAGAAGACACCACAAACGAGAGCCAAGAGGTCAGCCCTTTCCCAGCAGGTGACCACAAAGCACATATAAACCGACGCGCACAAAACATAGCAAACACAAGACAGAACAAAAACATAAAAGATCCACAAAAAGTGAAGACTCAAATGTTGGTTGTGCTGTTATATCAGACAACCATAGTAATATGCAACGTATACCTGACGACTCATCAATTTTCACTGCTGAAGCCAAAGCAGTTGATCTAGCTTTAGATTTCATTAGCACTTGTGAGGCAAACAATAAATTTGTTATATTTTCTGACTCGCTTTCTGTATTGAAAGCAATGAACCATACCAGTTCAAAGAATCCACAGATTCAGAAACTTTTAGAAAAGTGTCAAGAGCTTTTAACTTATAAAGAAATTGTTTCTGTTGGGTTCCTAGTCATATAGGTATCCAAGGGAATGAGATGGTAAATAAGCAAGCAAAAACATCGCTTTTATTAGAACCAACTTCTTTTAAGATTTCATTTTCTAATTTTAAGCCATCTCTCAACAAATATGGCAAACTTCATGGAATAACAGCATTGGAAAATAAACTTCTTGACATTGAACCAACTATTGGTGAAGATCAATCAGTTGTTCGAAACATTAGAAAAGAAGAAGTAGTTTTAGCTCGACTCCGCTTAGGTCATACAAGAGTCACTCATTCATACTTACTACAAGGTGAAGAGCAGCCACAATGTGTTGGTTGCGACGCACCATTCATTGTACGTCACTTCATTTTGGAATGCGGCGACTTTGTACAAGTAAGAAATAATTGCTTCCATGTTGATAACATGAAAGAATTATTTCAAGATATACATATTGAGTGTATTATGACATTTTTAAGACAAATAAATATTTTTAACAAAATTTAATTGCTATTTTTTAAATCATGTTTTGTTTTACATTTGTATCAGACCATAATACAGATTATATTATGTTGTATTCTGTTCAGTTAAAGAACATGTACAGTTACATAATGTATCTGAATAGCTCTTTGAAACTGTCAGATATTGTACGTGGTCTCTCCTGTAAACAATCGTATTGCAACTAATTATCATTATACAAGCTCATCATCATCTTTCATTTTATTTATTACAATTTTTTACTTTTTCCATCCCCATCATGTTTACTTAATACTGTCTGACGCTAATAAACCCACAAGGGTTGATGCGTCGTTAAGCACCAAACAAACAAACAAACAAGAGGCAATGATGGACGCAAATGTCCCCTTTGTTGTTTTTGATGAAAAATGCAACGTATGCTACACCATTAATGACCGAAATAAACTTTAACAAATGTATGCTGCAGTAAAATTAGGATTCTGAATATAATTAAGTAAACTTTATTTTACTATCAGAGAGAAAGATGCATACAGATGTGTAGGTATGTTTATTTACAGAAAAAATAATCTATTTATTTAAATGGGTGGGGTAACCTTGTATGCAAACTATCCATTATCATGTAGATGATGACTTTCGGATAAATAGAGCATTCCATGACTAAAGTAATGCTGTCAGTAAATGTATCTCCAAAATTAATAATGACTTAAACATGTACCTATTATTTTTATTGTAAAAAAATCAAAGAAACTTTTTTAAGATTAACAAAAATGTGCCAAAAATGTATTTCAAATTGGCCACCATATTCAATAGTATGTTAAGACTTTATATCTTGCTTTTTATATCAGAAACGGATTGGAGGATCTTAAATATAAATGTTGTCTTCATAAAAGTAAGCATAACGGATGATAGGGGGCTGATATTACACTATATAGGCATCATGGCGGCCATCTTGAAACCATCCAAAATGGTGGATGGGAACCAATATATTCAGTGTTAACATCTTGATTCTTAATCAGGGATGTTCAATGAACAATATTATACCACTCCCAGAGAGCCCATAGGGGGTGCGTGGTGACCCCTACGGGCCTATGGACTATATGTCTCGTTCAGATATTGTGAGCCGTTGTAATTGATCATAATTACTTTTCATGCACTCTTGCATTTTCTCTTAAATAGAAAATGCAGTGGAAATCTAGATGCAAGTTTACTGTGGTCATACTACTACGGTAATTTTGGTTTCGACACTTATTCCGGTGTTATGGTAAAACCATATTCAAATAAAGGCTGACAAAATGAGACCATTTGAATATGTTTACTTCGAGATTACATCCTCAAGTCAACAACATCAATATTGTTTTGCCAAAACGGAGTTAAAATCAGATTTTAAATGTGTTTGTTACAGTTATATTAATTACGGTTTAGTCATAATTGTACAGTTTTGCCATAGATTAATTATCCATTGATGACAAAACCGTAATTTGTTATTTCATGCCAAGACATCAAACGTTAAAGTTTTCATGTAATTTTAAAGCTGAACTATACAATGTGGATTTGTTGAACAAAAATCGATCCGAACCCAAGCATTTTTCCAGCATTTTGTACGTTTTACTGTGATTAAATGAAGAAATTGAACATGCTGAGAAAGTTACCTTAACACCCGAATAAGTGACAAAACCTTAATTGTCGTAGTGGTATGACCACTGACAGTGAATTTACCATTCACTTTTAAGAACGACCTAAAACTTCTCTTAGAAATATCTTGGCTACAATTTAACGTGACTAAAATATTTCTAATAAATAACGTGGCTACAAATTAACATGAAAACTTTTTTAAGAAATATCTGGGCTAAAAATTAACGTGAAAACATTTCTAAGAAATACCAAGGCTGAAAATTAACGTGTAGGTCCACAACAACAACAACAACAATAATAATAATACTAATAGTAATAATAATAATATTAATGAAGGATAATGATAATTATAATAAAAATAATAATAATTTTAAAATTAACAAAAAATACCATCGATATCTAAGTCAGTTTGCGAGAAGCAAAATATTAATTTTTTGTCAGTTTGCGAGAAGCAAAATATTAAATATTTTGTCCCTCGCAAACTGAAAAAAATATCGATTTTTTTTTCTAATTTTAAAATAGCCAACGTTGTTTATTTATTATTATGAAAAATCTACTTACAATTTTTAGATGCATCTTATCTTCTTTGCCGTCCGCATATGAAATGTAATGTCGAGAAGCGCTGTCTTATAGTATCTACAAGCCCAAACAGAACATGTGATTTTTGGAAACGTGGATTGTTAGTGTTGGGAAAATCGCTCTTGTGAATTTTGGAGAACTAGGATTACATCTTCCAGTCTTCCTGTACGTTGATTTCTGAGCGAAAGACCAATAAAGATATGCGCATATATATTTTTAAAGATTTACTGAAAGATGTAAGTCATCAGTTTTGCCGAAGTTAGCTGGCGAATTTTTTTCACCACATGGTGCTTTTTTAAGTGTTCGTTATGTCAAGAAGAGCATGCGCAAAGACTATTATATTTCCTCAGCCTGTTACAAGAAAAGTGTCAGAAGAAAAATGACTTCATGCAAACCAAACATCTAAGTGTCTTGATCCACATCTGACCTAAGGGTGAGGTTGGCGCACCGTGAAACCTGTTTAAGTCCTCCAGTAAAATATTTTTACTGACCATTCCAAGGGGATACTTCTTTTGTGGGTCATTTTTGTTATTAATGTCTTGTGTTTGTCATGCTTTTGCGTCTGAACATTGCTGCCTTGTGGTCACCAGAAGTGAAAGAGCTGACCTCTAGGCTATTGTTTGCGATGTTTATTGTGATCTTGTTAATTTCCCATTTGGTATCCTGGGACAGGTGTGGTACTTGATTGTATCGATTCCTGATCTTTGCTATCTTTCTTACTTCCATATGAGCCTCGGTGTGAGAGACCCAGAGCAGGCGAGAGTTCAACAATACGCTCGTGGTCCTGATGCCAGGCTTTACAAATTACGAATGAAAATAGGTACCAGAGCAACTAGCACCCGCATTGTTGATCTCGCCTCTTGGTCTTGTCGCATGTGAGCAACAAATGTGCGGCCAGCAATTTCATCCGAGCTGTGATCAGTACCCTTTATTATTATTGTTCGCTCATTTAAAACTACGATAGCATAATTATACTGGCTATATTTTCGAACGTGTCCCTAAACAGTCTGCGTGGAACTTTGCATTGTGGCAAACTCTTTGACTGGTATTCTCGCGACGAGGCTTGGATATCCTAGACAGGTTTATACTTTGAAACATGCGCAGACCCAGAGGGGGGGGCAGGGGACCCAGACCCTCGCCGTGATAATTACGAAAATCTATAGGTTTCTTTTGCAATAGTGGTCTGTAACCTCTGGAAAATCGCAAAGCTACCAAGCCAGCATATACGAGCCAGGACATGAGATTTCCAACAATGTGGTATGTGCGACTAGCAAAGCCTCAGATCAGCCTGCGCATGATGTGACTTATAATTTTCAGACCAGAAGATGTTTAAAGATATAATTCTTTGAATTAGGCGGACGACCTGAAGGACGGACGGACGAACGGATTGACGGATGGGCAATACACACTAACATTCAGAATATATTAAGGTTTATGTATATTTAAAATTCCAACGAGCGAAAACAACATATGTTCCTGAATTTATGAATACTGAACAGAAACTGATTGCAAACTATCTTTTAAACCGTTAAAGCGCTAATCACTTCTTATATGTCAGCACATTTTGAATTTATATTTAAAGGGAAGATTCATACTTTTTTCAAATGCATTTGATCCAAGATCTAAAGAAGGGACTTCTGGCAATAAAAGTCAAAAGTGAGATATTTACAGAGGAAGTAATACCTAGCTGTTGTGAACAATTATAGAAAATTTGAAGTGATTAGCTTTGCAAATAACAAAGATATGAGCGTTTGAACTCATATAGATGGTGCGTTTTATACATGACGTCACTTAACGTTGTAAATGAAGTTCTGACGTCAGCAATATTATTTACATTTAATGCTAAAACAAAGACACTTGGAGCAATATTTCAAGAAGTTCCATGTTTCTGTAAATTTGATGTGTATGCAATTGAACAGACTGCACAAATAGTCCACATATGCCCATCCCGTGTCTATAAAAGCATCTGAAATGAGGTATCTTGTTTAAAAGGTAATGTATAATCAATAGGCACAGCTGTTGCTATGGCAACATACATTATACGTATCACTTAATTTTATCAGAACTATTTGCGCCTTTGGTTGTATTACATGTTAGAAGCAATTTGACTCTATTGTAAGAACATGCACAATCTTGAAAATGTAGACGTTTTTTGAAATTTTGATTACACAAAAACTGCTAAAATGCCGGAAGGAGCCTTTTGGAAGCTCATCGCTCATTTATTATAACGCTTACAGTATGGCAGGAATAATCCCTCATTAAATGTTTGTGAATGCTCTTCAATGAGCCTGTAACTAATTACTTTTGCTAGTTCATGGGGGTCTGGCTATTTTCAGGTCAATGAGCTCTACACAAGAAAACTGGAAGCACTGCCATCTGCTTACACACAACATAAGCAAAGTTATATATCCTTGATAATGCCAACTAGAAATTGTGTTTATGAAACATTATGTCCCCAACCATTTGTTTGCCCACCATCCTTTTCACTAGGTAATCTTTTCATAATCCTCCTTCAGTTGACCAAATCTGAGGCTACTAGCTGTAATAGTGTTGGAGATATCTTTGTTGGAAGTTTCAATGTCCAAATTTGCAAAGGGCAGTAATTAAAAGAAAATCACCGGGTAATCATCTTTATCATCATCTTCGAAAAAATCATCTAAAGCATAGTCGCGCTGCGTTAAAACTATATACACATGTGTGAAGGAAGGTTCTTCATACAGGTTAAAAAAACATTTTTTATTACCCTCTATCAGCTGGCTAAGTTTTAAACCCCTAGCTGTAACGGTAACAGTTTTTGAGGTGTCAAGTGTCAAAATTTGCAATGGGCGATAACCCAGCAAAAAAAATATTTTTTTAAATTGTCCACCAGGTTATCAACTCATTATTCTCAATATAAGCTGAGCAAGTTTGAAGCTCCTAGCTGTAATAGTTTTTGAGATATCAAGTTTTCTATGTCCAAATTTGCAAAGGGCAATAACTCCAAAAAATAAAATGATTTTTTTTTATTTTCGCCAGGTAATCTACTCATTATCCGCTATTAAGCTGAGCAAGTTTGATACTCCTAGCTGCTATAGTGTTTTTAAATATCATGATTACAAAAAAGGGGCATAACTCAACAAAGGAAGATAATTCAGGTTAGGAAAAAACCCGGGTCAGTTATTTTTTTATGAGGAATCCATCTATGAAATTTCAAAACCCTATCTTAAATTTGAAACGGGTTTTTTTATATAGAATGTTTTCTATGAAAAAAAATTGCAAAGGGTTATAACTCAAAAAAAATAAAGTGAAGTTTTTTTTATTTTTTACCGGGTAATTAACTTCTTATTCTCTAAAAGCTGAGCAAGTTTGAAGCTTCCAGCTGTAATGATTTTTGAGATAGCAAGTTTTCTATGTTCAAACTTGCAAATGGCAATAACCCAAAAAAAGATATTTCTTTTTAAATTTTCACCAGGTAATCTACTCATTATCAGCTAAAAGCTGAGCAAGTTTGAAGCTCCTAGCTGTTTTTTTACAAATATTCATTATGACCCTTTAGAAGGGGCATAACTCCACAAAGGGAGATAATCCAGATTAAAAAAATAAATGGGTCAGTTATTTTTTGATGAGGAATCCATCTATGAAATTTCAAAACCCTATCTTAAATTTGAAACGGACGGACGCACGGACGGACACACGGACGGACATGCCAAAAGCAATATGCCCCATCAAACTTTTCCAAAGCTGGGGCCATAAAAATAACAATGTTTCAGAGTAATATTTTTTTAGCAGTGGGTGCATTGATAAGTATATTTTGATGCCTGGCCAATATTTGATATTTATTTCAAAAATTTAACATTTTAAGCACTAATTATTACTATAGCAGACGACATATTTTGTAAAATTTATGTCTTCGTCTTGGGTACAAAAAGATAGAATAGAATTAAATGACACTTATTGAAAAATAAAATGCTTTTCTTTTGACAGTTGTAACATTCTAATTTGCATTGATCTGGCCAATATTGTAATTAAAGAGGCTAGGTCTGTAACTATGAACATTTTCGATTTTTTTCTTTTCTTTTTAAATCATTTGTAAAAATAGACTTTAGTTATTTTTCACAATAAATATGTTCAGTACAGCTGAAAACTGCATGGATAAGTGAATTATCTCATAAAACAGGTTTTTTTTCTCTTGTTTATAATTATTTACGTCCCTCCAATAATTCCAGATAGTTTATTTTTAACATAAATGCTGTTGTTTTGATAGTGATAATTTGTTAAGACTTACGAAAATGATAAAATGTTTACCTGAATTTAAGTATTTTACTGTACTCTTGTAAAATAGAAAATTTATTTCTTAAATTAGAAGATCAGAAGTTACAGACTATGCAGCTTTAAAACAGAATATCCATTATCCAATATTGAAATGAAGAAATTGACTGAAGGTGCTGCTTCAATCATTTAGCTGACCTTCAGGTAAACTCAGGTTAATGTGTGTGTGTGTGTGTGTGTGTGTGTGTGTGTGTGTGTGTGTGTGTGTGTGTGTGTGTGTGTGTGTGTGTGTGTGTGTGTGTGTGTGTGTGTGTGTGTGTGTGTGTGTTGCTGTAAGATGGCGGCTATCAGATGTTGGGATACGCTGATAAATAGTCATGTAATTAACTAAGCAGATGATTAAATGATCCCGGAAAATTATATCAGTACATAATGAAATATTTATTTTTTATTCAAGTAAAATGTTAAGAGTCAAGAACAAACACTTTAACTCTTTGCATGTTGGGTAATTTTGCATGATTTCTCTCGTCTACTGAATTTTACAGCTTAAACTTTGAAAAGGGTTTCAGGAATAACATCACAATGTCAAACGGTTTGGCTCTAGATCAGGCCGACGTTTTGTACGGCCTGATCTAAATCCAAACTGTTTGCAATGGTTATCCGTAGACGATACCTGTAGTTATTTCAAACGCAAAACAAGTGACGTGCATGACACAGTCACAGACCATAGATCAGGCCCAATCGGAACTGCTTCGTCCAATTCCGCGAAATTCCGTCGAATCAGACCTCGGATGTACATCGAGGATCTACTTTGATAACGCGGGTGATAACATGACGCTGACGTTATATAACGTGACGCTGACGTCAAGAAACCATGTTTTCGCAATAACAAGTGTGATTGCAGCAAAACGGCTTAAATGAATTTTTGTTCAATAAAATATCGCTATAGCGATATTTATTACAAAAAAACATAATCTTCATTTATTCTGCTGATTAAACACTGATAGAGCTGAACCATCATACTACAGAACTAATTTTCCATACGCCAGTTACGGCTAACAAAATGGAGCTTTTTGGTACATAGTACTATGCGTAATGCGCTTTACATACACCCGAGCCATGATTCGATTCTGGAATTGTGGCGGACACTCCCGATTGAGATCAGGCCATGGCATCATAAAGAAGAGACACATAATACAGACAGTCATACGAGTAGTGAGCAACCAGCTATATTCTTACCCAACAGTAGTCTGGTTCCCTCCCCTAGATCTACCCATCTAGGGTCAGGTAACGTGTACTTAATTACAAGTAGAGAATCCTACTCATGCGACTGCGCATGCTCCCGAAAAGATTTTTCAACACAAACTTCAGATTTTTTCAGTTGCTATAATTTGATAATCAAGTAAAAGATAAAAAATATAAACTCCCAGGACAAAATAAACTTAATAAAACGGCTTGTTTAAAAAATGCACTTTATGTCAAGGGTATTTTCCAATACCACGTCACTCATGACGTCAGTGTGTATGCTATACGTAGGCGTAATGGCGGCTAGTAGTTACCTGTCTTAAGGTTGCAGTCCACAGTTTCGCAGGATTGGCCCTGGGGAAAAATTTAAATATCAAGGGGTAGGGCTGTATGTCAGTCTGTAAAATGTTTTTTCTAAATTTAATGAAGAAATGTTGGCTTGCATCTGGCAGAGTCTTAGCCAGCAGTGAGAAAAATGCATTATGTCAGTGTCACTTGACCTTACTGTGTCTGTTTGGAGGAAAGTACGAAACTCTTGAATTTTGACTGGTTGTCCATTTTTGCCTTATTGATATTGGTGCATTAAGGTAGCAGAGATGTGCTAAAAAATCAAAACGGTTTATGTATGATGAAATGCTGATATACTCATTTCTCTCGAGTGTGTCTACAGACAAATTGTCTTATTTCATGCTTTGTGTTTGTTTTTTGTGAGTTATAAACTTTTGAAAAGGTGTCTTTTAGGCTTAAAATGGGCCATTTTCATATGGGGTGGGGCTTTGTTTACATGCATGAAACACCAAAGTATGTTCTTATAAATAACTTTTATTTTCATAAAGTCATTGTGATGCATGTCTGGAGTGTTTCCAACATGCTTCTGACTATCCATATACCATTGCATTGAAATAATGGTACTTTCTTGTCGGACGGCCAGGTAGAGCCTAAAATGGACGAAAAAAACTGTGTAATGCAACCTTAAGGTTATAATGGATTTTCAAGTTGTTTTTAATTTTGAAAAGAACATTCAGAAATTCAAATTAGACATGTTCTGGACAAATCTTAATCAAAATAAGTGTCATTTGTAAATATTTGATGATATTTATCAAGATTTAAAAAAAACATGTATATTTTTAATGAAGGGAGATAACTGTAAGTGTCAATATTTTGAGAGAGTGTTGTTCGCAGTTTTAGTGCTACAAAACTGATTTAATCTGTATTTTTGGTAGGGTAAGTAGCTAAATAAGGATTTAAAGGCATTTTGCTCAATCTTGACTCTAATTTGGCTCTTACTTTTAATTTACAGACCATAATCGGCCCATTTTCTCCATTCTGAAGACACTGCAGGCATGGCCTTAGTTTTCAGCTCAGTTTTGACCGAATCTGAGATACTTTATTGTCGGCGCCTGCTGCTGAGACATACGAATAAAGTAAATTTTTGTAACATTTGGGTCGGCACCAAAGATAAAGATGGCTACGGAGTTGTCCGCATCCAGTTCAGGGGATCGCGTGTCAAACTAAAAACACATCGATTGAGTTTTTACATTGAAAATAATTTCCCTTCTATGGTTGGAAAGCATGTGTCACATCTATGCCATAATAAGGCTTGCTCGAAAACCAGTCATCTATCATTAGAGACTGCAGCCATAAACAATAAAAGAAAGCAATGTCTTCAGAATGGAGAGTGTGTTGGCCATTATGGGTTCAAGAGGTGCATCCTGAGGTATATGATATTTTTAGTTATATGTTAATGTTTATTCCATATGCATGCTCATGAGAGACACTGGGTTGTGCGTTTGCATACAAGGAGTTGTCTCTCATTTTTCGACAGCTCCTGCGTTGTCGTGAAAAATAGCGGGACATTTTGTACTGCTTTGACTGTTTTCTTGCTGTGTGGTATCTAAAATTGGAGTCTATTTTGAGCATCTGTTTGAATATGGGGTCAGTTATTTTGTATTTAATTCCCAGTGAAGATGCAATTAATAATGAAGATTTCCCATTTCCTAAAGTTGATGAATGAACAGCTGAGTGACACAGGCCTGTAAAATTCCGGCTCCATATTGTGCTTTTTGGTGCATATGTAAAACTCTGTGATTTAAACTTTCGGATCTGTTTGTGTTTGAAAGTCGAGAAATTTTTTCAAGGTTTGTTGTCGAGAAATCTTCTTGTAGCATTTTTGTCAGACGAAGCATGTCAGTGTTATTGAGTTCAATATGTTTACCATAAGGCAAGAAGCTTGTGTTGTATGATTCTAAATGAGCAGTGCAAACCATTGATATTTGCATACAGCTTCCATGTTTGCCAGAAAAACAAGGCAATATGTTAGCAATTGCATCTTCACTGTGCTTGATAAAGCTGGAGCATGAAGGAAAGTGAGCTTTTATTCTAACTAGTTCCAAGCGTACACGAGCACGTATGGCACTCGAAAGTCTATTTAGGTACACCTCTTTGTCCAGTCCGGACAGTTTAGTAGTGAGGCGTATATTTTTTAGATGTTTCTGTAAGTTACGAAGTTTATGGACGAAGCATTTGTAATGACGAATAACTTTTTTCTGTTTTGATGCAAAATCACGTATGCTTTTTTCAATTTGTGTGCTTGCATCAGAAGTAACAGACTGAACTTCAACTTTGCCTTCCATATGTATGCTTTCTAATTTTTTTTGCACCAGCTTTGATTCACTGGAGGAAATGGTTTCAGCAGTACCAAAATTCTGTTTACAGTTTCTATTTCTATGGTTGCAGTTTCTTTTTGAACAATGTTTATTTGCCGTCTGCATTGCCAGAACCAATTTTTTACAAGTGTCCTGCTCTATCATCGGGCTAAATGATTGAGTAGCTGCCTCGACCCCAGATTGGGGGCGGTTATTGTATGCAGCATCAGTTTCTACATTTACTTTGGCTTGGTACCCAGCCATTGTAGAGACCTGTCTGACATATTCCTGATTTGCAGCCATACTTTTGGTATTCATTTCTATCACATGGTCAGCTACCTTGTTTAGCTTCCTTTGCAGTCCACTAAAAGCTGGTGGCTGAACATTGATGCAACTGAGTAGGAATCGAACATCATTTAAACCCATTTTCGACTTCAGAACAGGAATCACCAGAGCATCATTTAAGCTACCTGCCTCAGGCCCTCTTGGTTTTTTAATTGTAGTGAACAGCCTACATTGTGGTGATATAAATTTACATGTGCTACACTCTACGGTAGCTGTAATGCATAAGCCCTGCCTTTTTTCAATTTTGACTTCAGGTGCTGGCTGATCACAGTTATGCATTGAGCCACGTAGCAGCTCATTTAGAGTACCAAGATTGACAATGATATTCTCTTCTGAGCTGCTTGTTGCACATGTTTCAATAATATTTTTGTCTGTATTTTTATTTTTAGGACGTAACTTACTCAGGATTGTCAGTGTGCTTGACCCGCCTGTGTTTGCAGCTTGCATTTGAAGTGCATCAGAGTACTCATCTACAGTGGGACGTACTATTGGACATATCTCTGGTCTGGAGCTCCGGCTGCAGTTTTGATTTCCACCACCACTTTGACTAACAGTTGGAACAGTTTCGGGATTTGCACTTTTCCGTAGATATCCAAATGAATTGCCACCCTTAAATTGGGTCAGTTTTCTCTTCTTGTTGCACTTGAAACTGTGTTTCCTTCTTGAAGACATTGTGCCCACACAAAGATAATCACTTTTAAATTTCCAAAATAATCAAGTAAAATCTTGAATAATCCAGAAGAAGAAAAGAAAAAAAAAATATATAGCTATATCCTATATTGCTACAGAACAAAAGACAAGTACACTCTCCAAGAAAGCATTCCTCTCTGGTCTGAATCTTAAAAAAAACAGCCTATTTGAAGATAGCATTTCTATAAAAAAAATACTCTGGTCAAAAAAGAATGGATCTTTCATGACAGGCAAAGAGCAGAGATCTTGAAAATATTGTTTCGAGATGTTTGCTCATTGCTCGATAAGAATATTTACATCTTTTTCAAAAATTATTTACATCTTTCATGCAATTTTCAAGGGGATTCAGCTTGACGGCGGCCGTCAGACATCATCAGGAAATCTGTTGTGATGTCCGAGACCATGTCCACGCAGCCAAATTTGTCAAAAAGCAATTTTCCAGTTTTCAGCATTTACGTACGAGCATAGTGGGAAACAGTGCGGGTCCTGATCAGCTGTTTTTACCAAAGCCAGCTGATCTGGATCTACAATGTTTTCTAAATGGGTTGTAATTTCATATAAACCCATTCAGCATGGTAATGGTTAAGATTAAGTGCCTTTAATTTCTTCCTATTCCATTATGTCAGTCTATTTCTCATAGCAAATTTTCAAATGTACGAATAGGGTTTGGGCTGCTTGGACATGATTTACACAGTAAATTTGGAGTAAGCTGTACCCCTTGTGTTGTGAAAACAATGTCTTTAAGAGCTAACTTAAACAATTAAACAAAGCCCAGCCTGTGCAGAGCAAAGGCTGGCCATGTTTTTTTATTGTTAAGTGCTAGGCAGAGCCCTTCATCTTCATCTCTATTTTTTTTCAAATATTTTTTTTTTTTTTGAAAGGAAGGCACGGAAAAGACTTCTTCAAGCCTTATCTGTACCTTCCGTGTCCGTACTTTTTTTAAAAAAAAATCAGTCTGATCTAGGGCTCTTACAGTTGAAAGACACTTTTTCATGAAACTGCCCTTGTTCTGCTTTGCCACATTAATATTGTCATTAGCTGTGATAATATAGACATAAACACTGCTGGACAATCTCAGTGTAGTGAGTTCCTAGGAACTTTTGATCTTTTCTCTAACTTATCATGCCAGCTAGAGATAGCATGATTAAGGACACATGGCCACAAGTGTAGACTCTAATGTTCAGCCTGCACCTCTTAACAGTCTACTCTGGTCTAAAAATTTGTTTGTAAATGAGTGACCGCTCAAAATAGCAGACTGGGTCTGTTCGGCCATGGTATGGGCCCTTTTTGCCCTGACTGGCTCAACTGTGATTGTTCTATTCAGTTCTGTGCATATACAGTTGCACCAAAAGTCTGTTTTGAAGCAATATACTTCCTCTGTACTATCATCTGATGAAGAGTACTTCAAAAACTTCAAAAATATAGAGATTATGACTCTTGAGAAATTCAGGTACATTTATAGAAATTTGGATTATCTCCCTTATAGGAGAAGTGTCTTAAAATCTATCAACTGAGACAGCAAGTGCATTTGGTGGCATCGCAGAATGGCAGTAATTGTATTTGTGATTAAAGTGAACCAATATAACATGGTTCTCACTGTTTTATCACCTTCAAAGAGCCAAAATGTGTTCAAAAAAACTTTTTTTAGGCAAAAAGTGCCCTTTTTTTCAGGACTGGCACTTTAAAAAGAATAAATGACAGTCTGCAAAGTGGGCATAAGAGACCACAAATTTATTACTATTATATTTCTATCATTTAAATAACTATCATGGCTCTTAAAATGGTAATTTAATAGATTTAGACTGGTACCCGTCTGTTCTAAAATGTTCACAATTTTGACCGAGGCCCGAGGTCAGGAATTTCAATTTTATTGATGCTCTGAATTGGCCCGAGGATGCATTTTGAAGCAAATATTCTCTATTGCCTTACTAAACAGAAGGATTGGAAGAAGGGAGTTAGTGTTTGGATTCATTTAGTCCGATTCGGCGCTTTCTTAAGGTTGCAGTCCACAGTTTCGCAGGATTGGCCCTGGGGAAAAATTTAAATATCAAGGGGTAGGGCTGTATGTCAGTCTGTAAAATGTTTTTTCTAAATTTAATGAAGAAATGTTGGCTTGCATCTGGCAGAGTCTTAGCCAGCAGTGAGAAAAATGCATTATGTCAGTGTCACTTGACCTTACTGTGTCTGTTTGGAGGAAAGTACGAAACTCTTGAATTTTGACTGGTTGTCCATTTTTGCCTTATTGATATTGGTGCATTAAGGTAGCAGAGATGTGCTAAAAAATCAAAACGGTTTATGTATGATGAAATGCTGATATACTCATTTCTCTCGAGTGTGTCTACAGACAAATTGTCTTATTTCATGCTTTGTGTTTGTTTTTTGTGAGTTATAAACTTTTGAAAAGGTGTCTTTTAGGCTTAAAATGGGCCATTTTCATATGGGGTGGGGCTTTGTTTACATGCATGAAACACCAAAGTATGTTCTTATAAATAACTTTTATTTTCATAAAGTCATTGTGATGCATGTCTGGAGTGTTTCCAACATGCTTCTGACTATCCATATACCATTGCATTGAAATAATGGTACTTTCTTGTCGGACGGCCAGGTAGAGCCTAAAATGGACGAAAAAAACTGTGTAATGCAACCTTAAGGTTATAATGGATTTTCAAGTTGTTTTTAATTTTGAAAAGAACATTCAGAAATTCAAATTAGACATGTTCTGGACAAATCTTAATCAAAATAAGTGTCATTTGTAAATATTTGATGATATTTATCAAGATTTAAAAAAAACATGTATATTTTTAATGAAGGGAGATAACTGTAAGTGTCAATATTTTGAGAGAGTGTTGTTCGCAGTTTTAGTGCTACAAAACTGATTTAATCTGTATTTTTGGTAGGGTAAGTAGCTAAATAAGGATTTAAAGGCATTTTGCTCAATCTTGACTCTAATTTGGCTCTTACTTTTAATTTACAGACCATAATCGGCCCATTTTCTCCATTCTGAAGACACTGCAGGCATGGCCTTAGTTTTCAGCTCAGTTTTGACCGAATCTGAGATACTTTATTGTCGGCGCCTGCTGCTGAGACATACGAATAAAGTAAATTTTTGTAACATTTGGGTCGGCACCAAAGATAAAGATGGCTACGGAGTTGTCCGCATCCAGTTCAGGGGATCGCGTGTCAAACTAAAAACACATCGATTGAGTTTTTACATTGAAAATAATTTCCCTTCTATGGTTGGAAAGCATGTGTCACATCTATGCCATAATAAGGCTTGCTCGAAAACCAGTCATCTATCATTAGAGACTGCAGCCATAAACAATAAAAGAAAGCAATGTCTTCGGAATGGAGAGTGTGTTGGCCATTATGGGTTCAAGAGGTGCATCCTGAGGTATATGATATTTTTAGTTATATGTTAATGTTTATTCCATATGCATGCTCATGAGAGACACTGGGTTGTGCGTTTGCATACAAGGAGTTGTCTCTCATTTTTCGACAGCTCCTGCGTTGTCGTGAAAAATAGCGGGACATTTTGTACTGCTTTGACTGTTTTCTTGCTGTGTGGTATCTAAAATTGGAGTCTATTTTGAGCATCTGTTTGAATATGGGGTCAGTTATTTTGTATTTAATTCCCAGTGAAGATGCAATTAATAATGAAGATTTCCCATTTCCTAAAGTTGATGAATGAACAGCTGAGTGACACAGGCCTGTAAAATTCCGGCTCCATATTGTGCTTTTTGGTGCATATGTAAAACTCTGTGATTTAAACTTTCGGATCTGTTTGTGTTTGAAAGTCGAGAAATTTTTTCAAGGTTTGTTGTCGAGAAATCTTCTTGTAGCATTTTTGTCAGACGAAGCATGTCAGTGTTATTGAGTTCAATATGTTTACCATAAGGCAAGAAGCTTGTGTTGTATGATTCTAAATGAGCAGTGCAAACCATTGATATTTGCATACAGCTTCCATGTTTGCCAGAAAAACAAGGCAATATGTTAGCAATTGCATCTTCACTGTGCTTGATAAAGCTGGAGCATGAAGGAAAGTGAGCTTTTATTCTAACTAGTTCCAAGCGTACACGAGCACGTATGGCACTCGAAAGTCTATTTAGGTACACCTCTTTGTCCAGTCCGGACAGTTTAGTAGTGAGGCGTATATTTTTTAGATGTTTCTGTAAGTTACGAAGTTTATGGACGAAGCATTTGTAATGACGAATAACTTTTTTCTGTTTTGATGCAAAATCACGTATGCTTTTTTCAATTTGTGTGCTTGCATCAGAAGTAACAGACTGAACTTCAACTTTGCCTTCCATATGTATGCTTTCTAAATTTTTTTGCACCAGCTTTGATTCACTGGAGGAAATGGTTTCAGCAGTACCAAAATTCTGTTTACAGTTTCTATTTCTATGGTTGCAGTTTCTTTTTGAACAATGTTTATTTGCCGTCTGCATTGCCAGAACCAATTTTTTACAAGTGTCCTGCTCTATCATCGGGCTAAATGATTGAGTAGCTGCCTCGACCCCAGATTGGGGGCGGTTATTGTATGCAGCATCAGTTTCTACATTTACTTTGGCTTGGTACCCAGCCATTGTAGAGACCTGTCTGACATATTCCTGATTTGCAGCCATACTTTTGGTATTCATTTCTATCACATGGTCAGCTACCTTGTTTAGCTTCCTTTGCAGTCCACTAAAAGCTGGTGGCTGAACATTGATGCAACTGAGTAGGAATCGAATATCATTTAAACCCATTTTCGACTTCAGAACAGGAATCACTAGAGCATCATTTAAGCTACCTGCCTCAGGCCCTCTTGGTTTTTTAATTGTAGTGAACAGCCTACATTGTGGTGATATAAATTTACATGTGCTACACTCTACGGTAGCTGTAATGCATAAGCCCTGCCTTTTTTCAATTTTGACTTCAGGTGCTGGCTGATCACAGTTATGCATTGAGCCACGTAGCAGCTCATTTAGAGTACCAAGATTGACAATGATATTCTCTTCTGAGCTGCTTGTTGCACATGTTTCAATAATTTTTTTGTCTGTATTTTTATTTTTAGGACGTAACTTACTCAGGATTGTCAGTGTGCTTGACCCGCCTGTGTTTGCAGCTTGCATTTGAAGTGCATCAGAGTACTCATCTACAGTGGGACGTACTATTGGACATATCTCTGGTCTGGAGCTCCGGCTGCAGTTTTGATTTCCACCACCACTTTGACTAACAGTTGGAACAGTTTCGGGATTTGCACTTTTCCGTAGATATCCAAATGAATTGCCAGCCTTAAATTGGGTCAGTTTTCTCTTCTTGTTGCACTTGAAACTGTGTTTCCTTCTTGAAGACATTGTGCCCACACAAAGATAATCACTTTTAAATTTCCAAAATAATCAAGTAAAATCTTGAATAATCCAGAAGAAGAAAAGAAAAAAAAATATATAGCTATATCCTATATTGCTACAGAACAAAAGACAAGTACACTCTCCAAGAAAGCATTCCTCTCTGGTCTGAATCTTAAAAAAAACAGCCTATTTGAAGATAGCATTTCTATAAAAAAAATACTCTGGTCAAAAAAGAATGGATCTTTCATGACAGGCAAAGAGCAGAGATCTTGAAAATATTGTTTCGAGATGTTTGCTCATTGCTCGATAAGAATATTTACATCTTTTTCAAAAATTATTTACATCTTTCATGCAATTTTCAAGGGGATTCAGCTTGACGGCGGCCGTCCGACATCATCAGGAAATCTGTTGTGATGTCCGAGACCATGTCCACGCAGCCAAATTTGTCAAAAAGCAATTTTCCAGTTTTCAGCATTTACGTACGAGCATAGTGGGAAACAGTGCGGGTCCTGATCAGCTGTTTTTACCAAAGCCAGCTGATCTGGATCTACAATGTTTTCTAAATGGGTTGTAATTTCATATAAACCCATTCAGCATGGTAATGGTTAAGATTAAGTGCCTTTAATTTCTTCCTATTCCATTATGTCAGTCTATTTCTCATAGCAAATTTTCAAATGTAGGAATAGGGTTTGGGCTGCTTGGACATGATTTACACAGTAAATTTGGAGTAAGCTGTACCCCTTGTGTTGTGAAAACAATGTCTTTAAGAGCTAACTTAAACAATTAAACAAAGCCCAGCCTGTGCAGAGCAAAGGCTGGCCATGTTTTTTTATTGTTAAGTGCTAGGCAGAGCCCTTCATCTTCATCTCTATTTTTTTTTCAAATATTTTTTTTTTTTTGAAAGGAAGGCACGGAAAAGACTTCTTCAAGCCTTATCTGTACCTTCCGTGTCCGTACTTTTTTTTAAAAAAAATCAGTCTGATCTAGGGCTCTTACAGTTGAAAGACACTTTTTCATGAAACTGCCCTTGTTCTGCTTTGCCACATTAATATTGTCATTAGCTGTGATAATATAGACATAAACACTGCTGGACAATCTCAGTGTAGTGAGTTCCTAGGAACTTTTGATCTTTTCTCTAACTTATCATGCCAGCTAGAGATAGCATGATTAAGGACACATGGCCACAAGTGTAGACTCTAATGTTCAGCCTGCACCTCTTAACAGTCTACTCTGGTCTAAAAATTTGTTTGTAAATGAGTGACCGCTCAAAATAGCAGCCTGGGTCTGTTCGGCCATGGTATGGGCCCTTTTTGCCCTGACTGGCTCAACTGTGATTGTTCTATTCAGTTCTGTGCATATACAGTTGCACCAAAAGTCTGTTTTGAAGCAATATACTTCCTCTGTACTATCATCTGATGAAGAGTACTTCAAAAACTTCAAAAATATAGAGATTATGACTCTTGAGAAATTCAGGTACATTTATAGAAATTTGGATTATCTCCCTTATAGGAGAAGTGTCTTAAAATCTATCAACTGAGACAGCAAGTGCATTTGGTGGCATCGCAGAATGGCAGTAATTGTATTTGTGATTAAAGTGAACCAATATAACATGGTTCTCACTGTTTTATCACCTTCAAAGAGCCAAAATGTGTTCAAAAAAATTTTTTTTAGGCAAAAAGTGCCCTTTTTTCAGGACTGGCACTTTAAAAAGAATAAATGACAGTCTGCAAAGTGGGCATAAGAGACCACAAATTTATTACTATTATATTTCTATCATTTAAATAACTATCATGGCTCTTAAAATGGTAATTTAATAGATTTAGACTGGTACCCGTCTGTTCTAAAATGTTCACAATTTTGACCGAGGCCCGAGGTCAGGAATTTCAATTTTATTGATGCTCTGAATTGGCCCGAGGATGCATTTTGAAGCAAATATTCTCTATTGCCTTACTAAACAGAAGGATTGGAAGAAGGGAGTTAGTGTTTGGATTCATTTAGTCCGATTCGGTGCTTTCTTAAGGTTGCAGTCCACAGTTTCGCAGGATTGGCCCTGGGGAAAAATTTAAATATCAAGGGGTAGGGCTGTATGTCAGTCTGTAAAATGTTTTTTCTAAATTTAATGAAGAAATGTTGGCTTGCATCTGGCAGAATCTTAGCCAGCAGTGAGAAAAATGCATTATGTCAGTGTCACTTGACCTTACTGTGTCTGTTTGGAGGAAAGTACGAAACTCTTGAATTTTGACTGGTTGTCCATTTTTGCCTTATTGATATTGGTGCATTAAGGTAGCAGAGATGTGCTAAAAAATCAAAACGGTTTATGTATGATGAAATGCTGATATACTCATTTCTCTCGAGTGTGTCTACAGACAAATTGTCTTATTTCATGCTTTGTGTTTGTTTTTTGTGAGTTATAAACTTTTGAAAAGGTGTCTTTTAGGCTTAAAATGGGCCATTTTCATATGGGGTGGGGCTTTGTTTACATGCATGAAACACCAAAGTATGTTCTTATAAATAACTTTTATTTTCATAAAGTCATTGTGATGCATGTCTGGAGTGTTTCCAACATGCTTCTGACTATCCATATACCATTGCATTGAAATAATGGTACTTTCTTGTCGGACGGCCAGGTAGAGCCTAAAATGGACGAAAAAAACTGTGTAATGCAACCTTAATATGCTGACAAGCTATTAAAGGGAGAGAACCAGTCTAACCCAACAGCGCACTACGAACTTCCGTTAAAACGGATCATACTAAATACCGCAGGTTTCGGCTGGCTCAAATTTTTCTTGCGACTCATTGGCACGCAGTTGGCATTAATCTATAATTGCTGACAAAGTATCCCAAATAAGGGTATCCGATATAAGTAGGTACCTATACTGGTTTAGGGGTCGGGCGCTTCATGCGCGCTCTATATGCCTGATGGCATGGGCTGCACTGCGCCGACATTATAACCGAAATAGCAGTAGGTTGAGGGGTCAGATTATCAGTTGCAGGCACTGACGTACTGGTGTAAAAGTGCTAATGAAGTATCATGTGATAATCTGTGATAATACGCGGTAAGGGTAGGACCAGCTGAAAAAAGTTAGCCCCCAGTTCCGCACCCCAACTCTACCAATAAATAAGTGCCATTTTTAATGTGTGCAAAAAACTGTGGTGCATTAAGCAGGGCGTGCATGGTACACCAAAGAGAGTTCAGTGTAATTCCTTTTTGCAAGTCAGTTTTTAATGTCGGTCCCACATATGACATGTATCGACTAAACTGGAAATGCGATGTGTACAAAGCAGGCAATGTCTGATCCAAATATGATTGACATGTACAGGCTTTTAATATATGACTGAAGATATAATGGAGTTATATGCCGTTTTATTGTACTTAATATGTTCGGAGAGCTGAAGAAGAATATGTATCGTGATCGAGAAAGAAAATAAGAATTTATAATGAGTGTGAGGGTAGGATAGAAAAATCCGTCCCGAGGGTCGCCGTTTGGCATCACGAGTGATGCCAAACGGCGACCCTCGGGACGGGATAGAAAAATCCGTCCCGAGGGTCGCCGTTTGGCATCACGAGTGATGCCAAACGGCGACCCTCGGGACGGATTTTTCTATCCTACCCTCTCACGAATAATGGATTATTTTTCTTGCTCAACGCTGTTTTTATTTATTTATTTATTAATTAATTTATTTATTTCAAAATAGGCTTTCAGAAGTCCCTGAATACGCTTAGATGCAATTTCACATGATGAGGTTACTTGACGTCCTGGGTAAAATAGCATGGGTAAGATAAGATTTTCTATCCCATGGTAAAATCTCAGATGTCCTTATCCGGTGTGTAAGTTAACCGTTTCCTACCCTTTCCCAAACCTTTAGAAACTTTCGGGTTACTTGACTCAATGCTGAGGAAGGACCTTGGAAACTCATAGCACAAAGAACAGCACATACAGTTTATAGAGCACTCTTTGTCACATTTTATACAGGGATCATAACAATTTTTGCTGTATAATGCCCCATGTTTTCGGTTAGTGAACAACGTAGAAAGTGATTAGAAGCATAATCTACCAACCTTGCGGTACCAAAATAAACAATCTTGCAGTTTACAAATGTGTTTTCCCATCCTTACCAATTGGTCGAGTCTATTTCCAATTTTAGGGTTGTTGGGTGGTATATTTTATTTCTATTCAAATTTCAAAAGAAACTTCTGTAAGCAAACAGTGGAATACCTGATCAGATGACGTGTTTTGCGACGTCCGAATGGTTTTGCACTGTTTGACGATGTCCCAAAAACGCTAGTCTTATGTGGGTTTACTATCTTCCTTGCGGTGCCTTGTGTCACCTTGCGGTGTTCAGTACGACCGAAAGTACAAAGTTTTGCGAACAGTTTTTTTTTATCAGTCTTCAAACTTTTTACAGAGGGGGAGAGATCGTTTAAAGATTCCATACGGTGAGCCAGTATCCCTTAGAAAACACGTTTTCGGAAAGCTAAGTGGACCACCATTAGTCCGCCAGCGAAGCGCTACCCATACATGCTCGTCGTGTTTCACTGGCGAGCCACTGAATGTTGGCTCGGGTAGCTTTGTAATACTCAAGGACACGGAGTTTTGAGATTTTCCAGGGCTGGGGGCGGGGTGATTGGACCCATGATTACCAAATGCATGTATTATTTTTCTTTAAATTAAGATGATGTGTGTATCTATATTTTACTTCTGTCGCCTCGTATTTACTGTAGCTTAATCCATTGAACCGATCGGAACTTCCCACTCTAATGAATTGGATCAGTCCATTACCGTTTTTAGGGTGGTTTGGTAATATATATCGTTTACTCAAATTTTGTTAGATCATTTGTAGATAAACGGTGAAGAAGCTGGTCAGACATCGCTTGCTGAGGTGTCTGGTCTGGTTCTGCACAATTTACCTTTGTCCCATGCAAAGGATGTGGTCTTATATGGGCTAACATCTTTTCATTTGTATTAAGTTGCTAATGTTTAATTATTTCATTAATTTCTTGGACACCTCGCCTCCATTTTGCAAGCGGGTGTTATGCATGTGCATTGAAACATTGTTTTATACGTGTGTATCTTTTTTTCTAATAATGTTGAGCTTTATGTCCCTTGCAGAACTCCTCAGTTTTAATAGACACGCCTAACCTCAACCTATAACATGGGTCCATTGAAACTCTGTGTTACTCTATCACATAAGAAACGCCGCTTACCACTGCTTACCCGATGTGACCTATTTTCAGAACAGAAGTTTAATGCATTAAGTCATTGAAGCAGACTGACGAGCTGACGGACGGACAATAACTGTTCTAATGCACTCCCTTTTGTAACGCGATATCTGATTGGATAATGTCAAAAATTTGCGACAGTATATCCTGCGATATACTGTAGGAAATAGTTTGACGTCATTAATCACGTCACCTTTCGTTCGATGACGTGTGGCTTTATGCGGCTTGCAACGCTCCCATTTGAGCTCAAACTACAAAAGTGCATTAGAATGGGGATAACCATATTCAAAAGTTTCATTTGGGGAGGTATATCGTCGGATATACGTTCGGAAATCACGTTTTACGGCTCCGCTCGCGCGTCACCGTAAAACTAAATTTCCGACCGTATATCCGACGATATACCTCCTCAAATGAAAATTTTGAATACAGTTATTCCCTAATTAGCATTCAGAAGTCATTAAAGGTTTATACATACTATTTGAATTTCAACAAGCTTAAACAACATATGTTCCCGAAACTATGAATATTGAATAGTTTGCTTCTATAGGCCATGCGCTACTAAAGATTTTGCTCCCCCAGGGGGAATTTGTAGACTTTGTTTTTCTTAAACATTTTGGCTATCTGGTCGTGGAGGTGTTTGGCTACTACAGCGTGTTGAATACGTCACTCCTCTTTTTTACACAAAAATATGAAATTAAGGCTGTTAAAGTGGTACTTTAACTATTCAAATTGGCTAAACAGTCATGTAATATGTAAGAACAGGTAATTTACTGCAGATACTGATGTTTGTTCGAGTGAATAAGGCCAATTATGGTGTCATTTACGTTACGTGTAAAAGTACACTCTATAAAAGCATTGATATTTTGTTACATAGTTTCATGTCATAAACTACTCAATGATTATATTTGATAAAATAGCAAGACAATTAACTGACCATTTCAAAACTGCATAAAGCTTGCTCCTATCACAAAAACTACAGGAGAAATTAGCTGTTGAATATGACAACCACTAAGGAAACATTATGTTAGGTAAGAATATTTTCACTTAAAACACAGCATGTAATCATATCTGTAAGCTTTTAAACTCCATATATGAGCATTATATTGCATTATATTGAGAAACAAAAAAGAAAGGGGATATTAAATACTGTTTCTGGTGTAAAGTATCATTTTTGTTTCTTTGGCAATATGTAACGTATGTTACAAACGTTAATGCTTTCTATATTGCTTAATTTCCTTAATCATATGATGTCGCGTCTGGGAGTGAAAAAACGCCATGCATTAAAATCGATAAACCACTAATGACGCTTTTAACGTCACGCATATGGCAAAACCCTAACGTTTTTACGCCAAAAATATGAATTCAAAATAATTTAAATGTCATATGATAAATAGAATCTAACATTCGTGCTCCAGTATTATTGAATTTATTAAACTCATTGCGAAAAAGAGATAAAATGCTCGGCAAGCCTCGCATTTTATCTCTTTTCCTCAACTCGTTTAATGAATTCAATAAAACATGTGCACTCATGTAAGATCCTCTATCAACTCCCTAAATGATACATCATATGGCATTTTAATAAATTTAAGAACTGATTTTTGTGTTAAATAGCCATTAAGATACTAATTTGTCCACGCTATAAATTATTAGTTCTTTTAAGGAGACTATATATCTTGGATCAATTAATTGCTCATGCTGATGCAGTCGAGCTTGCCATATTAATTCTGGTCTGGGTCTGCATCTATATATCCATACGTTGTGAATGCAGAAAGCAAAGGCTCTTGTAAGTCTGCACATTTAAAAGACTACACTGAGTCCTCATTTCTGACCAAACACTGCAATGAGTGCTAGTACCAAAGCGAATGTCGTGGCTTATTTGATTTATTCTTTGTTACTAGTTATAATCTATTTAGCTTGATTTGAAATACCAAAATGATTAATAGGATGCAACTTTAGCTGTAACCTTTTTGAAAACAGAATTCATATCAATGATCATGTTCCCATGTGGCTTTCTTGGTGTCGAATTTAATATATATAATAAAATTACACTGTTAAACTATATGTAAGACTTATTGACAGAACTAATTTAAAATAGATAATCCCAATGAATAGTTAAGGTCCTTTCAATTAGTCATGTCTACAATATGGTCTAGGGACCAAATCTCAAATTTTTAGTTTTGTTGTCCCCCAGGAAGAAAAAACTTGGTTAAAAGTTTAAGCCAGGGGCTTGTTTTGGGGCCTTAGAAACCCATGTTTTACCATTTTTTCTGTAGTAAATTTTCTGTAAATGGTCTGTAGTCAACGTTGCCATACTAATATTGTAACAAGTAGTAAACAAAAAACAAGACTAATAAGATATTTTAAAAAGTATTTGAACTTTAAATGTTTAATCTAGTCATAAACATCGATTGCATAATGGATTAATAGATTGCATATAAGAATGAACCATGTTCTCCAACCACAGGAAGAAACTTTTTGTTACTATTTTCAGTCAGTGACATGTCGTGCAGTCTTAGAAACCAATGTTTTACGGAGGTTTCTTTGACGAGTCTTCTGTAAATGGCCTGTGGCCAACACTACTCTACCAACTTTAAAAAAAGGCGACAAAACTACACGACTAATGGGATATTTTCCAATAGTGTTTATGGAATTATTTGAGCTTTACATGTTTGAGTTAGACATAAACATTAATTACAGACATCTGTGGGATGTATTTCTGCTCGTCAGAGTTACTTATTTACGTTTTATACGAAATTGCATATAATGATTTTATAGATTGCATATTAGATTAAACCATGTACCCCAGCCTTTGATACAAATGTATGCGATAAAGATCTCTTTTCTAATGATGGATTTCCATTTTCACACATTGAAGCTATTTAAAGCTAGTAACTGGCGATAGAGATAGTAAAATAAATAATTCAAGTAAGTAAGTATGCTTATTAGTACGTTATATCTACTGGCATTCACATTTTCGATCTAACCTGATTTACATTGCATTGACATGTACAATGTCTTCTTTCATCTCTGTCACAGTGAAATCAAATGATAATTGTATAAACAAAGTCAACAATTGTGGAAGGTTTGTCGATGCTAATATATAAATAAGATAACGTAGGTAACAACATTGTCCCTTTCATAAATAAAAATATGCTTAAATGTGGAATTTAAATTCATTTTTTCCTTAGCCTGACGAAATAACATGACAACAAGGTTTTATGCGAGTCTACTCTTTTTTTATAACTTCAATTATAGTCAAATTATTCTAAATACACACTAAAATAAGAAAGTTTTGTAATTTTGATTTATTCTGTTACTTTGGTAAGACAGTATGCAGATAATATTTGACCAAAGGTTTATAACAATACAATAATATCTACATCACGGTTCAAATATTCGACTGAATGTTATATTAAGTTTCCTGCTGCCACAACGTATAATAGGCCTGTAAACTACGCTAACGTATAAACAGGATAGACAATCGGTAGGCCAGTACAAGTTACATGTTAATAAGCCTATTTAAATATTTATTTTACTACAGTTAAAAGTTACAAACAGCTTTAAATATGTACAAATGGAAATTTACAATGATAATAGAGATCTGCATTATACAATTAAGGTTGGTGTACACGTTTTATTTTAATATGCAATTAAAAAGTCGTTATTCTGCAATTTTGTATAAAACGTATCATACGTAACGCTTATGAGCAGAAACATATCTCACAGATGTCTGCAATTAATGTATGTCTAAGTCAAACATTTAACGCTCAAGTTAGTTCATTGATAGTATTTGAAATCATCTTATTGGGTAAGTGTGTCTTGGTTGGTCATTTGGTGACAACGGCTCTTAACAAGGTTATTCAATGATGTTTACATGCTATGCACGCAGCTGTCATTCACCATATTGGAACAGCTGATAGATTGAGTGTACACCCAGTTTTTCATGAGTTAATTATAGGTTATGCCTCATGTTTGGAGAAATTACATCACGAAAGATGTATCTTATACAAATTTACAAGCATATTCAATTGGTTGAATATTTCTGATTTGATTGATAAAAAAAAAAAATTTAGTCTGGAAGTTCGCCATCCTTACACATAATGGCTTTGTTTTTAATTATGTCAGTTTGCTGCAACAGTGATTCGTTGCATTTGAGGTTGGCTTTTAGATTACAGTTATATATTACATGTAAAACCCAGTACAATATACGAAATTAGCTAGACATTGTAACTGGTAACATGCTAAAATGTTATTTTGATTTGGCATTATACTTACAATAAAACTGAAAGAATTTCTTTTCACAGAAGGCAAGACAGCCCTCAAACAATGTTAGTATTAACAAATGGGTACAAGAATGAGTCCGTTTGTGACGAAAATGCTGTCTACAAGTATTGTTCACATGTTTGGATGGCTTTGCGTACCATGAGCCTAAATAAGTAAATCTTTGATACCAACAAACTTATCATACTTCTCATTTCATAGGCCATGTGTAAATATGTATCATTGTTGCAAATAGCTCAACACTATATGACTGTGTAAAACACGCATAAAACTACCTTGTGAACAATGTAAGAAAGCCACTATCTGCGTGTCATTCCCGACACTATTTTTTCAACAGAGAATCATTCGACAATTTAATCTGTGAGGTTCAGAGATTCAAACCTTGTTGCTGCCATATGAAAGTAAGAGAACCAAACAATAATTACAAAACTTTCTTAGATTAGTGTTTATTAAGAATATTTTTCTTTAATTGAAATTATTAAAATAGGTTGAGAGAAGACTAAAATTTTACCTGAGCTTTGCGTGTTGTCAGGCTAAGATAAAGTTTGAGCCCACTCCCCACACATTTTAGTATCTTTCAAGAAAAGACCTATTCTCAATAGCTGATAAGTTGTTTATGTATTTTGTTGGCTAACATGATTGGAAATAGATATTAATAATCTACTAATTGCTTAAAATCCTTTGTCGTCTAAACTTAGCTGAAGACAGTATGAAAAATGCCTTGAAAATATCAGTTCATTTATCAAATTACGTAAACACATATTAGTGTCAGAAAAAATAAATGATATTATCTAAGCATTTAAGAAGCATGATTCGATTATTAGAATAGCTAGTTTCTATAATTGATTTTTTTCATATTCGATTTAAAAAGCTCTTAATTGAAATAGCATTTTAAGTGTTTTGAGTTCATGGTGACATGGGTTGGTCTAAGATTTGTGATTGTTGCATTTCCTGATCAAGAGTTTACGAGATTATGTGGTTCATTGCAGTGGCATGATCGGTTAAAAGGCATTGCTAATCAAGAGATTTTTAGAATATGTGGTTCCTCACGGTAACACGGGTTGGTCTAAAATAGCTGATTGTTGCATTTCCTGATCATGGGTTTATGAGGTTCTGTGGTTCCTCACAGTGCCATGATCTATTATTGAGGCATTGCTAATCATGAGTTTTTGAGAATATGTGGTTCCTCACAGTAATATGGGTTGGTCTAAGATATGTGATTGTTGTATTTCCTGATCATGGGTGTATGAGACACTGTGCTTTCTCAAAGTGCCATGATCTTTATTGATCATTGCAAATCATGGGTTTTTGAAAATATGAAGTTCCTTACATTAATATGGGTTTGTGGCTCAACTTAAGGTTTTCTTTAGCTCTGACTATTTGTGAGTCGTGAGCCCTTTTCTTTGTTTCATCATGGAGTGTTAATTTGATTAGAGTGTTTTCCATGATGATGCATTGCATTTGTAAGATGGCCTCCATGAACATTTCTTGTACTTCAACAACAGCAGAATCTAGGGCGAAGATTTGGTACCAGTAAAATGCATTTAAGCCCCCCGGTGGCTTGGGCTGCTGTCCGTTCTAAGGCGGTGGTTCTGTTGTTGTTGACTTTTTGTTTATTGTTACTCCCATTGTGGGAGTCTGTAATTGTTCTATGTTTTGTTGTACGTTACTTTATGTCCATTCTAGTATTGCAATCATCTTGGTGGGGAAGAGAGAGCTGATTGCTTTGCCTAATTTGTCTTCCTGGTGTCTCGTGATGGTTGAGCGACTCTTCCTCACGGTGCCGCGGGGTTGTCTGCAGTTTGTGATTGTGGTATTTCCTGATCATACTTACTTACTATTTTTGTCTAAGATATGCAATTGTTGCATTTCCTGATCATAGGTTTATGAGATTTTGTGGTTCGTCATAGTTACATGGGTTTGTCTAAGACAGGTGATTGTTGCATTTTCTGATCATGGATTTATCAGATTCCTGATCAACGGTTTAATAGAGAGGGCTCACTGTATTTGGCTTGTAATGATAAAAATGCCTTTTATACTTCTGAACAACCTAAAGGATATAAATTGTAGTCATGTCACAAAATGTGTGATGCTCTCCATTATATTTTAGACAATATATTTATAAGATTTGGCTCGAAATAATATAGACAAATTGTAGGTATTCCAACGGGTACTAATTGTTCTCCTCATGTTGCAGATTTGTTTTTGTTTTGTTATGAGAGAGACTTCATGTTGTCTCTGTCATACAATAATCAAACTGATAATGTTAAAGCTTTAAACTCCACTTCCAGATATTAAGATGACTAACTTAATATTGATAATCCTTATTTTTAACAAATGGTAGATAGATATATCCTACTGAACTTCAGTTAAATAAGGCGAATTCTTCTGATACTGAAGCTCCGTTTTTGGACTTGAACTTGTCCATAACAAATGACATAGTTTCTTCTAAAATGTATGATAAACAGGATGATTTTAATTTTGAAATAGTAAATTTCCCA
Source organism: Loripinus fragilis (assembly GCA_964019695.1). Taxonomy (NCBI): domain Eukaryota; kingdom Metazoa; phylum Mollusca; class Bivalvia; order Lucinida; family Lucinidae; genus Loripinus; species Loripinus fragilis. Next base: position 6,927,765 of record OZ026528.1, read on the forward strand.
TTTCTTGATGGAGATGTTCCTCGCTCCCCTTCTTACAGCGTATATATTCCTCACTTGCATGAATGTGTTATTATGTTGATGACTTCAACAACAAAAACTTATTTTTAACAGCTAAGTTATTAAAACAGGGTTATAGATATAATAAAATTCATTAAGTGATCTGTTATTGAAGCATTGTTGATCATGGGTTATGTTAAAATATGTGGTTTTCTACTGTAACATGGGTTTGTCTAAATTACGTGATTGTTGCATTTCTTGATCATAGGTTAATGAGATTCTGTGGTTCCTCACAGTGCCAATATAAGTTATTGAGGCATTGCTAATCATTGGTTTTTCAAAATAAATGGTTCCTCACAGTGATATGGGTTTGTCTAGGATAGGTAATTGTTGCATTTCCTTATCATGGGTCAGTGGCGGATTAAGAGGGGCTCAGTGGGATTGTTTGAACCCCCTCCTTGCCCTGCTTTTAAATTTAGCATTGAAAATGAAATAATTTTGTCTCATTGAGACCGAAATATTTCATTTTCATGGGATATTTAAGGAAAAATGAGATGAAATCAGCAAAGCGACACTCCATCCCTTTATACATATAACCACCCTATAACACGTTCCAATTTGATTTGACCACTTCCATATCGTCAAGTTGTAGAATTTTGATACAAAATGAACGTAAAAAGACTGCACAGGTCACTATATTTAATATTCTTAACAAACACTTGTTAGGCAGATATTAATAATCAAAAGCAAGGGTTTGGTCAATTTAACAAACACTTGTTAAAATTCTACAATAAACACTTTCACACAACTCAATGCTTAACAACTCCTAAATTATTGACTTAACAAGCACATGCTAAAAAGAGATTTAGAATTAAGTCACATGACTGCTTTTATAATACAGCACTTTTACCAAATCGAGTGCTTGACAAACACTTGTAAACAGTTTCCACTAACAAACAATCGTTAGACACTAAAAACCTTAATTTCAAAGCTGTGTATTATTGTCTAAACAAGCACTTGTTAAAAAGAGATTTAGAATAAAATCCCAAGATGTGTCAGTTTAACAAGTACTTGTTAAAGTTCTTGAATACAACACTTTTACCAAACTCATTGCTTAACAAATACTTGTTAACTCTATATTACATTACTTGTAGTAATCGCTAACAAATACTAAAAACTTATTTGAAAGCTGCTCTATTATTGTCTTAATAAGCACTTTAGAATTAAGTCACAATATTTATCAATTTAACAAGTATTTGTAGAGGTTTTATAATACAACACCTTTGCACAACTCAATGATTAACAGTTTCCTCTAACAAATACTTGTTAGACACTAAAACTTGTTTGAAAGCTGCTCTAATATATTCTAAACAATCACTTATTAAGAGGAGATTTAGAATTAAATCACAAAATCAGTCTAGCAAGAACTTGTTAAAGCTCAATAATACTACTCTATGCTTACCAAGTACTTGTTAACAGCGTTCCCTAACAAATACCATTATTTCCCAACCATTTCAAAACAAGGGTGTTGTAAACGAAAGTAGAAATGCATGTATTTTCAACTGTTGACAAAAAAATTAGACATGCTATCACAAGAAAACATAATTGCAGACATTGTACCAAATGTCTCGAACAAGCAGGAAAATATTTGGTCTAAATCCCTACAGTGGTTATGATTTTGTATGAAATTATATATAACACCATAATAACATCAAAATAGCCATATTTTCCCTCGTGTATTGCGTGGATTTATTATGGCAGTGAAGGGGTAAGAACAGATTTAGAATTAAACTAAACTTTTCGCCAATTTAACAAGTACTTGTTATTCCCCTACTGATCAAATACTGGTTTGGGGAACTATAGGTTTGCTTGATTCTGTCAGTTCATCGATCTTTCCACCAGTAATGCTTTCATGTCTGTGCCATATTTCCTATATTATTTAGGTAGGCGTCAAATTTGATGTGTGGATACATCGTGGGATGGAGTGCTGCGTACCATTTGTGGGTCATGGCGACCTTAACTTTTGACCTCATTTTAATAATAAGCGAGTCTGGAGCATATCACCTACACTATTTCAGGAAGGAATCCAAAATATAATGTGTGGATGCATCGGGGGATGGTGATGTGTCACATTCCATTTTTAGGTCACTGTGACGGTGACCTATGGCCTCGTTTCTAGAATAATCATGTCTGGAGCATATCCAAACATACGGCGTGTGGATGCATCTTGGGATGGTGGAGGGTACCTTACTATTTTTGGGTCACTGTGACCTTGACCTCATTTCTAGAATAATCAGGTCCTGAGCAAAACTCCTTAATTATTTTAGGTTTGAAGTTTGGATGAATGCATCTTAGGATGGCAATGTTTCTATACCATTTTGGGGTCACTGTGACCTTGACCTCTGACCTCCTTTCAAAATTAATTATGTCCAGAGCATATCTCCTATTTTGTCGATATTTGCATATTTTTATAAGTGTTTTGATATTAAAGTGAATTTTTATATCAAATAGCAAACGATTTGTGAAAAGTTACAATGAAAAGGATCTAAATCCGTTATTTAAGTGTTACAGCTGCATAATCTGTAACTTTTGATCTTCTAATTTTAGAAACAAAAGTTCTATTTTTCAAGAATACAGTAAAACTACACAAATTCAGGAAACATTTTACCATTTTTGCAAATCTTAACAAATTATAACTATCAGAACAACAGCATTTATATTAAAATCAACTGTCTAGAATTATTGGAGGGACGTAAATAATTACAAACACGAGAGAAACGCCTGATAATTCACTTTTCTGTGCAGTTTTCAGTGGTACTGAACATGTTTATTGTGAAAACATAGCTTAATTATATTTTTACAAATGATTTAAAAAGAAAAGTTTTTTTTTCAAAAACTGTTCATAGTTACAGACCTAGTCTCTTTAAGTAATAACATGTTGTGAAGGGTGACACTTTACCCTTTGGGAGCACTCTTCAACATGTCATCTTGATTAAGTGTTATATATATTGAGTAGGATATGATTTCTATTAAGTTTCAAAGTAAAAGATCTGAATGCATTGTGCAGTGTATTACTTTAACCTATAGGTTCTAAATGACACTTTACCTGAGGGTAAAATACCCCTCTCCATGAAACATATTATTTGGATGTCTTTTAAGTCTTTTGTTTTTTAATTGTGTGTTTTTTTTATAATTAAGGATACGATTCTTATATCTATAATTCAAGTGTTAAAACGTCCGTCCATAATATATCATTAGAGTGTTTAAGGAATGATGTGTTGTGGGGGGGGGGGGTAAAATGTCCCAAAACTCACACCACATTATCACTTAAAGCTCAAATGATGGATTCGGATCTCTTTCATTTGAAACAAATTTTAAACTGATTAAGAACACACAATAACATAACAAATACATTATAAAAGACATACAAATAACCTGATACAGGGTGACATTTCACCCTATGGTAAAGTGTCCCTGGAGACATGATAGACCAGGTACATATTTGTTAGGGGACTTTGTTGACACAAACATGCATACAATCATTTTTTCTGTAAAGTCACCCTTGACCCCTGGTGTGGGGTCAAAAGGTCAAAAAATATCTTCTAAAAGTAGTCATGTTGCAAATCAAATTAAAGAGAATGTAACAAATGATATCATACAAGCAAATATTTTGCCCTTACACACATCCTTAACCTCGTGATTAGGTTTCATGGCCAAAACATCTAGCATTGATATCGCGTGTCAAAGGACAGGAAGGTAAGTCATGCACACTAGAATTCCAAGTATCGGCTGTGTCAAATGGTAAAACAGAAGTCTACAAGGCAAATTTGTCAAATTTATATCCCTGGTGAAAGGTTATTTTTCAAGAAACTTATAAATCACAAAACATAAAACACATTTCCCCAACCCCTGAGCTCACGTTGGGTATCAAAAAGGTCAAAGTTAAAAGATTATCAACTAGATTTAAGTGGTTAGTTCAATAGAAATAAAATAACCTGTACAATTTCATCCATGCTGCAACCATGTTGATTCCCTTTAAATTGATAGGCAACATGACCATGTTCTGAAAAAATTGACTTTTGACTTATTGACCCCATCCCCAGGGTATGGAGGGGGTGTGCATACAAAATATTTGCAACAATGTTGCTGCATTCCTGATTTCCTTTAATTTGATATGCAACATGACATTGTTCTGAAAAAAGTAGAATTTTGACCTTTTGACCACTAGGGTCAGGAGGGGAGTATGCAGGCAAAATATTTGCTACCATGTTGCTACATTTTGTGGTTCCAATAAATTTGATATGCAAGATGACCATGTTCTGACAAATAGTTGAATTTTGACCTTTTGACCCTAAGGTCAAGTGAGGGGGGGGATGGGGGCTCTGCGGGCAAAATATTTGCTTCCATGTTGCTACATTTCGTGATTCCATTAAAGGAGTACGTCCATTAAGGTGTTAATTTGCCCCCCCCCCCCCCACCCCCCCCCCCCCCCTCTGGAGCTAAAATCTAAAAGTTGCTATTAACCAATTTCTTCTGATTGGAATAGTAGAAGACTAGCTCAAGTTTAAAATTCTGCCATTATTTGAATTTTAATGGTTGCTATGGTAGCAAAATTGGCGGAAAACATAGGCTTAAGATAGAGAAATTGCCATTTTGGACCAAATTGAAGGGTTTTTGAGACTGATTAGTTAAGAATTAGATATCAGCACAGCTGAATACCAAAAAAAAATACAATATGTTGTGTGCCCTGATAATTCTCATCACCTGTTGAAATATCTTTTTGTTATTTGCTTGTGCTCTATGTTAATTGGTCTGTCAAATCTGTCAAAATTGGTCCAAATAGCAAATTTCCTGTTTTGAGATTTTGGTGGCCATTTTTGTTACCATAGCAATGGTAAAAGTCAAATAAATACCAGAAATTTACACTTGGACTTTTGTTCTCATAAACTAATTAGAAGAAAATGCTAAAAAGCATTTTTTTAGCCTCCTAGGGGGGGGGGGGGCAAAATAGCCTCTAAACGCACATCCTTCTTTGATATGCAACATGACCATGCTCTAAATAAGTTGAATTTTGACCTTTTGACCCTAAGGCCAGGTGGGGAGGGGGTCTGCGGGCAAAATATCAGTACCATGTTGCTGCGTTCGTGATTCGCTTAAATTTGATATGCAGCATGACCATGTTCTGAAAAAGTGGAATTTTGACCTATTGATCCCATCCCCAGGGTGGGGGGATGGGGGTTTGGTGATCTGCAGGCAAAATATTATCTACCATGTTGCTGCAATCGTGATTCTCTTAAATTTGATATGCAGCATGACCATGTTCTGAAAAAGTGGCGTTTTGACCTATTGACCATATCTCCAGGTTTGGTGCCGGGGGTTGGGTGGTCCGCTGGCAAAATATTTTCTACCATGTAGCTGATGTTGTGATGATCTTTAATTTGATATGCAACTAAACATATATGTGTATAATTAAAGTGTTAAAAGGTCCATAATTTATCATTGGCGTGTTTAAGGTATAACGTGCTATTGGGGGGGGGGGGGGTCTTGATCCATATCTGAACTAAGGGTGTGGTAGGTGCACCGTTAAACTGGTGTAAGCCCTCCTTTAAAATATTTTACTGACCGTTCCAAGGCAGTACTTCTTTTGTGGATCTTTTATGTTTTTTCTGTCTTGTGTTTGCTATGCCTTTGCATGCGTCTGTTTACATGTGCCCTGTGGTCACCTGCTGGGAAAGGTCTGACCTCATGGCTCTCGTTTATGGTGTCTAACTGTGAGTTTGTTACTTTCCCATTGGTATCCTGGGTCAGGTGTTGTACTTGATTGTATCGATTCCTGATCTTTGCACTCTTACTTACTATGACTATGTTCTGAAAAAGTTGAATTTTGACTTTATGACCCCAAACCCAGGGTCTAGGGAATAGGGGGTTGGGGGTGTGTAGGGGTCTGGGAGCAAAATATTTGCTACCATGCAGCTGCATTAGTGATTCCCTTCAATTTGATATGCAATATGACATTGTTCTATAAGTTTAATTTTGACCTTTTGGCCCACCCCCCAAGTGCACCCAGGGATCCGCCCCTGTGGGTTTATGTGAATATGTGGTACCAAAAAGTGCCTTGATCTGTTATTGAGGCATTCCTTATCATGGTTGTTTGAGAATATGTGGTTCCTTACAGTAACATGAGTTGGTCTAAATTATGTGATTGTTGCATTTCCTGATCATGGGTTTACGATATTCTGTGGTTCCTCACAATGCCATGATCTATTATTGAGGCATTGCTAATCATGGGTTTTTGAGATTATGTGGTTCCTCACAGTAACATGTTTGTGTGAGCTTTGTGGTCGCTTGCTGGGGGGGGGGGGGGCTGGCCTCTTGGCTCTCGTTTGTGGTGTCTACTGTGGGTTTGCCGCTTTCCCTTTGGTGTACTGGGTCGGGTGTGGTGCTTGATTGTATCTATTCCTGATCTTTGCACCCTTACTTACTTTGGTCTAAGATAGGTTATTGTTGCCATTCCTGATCATGGGTTTATGAGATTCTGTGGTTACTAACAGTAGCATGATCCATTATTGAGGCATTGCTAATAATGGGTTTTTGAGAATATGTGGTTCCTCACAGTGACATGGGTTTATCTAAGATAGGTAATTGCTGCATTTCCTGATCATGGTTCAGTGGCGGATCGAGATGGGGCTCATTGGGATCTACCAAACCCCCGACATACCCACGTTTTTAAAAAGACTATTAAAATGAAATAAATTGGTCTGAATGAGACCTAATTATTTCATTTTCATGGGCTATTTAAGAGAAATGAGATAAAATCATCAAAGTGAACCCCCATCCCTTTATACATATAAACCTCATCCCTTTATACATATAAACACCCTTTCAGAAATCCTGGATCCACCCCTATGGGTTAATGTGAATATGTGGTTCCTAAAAGTGTCTCGATCTGATATTGAGGAATTCCTAATCATGTTTTTTTGAGAATTTGTGGTATGTTACAGTAACATGGGTTTGTCTAAGATAGGTAATTGTCATGGTTTTATGAGTCTCTGTGGTTCCTCACAGTGCCATGCATTCCTTATCAAGGTTTTTTGAGAATATGTGGGTCTTCACAGTAACATTAGTTTGTCTTCGATAGATAATTGTTACATTTCCTGAAAAAGGGTCAGTGGCGGATCCAGAGGGGGCTCAGTGGGATTGCTAAAAACCCCTCCCTGTCCCCGTTTTTAAGGTCCTATGAAAAGCAAATAATTTGGTCTCAATGGGACCAAATTATTTCATTTTCATATGATATTTAAGAAAAATGGTATAAAATCAGCAAAGCGATTCCCCACCCCTTTATACATATTAACACCCTTTCAAGAAATCCTGGATCCGCCCCTAAGGGTTTGTGTAAATAAGTGGTACCTAAACGTGCCTTGATCTGTTATTGTGACATTGCTTATCATGTTTTTTTGAGAATATGTGGTTCCTCACAGTAACTTGGGTTTGTTTGAGATAGGTAATTGTCATGGTTTTATGAAGCTCTGTGGTTCCTCACAGTGCCATGCATTCCTTATCAAGTTTTTTTTGAGAATATGTGGGTCTTCACAGTAACATTGGTTTATCTTCGATAGATGATTGTTGATTTTCCTGATCATGGGTCAGTGGCGGATCCAGAGGGGGCTCAGTGGGATTGCTAAAAAACCCTCCCTGTCCCCGTTTTTAAGGTCCTATGAAAAGCAAATAATTTGGTCTCAATGGGACCATATTAGCTCATTTTCATAGGATATTTAAGAAAAAGGATATAAAATCAGCAAAGCGATTCCCCACCCCTTTATACATGTAAACACCCTTTCAAGAAATCCTGGATCCGCCCCTAAGGGTTTGTGTAAATAAGTGGTACCTAAACGTGCCTTGATCTGTTATTGTGGCTTTGCTTATCATGTTTTTTGAGAATATGTGGTTCCTCACAGTAACATGGGTTTGTCTTAGATAGGTGATTGTCATGGTTTTATGATATTCTGTGGTTCCTCACAGTCCCATGCATTCCTTATCAAGTTTTTTGAGAATATGTGGGTCCTCACACTAACATGGGTTTATCTTCGATAGATGATTGTTGATTTTCCTGATCATGGGTCAGTGGCATATGCAGAGGAGGTTAAGGAGGGTCGCTCAAAAAGGCCCTCCCTGTCCCTTTTTTTTAATATCCTATGAAAATTAAATAATTTGGTCTCAATGAGACCAAATTATTTCGTTTTCATTGGATATTTAAGAAGAAAAGAGATAAAATCAGCAAAGTGACCCCCCCCCAACGTTTTCATATAAAGTAAACAGGGGTGCAAAGATCAGGAAACGATACAATCAAGTGCCACACCCTTTCCAGAAAATTTGGATCCACCCACGTGGGTTTATGGGAATACGTGGCTCCTCGAAATGCCATTATCTGTTATTGCTGCACTTTCTGGTAATGGATTTTAGAGAATATGTAGTTCCTCACAATGCCATTATTTTCGAAAATCTTTGGTTCCTCATTGTGCCATGGATCTATCTGTAGTTTTAGCATTTCTGGTTATGAGATTAGGAAATATTTTGATCCGCCTAGATTTGTCAGTAATTATGGAATTTTCTTTTTCAGGATTCTTGAGAATCTTTTGACCTTTATGGTACCTTGAATTTGTCTAAAATTATGGCATTTCCTGGTTATGGATTTTTGCGAATCTTTGGATTTGTCTGTGATTATGGCATTTCTTTGTCAGGGTTTTTGAAAATCTTTTGATCTTCATGGTGCCATAGATTTGTCTAAAGTTATGGCATTTCTTGGTTATTGGATGTGGGAATTTTCATGTTGCAATGGATTTGCAATTGTGGCATATCCAGGTCATGGGGTAAAATGAATCATTATTTCCTTATGTAACCATGGTCTTGTATGTGATTGCAGCATTTGCGGGTCGTACTAATTCGTCTTTTTAATGCATTAAGGCAACAAACCTGTGCATGACAATGGTGTGGTAATGCTTAGGGGAAATAAGAACATGACACGTTTTTAAACCTATTTTTACAGGTTAAACCAAGATCAAGACAGTCGACTCCTTCTAACTTAACCAGATCTACCGTTTTGAGTAGCATTAGTTGCTTAACTCGAAGAACAATTAACCAGATCATAAACTTTGAGTAGCAAGACAAATTAACCTGGCCTCGAGGTTATAAAACTTTTTCATGCTCAACTAAACTGAGCACGAAATTTCAACCGCTCATAAAACTAAAAATGTTGCAAAGATAAAGACTGTTCGTGCTTTCAACCTCCCAGATGTTATATTCGCCATGCTAATAAATGTTAAAATTCAACAATTTTTGCCATTTTAACATTTCTGAGCCTGATAAATCTCATACTCATCTGCGTTGAGCATAAAAAGAGTTTTATAACCTCAAGACCAGAGTATTCACTTTGAGAAGCAGTAGTTCATTAACTCGAAGACCAATTAACCAGATGTTTTACTTTGAGAAGCAGTAGTTCGTTAACTCGAAGACCAATTAACCAGATGTTTTACTTTGAGAAGCAGTAGTTTATTTAACTCGAAGACCAATTAACCAGATGTTTCACTTTGAGAAGCAGTAGTTCGTTAACTCGAAGACCAATTAACCAGATGTTTTACTTTGAGAAGCAGTAGTTCGTTAACTCGAAGACCAATTAACCAGATGTTTTACTTTGAGAAGCAGTAGTTTGTTAGCTCAAAGACCAATTAACCAGATAATTTACTTTGAGTAGCAGTAGTTTGTTACTCGAAGACCAATTAACCAGATGTTTTACTTTGAGTAGCAGTAGTTTGTTAGCTCAAAGAACAATTAACCAGATATTTAACTTTGAGTAGCAGTAGTTTGTTACTCGAAGACCAATTAACCAGATGTTTTATTTTGAGTAGCAGTAGTTTGTTAGCTCAAAGAACAATTAACCAGATATTTTACTTTGAGTAGCAGTAGTTTGTTTACTCAAAAACCAATTAACCAGATACTTTTTTTAAGCAGCAGTAGTTCGTTATCTCAAAGACTAATTAACCAGATGTTTGAATTTGAAAAGCAGTAGCTTGTTAACCAAAGTCCAATTAAAATGAATATTACTTTTGGGTTAAATTAGTGTGTGATCTCAGACGAATTAACCTGATCTGTCACTTTGAGTAGTATTTGTTTAAGTTAGGAGGAGTTTGCCTATCAATAACATTTAACTAAAGTCATCATTGTTCTGGCCAACATGTCTTCCTACAAAGCGAGACTCAAACCAGTTCACTTAGTTGCACAGACTAGCTAGAAAATTAAAAATTTGCTAGTAGCATGTTTAATTATGATTCTCTACAATAAGCGAATAACAAAGGCGTTGATCAGTCTGCGAAAATCGTAGACTGGTCGGCCCCTTTGTTGTTCTCTAACACCAAAGACATGTTTTCTCGTTGGGTGGCCCATTTGCAGCATACATATAGACCAGGAATACCACTTTAAAAGTAAGGAAGACTTAAGCTAAGTATTGATATTTAATCATGCTATATTAGATAATAAATAAATTGCCTGGATCGATGCAGTACTTTTGGTCAAAGATGCCATTATGATCTACGGAAAAAAATGAAACTATATTGATTTTATTCAGTTTGAAACGTTATTTTTTGCATCCTGAAAAATCGATACTTAAATTAAGTCTTCCTTAACTTAAAGGAACAATTGGAATTTGGGCCCCGTTCATGAGATTTTGGTACTTACTACATACATGCTTAAAGTCTCTGACCTCAACCTAACATTAAGCATTGACTTTAGAAAAGTCCCTACATTAAGTGTTAAGAAATGAATTCAATTTTTGGAATGTTCATGGAATGATGAATACTTCGGGTCTCTTGCAAAGTAAGTCACGTTAACTTTGCAAGAGACCCCAAGTATTCATGATTCCACGAACATTCCAAAAATTGAATTTATTGCTTATATTAACATTTTATTATAAATACCTAGTATAAAAAAATATTTTTAGGAATTAAAACAGTTTTGTATTTAAATTACAATCGTATTAACGGTGTAGTCGAGGAGTAAAATGGAAAAGCGGAACAGCCAGCTTGCACATGGACAGCCAATAAAAGAAACAATAGGCTTGTTTAGAACGTGCGAGTCAGACGTGCCTCACAGTCAATCACAAAACCACTGTCACTTCAGGCAAATGAATTCGATGTTCGATGCGTATTGCACGGGCAAGTGAGCTTGGCAGCAGTCAATCGAATTTGTGTCATTCATGAGGCTAATATCGGTTGCAAAATTAAAAAAATCATTAAAGGATTGCTTCAAAATGTATTTTTTTAGTAATGAAGGCGTGTCTTAGTTTGGCTGTATACCAATGTGATAAGTAAGAAAAAACGCCTTGTGCTATCTAATGTGTTATTGGTAGTTAAAAAAGAACAACCTACATGTACATTCTTTTTAGCTGTTTGAAGCTGTTCTTTTTAGTATAATATGTTAAGAAAAAAAACTTAGAAACAGATCCTCTAATCTAAATGCAACATATCCCAAATATATCTCTATATTATTCCACCTATATTTTTTTCCCAAATATATCTCTTTATCATCCCACATATAACTGTTTTCCTAAATATATCTCTTCATCATCCCACATATAACTATTTTCCTAAATATATCTCTTTATCATCCCACATATAACTATTTTCCTAAATATATCTCTTTATCATCCAACATATAACTATTTTCCTAAATATATCTCTTTATTATCCCACATATAACTTTTTTCCAAACATATCTCTTTATCATCCCACATTTAACTATTTTCCCAAATAAACCTCTTATTATCATTTATATAGCTATACTACCCCATATATATCTCTATACTATCCCAAATATATATAAATATATATCATCCCACATATAACTTTATTTTCTCATATATAACTATATCATCCCATATGTACATATATATTTTCCCAAATATGATTATACTGTCCCACATATAACTACAATAACTATTCTAACAATACTTTAGACCAATAAACAGTGTTTACACATTCATGTCAGGCCTCCCGATAAAAGTGTGTACTTGAAAATTATTTTTCTAATTTTTCAGCCAAAAATATGTTGAGGATACTCAAAAGAGTCGTCACAATAAGACGGTTCTTTTGAGCATACAAACACATGTTTGATCTAATAGCTAAGTTAATAGTTACATTTTTAGCTCAAATATTTTGCTAAAGTGGACCTACTGTCCTGTCAGCCTAAAGGGAGACAGTGACTTTATGTTTTGTTTACAAAGTTATCAGGGATTTATAATCGATAGATCACTTGTGTATAAATCTTATCCGTAGAAAGGATTAATACACAAGTGATCTATCGATTCGCGTTAGCTCAAGTAGAGTGTACAATTTAATGTTTTACTTAACAACTGTAAGCAAAATATTACGTCAATGTCACTCTTGGTTGGCACGACAGTATGTATATACGCAGTAAAACAGCATTATCTCCTCTGAGCTCTTCTTTCTTAGCTAGAGATTCACAAACCAATCGGATTCATATTGCATGGAGTAATGATCACGAGTTTCATGCTCCCCTAATGTCAGCTTTAATATGTCCATCCTACCAGTGGTTGCCATAACTGAAGGCCTTAGACATGGCCTCTCCTGTGTATATTTAAACACGAAATCATCATCAGGTTGCATGCTTATCGATCTTATAACCATAGCTGCCAACTCGTCTCCATTAACCTCAACCTGATCAGGTTCAACAATAGCCCAGTATGGAGAGTCAAGGTCAAATTTAACCTTGTACCTGACCTCTGCTCCGTTCTCCATAGCATATTTAAGAGTGTGTTTACTACCATGTGTCACATGACCAGAGGCACTTATAGAAGCTACCTTCTTCCACTGCCTGACATCAACTGACCAGGCCACCGCTGCGTTTTCCTCCATGGTTCCATTAACAACCTCATTTGAACCAACTGCAATTTCCAGTCTGTTAATATTGCCATTTGAGCAGATGATCTCGGGACTATGATTTACATCAGATGGAAACGTGTCTATCCCTGACTTCGAAAACTTGTTAAAACAAGCACAGCACACATGATCATCTTTCAACAAGACCTCAGAGCATTCCATTTGTTGCCGGTTATATGTAACCCGTATCTTATGGCCGTTGAGAGCTTTATCACGGAGATCAGCTATGTCATACCCAGTTAATGCTGTCCCATTTTCATCATTTTTGTATACAATATTCCAGCAAGGATCAGTTAACCATTCCGCTCCCCATGCATGTCCTGGAATGTCCCATACCTTCGAGTTATCACCAATTTGCCAGTATGAAGCGTGCACCTTTAGAGTTGACGAGTACAGCGAAAACTGCCAGCTGGCAGGGTATAGCTGAATGATAGAAAGTGATAAAACTGAAACCAATTTAAGCAGGGTACATACAGGCAAGTATGAGTAAAATTCAAGGACTTTTCAAGGAAATCTCAAAGCCTCTCCAACAGCTTTCAAGGACTTAAACGTAATAAACATGTGTTAAAATTATTCCTTAGAAAAGCTAAATTGAGATAATGGCAACATAAGTACAATAACATTTGTATAAAATTGTTGTGCCTTTATTTGGTGCAGCATATGCTGCACCAAATATAGGCACAACAATTTTAAAATGATTAAGTTTTCTCTATGTACAGTGCTACATTCCTACAGAAAATAGTAGAATTCAAGGCTTTTTTCCAGTACTTTTCAAGGCAGATTTAATTTTCAAGGATTTTTCAAGAAAGCACTCTAAATTCAAGCCTGTGCGACCCTTTAAGCCTAATGGAATTTCCCTGTAATCAATTGGATTGGTTCATTTCTATTTTCAGGCTTGTTGGATGTTTTGTTTTAATTCAAATTTAGATAGAACATTCTGTAAGCAAACAGTGGAGCCATATTCTGTGGTCTTGGTACTAGGTCAGCACTGTTCGCATATGTCCAACAAAAAGGACGTTAGGCTTACATGGATTGACTTTTCGTACATGGAGAAACCCCAAAATGGGTACTTTTACCAACAGCGCAGACCCAGATGAAATACCGCATAATGCAGCATTTCATCATGATCTATACTGTTTGTTATGTTTAAAACTTCGAACAAAAAATACAATATTTTTTTTTTAAAATATAACCTGATACGCCTAGATATATACAATGGACTATACCAAGTTAATTGTATCAAACCAGAGGAAAGAATCCATTAATATACAAAGGGTTAAGCTACACAATGTAACTATTCGAGCCAGTGTCAGGCAGAAGATACAAGTTGGCATACAATTCCCTACCACAGATCATACGTACAATAAATACCTAAGCTAGTTTTACAACTGGCTTGAGAAATTATATTTGAAAATACATCTACTGATATTCTTGTTTGCAGCTGATAGTTGTGTGAATGTATATCTAAATAATAATTGGCTATATGTCGACTTTGACCTCTTGTGGATCGAGTGTGGATGAGTACATTGTGAAACGGAAATCTGGATGAAATACCTATTGCACCCTGCCATATTTCGATACAGCTTGGTATTGTCAGCAGTGAACACGTAGTTTGAAGATGGTCGCAATAGCCTGCTTGGCTGAATTTACTCACTCGGTTTTTAGTCCAGCTAGGGTCAAAATCGTGCTATATTTTCATTTCATAGCACTACCTCAGAGACCAAATCGGTCTCAGGCACACAGTCAAAGTGAAAGTTCTTTCTAATGTATATTGTCAAATACTACCTGTGCTTGCTCCAGCGCTCAAAACACGACTGTCACATATTTTGTTAAAAATTGAATAGGTGCACTTACCTCGTGCAAGTAGTATGTCACACGGTTTATGAAGCGTCTAGCAAGCCTAACCGTAAATTCAGCCATGTAGCTCGAAATAATTTGGATCAAACATATTGAATACCAAATTATATACATGCACTCTTAGTACAATAAAAGACATTCTAATGCACTTGCAAATGTGCGACGTCTGATTGGATAACGTCATAAATTTGCGACAGTATATCCTGGGATTTACCTCCCCAAATGAAAAACTTGAATACAGTTATCCCCTAATTTAGGCAAATAAAGCAGACAATGTGATAACATATTTTCTTAACGGGGCCGATATGCAATTGTTTTAGTATCTAAGTTAATTTAAATCTACATTCTATATTTCGTGTTTTTCGCTTCTTACCTCGAACTTCTACGGTTCACCTCAGACAATATGGATTTACCTTGGTTTAAAATTGAATTCCATGCAGCTGATTGGTCAAAACCTCAGTCACTGCACATAGTTGGTCGTGCAGCATTGCTAGATTGACATTAGATGGCGTAACGCTGTTTTTGCCATCCTCTTGGAGCAATCTGCAATACTTTTGACCTGCATTAAGCGAAGATGTTTTTTTGAAAACCAATGTTGGTCTTTTTGAGAGTGGCCATCTACACAGGTTTAACTGTACATGTACTTACATAGAATTTTAGGAAGTCAACTAAAGAATTCCAACTGTATGTAGCGTATATCCACCACAGGTCCATTATCACAAATTCATCTTCTATGTTGTTGTACTCAATATGGTCTACAGAAAGAGAGGCTCTACCACTTATCATCTGTATGCTTTGTCCTTGTTTTACGGCATCTATCACAGCCGAGACACTGCCTGACTGTATCTTACCATTGTATACAGATGTCAAAAGTGGTTTGTTGTAACAACGCTCCCTAAAAGTGATAATATATGAGCTGTAACTTGTGATTTCCAACATTGTGGCATTTTGACTAATGCAGACTCAGACGAGCCTGTACAGCCTCCTTTTAAGCTTAGAAACTCCAAATGATATTTGGTCAGTAGCTTAGCACTCAACAAATATTCAAGCGACTAGCAAAGGATATGATCAGACTGCCCGTATGCGCAGGCTGATCTGAGGCTTTGCTGGTTGCGCATACCCGATTGTTGTAAATCTCATGGAGCGTCTCAAATACAATGTAACATGTGTAAAACGGGCACTAAAAAGACGAAACAAAATTTTTAATGACAAATGGTATTTTTATGAAGGTTGAAAGTATTGCAGAATGCACCCTTTGGCCTGATTGGTCTTGAGAACCAATATTCAGTCTTTTTGAGAGAATGGCTGTTTTACAAAGGTTTTACTGTAAGCCATAAATTTTAATAGCTCATGATAATTTTCTTTTTATTGTAAATGCGTTGTCATTCTTTATTGCTATCCCCCTGTATATAATGCCGTTATGTAATCTGTACGGGCGTGTTTAGTATGGCTAGGCTTAAACTAGGGTGGCTAGTGGTATGGGGTTCAAAATGAGCTTGTGAGGTTAACTTTCTGGGGTTAAACCCCATACACTTGTAATCAAAATTATGGCAAATTATGGCATTAGAAACTTTGGTATATAGCTTCCATTACAAGCGCATAGTAATTTGTGGCCCCACCCCCTGAGGCTCTGGAGAGGGGTCAAAAGGTCAAATACATGAAAAATGCCATGGTATGTCGTACACCAGACGGTTCCAACTTAAAGACTTATCTATTGCTGAGATGGTAGGGGCCTGATGCTTTGGCTTTTGTAAGGCCTACCAGGGTTTACTTGTTGGATTTCTTTTGCTCCGGTATTCAGTTTTATTTACTGTTGAGTCCTTATCTTTGCTTTATCTCTTTTTTATATCTTGATTTATATGTTATAGGAGAATACTGATGATGAATTGATGTTAGGGGTCTTTCATGCAAACCAAACATCTACCTGTCTTGATACACATCTGAATTAAGGGTGAGTTTGGTGCGCCGTGAAACCGGTTTAAGTCTCCGGTAAAATATTTTACTGATCGTTCCAAGGAGGTGCTTCTTTTGTGGATCATTTATGTTATTTCTTTCTTGTTTTTGTTATGCTTTTGTACGCATCTGATTATTGATGCCTTGTGGTCACCTGCCGTATCAAACAAGTAACAGACAAAGAACGGTCAACTAACTGACATTGCCGTACGTGTGACGGCTGTACAATCGACAAAACGAATATAACTGTATAGGAA
Source organism: Loripinus fragilis (assembly GCA_964019695.1). Lineage (NCBI taxonomy): Eukaryota > Metazoa > Mollusca > Bivalvia > Lucinida > Lucinidae > Loripinus > Loripinus fragilis. Next base: position 6,944,776 of record OZ026528.1, read on the forward strand.
ATGGACAAAATATATATGCGTTCCTTGTCCGTTTAACATGCGGTATTTGTCCGTTTTTACAGTGACATGTCCTGTAGTTGACTGTTCACAACTCAAGACGGATACATACAAGATAACTACAGGATGCCGTAGGTACAAGTACCGGACAAACCGCATACCAACGCACAAGTAATGGGCATCCACCATACATCTTTAGCATGTTATCCCATTGCGTCTGTTCGAAGTTTTGAACATATCCAAAACTTGCCAACAGATACAACCGGGCAAAGACATGGAATGCATTCAGCGCCTCAGGAATGGACAGGTATCCCATACGAATGGACAGAGTATTTTACTGTCCGTTACGCGTCCATTGGTGCTATTTGCTAAGGTGTGGCAGTCTCTTATGCAAGAATATAGTTAGCATACATTGCATTTGCAGTACACGTGGTATATTGAATCTTCTAAAAGCAATGCAGGCGGGGATATTGTCCTGAAAAGTATTTTTTAATAGTCATGACTCATCAACTTGTTAAAAAGAGGGCCAATTGCTTCTCACTCTTAAGGAAACCTATAGCCCTTTGTGATTTTCCAGGGTGGGGGGTATGGACCCCCTGTACCCACCCCCTCTAGATCTGTGCACGCACTCTCTTTTGCAAAAAAGTCATACCTCATAAACCACTGTGTGTGGACCTTGTTAAAGCTATTCCCTGGTGATACATATTCCCCATAATTGTATTCAAGGTTATGAAAAGTACCTCTTGTACACACTGTTTGAAATTTCCATACCGCAGGGTCCTGCAATAAATAGAGGATCTTACATGAGTGCTCATGTTTTATTAAATTTATTAAACGAGTTGGGGAAAAGAGATAAAATGCGAGGCTTGCCGGGCATTTAATCTCTTTTTCGCAACGAGTTTAATAAATTCAATAATACAAGAGGACGAATGTTAGATTCTATTTATCATATGACATAAAGATAACTTTGAAATCTCATTTCTGGCGTAATAATGTTATAATGTTGTTATGAACGCAACGTTGTTGTGGACGTCATAACGTTTCCCGAAAATCTGTAACCACTAGTGGTTTATCGATTTTATTGCAGGGCATTATTTCACTCCCAGACGCGACGTCATATGATAAATAATTATCAGTTATCTCTCAAATAAGCCCTTTCTTCATGAATATTCATGCGGAACTCCAGCCACTATAAATACGTATATATAAAAGCGAGAAAGAGGGCATAGATCAGAAATCGATACAATCAAGCAGCACACCTGACCCAGGATACAAATGGGAAAGTGACAACGTCACAATTAGACATCAAACCTTCATGTCTGTGCAGAGAAAAAAGAAATTACTTGTCAGGTCCACTAGTGTAATATCATATCTAATCATATTTCCATAAGCAATCATAGTAGACTGTGATCAGACAGCTCTTACAAGAGCTGCCCTATCTGGGTCTGCTCTGTTTGCAAAAATGTTAAAAGGCGTACATATGGGGTATAGTGTTAACTGCATTGTTGCACCCTTGCCAGGTAAACTTTATCATTCTCAACTCTTTATCCAGTCAATACTCACTGCACTGTGCTGCACGTGTTGAATCGGTGAGTTGTTTGATAACTAGTTCATAATCGTCCAACATGATTCAACAAGCGCTCTCTAAGCCTTGTCTGGTATACTTGATATGAGCCGTGGCATATGATTTCAAACAGAGTGGCATTTTGACAAGTGTAGACTCAGACGAGCCTGTGCAGCCTCCTTTTAAGCTAAGAATCTCCAAATGATGGTCGGTCAGTAACTTAATATTCATACAATATTCATACGACTAGCAAAGGCTCTGATCAGACTGAGCATATGTGCGGACTGGTCTGTGCCTTTGTTGGTCGCACATACCACATTGTTGGAAATTTCATGTCACGTCCCATATCAAATTGATGGATAGGTAGATCTAGGGTAGGAACCCAGACTAGATGAATGCTTACTTGAAATCTGTCATAGCCATTCTTCTTCATTTGAAATATGATTTGTCCACACACTAAACCGTAATATATGCGAACTTTCCGCAGTCGGGTTACTATGTCCAAAGCTGGAAAACGGACTCGAAATTCAGCCCCTTTTACCACAGCATCATACATATTCTCCATATATCCATGTATTCTATTACTATGTTTATCGTGCTCGTATGCCAAGTACCATCGATTACCACAGTTATCTAAATTGAAAAATATGCACTGATTATATAGACTTGTTAAGCAAAAAACAATTTGCGTAAAATAGCGATTATTTTCTTATCCATCAGTTTAAACGAGTGTTTTGTGTGCTCAAAAGAACCCTCTCGACGAGAGGGTTCTTTTGAGTACCCACACTGTATGTTTTGGTGAGAAATAAGGAAAATAATTTTGAGTTACGCACTCTTATAATGGTGGCCTGACATTAGAGGATCTAATATGAGTGCTCACGTTTTATTGAATTTATTAAAGTGTTGATGAATAGAGACTAAATGCGAGGCTTGTCAAACATTTTATCTCTTTTTCCCAACGAGTTTAATAAAATCAATTGTACAGGAGCCCACATGATAGATCATGTTTATCACATGCCATTAAAAGGCTTAAAATCACATCTTTTATAATTGGCCTATTATGTAACGTTACTAAATCTAAAAACCACTGATTACCAAATTAATAAAAGTAAGAAAAGGGCAAATATCAGGAATCGATACAATTAAATATCAGGAATCGATACAATCAATCACCACACCTGACTCCTGATGCCAATGGATTCACAATTAGACATCACAAACAAGAACCAAGCAGATGACCACAAGGCATTAATGAACAGACGCGAAAGCATGACAAACACAAAACATAAATAACACAAATGCACTGCCTTGGAACGGTCAGTAAAGTATTTACTGGAGGGCTTAAACCGGTTTTACGGCGGGCCAACCTCACCCTTAGTTCAAATGTGGATCAAGACACATAGATTTTTGGTGTGCATGAAAGACCCCTAATTTATCCATGCATCATCTCCCAGAACATATAAAAGATATGAAAAGGAGATAAAGCCAAGATAAGAACTCAACAGTACATAAAACTGAATACCGCAGCAAAGGAAATCCAACTGGTAAAGGTAAGTAAGGGTGCAAAGATCAGGAATCGATACAATCAAGTACCACACCTGACCCAGGGTACCAATGGGAAAGTGACAAACTCAAAGTAGACACCACAAACGAGAGCCAAGAGGTCAGCCCTTTCCCAGCAGGTGACCACAAAGCACATATAAACAGACACGCACAAAAACATAGCAAACACAAGACAGAACAAAAACATAAAAGATCCACAATAGAAGTACCGCCTTGGAACGGTCAGTAAAATATTTTACTGGAGGGCTTAAGCCGGTTTAACGGCGTCAACCTCACCCTTAATTCAGATGTGGATCAAGACACATAGATATTTGGTTTGCATGAAAGACCCCTAACTTATCAATGCATCATCTCCTTAAACATATAAATCAAGATATAACGAGGAGGTAAAGCAAGGATAAGGACTCAACAGTAAATTAAACTGAATACCGGAGCAAAAGAAATCCAACAGGTAAACCCCAGTGGGCCTGACAAACAGCCAAGCATCAGGCCCCTACCATCTCATCAATAGATAAGTCTTTAAGTCAGAACCATCATAGAGTCTGATGTTAACCCAGATGTAAACCACTGCTTACCAAATCAATAAATCTTGAAAATCTATTATCATATTGCCAGACCAGCCCCGTGTGAGTTATTATCGGACCCTTCTCTATGGATGCTACGATAATTCAAAAAATAACTTTTGAGATTATTGACACTGCAGGAAATACCATTTCGATACTATTTCTATTGTGGACTATACCATTGGCGTAGTGCCCATTACGCAGTTACGCATATGTGTAATAAAATAGTAACACTCAATGGAGGTCATCTAAAAATGATTTTCCATCCCACAAGGAGCTGCTCTTAGAGGAAAGAACTTGCTCCCTCTGGGAGCAAATTCTTTCCTTTAAGTGAAGTTCCCTTTTTGAAAATGGGAGCAATTATAGAACATCACTGCTTCACCCAGTAGTCTCCCTTTGATGTGCGCATTTTTTCAGTGTTCTGGCTACGCCAATGTATACCATTGCCTTTCTATTTAGATACTATTGTCTAAAACATACCTGCTTGTTTGAAGGAGGAAATTAGGAATCTGGTAGTTCTTGCCGGGCCGCATAGCGCAGTCGGTAACGTGTCTGGCTACTGATGCGTGTCTGACTGCAGATCCAGGGGTCGCGAGTTCGATCTCGGTCCGGTCCCATACTTTCGTGGAGATTGATCATGAAATAATTTCTACGGTCATTCTCCTCCCTTCTGCTGATTCATTCAAGAAGAGTTGTTGTCAGTTACAAGCGAAAGTATGTGCACGAATTACTGGTTAACCGCTTGTTCAAGCTTGTCCAGGAAAAAAGTGTGGTTAGGTGAACTGTCCGTTCCGCAATGACCATTATAGCTGTTGACTTGGGACGTAAAGCAACAAACAAACAAACAAATAAAACATACCTGCTTGTTTGAAGGAGGAAATTAGGAATATGGTAGCATTCTGACTTCATTATTAATTTTGTATGGCACTATCAGAAAAATATCAGATGCGCCGCGACATGTATTTTCCGTGTGATATTTTACCATTTGTAGACTCAGACGAGCCTGTGCAGTCTCATATTAAGGTTAGAATCACCAAATGTTGTTCAGTCAGTAGCTTAACATTCATATAATAGTCAAAAGACTAGAAAAGACTCTGATCTGATCAGATTGCATGCATGCACAGGCTTGTCTGAGCATTTGCTGGTCGCACATATCACATTGTTGGAAACCTCGTGTCGCGGCTCAGATTATTGCTAACTTCCACTCATTTTACTGAGATGCTAAAACATATACATTCTATTGCCATTTAACTCACATATTGTGCCCAAACCAGGCAATTTTAAGTGAAAATCCCTAGGTTTAGAAACTATTGAAACTATTGCGATAGGTATTTGACTATCGACCCAAATATATGTATTTCTTGTATTATTTACAACTTTTCATTTGATCTTGAAAAGATCATTAGCAAAAATGGTAAATATATATTTTTCTACCAAAATGTGTACATTTCGGGCGAAAATACTTCTATATATTGTAGTCAGATAATTGTAGTTCATGTTCATGCAACTGTTTTTTTCTAAAGTTCACCCAGTGTGTCACAATATTGCAAAGGACATCAAACCAGGAAGTGACTCTAAAAGACGGATAATCATGCTGTTTATTGCTCAAAAGCTGTATGTTGGGTAGTAAAGTGATCTATGTGAGATGTATTAATTGTTCAAACAACAATTTTGCCAAAGAAATACGTCTCCTTGATAAAAAGCATGTTTGTTTATACAGGAAACATTTCATGCAAGTAAGAGCTTTTGAAAGCTATATCACCTTACCCCGATTGACTCTAATATAAACATTAAAGTTTATCTAAGTGATCTAAGTGGCATTACTTCACCTATAACATTACTATCTACCTTGCTGTACTAAATGACGTGGCAACTAGGTGACTGTTGAGCTGTATTGTTTATTACTATATGCACATTATTAGACCAGTCATTGATTTTATGAAGTAGATTGTCAAAAGAATCTTGCTTATCAAACAATATGTTTTAGATGCTTAAAAGAAACGTCTCTGCGAAACATTTCTTTCATGCACCCAAAATGTATGTTTTATAGACAGTTATAAAAATAGTTGATAAATAGGGTAAAGTCAGGTAACTTTGGACAGCGACTTAATACAGACATAAGTTTGCAAACAGTAAAAATCCAGATGAGACGGCTCATTTAGAGCCGTCTCATCAGGATTTTCACTGTTAGCTTAGTTTATCTAATTTTTATTCCAATAATTCAAAAATAAAAGAAACAAGGTCGCTGTCCGAATTTAGCCGGTTGTCCGAATTTACCCGACTTTACCCTAGTCTATATTCTCTGAATCCATAAAGTCCCAAATTGATTTCGAATTAGCAAGAATTTCGAACAAAGGGAGTTTGAAAATTTAAGGATTTATTGTGTATACTTACTGATAGGATGGCATGTTGGTAAAGGTTGCATAGGGACCCAGCTACCATTTTCCGCACAGTGCTTATATTCTGTTCCATGCAATTTAAATCGTGAGTTACAAAAGAAATATACTGTGGCACCAACCTTTGAACCAGATGGTGTAATTGACCCACCATTACTTATGGGATCAATGCTCGGGCAGGTCACTACAATAGAATAGAAACAAGTAATTGGAAGAGTGCGAGCCATATGCTCGTTTGTTTGTTTGATTTGATCTTTTACGCCCCATCAACAATATTTCAGTTAAACAGGGATGGGTCTTCCTGGGTTGAACCAGTACTAAGCTAGAATAAATGTGTCTTGCCCAAAAACCGCAACGCGGTGATGCCGGTGAGGCTCGAACCGGCAGCCTCTCGGTCTCGAGTCAAGCACTATATCACTGAGCCACTGCATTCCCTACAAGCAATATGTTAATAGTCAGCAAGTGGTTAACCCTTAAAGCGTCAAGAAAAAATGTATCTGAAAATGTCCTCTGCTTAAGTCGTCTGCTGCAAATAATTGCCTAACATTACTGACAAATTAAGTATAGAAGCAAACAGCGTGGACCCAGAACAGATAGGAGCAGTCTGATCTGGGTCCACACTGTTTGCCATAGAGGCTTCTTAAACATTTCAGCAGACGAGATAAGCAGACGACCTTTTTGTTGCAATTTGCGCATTAAGAGTTAATCATAGGGCTGGTTAAGCAACAAATGCCAGCGTAAAATTGCGATTATGTTCATATCCATCAGTTTCAACATGTGTTTTGGCATTCCGGAAAGTCCGTCACAATTCAAAAATCAAATCGCGCATGGGGTGTATTCATATTAGGAGCATTATGCGTAGTACTATTAAAATCGATTATTCTGATTATCCGAAAAGTTTTATCAGCAGATTAAATGAAGTTTATGTATTTTTCAATAAAATATCGCTAAAGCGATATTTCATTGTAAAAACATATACTTCATTTATAACCATTTGTTTTGCTGAAATCACACACTTGTTATTGTGTCAACATGGTTTCTGTGACGTCAACATCACGTTATCACCCACTCATTGATGTACATCCTTGGTCTGATTCCACGGAATTTCACGGAATTGACAGAGGCAGTTCTGATTGGTGTTTTGGGTGCTCAAAAGATGATCGCGAGAGACAGATTGCTCTATCCTACCCTCACACTCATTATCGATCCTTATATTACCCAGCCCCCTCCCCCCAGATAAGAGTGCATAACTGCAAATTATTTTCTTATTTCTCAACCAAAATATATGTTGCGTATACTCCAAAGAACCATCTCTTTAAGTTCTTACACGCAACGTTTATTTTAATCGAGAAATAAGAAATAGTTTGCAGTTACGTACTCTTATCAGGGGGCCTGGTTAATATAAATTGTTTTTATCTAAGCCTATGAATGCAATTTTTGATAACTAAAAAGCCAAATATCATCACAGGAAAGTGACCCAAAGCTCCAGTTTAGCAAAATTTTTCAGCGTTAAGCTGCGTTTATTTTCTTATCCATCAATTTAAAGATGTGTTTTGGGTACTCAAAAGAACCGTCTTGCTGATACGGTTCTTTTGAGTACCCCCAGCATACGTTTTTATTGAGAAATAACAAAGATGATTTTCCATTACGCACCCTTATCTGGGGACCTGCCTACCGCAATGAAACAATGAAATGGGATCTCAACTCTCAGAGATAGTCTGAGCTAAGGAAATCCCCTCATTGAGTCATGGGCAATCCAGGTAAGCCTTTTTATGCAGGAAAAATGAAACGGGTACCTTTACAAACAGTTCAGACCCTGGTGATATGCCACATCATGTAATGACCCTGATGAAATGCCACTACATTTGGCATTTCATCAGTTTCTACGTTGTTTGTAACTTTACTAGGTAAAATCAAATTCAGGCAAACGAACACTATATTTTTCTTTTAATTATAATTAACCTGACACCCCTAGATATGAATAAAGGACTATCAAAGTTATTGTATCAAACCAGGAGGAAGAATCCATTAGTATACAAAGGGTTAAGGACAACCATAACACAAAAAACCTACAGGGTTCCGTCAGAAATTAAAAAAAAAACAATTCCATGATTTTCCATGATCAACGGTGTAATTTTCATGACTATTTAATGCACAGCCTCCACCCCCCCCCCCCCTTTTAGCGACACCTTCACAACGCAGAGCATAAATGTGGAATGCAGCAACAGTAATATATCTAAATAAGCATGCTTGTAGACCATGCATGCATTTTGAAATAATTTAAACTTGAAACCACCAGTAGCCAGAAAACTAGCTGTCAGACACACAAGTGTCTGGTGGTTTCATCAAATCGTTTTTCAATATTCCATGATTTTTCCATGAATATTCAGTTTTTTCGAATAACATGATTTTTCCATGCATGGATTTTTTTTATAATTATCCAGGTTTTCCATGATTTCCAGAACTTATGGGAACCCTGAACCTAGGAATGAAAGATTTAGGACAAGATGGAATTCATCTGAGGCCTGACCCACCCGCATGTAATTAAAGAGGATGGCATAGCTTTTAATTACGATTGGGTTTACGACCAGGCATGCAGACTGTCACGTGGCATCCATGTTATGTCCCACTCTTTAATAACATTTGATTATATTTTAGATTTATCAGGAAAAACAAGGCTTTCCTTCGCTTCTTTGGATTTTTTAAAGTATATCATCATAAAACGCTCTGTTGCAGAACAGACTTTAAAGTAGAAAGAGGGCAAAGATCAGGAGTCGATACAATCAAGCACCGGACCTGACCCAGGATACCAATAGGAAAGTGACAAATTCACAATTAGACATTACAAACGAGAGCCAAGAGGTCAGCCCTTTTCCAGCTGGTGACCACAACATTGAATTTGACAATCAACTCAGAGTGTAAATCACATGAATATACTAGTCTATTGCTCAATTAAGTAACACTTTAAGTACTGTTTAGCTTCACGAATCGTGATTCCATAGAACCACATTGGGACTGGTGGTTTTCCTTTGGTGTGTTTTCTCATGTTGTGATAATTATGTACCTACCCTCTGGTTCTTATGTTGTGATAATTATGTACCTACCCTCTGGCTCACAAACTGGTTCAGAATTATTCCAAGTGCCGTCAGACAGGCAAACTCTGTTTTCTACTCCTTTGAGTACATAATCCTTGTCACAACTATACATTGCATCAGAGCCCACAAGTGTATCATAGTGATCTACCTGTCCATTGTTAGGGTCACAGAGGTCAGGGCATCTCACTAAAATGTACAGTACCAGTTGCGGATCCAGCGGGGGTTCAGGGGGTTCGCTCGAACCCCCTCCCTGTCCCCTGTTTTTAAAAATCCTATGAAAATGAAATAATTTGGTCTCAGTGAGACCAAATTATTTCATTTTCATGGGATATTTAAGAAAAATGAGATAAAATTAGCAAAACGAACTCCATCCCTTTATACAAATGAACCCCCTTTCCATATATCCTAGATCCGCCCCTAAGTCGGATACAAAATTCCTGTCACAAGCCTACCTTACCAGAACTTTTGTACTTTGGCGCTGTTGTTGGCATTCACCAACAATATGTGGAGCTTTTCTTCCCCCTAGATTTGAAGAAATTTACATATTGATGGATTGTTTTAGTCATAAAAATATCACGTGATAGATTAATCGGCACTTCAATAAAATGCCCTTTTACAACACAACCCATCTTCATTATAATTTCCCCAAACTAGCTACACTCTGCACCAAGTCCTGAAGCATAAATGCCCTTATTTAACTATTTTCCTTCTGGTAATTTTCCATGCATTTGTTGTCAGCTGATTTTTTTTTCAAAATCACCTGTTTTCGAAAAAAAAAACTTAATCAGGAATGCTATAAGAGTGTCCAATAGTTTTGATCCAGATAAGGCCCAACATTTTGTCGGGCCTGATCTGCGTCCAAATGGTTTTCAAAAGTTATCAACGGACAACTTTGTTCGGTTTGATTCTTCTTTATGTCCTGTTTAACAATTTTCATTCATGTTGGGACTGATCTTCATGGGTTTAACCGGTACTCAGCAGTGACTTAATTACATGTATCAGCAGAAGACACTAGAAGGTAAAGAATTAAATGCTGTCAATGTGTGCACCATCATATGGGCCTCGACACAAGAAAACCTGTCTTCAGTGGTTGCAAACAACAAAGGCACAGACCAGCCTGCGCATCCACGCAGACTGATCAGCGCCTGTAGTTTCGCTGGTGAAATTTCAATTGTCTAGCTAGTCTCTGTAGCTGAACAGGCTGGTTTGAGTCTTGCTTTGTCGGAAACTCCGAAGACAGGTTTTTTTTGTGGCTAAATCCAATCCACCCACATAAAACAAGTTATAACAGGTTTAGGTAAACACAATTTTTGAGTGTAAAATTGTAAATATTTTCTTACCCATCAGTTTATATACATATGTTTTGGTTGAGAAATCAGAAAATAATTTTTTAACACACTCTTAACTTAAAGTAAAAAGGCGGCAAAAATCAGGAATTAATACAATCAAGTACCACATCTGACCCAGGTTACCACATGTATGGGAAAGTGACAAAAACACAATTACACATCACAAACAAGAGCCAAAAGGTCAGCCCTTTCCCAGGACTGGTGACTACAAGGCAGTACTGAATAGACGCGAAAGCATGGCAAACACAAGACATAAATAACACAAATGACTCACAAAAGAAGTACCGCCTTGAATCGTTCAGTAAAATATTTTACTGAAAGGCTTAAACCGGTTTCAAGGCACCTATCTCACCCTTAGTCCAGATGTGGATCAAGACACATAGATGCTTGGTTTGCATGAAAGCCTGTTATCCATTACAAGTGGGAGGGTGGGATAGAAAAACGTATACCGATCATCAATTTTAGCCTGCTAAGCTTGGTCAAATTCCAGCCAGTAGTTTAGGAGGATATGTCCTTTGAAGCAAGCGTTGACGACAGACGACGCACGTCGCACAAGGCACGATGGACATACAATGATCACAATAAATCGTCATGAATCAATAAAAGATTTCTGGTTTACGTTGAGACGCTACATAACATGAAAATAATCTTTAAAGAGAATCCTTCAGAAAAAGAGAGAACCAACAATATTAGAAAATAGCAGACTTGGTATTGGAAAACAATCTTCAAAGATCTCTAGTACTGCTACAACAATGGTGTAAAGAAAATGGAATGTCAATTAATACTGATAAGACTTAAGCCATGTTCATTACCAGTCGACAGAAAAGATGCAATTTAAATGATGCTTCATTCCACTTGAAGTTCAACAATATAGATCTTAAACTTACTAAAGGTGATTAAATTTTAGGTGCAAACATAGATCAAAATTTAATGTGGGATTCGCATGATAAGTACATTGTTAAGAAGGTGTCCACACATGTATGGCTCTTGTCTCAAATTTCTTCATACCTATCAGTTAAAGACAGACTTTTGTATTATAATGCGTATATTCGCCCTCATTTTGATTACTGTTCCGTTATTTGGGGATCAGCTACATGTTCTAATACAGATAAAATAACTAAATTGCAACGAAGAGCATGTAAGCTTATATTAAAAATGAATACTCTAATTTAGAAGAAGCTCAGAACCGCCTAAACATGTTGTCATTTTCTGAAAGCGTGTTTCTACAGAAAGCAAAAGTAATGTATAAAGTTTTGAATGATTTAGCGCCTGAATATCTGACTGATTTATCCAAAATGAGAGAATCGAACAGTAACTCTACCTTAAAGTTACGATCAGTAAGTAATGAACATTTTCTGATACCCAAGCCTAAAATTAACTTGTTAAGAATAGTTTATCGTACTCAGGTGCATTAGTTTGGAATAGCAATCCACTTGATATAAAAAAAATTCTATGACTCTAAATTCCTTTACTCAAAACTGTACATTCTGTTTAAAAGGTAAATATGTTTAATTTGCATAGCCTAACTTGCAACTGTAGCTAGAGGGTCATCTAGCATTCATTGTTGTTTTATTATATGGGCCTCGACACGAGAAAACCTGTCTTCATGGGTTTGCAAACAACCAAGGTGCAGAGCAGCCTGCGCTTCCGCGCAGTCTGATCAGTGACTTTGTTATTCCCTTATTGAAAAGTACAATACCTAGAATTACTACAAGTGAAATTTCAAAGTTCCAGCTAGTCTATGTAGCGGACCAGGTTGGTTTAAATTTCACTTTTTCGGAAACCCTGAAGCTAAGGTTTCTCACTTTATGGCCCATATGTATATGTGTGTAGGGTGTGGGTGTTCTTTATTGTTAAATTTATGTATTTTCCTTATGTTTGAGGGCCCCAAGGAAGATTGATTGTCAACTGGGTTACCCTCACTAAATAAAGTCGTTACTTACTTACTTACTTACTTATTGAGACACATGGTTTCATGATGTCTTTCAAGGTCCCTCCTGGGGTTCAATTGTTGAATCCTAAGGAAAACTGGGGAACAAAGTTGTCAGGGACCCAAATATGTTCCATGGGATAGGGGGTCCTAATGCTTATTCATATGGAAATCTATATCACTTGATATTCGGGGGGGGGGGGGTGACTGAACCCTATGTCCTTGCTCTGGATCCGCCTATGAGTTAAGCTTACTTGGAATTGAATCTATTATGGAAGTCAAAATTGATGGATTGAAGATGAAGACAAAGATTGAATAACTTTTATATTTTGTAGTTTATAAGACACAAAGGTTTAAGCCAATAGTCTCTATGATAGTGACCCTGCATCAACACCACAATCAAATCAAGTTTGATTATTCATTGCATAAACACACCATGGAAAATCGCTAAGAGTAGGGGTTTGCAGCAATACATGGCAGAGAGAGAGAGAGAGAGAGAGAGAGAGAGAAAGAGAGAGAGAGAGTTAGAGACAGACACCGAGCCTGGGAGAGAGACAGACTTATATTATTTGATTTTTTGCTTACTGTAAAGGCGACAACTTTAATAATCATATCCGGGCGTTGTTCGGCTATTTCATCTGCTAAACAAGAGAAATTAGCTTCTATTTATAATTTGGTGAAGAAATTATATGTTGTTTGGGGCGCGCAAACGTGCGTGCATTTCATTAAAACCCTAACCGTATACACACTGAAATCACATTTATTAAACCTTAAAGCACATAATCACAAAATGTATGTTTTAAACCTCATAGATAAACAGTGTGGACCCAGATCAGACTGCTCCTGCAGGAGCAGTCTAATCTGGGTCCACAATGTTGCCTATATGCTAATATTAAATAGACATTGTTTGATGCAGTTATTTTGCTGGCATTTTAAGGACTAAATAATGTGCTTTTGCGTCTATACTGAGGTAATGGTGCAAGATGATACAGTTACTTTTGAATAAAACCACGCCTCATTTTCAGCTTTTACCTATGTCTAAGGTTGACCGTCCTAATTACGCATTCATGAGGTGCCGCCTTTATAGTAAGCAAAAAGTCCAGCAATACTTACCGACTGGGTCACAGACTGGTTCAATATCACTCCAAGTACCATCAGACTGGCAGAGTCTATATACAGGTCCACTGAGTACGAATTCCTGATCACATTCGTACATTGCCATGGACCCCACAAGGTTATCAGAGTGATTCACATATCCACTGCTGGGGTCACAGAGGGGAGTGCATCTCACTATAATAAAGAGGTGGACATGATATCTTACCTTTATAGGTAAAGGTGAGGTGGACATGACTTCCTACCTTTATAGGTAAAGGAGAAGGTAAAGGAGAGGTGGACATGAAATCCTACCTTCATAGGTAAAGGAGAGGTGGACATGAAATCCTACCCTTATAGTTAAAGGAGAGGTGTACATGAAATCCCTCCTTTACATATAAAGGAGAGGTGGACATGAAATCCTACCTTTAAAGGTAAAGGAGAGGTGGACATGAAATCCTACCTTCATAGGTAAAGGAAAGGTGGACATGAAATACTACCTTCATAGGTAAAGGAGAGGTGGACATCAATCCTTCCTTTACATGTAAAGGATAGGTGGACATGAAATCCTACCTTAAAGTTTATAGTTAAAGGAGAGGTGGACATAAAATCCTACCTTTACATGCAAAGGAGCGGTGGACATGAAATCCTACCTTTATAGTTAAAGGAGAGGTGGACATGAAATCCTACCTTTACATGTAAAGGAGAGGTGGACATGAAATCCTACCTTTATAGTTACAGGAGAGGTAGACATGAAATCCTACCTTTACATGTAAAGGAGAGGTGGACATGAAATCCTACCTTTACAGGTAAAGGAGAGGTGGACATGAACTCCTACTTACATACATATTACTACGTTTTACATACATCCAAGGCTTGATTCTCGAATTTAGCGGAAGTTTTAGGATTTCATATAAATAGGAGGAAATCCCGAAGAAATGCAGAGGCAGTTCCGATTGTGGGGTCAAGGTCACATATACCTAAGGTATGTCAAAAACTGAATTGTGGTTTGTAATGTGAACTCATTCATTTTTATGGAGGATATTCATATTGGCCACAATGAATGTCTGTGGAGTCTAGATGACAACACAGGGTTCATACAGGCAAGCTTGAGTAAAATTCAAGGACTTTTCAAGGACTTCTAAGAGGCTTTCCTACAGTTTTCAAGTACTTAAATTTAATGAAAAATACTGATCTAAGTGTTAAAATTCGGCTTCAGAAATGCTAGACTTAGATAATGGAGACATAAGTACTGGAAAATTAGTATAAAATTGTTGTGCCTATAAAGGCACAGCAATTTTATACTGATTTCGGTCTCTATCAACAGTGCTAAGTCCTACAGAAAATAGTAGAAATCAATGACTTATCAAGGTTTTTGAGTGATTTTCCAGTACTTTTCAAAGCAGATTTAATTTTCAAGGACTTTTCAAGAAAGCCCTCTAAATTCAAGCACTTTTCAAGCCTGTGCGAACCCTGCAATGGGCTATTCAGATCACTGATTTGAGCTTGGAGTCAAAGGTCAATGTCATGGCTAATAATAACAGTCTTACCTTGTGTAATGCATAATTCATGTTTGACCAATGGTGTTCATATTTGGTACAATTATTGCCTATGGTGTTAAGATATTAGGCCAAATAAAAACATACCCGTGATTAAAATAAACCGGCCTACCTGTATTTTCTCGTGAAATCCAGAACAGTTTTCAGGTTTTCTTGCAAGAAATGTGAATATATGCGTTTTGGAAGGTAGTTTGCCTTTCAAAATGCATACAAATATAATTTATTGCAGAAACAAATGTTTGCCTACAACTTGAAACTTTCAGACCCGCTACCAGAAAGACAACTCTTATTTTTATCTGGCCTTAGTAGGCTATTAGGTAGGTAGGTATACTTACCAACTGGTTCACAGACAGGTTCAAGTTCACTCCAAGTACCATCAGACTGGCAAACACTACTTTCTGATCCACTGAGTACAAACTCTGGGTCACATTCATACATAGCCATAGATCCCACAAGGTTATCAGACTGATTTACATGTCCATTGCTCGGGTTACAGAGGGAAGGGCATCTCACTGTAATATATAGGTGTATATGAATAAACAAATCGTGTATATGAATACACAAGTAACTCACAATAATGATGAGGGTAAAGACGATATATTTAGGTGAAATATTCGAGGAGAGTTCGAGGCAAGATATTCAGGATATTTATTTCATAATTTGAGGGTCACAGACTATAATTTCTACAAATAAAATTTCTTTGAAGTTTCTGTGAAGGCTTTTTTGTCTTATCAAAAAGTGTAGACAATGATGAAATGCTGCATTATGTGGTATTTTTTCTGGGTCTTCACTGCTAGCCAAAGTATACATACTTAGGAGTCACTAGTCTTCCTTGCCTTGAGGTTATAAAACTGAAGTACAGTCTGAGACCCAAAATAAAGCGCAATGATTGGCTGCTTGCGGACACGTGTCCGCAAGCAGCCAATCATTGCACTTTATTTTGAGTTTGAGAATGAACTCAAGTTTTATAACCTCGGGGCCAGGGCCTCATTTCTGGCTACTTGATTTATAATGCAGCTCATAGGACCAGTTTTAATAAAAAAAATATCAAAATTCTTCAGTGTTAAATTCTGATTATTTTCTTATCCATCAGTTTAGACGGTTCTTTAAGTACCCACAACATATGTATTTGGCTGAGAAATAAGAAAATAATTTCCAGCTAAGCACTCTTATCTGGGGGCCTGAATGATGTTACATTAATTAAGCACATACCCACTGGAGTGCAGACAGGGCTAGGATTGCTCCAATCGCCGCTAGCTCCACAGATTATTTCATTGGTATCACTGAGTTCGTATTCTGGGAAACAATCAAACGTGGCTACAGTTCCAACACGTCTATTATGATCGTAAAGGACGAATCCATTGTGTGGGTCACAGAGGTAAGGACATCTCACTGTAATAAGACAGGGCTTTTTTTCACCATTTTGGGACAATGACCCATACCCCATGGATTGATTGGGAATTTTAGCGTGACAATGGCAAAAATGGGGAATTTTTAGAGCTTTTAGCTGTATTGTCAAATCAAAAAATGCATCATATATGTATCTGAATTTAGCTGTAGTGTTAACTTATAATCACCATTGCATGATGTATTATATGAGAGTGTGCAATGTTGAAT
Organism: Loripinus fragilis; assembly: GCA_964019695.1. NCBI lineage: Eukaryota > Metazoa > Mollusca > Bivalvia > Lucinida > Lucinidae > Loripinus > Loripinus fragilis. Next base: position 6,961,501 of record OZ026528.1, read on the forward strand.
ATTCGACAGTTTTAAGCCAACTTTTACCATGATAAAAATGATGAAATTTTATTCGATTTTTATCTGATTTGAAATTCGGAATTTTCCTCCAAATATTGGGAAAAAAGATACTTTTTGGCATTGGGAATATAACCCAATAACGGCTGTAAAATTGGCCTAAAATAAGCCCTGTAAGAAATAGCGGATCTACCAAGAGTGCTCATTTGTTTTAATTCATTAAACGAGTTGAGAAAAATAGATAAAATGCGAGGCTTACCGAGCATTTTATCTGATTTTGCAACGAGTTTAATGCGTAAAGGGCGAGTCAATTGTGTTTGTCACAAAGGTAAGGACATCTCACTGTAATAAGAAAAAGCGGATCTACCAAGAGTGCTCATGTTGCTTTAATTTATTAAACAAGTTGGAAAAAGGGATAAAATGCGAGGCTTGCCTAGCATTTTATCACTTTTCCGCAACGAGTTTAATAAAATCAATAATACAAGAGCACGAATGTTAGATTCTATTTATCACATGACATTAAAATTACTTTAAGATCGCATTTTTAGGCGTGAAAACGCAAGTATTTGCCATCTTTTACGCACGTTCAAATGGACGTCATTACGTATCGTTGCTAAATCTGTAAACCACCAGTGGTTTATTCGTTGTATTGCATGGCGTTTTAACACTCCCAGACGTGACATCATGTGATAAACTGTGAATAACAAAACAAACAATTCACTTTCCTGAAAACTCGCCTAGATTTAGACTTTACTTGTTGGACTACTAGTGTATTCTGCTGGTAGCCTTTGCAAACAGTTTGTACCCAGCTGAGGCCCGACATTTTTTGGACCTGGTCTGGAAAGGCTGTTTAGAATTATGATGGTATTCCGGAAAGAAATTTTTCAAAAGTTGATTTTGACAAAAAGACAGCTGACAACCAAAGGCATTAAAAAATACCTAGCATGCAAAGAGTTAAATTTACTAGCTGTAAGGTAAACCTCAGATTAAAAGTGGAAAATCAAACATGTGCGATTTTGTTTGTTGTACTATGTCACATGCTAAATTGTCGTTGCAGCGGTCAGTTATACACTATCAGATGACTTTTGAGTGACACTCTCTAATGGCGTTGATATTATTCTCTGAAAGTGAGAAGATCTTTAACCCTGAACTTAACTTACCCTCAGGTATGCAAGCTGGCTCTGGTTCACTCCAGGTACCGTCAGCCTCGCAGGTCCTATTTCCTGTGCCACTGAGCATGAAATCATCATCACAAAAGTACCAGACCATATCACCTGGACGAGTGCTATTCATATCAAAGTCTAGATATCCATTATTGGGTGCACACGGGAATGGACATTTCACTGCAATATATGATCAATGTATATACAATAGTACCAGACAATATCACCTAGATGGTTGATAATCATATCAAAGTCTACATATCCATTGCTGGGAGCACATGGGAAGGGGCATTTCACAGTGTCTAAATAAAATCAAGATGTTGCAGTCAACGACCCGACCACTGGGCCAGAACTCCCGATATACAGAACTATGCATATAAAATAAGAAAATCATTTTTACTGGTACACACTCTTAACTTTAGTCCTTAACCCCTTACTCTGCCTTAGTCTCAAGTCGAGCACTCTATCACTGAAACACTGCATTGTCATTGTTTGCCAATTATCTCTGCATACTGGGTAAATTTGCTTTCTCTTTTATCCTGTGCTGATTTATTTGCTCAATTCTGTCAAGATCACCATCAGCGTGCCAAACCGTTAAGATTCAGATTGTGTGATGTTGATATGAGAACGGCTGTTTGAAAAGACTTCGAGCAGATGACACAAGAAGGTAAAGAAAAATTATCATTTAGGGGCATCCAGAATACAATTAGTTAACTTACCCACAGGGCCACATCTGGGTTCTTCTTCAGTCCAGGAACCGCCTTTACATGTTCTAACCTCTGGCCCAATTCGTTCATAATCATAATCACAGTGGTAATTCACGTAGTCATCTTCATACAAACCAGAGTAATCAATTTCACCATTAGATATGTCACTTGGAATAGGGCATTTCGCTGTGAAATACATGAAACAACTTAAAACATGAACAAAGTCATTTTCATACATACCAGAGTAATCAATTTCGTTTCATTATCAGATATGTCACTTAGAATAGGACATTAAGCAACTTAAACACATATGCATAGTCATTTTCATACAAACCAGAGTAACCAATGTAACCATTAGATTTGTCACTTGGAATAGGGCGTTTCGCTGTGAAATACATAAAAACAACTTAAATACATGTACAAAGTCATTTTCATACATACCAGAGTAATCAATTTCGTTTCATTATCAGATATGCCACTTGGAATAGGACATTAGGCAACTTAAATACATATGCACAGTCATTTTCATACAAACCAGAGTAACCAATGTAACCATTAGATTTGTCACTTGGAATAGGGCATTTCGCTGTGAAATACATCAAATAACTTAAATACATATGCATAGTCATCTTCATACAAACCAGAGTAATCAAATTTACCATCAGATACATCACTTGGAATAGGGCATTTTGCTGTCAAATATATAAAATAACAACATAAATACATATGCATAGTCATCTTCATACAAACCAGAGTCATCAATTTACCCATCAGATATGTCACTTGGAATAGGGCATTTCGCTGTGAAATACATAAAAACATAAATACATATGCATAGTCATCTTCATACAAATCAATTTACCCTTTAGGTATGTCACTTTAAATAGGCCATTCTTTCTTCTTGGCCAACTAAATGATAATCATGGTCACAGCTGTAGGTTATCTATGACCCATCCAGATTTCATAGTTAACTTACCAACTGGTTCGCAGTGAGGATCATCATAGTCCCAAGTGCCGTCATCCATACATGTCCTTTCTTCTGGGCCAATTAAACTATAATCATGGTCGCAGCTGTAGGTTACCTTAGACCCAGCCAGATTTCCTAATGTCATGTTAATGTTTCCATGCCAAGGGGAACACAAATGGGGACATATCGCTGTAAAAAACAAACAAACAGAGATAGGCTCGTATAAGCAAAGGCTGTTAGCGTGAACTTGATTTTTCCTCATTGTAATAAACTCACCATGAGCGGATCCAGAAATTTTTGTCAGAGAGGGTCCAACTTTGATAACGTTTTTTTTTTAGTTGATGAGGGGAGGGAGGTTCCAAGTACCACTATAAGCGGGCCATCATCGGCCCGACAGCAAAACGCCATTAAATGGCTGGCTGGCTTGGTAGCTGCGATTTTTCAGGAGATCCGGACCTGTATTCCTAGAAAACCCTATATTTTTGTGATTTTCAGGGGTCCCGACCCCCTGACCTAGCCCTCTGTATCCGAACATGCCCACCAATCACAATGATGGAAAAATTGGACCATTGGTTGCTTTAATACAGCAACCAATTTCGATATACTTAAAAGAAAAGCATTTTTGTGCATGAACAATACAGCTGCATTAGCTTGAACACTGATGGCCTAAAGTACTGCTTAACTGTTATCTCGCAACTATTTTGGGCGTTCTAAACTAACCTCCTACAGCTTATTCGTTCATTTAAAGGCCTAAATATTTACTCATTTATAGTAATACCACTTATTATGACTCTTTCTTGGGGTTACACTAGGCAGATCAAATGTAGGTCATAATGAGGTGAGCATTAACTTATTGCAGGGGAAATAAATAAAGAGGTCCCTTGAAGGTTTTACTCGTTATATTGGTTTAAAAAACTAACCTAGACATTCTGGACATTTTCCGCCCCAGTTTCCATCACTTTTGCAAATCCTCGTTTCTGGCCCACTAAGCTGATACCCAGGGAAACAGGTGTATAGTAAAGAGGAACCACACTTATGATGGTCAATAGCAGTCACCATTCCATTGGAAGGGGCCGGTACAATATCACAGTGAACTGTTAAAGTAAATAAAGCAATGCATTGTTACTTAGGTCAGATTTTTTTTAGTTGTTGATTTACGGGAATTCTTTTCAGATTTAAGGTCGGGGGGGGGGGGGGGGGGGGCAAAAAAAAGCTCTGATAATGACCAATTGACTGGTCATTTTCAGAGCTTTTTTTTGCTTTTTTAATATCTCTAGAACAAACAGTAAAACTAGTAAAGTTAACCAACATTCTCTATTAAAACTTAAAATATTTCATAATTTTCCTGTATAGGACAATTTTTTTAACAGTGTCACTCTCAAAAATACACAAACAGAACCTCAAAAATATATAATTTTTTTTTCACTAAAACAAAGTAATATTAAGAGTCGCCGGATAGAAAAATTAAGATTTTTTTCTACTTTCTAGAAAATTATAGTAGGAAGGGTTCGTAAATCAACTAATAAAAAATTCTGGCCTTAGAAAAATCACAAGTTTGGTCACTAGTACTCACAGCTCCTTTGGTGGGTACCGGTACAATACCACAGTAAACTGTTAGATGAAGATTGGTAAGTTTACAATCACAGATGGCCAAATGAACTTAGAATATTTTCATCTCAGGTGGACCAGTGCACCTGAGATTCTAAACTCGCCAACGTTTAAGGTCCATCTGAGATTATTAACTAGCCAAAGTCACAGGTCAATCCGAAATCATAAATTCACCAAAGTCACAGGTAAATCTCAGATGAAAACATTCTTAATTCACATGTCCACACGTGATTATAAAATCACCAAGGTCACAGGTACATTCTAAGTTGACATGTTCACACGTGATTATAAACTCACCAAGGTCACAGGAAGATTCTAAGTTGACATGTCCACACGTGATTATAAACTCACCAAGGTCACAGGTACATTCTAAGTTGACATGTCCACCTGTGATTATAAACTCACCAAGGTCACAGGTACATTCTAAGTTGACATGTCCACACGTGATTATAAACTCACCAAGGTCACAGGTACATTCTAAGTTGACATGTCCACCTGTGATTATATACTCACCAAGGTCACAGGTACATTCTAAGTTGACATGTCCACCTGTGATTATAAACTCACCAAGGTCACAGGTACATTCTAAGTTGACATGACCACCTGTGATTATAAACTCACGAAGTTCACAGGTACATTCTAAGTTGACATGTCCACCAGTGATTATAAACTCACCAAGGTCACAGGTACATTCTAAGTTGACATGTCCACCTGTGATTATAAACTCACCAAGGTCACAGTTACATTCTAAGTTGACATGTCCACCTGTGATTATAAACTTACCAAGTTCACACGATAAAGGTTCTAAGTTTGTATGTCCTCCTGTGATTAAAAACTTATCAATTTCACATGATAAACATTCTAAGTACATATTTCTACCTGTGATTATAAACTTTACCAAGTTCACGTGATAAACATTCTGTGTTCTCCTGTGATTATAAACTTACCAAGGTTTCAGGATAATCTTAGATTGTAAAATGTATTATTACCAAGATCACATAATAAATGGTGTAAGCTCACTTGTCTTCCTGTGTATTTAATCTAACCAAGATTTTATGAAAATCTGAAACTATAAATTATATTAAATGTATTACCAAGTTCACATGATAAAGGTTCAAAGTTCACTTATTCAGCTGAAATAATACAAACTTCCATGCGATCTGAATATTTCTTATACTTCAACAACAGCAGAATCTAGGGCGAACATTTGGTACCAGTAAAATGCATTTAAGCCCACTGGTGGCTCATGCTGTCCGTTCTAAGGCGGTGGTTCTGTTGTTATTGACTTTTTGTTTATTGTTACTCCCATAGTGGGAGTCTGTAATTGTTCTATGTTTTGTTGTACGTTACTTTATGTCCATTCTAGTACTGCAATCATCTTTATGGGGAAGAGAGAGCTGGTTGCTTTGCTTCATTTGTCTTCCTGGTGTCTCGTTATGGTTGAGCGGCTCTTCCTCGCGGTGCAACGGGGTTGTCTGCGGTTTGTGATTGTGGTATTTCCTGATCATACTCACTTACTATTTTTAGTATTGCTTCAGGTTGTTTTGAGGGCACTTGTCCACCTAAGATTGTATACTTATGAAGTTCACAGGTTAACCTGAGATTTCAAGCATACTAAGTTCACAGTTCCACCTGAGATTATAAACTTATCACGGTTCTAGGTCCACCTAGGATTATAAACATACTAATTTCACATGTCCACTTACCAAGTTTACATTTGTACCGGTTGTTATGGCTGTTCCGTTGGCAAGAATGACAATATTCACTGCAACACTGAAAATAAATAGAGGATCTTACATTGACTTTATTAAAAGAGTTGAGGAAAAGAGATAAAATGTGAGGCTTGTCGAGCATTTTATCTCTTTTTCGCAACGAGTTAATAAATTCAATAATTTATACAGTAGCATGGATGTTAGATTCTATTTATCATATGACATTAAAATAAATAAAAAATCGCATTTTTGCAGTGAAAACAAAATAATCTAAATTGTTATACTAGAATTATGTTTTGTATATTTTTGCATTTTGCATAATGAAAATAAAATAATAAAATTTTCATAATGATAAAAAAATAGTAAAACCACAAAAAACATTAAACTAAATTCTTGTTTCTTTCATATTTCCTTTAAGATTTCCCCCCTCTCTAGTTTCTATATTTCATTTTTTGTCTCTCAAACTTTAATTGGGCCTCAAACATTTGTCGAATTTTTACCCTTTTAGAACATATATAAGCATGTTTTGGTAAGAGTATCAAACAAGAAAGACCCTGATCAGACTGCTTCTTCATAAAATGTTGTACATGTTTCATATATATTTTACATTTCACGTAGCTGTACACATTAGAAAAGTCAGAGATAAAAACATGCCAAACTATCCAGTTTGCAAAGAAGTTATTTTTTCTGCACTTACCTTCTCACAACGTTTGAGACGTCCAAAGCTTCTTCTGACACAGGAACGAGGCCTTGATTTGTGCTTAGGGTGGTTACTGGACGAACTGGACGAGCTACTGCTGCTACTCCTCTTCTCACGCCTCTGTGCTTCACCAAGGAACGTAAGACATACTAATACTATCAACACGACAGCCTGGAGACAAATAATTGATAATATAATATACGAGAGGGGTTCCATATGTGAATGAAAACCCATTCATAACTCCATCCACAAACACGTTAGGATTTTATGTCATATGCCAAACGAAAGATCAAAGCGTCGCCGTTATAATGGTGCATAAAACATTAGTTTATCTTTCCAAATTTAATAAGTTACAGACCGTTTAAAAAGTACACTCATATACACTGCATATATTTTCCTCCAAATTGTAAATACTCATTTTAACAAAGGTAGAAAGGCATGCTGTATTTTGTAAAACAAACATTCAACATGCATGAATCACATATCCATAGTTTTCTGACTCATTTCCCCTTTATCTGCTATAACGATACAAACGTTTGACCAGTACAGAGTTCTCGTGCAAACGTTTTTATTGCGCCCCCCTCTTTCTTTGACGTCTTTAAAGCAATGGACGTAACACTAAAATACAAACGGTTCTTGAAAATCGGAAATGTGGCTTTGTACCAGGAAAGGACAATTTTTTGATTGAACCGAAGTTTCAATACACACAGTGCATAGGCAGCAGACCAGTATACTGAAACCAATATCTAGGGGTATCTCATCTGAGTGGTATACCATTTTCGTTTCCCATAATTTTATTGTCTGAAATTAGCCAGCCAGATTATGTACATATTAATACGTGTAACAATGACTAAATAATGCATCAATATGCAAACATCGATGAAAAGCGGTATTTTGTCTGATCCATTGCAGTGTAAGCCAGACATTGCATTCTTTTAAGCGATTTTCTTATCTAAAATGACGTACTTGGGGTACTTTATGAGTGAGATTAAATATGGAATTTTCAAAACTTGCAAATGAACAACAAAGCGACCAGAGAATGTACGAGGGGTGATCAGAAATTTCGCGGAAAATAGTTGCCATTTCTACATCGTTTGATCAATAGAGCTGGAATTACAGCACCTACTACTGCAACACATATGCAGTTGATCGGTTATAACATGCTTGATCTAAGTCGTCTACGTGCGTTACAGTGGTCGTCAAGGCAACGCTATATCGCGCAAACCGGCCCATTTTGTGATGCATTTTGACGGTTTACTACACAACCAATTAAACTTAAACGTTTTGTAAAATTTTGTTATGCTGTGATAGACCATATTGCGTTCCATGCATATTTAACGACATATTTACTCATCTTCTATGCAAACTTTCAAAGAATTATATCTAACAAACGGTGTTCTAAATCGAAATGAATAACAGTACTGTCAAAAAAGCAAAGCATTCAACTTCTATGAACCCATTGCCTGTTTTGGCATGTCAATTCTTTAAAATAAACTATTTACATACTTCGAAAAACACCCTTTTTCAGGACAGTAGATCTAATATTGATAGTTAAGCCCGATATTATAAATATTGTGATGAACACTGACAAGAAAATAAGTTTTTTATTTAAAATTTACAAAAACTCGAAAAATTGACGCATTTTGGGCCTTCCCTTCAGACTGAAACCTATCAATTTGAATACATAGCGCAGCGGAATAACATAAAAACCTCATATTATGTTCAAAAAATGATGGAACATTACTTTCCATTAAAAATACCAATCAATTCAAACACAACTACGAGTTTTAGCCCCGAGAAGCAGGCCAGGGGTACAGATGGGCCGGTTCCAGCGAAGTGACGTCACAGTGGCGCCTCGTGCTCATACATCTGACGTCACATTTTCTAAATTTCAGTTTCAGTCAACTTGGTATGAATGGTAGTTTATATCTATGAATTTTCATTGAAATCGATAAAAGCAATGCGATTTAATAGCACTTTTCCGCGAACTTTCTGATCACCCCTCGTAACAAATGATTTTCGTATAAATTTTCGCAATGTATTCGTTAACGCAAAAACGACTCTGTCAATGGAATGCCAGAAATTGTAGTATCAAGGAGGATTTTAACCAAAATTGCAGCATCAGCATTTCATAGAATATAAAGCAATATCATTTAAGCATATAAAATTTTGCATCATTTTAAATCACCAATATATGATATTTACCACAGGAAGAAGCAGACTGAAAACATCCCTCGTTCATGTAGTTTTCTGCTTTGAAAACATAGCTTTATTTCATATCGCAATGTACTTCAGTACCCTATCTTGAAAGTGACTTGTGCAAATTAGATAAGGAGCTGGGCAACTGCAATTTTACATTTATTTAGCCAAGAAAAAGACATTTTAATGAAAGTGATTATGAAGTGTGTAAATATAAAACTTTGGGATATACTGGGCTGTTTTCATTACATATTAAACGCCCCTCGTATATATTTTACTGGGATCAGAGTTGCTGCTTCTCTTCTCAAGCCGCCGTGCTAACCAAGGACAGTAAGACATACTAAAACTATCATTGCGACAGCCTGAAGACAAACAATTCATAACAATAGTGATTGTTTTTACAAATTTACTTCTTTGAGTCCCGGGATTCACTAGGCCAAAACTATTTGACCCCTAATATCATAAAGTTTGTACATCCGTAAGAACCTGGCCCATTCATAGAAGACAATTGATGAAACAAAACACTGGTCTACTTACGTGTAGTATATATCAAAACTGTGCCGTCACGTCAAATAATAATAGATGTAAAACCAATCTGAATGACTTTCTTACTTATTTCATTTCAATACAGTATATTTACCTTAGTTTAATCCACAAATTTGTTTGAATGGAGCAGGCCTTTAGTTAAGATGTCGTACCAGAAAAATACTTTTCTTATTTCTCAACCAAAAAAATATGTTGTGGGTACAACATATGCTGTGGTTACTCAAAAGAACCGTCTCAATGAGACGGTTCTTTTGAACACCCAAAATATATGCTAAAAATTATGGGTAAGAAAATATTTACAATTTTACGCTGAAAATATCTGTTTATCTAAACCTATATGGAGAGAACATTTGTACTTCAGCCTTTGGTAAACCAATGGACTTTTCTATAAAATTTAATGCAGTTAAATCAGGACGGTCCTATGTGTATCATGAGGTGTCATAGATTTTACTTTTCAAACAATTTTATAACATATCTTTCTCTGAAGATAGTTTGACTAATCGAACAGAGCAGCCAGACCTTGATGAAATGTCGCTCACATGGTGAGTAGTCGACGTAACAAATTTGTCCACTTTGAATAAGATATTGGATGCAAATTCAGCTCCCTATAGCATTCGTGTTTTTCTTTCAACTTCAAAATAAGAAAACATATGCATTTAGCAGGGTTTTTATGACAAAATTTAAGGTGCTGTCCTGTTAAGCGTGAAATCTTCATAAAAGTCATTTGTGAAAACGTATTGTGTATTGTGTTCCATGCCCTCCAGTATGCCCATGGACACCAGGGCAGAGAGCGTACCACTTTGCTGATAAATAGCGCTTTGTCTAGCCTGTTATGGACTCATACATGAAGTCTAATGTAAAAGCATCCAACAGATGCATTGGGAGGAAGACCAACATTAGTCAGCAGGCAGGGTTGTCGGTATGGAAATCGTGTGCATAGACTACCCGTCCCTTGAACCTTCAAAAGGTGGTGTTGAAAACATCATAGTCATTACCGATCACATTGCACGGTATGCGCAGGCCATTCCTACAAGGAATCAGACAGCCAGGAATACAGCTAGGGAGATGTTTGACAATTTCATTGTGCATTATGGCTTTCCAGCATGTTTACACAGCGATCAGGGACAATGCTTTGAATCCAACCTAGTCGAGGAGCTGTGTACGATTGCAAATGTGGAAAAGTCATGCACAACACCCTACCACCCTATGGGGAATGGACAAGTTAAAAGGTTCAATCAAACTCTTCTTCAGATGTTTGGGACCATGGAGGAATCGAAGAAGAGTGATTGGAAAGCGTATAGTGGGTGAAACAGGAATATGATTTTCTAAAAGTAGGAGAAGCAGGATTAACCTCTGTCAGATCCTGTAGATTGTTTATTATCATTTTTAATGTATATGTATATCAAGAAATAAAATATTGTTTAAACTAACTTTATGCAAGAGCAATTACTATCACAGAAGGAAACGAAGCATATAGCATAGACAAGATATTAATTAAAATTCAAAATAAAAAAACAACTTAAATGGTTATTTGAAACAATAATGAACGTTTATTAAAAACAAATAACAGAATATAGAATAGAAGCGAAACTTATAGAACCATATGACCAGATATTAAATACATAAATATACAATATAATAAAATAAGATTGAACAGAAATATAAAAGTATCAAATAATACAACGTTTTATGTGTCATATAGTTGTACAAAGCAAATCATTCACAATGTTTTATTTATTTATTTATTTATTTATTTATTTATTTATTTATTATAAAATCAAGAAAATGAACTTACAATTTTAAGATGCATCTTATCTTCTTTGCAAGCCGCATATGAAATATTATGATAGGAGCGCTGTCTTATAGTATCTACAAGCCCACATAGAACATGTGATCTTTGGAATCTTACGTGGCGTGATTGTGTGGAAAAAATCGCCCTTATGGCTATGTTAGGAGAGAAGGTTGATAAATATATTTTTATGTTTATGCTCTAGAATATCGAACATTGACCCTTCGACACAGGTCCCTCTTGATACAAAGCAACTCACAATATTTTAATAATTGACCGAACACATAAATCAGCGTTTTGGTTAAAATCCTTATATTGCTGGTGTATACTGTCTACCCTTTTCATAGCACGATGCAAATTTCTATGTCTTGTTGAGTCTTGTTGAGAGATAAATACGCAAGGAAAAGTAGGTTTCACCCAATCGGAGAGGCGGAGCAGAAAAATAGTACTAACGTTACCATAGCATGCTTCTCGGTGCTCGAAAACCAAAGTATGTTGCATGCAAAAAACAAAAACGTAGACCAGACTGCGCTATATGCGCAGTCTGGTCAGCGCCTTTGTTAGATACAGCAGTTAAACATGATACATGGGAACAATCAATAATCTATCCCTGTAGCTTAGCGAGCTGGTTTGCACAATAGCTGGTCGCGAGCCAAGAAGACTGGTATTCTATAGACGAGGCCCATATATCCTAGAAGAAACAAGGGCCTAGATACAGTTATACACGTAGACTGGCTTATTGCCTATTATTTTGATTATGCTCTGGCCAGAAAACGAAATTGGGCCCCAGGTTATTAACTTTTTTCCACGCTCAACTCAACTGAGCATGAAATTTCAAATACTAAATGAAAGTTAAATATATCATCCCGCTTTAAACACTCAGATGTTGCATTGGTACTGCTAATAATGATAAATTGTTGGCATACATATATTACTCAGAAAAACAATTGAAGGATATTAAAATTATTTTGACTATATAACAGTTAAGAAAATAATTTCCATACAAGGCATTTTCGTATCTGATAGAACTACCAATATGCAACTCAGAAGAATGCATAATAACATTTACGGGTCATTGATTTCGATACAGTACCACACCAAATGTACCAACTCTCTTTACCCAAAGTTCACAAGCAAAAAATGAAGCGTTAATATTTTTTGTTGCAACCTTTACCTGGTCATCACTTATGTTCAAACTCTGACCACAGCAAGTTTTCACAACCATTTATCAGTAATTGCACCTAATAACGTGACACATTCTTCAACAAAAATACACAGATATGGCATACCCCAGCCAATATGACAACAAATTTGAAGTAACTAATAAATAAATAAAAATAACAAAATAAGGTGTCATACCTATGGCTGGGGGCCAGCAATGATTTTGGAGCCAGCCATTATGGAATACAAACGATAAAAATGGGTTCCAATCATTTTTGAATGCTTGTGAATTTTCAGTATAGAGGGTTGCACCATTTTTGGACATGTACTGTACTTTAATCATTGAAGCGAAACTTAAATCAAACATTCATTTGATTGCAGATATCTGGAACTATGAAATGCATGCATAATTAGTTTAGTTTTTATTGTAGTAAATGTTAGAGATGGAACTGAATCTAAATAATCTTCAATTATTTTTCTGAGTATATAAGCAGGTAGTTGAGTTTACCATGATAAAATGTCTATAATCTCGGCGTCAGATCTCACAGTGTATATAATACATGCTCAGAGAGATGACTGTGCATTGCAATAGTATATTTATGCTCTATAGAGCCCAGTGTATCATAATACATGCCCAGAGAGCAGACTGTGCATTATACTAGTCCATTTAATCTAATACATGCTCAGAGAGCAGACTGTGCTTCGCACTAGTCAATTAAACCCTCTATAGAGTCCAGTGTATCATACAAAATACATGCCCAGAGAGCAGACTGTGCATTGCGCTAGTCCATTAAACCCTCTATGGCGTCCAGTGTATCATAAATAATGCATGCCCAGAGAGCAAGCTGTGCAATGCATTAACCATTTATAGAGCCAAGTGTATCATATATAACACATGCCTAGAGAGCAGGCTGTGCGTTGCATTAGTCCATTTAACCATTTATAGAGCCAAGTGTATCATATATCGTACATGCCTAGAGAGCAGGCTGTGCGTTGCATTAGTCCATTTAACCATTTATAGAGCCAAGTGTATCATATTTCGTACATGCTCAGGGAGCAGACTGTACACGGAAACAGTTTATTTAACGTATAAAAAGTAAAGTGCTTGTTTATTATAGTGTCATCCCTATTGAAAGGGCCAGCCATTTCTGCCTTATGAGACACCTCAACTTGTCATATTTACTTCCCAAATCCCATCCTTTTGCCAGGCACCAGGCAGGCTAGGAATTGGTAACCATTACGTTTAACTAGCTGGCGGCTCACCAACCGGTGAACATCAGAACAAACCCCAATGTCGCCGACACTGGGAATCGAACCTTCGACCTCCCGCTCCCGAAGCGGATGCCTTATATAGAGCCCAGTGTATCATATATAACACATGCTCAGAGAGCAGACTGTACATTTCATTAGTCCAATCAATCCACTATATAACCCGGTGTATCATATATAATACATGCTCATAGCGTAGGCTGTGCATTGCAGTAGTCCATTTTAACACTCTATGGAGCCCAGTGTAGCATATATACTTAAGGACTTTGAAAACGCATCACCCAGATTAAATCCTTAAGTTCACAAACCCCGAGAATGTCAGTGAGATAATTGTTATTACATATCATAGTCTGACCACCTTGTAGGGTGTTCTAGAAAATTCATGGTTGGGAATTTACTTTAAGGTATTGAAAAAGTATCCGTTTTAAGACAGGGGTGGTCGATTTTGAAGGACACAAATTCAGCTGCAAGTTAACACACGTTAGTTTTGATTCCTGACTCAACAGATTTGCGTCCTTTGCTTCTTTCTCGATTGCACATTCATCATTGAAAGATTAGAAATAAATTGACAGTTCGGTATGCTCGCAATTACACCCCTTTAAAAATACCGACATACCCCATCCACCCTGATTACTATAGTCTAGTAATACAATTCAACGTCTTGGGCCTTTCAAAGTTTCGATTTTTTACGTCCGGTTTTATTAGAAGAGGCTAATGGCATACACAAATGACAGATTATGCATAAGTTACGCTTGTATCACGTGTCTTTTGTATTGTGCAAGTGACGCTAACGTAAATTTTTAAGACGTTCTCGATCACATGGCAGCATATCTCCTGCCATCATTTACATCAAAACGTCTTTCCCACATAACTGCCAGTGTATGTAGTCAATATCAGTAATGAAAGCGTGCATAAAGGTAAATTATGGAGATGTTTCTAAAAAGGAGCTATAAATTGATGTTCAATTTGACGTTTATTTTCGAAATATTGCAGTTTTCAATTATTTTTTATTAGAAAAAGTCTATAAACTCCTTTTGTGATATGGTATCATACACGCCACAATTTAAACCTAAAAATAATCAAAACGCTTCATTTAACTGTGCAGAAAGGTTCTGGATGCTGTTTGTATCACGAGGGTCACTGTGAATAATAAGCCAAAATAATAATGAATAATGAGGGCATAGAATTAATGAATAAACCTATTTTTAATGAATTGAAGAAAAAAATTAATGAATAGTGAATAAAGATATTTCTTTGCCACTTTTCTTACTTTTTATGAATAATTGGTCTTATTTTAATGAATACCCCAAAATTTTAATGAGATGAATAATGGGCTAATTATTTAATGAATAGTGAATACCAGACCGCACCCCCATCCAGACACTCTATCATGTGACGTCATCAGCTGCGTTGCCAAACAGACATATACCAACTTTGAAGACAACCCGCAGGCAAGAGTCGACAACAAAACCATGGGCAGTTCCGTAAAATTCCGTCCGGGTAGAGGGAGGCCAAACAAAGTGTTTTTTCCAGAGGGTCATACGGACCATTGGGTCCAAGGGGTCCAATCGCTTCTCTAGGGTGGTCTTGCACACTGGTTAAGGATATCTTAGATTTTACCCTGGTTTATAAAATCTTATCTTACCCATGCTATCTTACCCAGGTTGTCACGTGAGGGCTACACACATTGGTTGTATTGGAACTCACGCACATGGTCGTCAAGTGACGTCATTGTTATATTTAAGTGACGTCATCATGTACAATTGCATCTTAGCGTATTCATGGACTTCTCGAAGCTTATTTTAAAAATAAAAAAAAATGGAGAGCAAGGAAAATAATCTTTTTTTCGTGTGAGGGTAGAATAGAAAATTCCGTCCCTCGGAATCACCGTTTGTCATCACTCGGCAAGCCTTGTAATGCCAAGTGGTGATTCTCGGGACGGATTTTTCAATCCTATCCTCACACTCATGATAAATCTTGTAGGTAACCTATAGCCACTTATGATTTTCCATTGAGGTAGAGAACCCCTGCCCCCCTCCCCCCCCCCCCCCGCCACACACACACACACATTGGAAGCGGTTTTGTGAGATTCATCTCAAAAACAGTTGCCTTATTAATTGGTAATTGTTTGAGGAAATCGATGGGCAACAGTTTGAAGTAAATTGAAATCGTGTTCTTTAATTTATGTCCGTATAACCTGAAATGATTAACTTGATAATTTGTATTTGTTTTTAGAATGAGCTACTAAAGCTCTGTCCTGCTTTATAAATTAGCATGCCACAAACATGTCTTATTTCCAGCAAGAACAAAAGCCTGTTTCTTTTAGTAAGATAGAGTTACAGGCTGGGTCGAGAACGGTGTGGATAAGAGACCACATGACGTGAAGAAAGTTCGTCTCGAACGACACTGTTTCCAAAAAGGATACATTTAAATTCAACTGGGCAAGGAATAAAATACAATAACTATTAAAGAGCCCGCACATAAGAGTTGACATTTGTTGCCTTTGCGACCTACCTAGGTCACTGCTCGAATTTTGAAGGTGACACGAAGGTGACTTATTTACTGGAGAGCCGACCTTGACGTACAAGCCTTTATACACTAATATGCACTAAGTATTCTAAAACGTTGGATGTGTCATTGTATGTATCAAGGGAGCATATCCCAGTGGGCATACGACGTCAAAACAACGTTGTGTCAACGTCGATGTGGCATACGACATCAAAACAACATTATCACAAAAACAACGTTGTATCAACGTCAATGTGAGGTCATGACCGTCAAAACAACGTTGATACAGCGTTGTTTCGACGTCGTGTGCCCGCTGTGAAGGGTTATTGTTCCTTTCCTTCTCTGAAATCCATTATGATCTAAGCAAAGAGTGTAGACATTTCATCTGTAAGTAAGGTGTAAGGTGGTATTTGAATCAGAGGTGGGGAAAAATACATCCCATACCATTATTAGCCTTTGCAAAGGTGGACATAGCCCCAAGCGTTTTTGTGATGTGGATATTCCACCCTGACCCAGAATATTTTCTTAAATAAGGTGGACATAATCCCTCCTGTATTTTTATAAGGACAAAACTCTACCTGTATTAAATCTCGAACACCCACCTATCCCCAATCAGAGTCTTTGCTGGCCATTTGAATGACTTAGGGCATTGGTTACCAATTAGCATCCACTACCGTAGCGTGAGCTTTGGTCAAGGACTCAAATATACTTGAGGCTAAGCCATCCATTAATTAAACTGTGGTGTGTTTAATGAATCTTTTCCAAAACGCTGTTAGGTCTGAGTATTTGCTCAGTGCAAATTGGAAGTAGTAAGAAATGTCTTGCAATGGCAACTTTGTAACATTTATAATAAAGAAGATAGAGTATTCATCTACGTTTGGTTAAAACAATAAACAACTTCTGTTCTCTAAAAGGTTGTTTGCACCTAACAGTAATTAGTTTAGATAGGTTACAAAGATAGCAACCAATTAGTATAGAAAAGTCACTAAGATATTTAAGCTAACTGTAAGCCTTAAATAGGCAATTAGAAATTTGATTTGTATTTGACAATATGAACAGTGGCTGTTAATTTGCACATGTGCCTTTCGTCAGAAAGTTTGGTCAGAGTAGTCCAACTTTGACAACGTTTTTTAAAGTTGATGAGGGGAGGGAAAATACCACTATAAGCGGGCCAAATACCTCCATAAGCGGGTCAGCTAAACGTCATTCGCTGCATTGAAAATCGTGGCTTGGTAGATTTCCGATTTTTTTTCAAGGGATCCGGACCAGTATTGCTAAAAGCCCCTATATGTTAGTGATTTTTCAGGGGGGGGGGGGGGGGGGGCCTGGGTCCCCTGCCCGCGCATGTTCACAGAGATGAAACTGCTACATGGGCCAGTCAGAATATGTACTGTTCATTTTGCTGATACAATCGCAGGAAATTTACAAAATATGAAACCTGTGCAAAATTGAACAAGTTTTATATTTTGTAAAACAAAAAGGATCTACTCAACAGGCGCATAGTGCTATGCATGAAAACGTCTCTCAAGAAATAAAGAGAGTTACTTGTCTTGGATAAAGCCAGCAAAACATCCAAAGGTGACGGGGCAAATGCCATGTGATGGTTGGCAAACATTGCATGGAATGTTTTGTCCGGAGGATGTGAAGTATGTGTTGGATGTTTTGTCTGGGTGGCTAAAATGTGTGTAGTACAAAATCCACCGTGGGCAGAATCCCCCTGCACAAGTCTGTTTTGGTGGACATGCACCCTCCTGTTTTTTAACATTGAAATCTTTCACATCTATCCACGCAGTTTGATTAGAAGTTTTTTCTGACCACTTGGTGGAATATTGCAAGTCGACCAAATCTAATCAAACTGTTTGGAGAGTTGAAGAAGACTGCGTCTGGAAGAATGAGTTTTGTGCATGTATTAAAATTCATAGGCGGGTGTTTTCGACCTTGTATATAAGATGTTGGGCAGAAGTGTCACCCTTAAAACACAGGGGGTTTGGGATGGGTATGCCCACCTATACTAAATTAGGCAGTTTTCCCCCCAGGGTTGATTTTTTACTACACTGTTTTAGCCACTAAAGACAAAACATCCAACACATACTTTCCATCCATCGGAAAAAAAACATTCCGTGTCATTATTCCATATCATTTCTGCCACTCTAAGGCAAAAAATTTCATACGTCTTTTGTCATCATCGATTTATCATTCCATGCAATTTCTGTATCGATGGATGATTTTTGTAATCATTGACTAAATATTCCTTGTCATTTCTACAA
Organism: Loripinus fragilis; assembly: GCA_964019695.1. NCBI lineage: Eukaryota > Metazoa > Mollusca > Bivalvia > Lucinida > Lucinidae > Loripinus > Loripinus fragilis. The sequence continues at coordinate 6,980,094 of OZ026528.1, forward strand.
TCAGGGAAAACATCTCATGTGACTGTTGCCATCCTGGAATAAACATTCCATGCCATTTCTGACAACCTACTCAAAACATCTCATGTGACTTTTGCCATCCTGGAATAAACATTCCATATCATTTCTGACAACCTAGCCAAAACATCTCATATTACTTTTGCCATCCTGGAATAAACATTCCATATCATTTCTGACAACCTAGCCAAAACATCTCATATTACTTTTGCCATCCTGGAATAAACATTCCATATCATTTCTGACAACCTAGCCAAAACATCTCATATTACTTTTGCCATCCTGGAATAAACATTCCATGTCATTTCTGCCAACCTAGCCAAAACATCTCATATGACTTTTTGTCTCATAAAAAATTAAGAGCACTATCTGTCTATGATACTGCCTGTATATATCCCAACGGTGACAAGGGTTTAGTGCTATACATAAAAATCCATCAAATGGCCAGCAACGACGGACAGGTTTAACATATTTCTACCTATACAAAATGTATAGAGATATTCAGTCCAGTCTTGATTTTGTCCTACACTCATTGTAGCCATCCTGGACGAAACACGCCATGTCATTTTTGCCACCCTGGACTAAACGTCTCATGTGAATTTTACAATCCCATACCATTTCTGCCACCTTTGACTAAACATCTCATGTGAATTTTACCAACCTGTAATAAACATTCCATGTTATTCCTGCCACCCTAGACTAAAAAAACAGGCCCTGAGGTTATATAACTTTTTTCATGCTCAACTCAACTGAGCATGCAATTTCAAACGCTAATAAAAACTTAAATGTTGAATTTTTTCAAACTCTCAGAAGTTGTATTTGTCATGCTTATACTTGTTAGAATGCCATCAATCGTTGTCATTTTAACATTTATGTGCATGAGAGAGAGAGAGAGAGAGAGAGAGAGAGAGAGAGAGAGAGAGAGAGAGTATATCTGTTGCACCTTTTTATATAATGGACAATCTGGGACTTTGATTGTATACAAACTTTCTGCAAAAATTCCATTTTGACTCAAATGATTAAATTTATTTCATTAATTTTGTTTCTGGGAGTTTCTAGTGAGCATCGGAGACATAGGTATAGTAGCATATAAGATATTTGTCAATAACTCATTGCATGCTTGTAACTTTGTATACGTTTAGTCCTCTGCTGATCCTAATAAATTAATTTTCCCAACACATTTCTTTCATTAACCCTTAATGTGAAAATCGCAATAAAAGTCGTGTGCTTTTCTCGTCTGATGAAATGTTTAAGAAGCCTCTATGGCAAATAGTGTGGACCCAGATCAAACTGCTGTGTCTATGGCAAATAGTGTGGACCCAGATCAAACTGCTGGGTCTGTTCTGGGTCCACGCTGTTGGCTTCTATACTTAATTTGTCGGTAATGTAAGGCAATTATTTGCAGCAGACGACTTCAGTAGACGACATTTTCAGATACATTTTTTCTTGGCGCTTTAAGGGTTAAGTCAAAAAGTTTAATCAGACCAAGTCTGTTTAGATTTATAATAAATTAATTGTGTACAAGGTTAGCTTTTAAAAAAGCTTAGAACCATAGCATGGCGTTTTACAGTTATTAAAGAAGAACTTTCATAGTGTTTTATTATTGCATTTGCTGAAGCCACTCTTTTCAGTGTTTCATGGGCTTTAAGCTCTGAGTATTGTTTTGTTTTAGTTAACGAATTGTACTTAGGTGATCCATTGGAAGCAAATAAAAGACAGGAAATATGCATATTCCAGTAAGACTCTGCTCATGAACACACTGAATAATTGTAGAGTTAACCCCCTCCCCAACAGTATGTTTTAGGTCATTCAACCGTATTCCTCAATCTAAGTCAATGCACATAATGCCTAGGGGGCATATTGAAACTGACCCATCTACATCTAGATATTTCGTCACATTTAGTCTAGAATATCCGAAGGGCCCATGTTTGATCGGGATTCTCGCTCAGTGGTAAGGTCTCTAATAGGCCATTTCGCTTTAAGAAGCAATCCAGTATCTAAAGTATATCAACATCGCTCACGCAATGATGGAATTTTGGAAGTTACTTGGTCGACGGGGAGTCTGAAGACACTGCTGTTGGGGAGTTAACACATGATTGCTAATGGAACAGGCCCGAATCGAACACGCGCCCAATGGAAGTTTACTAACGTATATCACCAGCGCTGACGCTCTGGTGAATAAAGGGGCTGGATACAAGTTATAACACCATTAGTTAATCCTCTCCCTAAACTGTTGGCAAAGGCTAACAGCGGCCGATTACAATCGTCACGAGCGAGAAATATAGCTAATTGTTTTGTATTAATATTTAAATTAATTTTCATATTGTGGTGCGCGAAATAAGGACAATTATAAAGCCTAATTAATAGTGTATTAATATTTTTGTAATAATTATAACTAGATGAGCCATATGTCGCTCCTTGGCGACACTTTAACAAATATAATCATTTCAATATTGGCCCCCGTCGCGAGATAACCTGGCCTTTTTGCACGCAATTACAAATGCGCAGACCAGCCTGCGCATCCACACAGGCTGGTCAGCGCATTTGTTATTCGTTCTCTGGAAAGAATGATTCATGTGGCTAATCTTGACGTTTACTGTAAATTCGGAAATTTTCACGAGAATTTTATTTTCGCGAATAGCGTTAAAAGACATATTTGCGGTGTTAAAAATTCGCGACCAATGCACGATTTACGTATACAGTACATATCAGTAAACGACAGAGCGATTTTGCCATTTCGCGAGCATTTTATTTTCACGAAACGTCGCATATGCGAAATTTCGCGAAAATAAAACCCTCGCGAAAATGTCCGAATTTAAAGTATGGCCTTCCGGTCCTTTTTTAAAAGTAAGTAAGGGTGCAAAGATCAGGAATCGATACAATCAAGTACCTCACCTGACCCAGGCTACCAACGGGAAAGTGACAAACTCACAATTAGACATTACAAAAAAGAGCCAAGAGGTCAGCCCTTTCCCAGCATGTGAGCACAAGACACATATAAACAGACGCGCACAGATGCATATGAAACACAAGACAGAGAAAAAACATAAAAGAACCACAAAAGAAGTACCGTCTTGGAACGGTCAGTAATATATTGTACTGGAGGGCTTAAACCGGTTTCACGGCGCCAACCCCACCCGTAATTCAGATATGGATCAAGACACATAGATATTTGGTTTACATGAAAGACCCCTAACTTATCCGCGGAAAGTTATTTCAGGAATACCGCCAGACAGCGTCAAACAGTTTGAACCCGGATCAGACTCGAAGTTTAATGATGGCTAAGCTTGGCACAGGTCAAACATTTAATCGTCTGTCGGTCCTTTTGAATTTAACTTTTGCAAAAAAAAGTTTTCCAGGATTATCACAACACCGCGTCATACAAAGTTTGACCTGTTATCGGGCCTGATCAGGGTCCAAACTATATACAAAGGTTATAGTTATACTATCCCATTTGTACGTATTGTGGTTGTATTGTGTGTTGCTCTGTATACTTGTCATATATTATACAAATAAAATAAAGTTTAAACCAAAGGTTATAGAGATTGCAGTCGTCACTAGCGGGAAGATATGAGCCGCGACATGAGATTTCCAACTTTGTGGCATGTGCGACCAGCAAAGCCTCATACGCGCAGTCTGATCAGAGCTTTTGCCAGTCGCTTGAATATTCTATAAGTGATAAGCTACTGACTGAACATCATTTGGGGTTTCTAAGCTTAAAAGGAGGCTGCACAGGTTCGTCTGAGTCTACACTTGTGATTTAGGTGTAATGATAGTTCAGCAAGGCTATAAATGATCGTTTGAGATGTTACATGGCCATTTGAGGCTAAACAACCAAATGAGAAATCCTGTTGGGTTTATGTGAGCTTTTGAGTAGCGTCGACGAAGTTATTCAGCAGAAAGCCAGCAGAGAAAGTAGATCGAAAGCAGCAGTATGTCGATTGTTGTCGAAATTTTAAATGAAAACTTCCTTTCAATTGCCATATGCAAATAACAAAGGCGCAGACCAGGTTCTGCACAGTCAGCTCAACGCCTACATTATGTTCCCTGGAAAGAGTTATAGCTAAAATTCAACATCCTGGCTACTCTTTGTTGTTGAGTAGGATGGTTTAGGTGTCACCTGATAAAAACACAAAAAACAAAGACCGGTTTTCTTGCATCGTGGTCCAAATATTAATCATTAGTAACTATTACTATAATACCAGAAAAAATGTTTGTCCAAATAAACAATAAGTTTGTTGTTTTATGTGTTTGCTCGTTTGATTGTTTTTATTTTTATTTTTTTTTTTATTTTTTTTTTTGTTTTGGTTAGTGGCATTGCTAGTCTTCATAAACCCACCATCAGAGAATCTAACAAATGTTCTATCTAATACAAATCACCATAGCACCCGTTGGTGATTCGATAAAGGCAGCCTCGCGCTGTATTTTGTACATTTTACGTGAGTGTATAGTGCGACCAGGTAACGGACGTTGGGCGTGTCAGACAGAGCACTGCCATTCACTGTCAATTAAGACTGGTCAACAGTAAATTGGGTAAAACAGCATATGTACGCTTTAATCGTGCAAAACAACTGAACCGCAGAGGACAGAGGTGGCCTTCTTTAGACGTTTAGTATGCCTGGTAAATATTCGCAAGCAAATCTAAACAGAAAAATGTATTAGATATGTTGTCGATGAAAATATTCTTCCAAATTCTGTTTGGGTTTTAATAGCTCTGACATCGAAAAAATAGCATTACAAAAAAACAACAACAACATCAAAACAGCTCCCTTCCATACACATACACAACATCAATAAAATTTGACGTGATAAGGGTTCAATATCTGGACCACGGGAAAAGGGTACACTGACCTTGCATGAAGCAATAAAACTTGTGTGATTGTAGATTTCATTGTGGAAAATTGATTTTTTGCTTGTTTAGTTTAAGACACATGTACGTGTTTAAGATACATGTACGTGCAAATTTCAAACAATAGCTTAGTGTAGGTATAATCTGCACTGATCAGATTTATCTACAATAATTCGGAACGTTTTTTTTTCACGAATCGGCATCTATAAAACTACAGGTATATTGGTGTGGAGAGTTTCACAGATGGATGAATATGCAAACAATGCGACCTGACTAACCGATTTGCAAATGTATTTGTCCAGGGGTTGAACTTAGCTAAGAGCCGCCCAACGTCTCTTATCTGGACGGACTATAACAATACAATAAAACTATCCCATGCATTTTAAAATGTTTATATTGTTATCATAGTTACGTCCTACAGGCTCAATCGGAACTGCCTCGGCCAAAATCCGTGGAATCAGACCTCTCATGTATATCGAAGCTCTACTTTGATAACGTGACGCTGAAGTCAAATAACGTAGCGTTGACATTACAGAAACCATGCCAATACAATAACAAGTTCGGTTGCAGCGAAGCAAACGATTCAACATTCCACAAGATGCTATAAATGAAGTTAAGCGATATTTTATTTGAAAAAAACACACACATAAACTTCATTTATTATGCTGACAGAATAATGTATTTTAATAGAGCTGACGCACATACTAAATACTATTTTTCCATTCGCCAGTTATGGCTGATAAAAAGCAGCCTTCCTTTTCATGCATACTACTACACCTACATACATTCGAAGCTTGATTCTCGAATTGAGCCGAAGTTTTCCGATTACCTACAGGCTACCAGCTCAGGACGATAGAGGGGAATCTCAATTATGATTACCCTTGCTTCATGAGAAAATAAAGCACTCAACTACCAAATGAGCCGCGGCATGAGATTTCCAACAATTTGACATTTTGACAAGTGTACACTCGGAGGAGCCTCTGCAGCCCCATTTTAAGCTTAGAAACTCCAAATGGTGTTCAGTCAGTTGCATAATAATCATAGAATACTCAAGCGACTAGCAAAGGCTCTGATCAGACTGCGCGTATGCGCATACAACATTGTTGGAAATCTCATGCACTGGCTCATTAATAGTAGCAGTTAACCAAAGACAATACGGCAATATCAGATAAAGCAATACCAGATATGAGATATAACCCTCTTTAGGAATGACCCAAGCAGGCATGTGATTAACCTGATGGTCACTCTCAGGATGGCTGAAGATAATATCAATGTGACATAGAGGATCGTACATGATTGCTCGTTTTATTGAATTTATTAAACGAGTTGGGAAAAAGAGATAAAATGCGAGGCCTGCCGAGCATTTTATCTCTTTTTACCAACTCGTTTAATAAATTCAATAATTCAAGAGCACGAATGTTGGATTATATTTATCATATTATGACATTAAGATTACTTTGAAATCTCATTTCTGCCGTAAAATCGTTATAATTTTGTCATTATGTACGCAACGTTGTTATGGACATCATAACGTTTCCCGAAAATAGATAAACCACTAGTGGTTTACAGATTTTATTGCATGGCTTTATTTCACTCCCAGACGCGACGTCATATGATAAAGTTATTTTCCAAATAAGCAATTTTTGGCATGCACAAAAACTATCATTGTAAGCGCATAGGAATTCCTTTTAAATATTCTGTGTAAAGATCCCCACCTGTCATTAAGTAATTAATTCAGGGAGCAAATTATAGTAAGAAAGGTTGCAATGATCAGGAATCGATACACTCGTGTACCACACCTGACCCAGGATACCACATGGGAAAGTGAATAAAACACAGTTAACCATAACAAACAAACAGCTAAGAGGTCAGCCCTTTACCGGCAGGTGACCACAAGGCAGCAATGAACACGGAAGCACGACAAACACAAAGTAAGTAAGGGTGCAAAGATAAGGAATCGATACAATCAAGTACCACACCTGACCCAGGATACCAGTTTGAAAGTGACAAACTCATAGTACAAACGAGAGCCAAGAGGTCAGCCCTTTCCCAGCAGGTGACCACAAAGCACATATAAACAGACGCGCACAAAGACATAGCCAACACAAGACATGACAGCAGCACAACACACACCAACATCTTATGTGACTTTTGCCATCCTGGAATAAACATTCAATGTCATTTCTGCCAACCTAGACAAAACATCTCATGTGACTTTTGCCATCCCGGAATAAACATTCCATGTCATTTCTGCCAACCTAGACAAAACATCTCATGTGACTTTTGCCATCCTGGAATAAACATTCCATGTCATTTCTGCCAACCTAGACAAAACATCTCATGTGACTTTTGCCATCCCGGAATAAACATTCCATGTCATTTCTGCTAACCTAGACAAAACATCTCGTGTAACTTTTGCCATCCCGCAATAAACATTCACATATAAACAGACGCGCACAAAGACATAGCCAACACAAGACATGACAGCAGCACAACGCACACCAACATGAAACATAACTAACAAAAACTATCCACAAAAGAAGCAACCCCTTGGAACGGTCAGTGAAATATTCACTGGAGGGCTAAGTTCGGTTTCACTGCGCCAATCTCACCCTTAGCTCAGGTGTGGACCGAGACACATACATGTTTTGTTTGCATGAAAAACCCCTAAATTATCCATGCAACATCTCCTATAAGATATTGATCAAGATATAAAAATGAGATAAAAGTAAGTAATGGTGCAAAGATCAGGAATCGATACTATCAAGTACCACACCTGACCCAGGATACCAATGGGAAAGTGACAAACTCACAGAAGACACCACAAACGAGAGCCAAGAGGTCAGCCCTTTCCCAGCAGGTGACCACAAAGCACATATAAACAGACGTGCACAAAACATAGCAAACACAAGACAGAACAAAAACATAAAAAATCCACAAAAGAAGTACCGCCTTGGAACGGTCAGTAAAATATTTTACTGGAGGGCTTAAACCGGTTTAACGGCGCCAACCTCACCCTTAATTCAGATGTGGATCAAGACACATAGATATTTGGTTTGCATGAAAGACCCCTAACTTATCAATGCATCATCTCCTAAAACATATAAATCAAGATATAACAAGGAGATAAAGCAAGGATAAGGACTCAACAGTAAATTAAACTGAATACCGGAGCAAAAGAAATCCAACAGGTAAACCCCGGTGGGCCCTACAAACAGCCAAAGCATCAGGCCCCTACCATCTCATCAATAGATAAGTATTTAAGTCGGAACCATCATAGAGTCTGAAGTCCGACCCACCGGCGTACAATTAAAGAGGAAAGCAAAGTTGCCAACCGTGATTGGGTTGACCACCAAGCATGCAGTCTGTTGCAATACATTAATGTTATAGCCAATCTTTTTATAATGGGAAATTATTTTAATGAACTGCGCTGAAAAATTATTAGAGCCAACAATCTTCTTCAACTTATACACCAAGTCACCATAGAAATCAGGTTCCGAAAGTCCTTGGCGCAAGAGAGATTTAAGTCCAACTTGGAATTTAGAAATCAAATCATAGTATTGTCTATAAAATTTTGAAAATGTTTTGCGAAGTTTATGATACCGATAGCCTTGTTTAAGAAGTTTCTGAGTTAACAATTTATTGCGAGTGTTGAAGTCAGCAACATAGCTAGATGCTCTAGCAAAACGAATGAGTTGAGAGATATAGACTCCATAGGATGTAGAACGAGGAACATCACCATCTAAAAATGGGAAATTGACAATTTCAAAATCAAAGTCGTCACGTTTATCATAAATTTTGGTAGAAACAATATCATTAGAAATTGACAAATGCAAGTCTAAAAATGCCGCTTCGGTATCAGAGGCATTGGCTTTATTAAGTTGGAGCTCTGAAGGGTATATTTGACTAACCATATTGTCAAAATAAACATTATTAATATTTAAAATATCGTCCAAAGCAAAGATAAGGATTCAACAGTTCATAAAACTGATTACCGGAGCAAAAGAAATCCAACAGGCAAACCCCTTGCCTAAAACTCTTTGCCAAAAATTCTTTGCCTGCTAGTGATGAGTTTGATTTGTCATGTACCCATGACTAGCATGTCCTGATCTGGTCCAGTTATCCCTTTGTAAACAGTTTGAACAGAAATCAGGCCCGATAAAATGTCTTGATCAGGGTAGACATATCTAAGAGCTCTGTAAAAATGGATCCTTCAGAAAAAGACAGAATCTACAATAAAAGAAAACTTTGCTTTCCTCTTAAATTACACACCGGTGGGTCGGACGTCAGACTCTATGACGGTTCCGACTTAAAGACGTATCTATTGATGAGATGGTAGGGGCCTGATGCTTTGGCTGTTATCAGGCCCACTGGGCTTAACCTGTTGGATTTTGTTTGCTGTGGTATTCAGTTTTATTCGCTGTTAAGTCCTTATCTTTGCTTTATCTCCTTTTTGATTTATATGCTCTAGGAGCTGATGCATTGATAAGTTAGAGGTCTTTCGTGCAAACCAAACATCTATGTGTCTTGATCCACATCCGAATTGATGGTGAGGTTGGTGCGCCGTGAAACCGGTTTAAGCCCTCCAATAAATTATTTTACTGACCATTCCAAGGCGGTGCTTCTTTTGTGGATCATAAATGTTATTTCTATCTTGTTTTTGTTATGCTTCGTGCACGTCTGTTTGTCGATGCTTTGTGGTCACCTGTTGGGAAAGGGCTGACCTCTTGGCTCTCGTTTGTGATGTCTAATTGTGAAGCTGTCACTTTCCCATTGGTATCCTGGGTCAGGTGCGGGGCTTGATTATATCGATTCCTGACCATTGCCCTCTTTCTTATTTTGCACCTAAGAGTACTTAGGAAGTTACATGCAAAACTACTTTGGCCCGCAGGACCAGCAGGAGGTGGCGAAACATAAGCAGTGCCGGCGAGATGCTAGAGGAGCCTGAGTGGTCATCTCGTGAGGCCGTAGGGATCGGTCCTCCCTGCTTCTCTTTCATAAAAAAGCATTCTGGTGCTGTGTCTATAGAAAAAGAATAATCCAGCTAGCAATCTATATGGGACCCATATGGGCAGTGCAACCGGGTTCCATATGAGTCCCATTTGGGCTGGCCCATGTGAGTAAAATAAAATACATAGTAGACGCAGGGGCGGATACAGGATTTCTTGCTTGTGGGTCAAATTTACATAGGGGTTCGATTTGGGAATTGTACCTGATAATTTGGCATTTTATGTTGATTTTTCTGGAAATTTCTCATGGAAATGGAATAATTTTGTCTCAAAAAAGGGTTCAAGCGAACCACATGAATCCCATCCGTATCCGCCGCTGTAGAAGCTAGTCATGTATTATAAACTAGGAAATAAGTTTATATTAAATATTTATATAATTTCTTTTTCTTTATGGAGCTGTTATATAGGACCCATATGGGACCCATCTGGACAATCCACATATGGGCTAACCCATATGGGACCCATGTGGAACCCGGTTGCGCTCTCAGTAGGTAGGTAGGAAGGTAGGTAGGTAGGTAGGTTGCCATTGGTGGGGAGTAAGACACACCCTGATGGTCATTGGGGAGTTTATAATGGATGGATTTTACACTCAAACCGGAAATGTAGACGACAGCTAGGTTCCCGAAACAACAAATGAAATCCATTTTATTGCATTAACCAGCGATTATAGCTCCGTAAAAATGGAAATTGCAGCGATCAGATGATAACTGAAATTCCTTTTAGTTACCTTTCAGAATCTATGCGCCGTCCTCGAATTGTAACAGACAACAGCTTGAAATTTTGGGTTAGTTCCCCGGATTAGTTCAACAGTGGAGCTTTCCCCACCCACTCTGACTCCGAGGGATTGCAGTTGCTCAATGGTAGATAATCCGAGCCTTCTCTGTTGTTTAAGTGGCTTTTCCATATTTTTATATTTTCCACTAACAAAGATGTAGTGAAAATTATCAAAATAAAGGAAAGCCACTAAAACGTCAGAAAACACGGACTAGGTGGTAGAGTGCTTGATTCGGGACGGAGGGGGCGCGGGTTTGAGCCTCTGCGCTGTGGTCTTTGAGCAAGACACAATTATCTTAGCTTAGTAGGAAGACCCCTCCCTACATAACTGAAAAGATTATTGATAGGATTTCAATTTCAATGGGTATACTCTACAACATCCACTTGTAGACATTTACGTTGAGGAAATGTGACTGTACATCTTTGCAGTGTGACGTGCTCCGACATTGCGTTAAAATATGTATGCAGATTTATCTGAACTGTCCCATACAAAACTGATGTCGCACTACACTTTAGGCCAAAAAAAGAAAATGTCTTGTTTCCGGTTACCCTACCGACCCTAATATTTTGGGGCCTACTCAAACTTTTTTGAAGACTTTTGGGATAATAAAGTCTATTTTTAGACTGTTTTTAAGGATTTTTATACTTTTTCAATACAAAAAAGTTTTTATAAAAAAAACAGTTTGCCTACCGTCCCTAAAAATTTTGGACATGTAACCGGAAACAAGACATATTTTTCTTTTGGCCTTAAAATAGTCTAACAACCAACATGTATATACACTTTACAAGGTCTAATCCTCCTATACATAGGATGGCACAAGTGGAACGAGTTGGATTGTCAATTTGAAAGCATCCAAACTCGCAGAGGCAATGCAGGATTCCGGTAACATGTTCCAAGTGGTGATAGTTCTTGGGAAAAACGAGTTCTGATAAGCATTAACAGTGATTTTGTTACCTGCGCATCCTGCATCTTTTGCGCATAAGTTTTTATTTCAGGTAATGAACTTCATGCTGTGGCTTCTCCTAGTCAAACGTACAGTGACAGTGGTAGGATGGTAATTCACTGGTACGGCAATTAGACAGTTAACAACTTTATACATTAAAGTCATATCTGCCCAAACTCTGCGTTGATGTAGGCAGGGCCATTTTAGATGATTTATCATTTCAGTTACACTGCTGGGATTGTGTGGATTGTACGGTTGATTTGTCACCCATCTTGCTGCATTTCACTTAACCTGTTCTAGTTGTTTTACTTGTGTTTTTTGAGACGGATTCCAAATAGGTGAAACATATTCCAACTTGGGATGTACTAGGCTGGCATAAGCTCTTTCTTTTACTTTTGGTGGACAATATTTTAAGTTCCTTTTCAAAAATCCTAGGGTAGATGATGATTTTTTGTGATATTGTCAATATGATCATTAAATTTCAGATTGTCACTGAGTTCAACCCCTAGGTATGGATGTTGTGAGACAGTTTCTAGAATTTCTCCTTTCATTTTGTATTCATATTTTTGTTTCCAGTTAGAAGATGAAAAGTGCATGGTTGCACATTTTTTTCACATTAAAGTCCATTTGCCAGATATTTGACCAGTGTACAAGTTTATTGAGGTCCTTTACATCCTGCCATTCAACATGGTAGGATGTAAAGAATCAAATCAAACCAAAAAAAAACACACACTCCGAGTCTCCGACCCTAGTTTTTCGTGGTATTCCTTTTAATATCGCTCCATGACAGCAATGATTTTGTTGATATTCGGTGAAGCTTCCTTTTCCCTTTACCTTTCGTAAAATTTTCAGAAAAATCAGGTGGAAATTCCCTGAAATAAAAGTGAGTGTGGTAGCTCAGTCACTAAGCCAGTCAGTGGTTAGCATACTTCCCTCTGGTGCTAGAGATTAGAGCTTCGATCGCGGTGAGGAAAAGTTAAGTGTCTGAACACGCTTTATGACAGGGATGACATTATATAAGTGTTCCTTCCTTCAGATCGGGAGATTAACTGGATGTCCCCTGTGCAGGGAAAGTCATCCCTGTGCAGATTAAAGGATAAAGAACCCAACAGTAATTCTTCTTCTTCCATTTATTGGACCTGGATCATCTGAGAATGTAATTGATCAAGCCGGACATGGGCATGGCAGCTCCAATCTGGCAAAAAGTAGGAGTCCCACTCCAAAAAGTTGTGGGTTGTCGAGGGGTGATACAGGGTGAACACACCACAGCCTCCTTCATTAATACTTCATTCCACTGAAAGTGGTGTTTCCTTCAGGGGGGATTAGATGTCATCTTAAATGGATGAATTTAAAAATAACATATATATTGTCCCGACTCCGCGGATGGGGTCAATAGGTCAAAATTCAACTTTTTCAGAACGTGGTCATGTTGCATATCAAATTAAAGTGAATCAAGAATGCAGCAACATGGTAGCAATTTATTTTGCACGCAGACCCCCCTTCCTGACCCTGGAGATGGGGTCATTAGGTCAAAATTCAACTTTTCAGAACATGGTCATGGTGCAGGATAACAAATGCAGTAACAGGGTCACAAATAATTTGCATGCAGACCCCCCTCCCCCCAGGGTATGGGGTCAAAAGATTGAAATTCAACTTTTCAGAACATGGTCATGTTGCATATCAAATTAAAGGGAAACATGAATGCAGCAACATGGTAAGAAAGATTTTGCTCACAGACCTCCCTCAACCAGCCCCCACCCTCCTACGCCCCTGGGGTATGGGGTCAATAGGTCTGACTTCAACTTTTTCAGAACATGGCCATGTTGCATAACAAATTAAAGGGAATGGAGCATAGAGCACAATGCAAGCACATGTTCTCTCCTTACACACACCCTCAATCTGTGGGTTGGATTAAAAAGTAAAAGAAAATCTGAATGTGGTCATGTTGCATATCAAATTAAGGGGAAAGAAGTATATAATAACAAAGAAGCAAACACTTTCACCTTACACGTACCCCTGACCTCTCGGTCAGGTTGAAGCCAGATATTGAAATTGTACAGATAAGTTTATTTTATTGAAAACTAGTTGATAGGCTTATAACTTTGATCTGTATGATACCCAAGGTGAACTTAGGGGTTGGAGAAATGGGATTTATGTTTTGTGATTTACAAGTTTCTCTAAGATAACCCATCGCCCAGGATATAAATTCGACAAATGTACCTTGTTTGACTTCTGTTTGGCCAGGCGACACATCGGATTCTCGAAATTCTAGTTTTGGCTTGCAAGGATAAAAACCATATCTAAAGCTAACAGAATTAATAGAACAAACATTTAACAGAGAGGGCTCACTTTATTTGGCTTGTAATGATAAAATGTCTTTTTTTACTTCTAAACATCCTAAAAGATATAAGTTGTGGCCATGGCAGAAAATGTGTGATGCTCTCCATTATCTTTTGGACAATATATTTATAAGATTTGGCTCAAAATTATATAGACAAATTGTAGGTATTCCAATGGGTACTAATTGTGCTCCTCTTGTTGCAGATTTGTTTTTGTTTTGTTATGAGAGAGATTTCATGTTGTCTCAGTCTGACAATAATCAAACTAATATTAATTATTGAAGCCTTTAACTCCACCTCCAGATATTTAAATGTCAGGCTTACTTAATATTGATAATACTTATTTTGAACAAATGGTAGGTCAGATATATCCCTCTGAACTTCAGTTAAATATGGCAAATTCTTCAGATGCTGAAGCTCAGTTTTAGGACTTGAACTTAACAAATGGCATAGTTTCTTCTAAGATTTATGATAAACAGGATGATTATCCCTACACATTTTTAAAAAAGCATCGGGATATTGCAATCGCCTCCGTCCGTCCCTCACGCTATCTCCTCCTAAACCATTGGACGAAATCCAACCAAATTCTTTGTGTGAGTTGCTCATATGAATGGGGCGTGCAACGGCTCTTTTTTTGGGCCCGCTCCCTGGGCCAAAAAAGTCAAATATTAAATATCATTAAATTTCAATAACAAAGTCAATTTCAAAGATTTTTTAACCAAACTTTGTGTGTCTTCTCACACATGAGAGATATAAAGCATATAAGACAGGATTTTCATTTGGCCGCCTGGGTCATGCCCCAGGGGTGGGACTTGGGGGGGGGGGTATCGTGGGGGTTTTTGGGGTCAATTTTTTTTTTCTCAAATTCAACCAGATTTGGTGTGTGAGTTACTTACATGAATGACACATGCACTGGCGCCTTTTATTGGGTCCCTGCTCCCTGTTGCCTTGGAGAGGGGCCAAAAGGTCAAATATCATTAAATCTGAATTACAAAGTCAATTTCAAAGATTTTTAAACCAAACTTTGTGTATCTTCTCACAAATGAAAGATATATAACATATCAGACGTCATTTTCATTCGGCCGCCTGGGTCATGCCCAGGGGTGGGACTTAGGGGTACC
The DNA here is from genome assembly GCA_964019695.1 of Loripinus fragilis. Classification (NCBI taxonomy): domain Eukaryota; kingdom Metazoa; phylum Mollusca; class Bivalvia; order Lucinida; family Lucinidae; genus Loripinus; species Loripinus fragilis. The sequence goes on from OZ026528.1 coordinate 6,995,145, forward strand.
AAGGGGGGGGGGGGGCAAAAAAAAATGTTTTTCCAAAATTCAACCAGATTTGGTGTGTGAGTTACTCACATGAATGGCCAATGCACCGGCACAATTTTTTGGGTCCCCGCCCCCTGTGGCCTTGGGGAGGGGTCAAAAATTTAATTTTCTGAACATGTTCATGTGGCATATCAAATTAAAGGGGATGAGCAGTAGACTAGGATACACTGAAAAATTTTAACCTACAATCAATCTGGTGACCTTGGGATGGCGTCAAAGGGTCAATTACCATTAGATTTCTTCGAGAGCATGGGGATTTGTGATAGCCCGCCACCGAATGTGTTCTGGATTTAATTTTAAAATAATAAATTTCCCATTTCTTGATGGAGATGTTCCTCGCTCCCTTTCCTATGGTGTATATATTTCACAGCTTATTAGTTTTGCAAGAGTGTGCTCTAATGTTGATGACTTCAACAACAGAAACCTGATTTTAACTGCAAAGTTATTAAAACAAGGTTATAGATATCTTAAAATTTGAAAAGCATTTTCTTAATTCTACCATAGACACTCAGAGTTAATTGTTGGGTTAAAAACTCTTCTGCAACAGGGAATATCAGAACCTATATTTTATGGTGATTTAGTTTATAAATTCAAAAGAACTTTTGGAAAACCTAATTTTAGTGATCAATTCAAAAAGGTTATCAAACATTATAAAGGTTGGATATAACTTGGATGTGATGCGACAGTCTGCATGCCTGGTTTTAAACCCAGTCACAGTTTATAGCCATGGTTTCCTCTTTAATTGCACCACAGTGAGTCTGGCCTTAGACTCTATTACGGCTCTGGCGTAAAGCTTTCATCGGTGGGTTGGTGCCTGATGCTTATCTGTAGCTGGACCCACCATGGCTCAACTTGAGGTTTTCTTAAGCTCTGACTATCTGTGAGTAGTGAGTCCTTTTCTTTGTTTCATCATAGTGTGTTAATTTGATTAGAGTGTTTCTCCATGATTAAACATTGCAAAAGTTAGAAGGCCTCCATGCGAGCTGAACATTTCTTGTACTTCAACAACAGCAGAATCTAGGGCAATGATTTGGTACCAGTAAAATGCATATAAACCCCTCCCCCCCTGGTGGCTTAAGCTGCTGTCCGTTCTAAGGCAGTGATTCTGTTGTTTTTGATTTGTTGTTTATTGTTACTCCACTGTGGGAGTTTGTAACTGTTCTAGGTTTTGTTGTACGTTACTTCCTTTCTGGTTTTGCAATCATCTTGATGGGGAAGAGGGTGCTGGTTGCTTTGCTTGGTTTGTCTTGCTGTTGTCTTGTTATTGTTGTGTTGCTCTTCCTCGCGGTGCCATGGGTTTGTCTGCAGTTTGTGATTGTGGTATTTCCCGATTATACTCATATTTTTGCTACTGTACAAACGACATTTCAATTTTCTAGCTAGTCTCTGTGGCTGAAGAGACTAGTAACTGTTTGAGTCTTGCTTTCTCAGAAACTCCGAAGACAGGTTTTCTAGCTAGTCTCTGTGGCTGAAGAGACTAGTAACTGTTTGAGTCTTGCTTTCTCAGAAACTCCGAAGACAGGTTGTCTCCCGTTGAGGCCCATATGAAAAATCTTCAATTTTTTTTCTAGATGTCTACTTTGAAGTCATGTTCAAGGTAATTTGGAATGTGGTTAAGCAGATATTTGGAGTGGTGCTATGGGTGTTGTCTCCCTTGAAGAGAGCTGTATGTGGACGTAAACGAAAGAACTCTGACACAATCCTTCCGCTGACAGGCCACTACCCCTCGGTTGAAGGGCTCTCGTCAATGAATGGAACTGCAGACGTAAATATACTTTTACTCAATACAGTAAAACATGTCTTAAGCTGCCAGTCAAAAATAGACAAAACAGAGATTTTAATGACAAATGGTAGCACAAATAAAGGTCAAAAGTATTGCAGAATGCTCGCCTCAGCCACTCAAAAAGAATACCTAAAATTGGTTTTCAAGTCTAATGCATTAAGCTACCATTTGTCATTAAGATCTTTGTTTTGTCTACTTAAGACAGGTTTTACTGTAGTATATTCATTGCAAGTGAAAAGGACTCCATGACCTCATAGCTCCTAGACTCTTAATAGCCTTACCAGCACCAGCTCTTAGAAATCTATGCATCCCTTGGGACCTTATATATGGTGTTATATCAATCCCAGACCCAACCATTGAACGCCATATAATAAAAAAGAAGTTACATGTAATTGTTTTTATGAAGGTATCAGTTTTCCTCCAGATCAGAAACCTGTGACAGGGCTTACAGGTAATAACTTTTGCTCAGAATTTGTTGTAGCCAACACTTCAGCCAAATGGAAAAAGTTGTGGCCATATGAAATTAACTCTAGCCAAGGTTTAGCCAGAAAATAGTATCAACAAATTGTTTTGTATTTATCTCTTTCAGGGACCAAGCTGGCCCAGAATTTTAGGGAGAAGTGACTTCTCCCTGCAGGAAAATTAGGGAGAAGTGACTGCCAGATAGGGAGAAGTTATAGCGCAAATTTACCGCATTTTTTGTCAGTTTAGAAGCAAATTAGCCATTACACATACTATTGCCATTTAATGGAAGGAGAAACATGATGCAGTGGTAGTAGATTGTCAGATAATGTCACAACAGCTTGCATTTGTGTGGTGACAGAATGAAGATGAGTCTCCCTAAAAAAACCCAAAAAAACTCACTTCTCCCTGGGTCCCATTAGGGCGAAATTTCGGCCCCTAGGTCGACTATTTCGCCCTATTCGCCCCCTAGCTTGGTCCCTGTCTTTGCCCTCTAAGGGTGCCATATGATAAAAAGAAGTTACATGTAGTTGTTATTATGAAGGTATCAATTCCTCAAGATCAGAATCCTGTGACAGGGCTAACATGTAATTATCCTTGCTCCAAATTTGTTGTAGCCAACACTTCAGCCAAATGGAAAAAGTTGTGGCCATATGAAATAAACTCTAGCCAAGGTTTTAGCCAGAAGGTAGTATCAACAATTTGTTTTGTATTTATCTCTTTGCCCTCTATGGGCAACTTCTGTTGTCTGCTGACAGTTTGGACGCAGATCATTTGTCCGGCCTGATATGGATCCAAACTGTTTGACACCCAGATGGTATTGTAAAAATCCAGCATCCAAAGGGTTAAAATATGGCACAATAATAAAGTGTGAAGGAATAATCAAGGCAATATTTGAAAACCCAAAAGCTGATCAAAATATCTTTTTGCAAATATGTAATTTTTTAACCACATAGACTGTACTTTTAGCCAATGACTTATATTTGTAGCCACTCTACATTTTAGTAGCAAATGGCTACAATGGCTAATGGCAGGGTGAGCCCTTTGTGACATATTTAAATATACAAGTAGCCTGCCAAAATGGAAAAATTAGAATATATGTCCTCAAAATGACAACTAGTGCTGAACACACATATTTATATCCTATTTTTCCTGTCCATTTATGATAGCATGCATAACTGCAAATTTGTTTCATACCAATTGAATAACCTGGCCTACATGGCAAATGACATTTGGAAAGAGTTCAGACTGTATATCAAATTCTCTGCAGATTAGAGTGTGTAATATCTTTTCTTATCACTTTTACTTTATATAATCTACTATCTAGCATGTACAACTTGGTTTTCTTCAATAAATTCCTGCAAATATTTTTGAACTGTGAAAACATGAATGCTATTTCTCTACCAAAGTATTAATGGGCAGATTTATGGATAATAAAATGGTTACAATTTAATGCACACCTTGATTGCTTCTCTGGATGAACAACATTTTTTTCAGTATAAAATTGTGGATATTTTCTTATCCATCAGTGTAAACAATGCTAAACAGTTCTTTTGTGTCTCATTGAGATGGCTCTTTTGAAGTACTTTTGAGCGCCCACAACATATGTTTTGGTTGAGAAATAAGAAAATTAATTTTTCAAATACACACTATTATCTGGAGCCCTGATTATCTGGTCAAGTTGGCAATTTGGTTGGTCATTTGTTGACTAGTCTTTAACCCTTTGTATACTGAAAACCCCTAAACGGGCAATATTTATCAACCAAAACATATGTTATGGGTATGTAAAAGAACAGTCTCAATGAGGACGTTCTTTTGAACACACAAAACAAATGTTTAAACTGATGGATAAGAAAATATCTACAATTTTATACTGATAAAAATGTTGTATATCTTCGCTTTGATTTGGAGGACAGTGGCTCAGTTGGTAGAGCGTTAGACTGGGGTTCACTGGCTTGTTCTCTCTGCTGGCGATGTCATTGTGTTGACTCCTTCAGCAAGATTATACTTTAACTGCGACTAAGTAATGGTTCAACCCAGGAAGATCATCCCGGCATGACTGACAAATTGTTGGCTGGGATGTAAAGAACCAAAACAAACGTTACAAAATCAACCTGTGACATTGGGCCAGTTAAGCAAATATTTTCAGCTTAAAATTGAGATTATTTTCTCACCCATCAGTTTAAACATATGTTGTGTGTGCTCAAAAGAACCATCTCATTGAGACGGTTCTTTTGGGTACCAACAACATATGTTTTGGTTGAGAAATAAGAAAATAATTATCAGTCACACACTCTTATCTGGGGACCTGCTGTGATTTCAGATGACAGCTGACGTAGATTTAGAGCCCTGGGACTCCTGGGAAGGTGAGAAGCAGTCTACAAAACAACAGACTGTGTCTAGAAATTACCAACAATACCGACAACAACAACAACAGCAGGAGGAGGAGATACCGGAACCAGACTACTTTGAAAGTATGGCTCCAAAATTAAAGAAGCAAACAAAGGTAAGTGCTTAACACTTTCGCTGCCAAGCACCTCAAAAAACCAATACCTCAGTGCCAAGCATGTTTCAAGGACTCCTGAATATTGAGGGTATATGGGTTCAACACACAGAATTTCCAGAACCAGTCAACCGATTGCTGTGAAACTTTCACACATTTGAACCAATAATAATACAGATAGTCATGTGACCGTTGGCGTCCATGTTGGAAGCCATATTGAAAATATGAAAAATGCCTATATGCAAAAAAAAGATAAAATATCAATCTACACCAAGTATCAAACATAAGGATTTATTCTGATATATTGTTAAACCCCCCGCAAACTTTGTTTGTAGGGGGTATACTGTTTTCACGTTGTCCGTGCGTCCGTCCGTCCGTAACGCTTTGTTTCCTTAATAACTCGAAGAGTCATTGCCGGATTTTCATCAAACCTTGCAAACATGTTCATATATGCAAGACAAATACTTTAGACAAAAAAGTAAGGGCTAGGGGCCAATTCTATTAGAGTTATTTCCCTTTGTAGTTCTGAATGGCTTTAAATATAGTGCTTTATGCTTATGCTATTATAGGCCATACACGGGCCGATCAACTCCTACCACAGCTTTTGATGGAACAATTTGATACTTTTCCTATACAATGTAGACACATTGAACATATGCATGAAGGAGTTTGGTTTAGAAAAAATAATTTTTGACAAAATGACAGCTGTGAGAACTTAGACAATTCTTCCCTAATAAGGTGTTTGTATATGCATAGACGGTGCCTTTATGGGCCGATCAACTCCTACCACAGCTTTTTATGGAGCAATTTAATACTTTGCTTATACAATGTAGACACATTGAACATATGCATGAAGGAGTTTTGTTCAGAAAAATTATATTTTTACAAAATGACAGCTGTGAGAACTTAGACAATTTTTCCCTAATAAGGCTTTTGTATATGCATACATGGTGCCTTCATGGGCCGATCAACTCCTATCACAGCTTTTGATGGAACAATTTGATACTTTGCCTATACAATGTAAACACATTGAACATATGCATGAAGGAGTTTTATTCAGGAAAAATATTTTTTGACGAAATGACAGCTGTGAGAACTTAGACAATTTTTCCCTTATTAGGCTTTTGTATATGCATAGATGGTGCCTTCATGGGCCGATCAACTCCTACTACAGCTTTTGATGGAACAATTTTTGTTTGCACAGATTCTACTGAAATCTTCTTATCAAAACTAAGGTCTTCTTGTTCGAACTATAACTTGCCAAGTTTTTTCACTCACTCTTACTGTGCGGGGGGTATCTATTAAGCATTGCTTATTGACTTTTTTCATTTCATCAGAAATAAATCAAAATAAAGCAGTTGAAGGGCTTAATGCATCCGCTTGTCATTCTCTTAGAAATGTTTCCCTTGTTTTTGATAGCCATGAAATCTAATGACATTACACACAAATTTGCAAAGTCATTTCTTGTACAGAAAATTGCAAAGACTTCCATATACAATATCAGTATGTCCCCTGAACATTTTGAAATAAAGAACAAAGAGTTGCCTCCCTTATAACAGTAAAAAATAGACAGCTATCATCTTGCCTTAAAATTTCTACTCGACTATAGTTGCATTTGGCAGCGAAAGTGTTAAGATCAAACTATCAACAAAGCTGACCGAAAATCTGAAAACTAAGAATAAGTCAGTAAAAGGGGGAAATGTAGCCCCCTTAGACAGTACATCTGTGCATTCCTTCACCATGTTTCTTGTAAATGTATCTCCCAAGCTCTTGTAGCTGCATGATGTAGAGTCTGGACCATGCACCCTAGTGCAGTCAGAAGCAAGTCCGACTGGAGATCCAGTAGCGAGTTAGATTCCAGCTCAACTTCATACATTCATGGAGATTGATCATGAAATATCTCCTTCCGCTGATTCAAGAAGGGTTCTTGTCAGTTACAAGCAAAAGTATGTGCATGAAGTACTGGTTAACCACTTAGTCAAGCTTGCCAAGGAAAAAAGTGTTGTTAGGTGAACTGACAGTCTGGACATGACTATAGCTGTTGACTGGGACGTAAAACCTCAAAACAAAACAAAAACAATCATGATGTAGAGAGTAATTGACAACATTTGATGTCAAGGTCAAGTAATATATTTTACTGTAGACATGTAATGGTAAATGCATCTCCTAAACTGTTGGATGTAGCATTTTCCAAACTTTGCAGGTGCATAGGCCACATGATGTTGAGGGTACTTGGCAACATTTCATACATATGGAAGGTCAAATAATATATTTTCTTGTAAATGCATCTACTCCTCAACCCATTTGAGGTAGCAACTTCAAACTTTGCAGATGCATAGGTCACATTATGCAGAGGGCAATGGGTAACATTTTGCGTTACCTTGACCCAAAAAGTCAAGGGTATCGAAGGGGATATTTGTGATGGTGTACCATTGATTACAGTCTACTTGTCCTAAAAAAAGAAGAAACTAAACATTTATAATAATTCACTTCATATTAGTTTTAATATGTGAAAAGCTTAACCCTTTGTATTTAGGAAACCCCTAAACGATTACTTTTGCAAACAGTAAAGACTCGGATGAAATGCAGCATAATGACTATTGACTGGCACTACACCATGGCCTGGTTTCCTGCTTGGCTGTTAAAAACACACAGGTGCTTATTGATATGTGCGACAGCGATGTGCGTACGGTTCCTTTATAAAAAGAGACATTATGCAACAATGTTGAAATGAGGCATGGCTTGGCAACTTTGAACTCCAATAACGCCGTTATTTATGGTCAGAGACATAAAGTTTGGGTACTCATTTAACGAAACATTTTGAGACCAAAATTGAGCAGATTTTGGTGATATTTTCTGTTTTGCAACAAAACCACATGGTCTATAGCAATTCCATTCATGGAATGCTGCTAAGTATTTCATCAAATGGGTTGGGTAAAAAAACAGTTATTTCATGCCTGTTTGTAGTATAGTCAAACTATTAACCCTCGGTACCATGGACGACCGGATACAATTGCACTCAGCCTTCAACCTCTTGCAATAGTGCATCAGGTCGTCCATGGCACCTAAGGGTAATAGTTTTGATTATTACCCAACTGTCTATATACGATATACGGAGAAATTGTCTATTTTTTGCTGTCATGAGTCTCTGAACTATTGACCAGTCAGTAGTTTTAACATTTGATTTGCACTATACTATTTCCTGGTTTCCCGCTTCCCTGTTAAAAACATACAGGCCCTTATCGACATGCGCGACAACGATGCATGTACAGTTCATTTATGAAATGAGACGTTGTGTAACAATGGTGAAAATAAGGCATTGTTTGGCAACTTTAAACTCCAATAACTCTGTTGTTTAAGGTCAGAAACATAAGTGTGGGTACTTGTTTGCTTAGTTAGACTGAGCGGAACATTTTGAGATCAAATTTGAGAAGATTTGATGAAATTTTCTGTTTTACACCAAAACCACATCATCTACAGCAACTCTATGCAAGGAACACTGCTAAAGATTTCATCAAATGGGTTGGGTAATAAAACAGTTATTTCATGCCTGTTTGTAGTATAGTCAAACTATTACCCCTCGGTACCGTGGATGGCCTGATGCACTGTTGCACTCGGCCTTCAGCCTTGTGCATTAGTGCATCATGTCGTCCATGGCACCTTAGGGTAATAGTTTTGACAATACTACAAACAGGCATGAAATAACTATATACTATACTACAAACTGTATAATATGGGACAAGTACAGTTTCTTCAACAAGATCATTTACTTGTCATCGTCAAATTTTGCTATTTTCACACTCCTGAGGTTTTGAAACTTTAAACATGCTTATCTCAGCCAGGCATGAAATTTACCTTGCTTATACATGTTAAAATGCCAACAATTATTGGCTTTTATGAACAGAATGAACACAACATATGAGAATTTTAAAGCAAGAAAAGTCTTAATTTTTCAGTATTTCAGTTTTTATGATTACAAGAAATTCATGCTTAGTTGAGAATGAAAAAATGTTTTATAACCTGAGGACCTAATGTATTGTGTTTATAGGTTTTAATAAAAAAGAAAGAAGAACATATAAACCCCAATGCTATCTACAATAAACTAGCTGTGTCTTCAGAAGTACCATTCATGCAGGTTAGTACTGGCATGCTGGGTAATTATCCACATGTTTTCTTAAAAAAGCTTTGGGGGATATTGTGATAGCCCCCGTCCATCTGTCCGTTATGCTATCACCTCCTAAACCGTTAGCCGAAATTTTTGTGTGTGAGTTTACTCATAATGGGAGCACAGTGGCTCAGTGGTAGAGTGCTTGACTCTGTAGAGTGCTTGACTCTAGACAGAGAGGCCACCGGTTTGAGCCTCACCTGCGTCACTGCGTTGTGTCCTTGAGCAAGACACATTTATCCTAGCCTAGTACTGGTTCAACCCAGGAAGACCCATCCCTTCATAACTGAAAGATTGTTGATGGGACGTAAAGAATCAAATCAAACTAAATTACACACATGAAAGGGGGCGTGCAACAGCACTTTTCTTTGATCCCGTCCTCCTGGGCCTTGGGGAGGGGTCGAAAGGTCAAATATCATTAAATTTCAATTTTATAGTCAATTTGCAAAGACTTTACATACCAAACTTTGTGTGTGATCTAACAAATAAAAGATATGGAATATATTGAACAAGATTTTTTACTGATGACCAGGTTAAGCTTTCTAAGGTCAACACAGAACCTCTTACTACCATCCTCTTGATCAATAATCACAACAGGAAATGACCAAGGTGAGTTTGACCTTCTTATAACTTATGCCTTTAACATCTCTTCCAAAGCTTTATAAATTACCTCCCTGTTCTTAAGTGGTGTACGGTAGGGCCTCATTTCTATGGGTTTTGTATCACCTGTGTTTATTTTCATTTTCACAAAGACCCATCCCTATATAACTGAAAGATAATTGATGGGACGTAAAGAATCAAATCAAACAAACAAAGCCTGCCAAAAAGGACTAGACAACAGTTCAGAACCAAATCAGACTGCTTCTGAAGTAGTAGTTTGATCATGGTCTTCACTGTTTGCTAACCTAACAAGCATTTTGTGAATTCTACCCCTGATAAGAAACAATGTAGTTAACAACAGAAAGAAAAAGTGTTGAAAATTTTAGAACAGTCATGCGCGGATCCAGAAAGTTTTGTCAGAGGGGTCCAACTATGACGTTTTTTGTTGTTGTTTTTAGTTTGATGAGAGGAGGAAAGGAAAAGGAAGAATCAAAATAGCACTAAGCGGGCCATCATCAGCCCGCCAGGGAAACACCATTTGAAGGTCGTTTCAATGGCATGCCAATGATGGCCCAACATTGAATACTGGTTTGGTACCTTAGTGATTTTTAAAGGGATCCGGGCCAGTATTGCTAAGAAACCCTAAATTTTTGTGATTTTACCGGGGGGTTCTAGACCCCCCTCTGGATCCTTGCATGATAGTGACTGTACAATGGACAATTTTTTTCAGACCTCTGAGCTGGGTGCATGGGAGGATGAAACGCAGACATGGGAGGACGAGGCAGAAGAAGATCTCTCATGGGAGGCAGAAAACGCCATAAAAGAGAAACGGAAAGCCGAGAGGTACCAGCGGCAGCTACAGCAACAACGGAAAAAACAAGAACGTGAAGCTGTTCGACATAAACAATCTCAAGGACAATTTTCAGCTGTTCGTTTGTCCTGATAATTAATTTTTTGCATGCTGGGTAATTTTTCATGCTTTTTTTTCATCTGCTGATTTTTTTTTTCAAAATGACCTTTCTTCATAAAGTTCATTCAGAAGACTATCAGAGTATCAAACAGTTTGGATTCAGATCAGGACTGACATTCTGTCAGTCCTGATCTGATTCCAAACTGTTTGCTAAGGTTATCAGCAGACGACAAAAGTTGCCGTTAGCAAGGAAATTGTTAAGGGCTCTGTACCCCTAAAATCTTTTTATGGTGATGAAATATTCCCTACAGATTGATAGAAGTGGATACAATAACATCAGGTTGGTTGTTATTTCCAAAACTAATGTATTGCTATGTCTGAAGATTGTTTTCTGCCTTAGCAAAAAGTATGATGAGCTTTTTTGTAGCTCTATACTTCTGAACCATCAGTAATTTGATTGATGACCATTATATACTTAGGGAAAAAGTTTAGCAATTAGTTATAATGGGTTATCCCATAAGCGATCTTTTTAGCATTAGATATTTTTTATTAGCAGGTGCGCAAAAATGTCAGTTGTTTGAAAATGATCTAATGGCTACCCACAAGAGGTCAAAAGAAACAAATTCCGTTTCATAGCGAGGATTTGATCTGCTGAACATTTTAATATTTCAAACGTTATTCAATTGAAAGGGAGGTAATTTGAACAAATACCATTTTCAACTAAAAAAGGTACGAAATTGATGAACAGAACATTCAGTTTTAAACTGATTTTCACTTTTGGCTTTTAGGTCTAATTATTTGATGGAAATGTGAAACTTTCAGCAGAAAAAATATTTGTTCTATTGCCAGATAAGCTGTTGAAGCAAGGGGGCTTAAAATTGGACTTTACGTTATGTGAAATGCAACCGGTTAATTTCATTGTACTCCTCAAAGTTTGTCAACATATTTTTTTGATATTATGAAATTAAAAATCCTATTTCTTCTAAATTGTGAATCCCCAAAGTATATTGCTGAACTTTTTCCCCTCAGTATAATAACACCTCTCATTCTGGCCACTGGTAAACAGTTACTTTGGCAAACATAAGGTGGCATTTCATCAGTGGCTGCACTGTTTGCTGAGATAAAAACAATCTAAAGGGGCCGAAATACATACATTTATATAAAAAAAATGATGTTTTTTCTCTTGTTAGTAATTATTCGCTTCCCTCCAGAAATCCACAGTTAATTTTAACATATATGATGTTTTTTTGATAGTGATACAGGCCTTTAGTTAAGTCAACTTATGTTGTGGGTACTCAAAAGAACCGTCTCAATGAGACGGTTCTTTTGAGCACCCTAAACGTATATTAAAATGGATGGGTAAGAAAATATTTACAATTTTACGCTGAAAATTTTTGTTGATCTAAACCTGTGGTGATAATTTGTTAAGGTTTACGAACCTGCTAAAGTGTATACCCGAATTTTAGCTATATTACTGTGTTTTTGAAAGTTAGAAACATTATTTATAAAAAATTAAAGATCAAAAGTTACAGACATTGCAGCTTAAGTTTAGAAAAATAAGCTACTCCAATATGTCAGTCTTTTAATATCGGCAAATTTTGATTTCACAAATATCAAGTTGTTTACACTAAAACAATGATATTAATCGAGCCGTGGCATGTGATTTCCAACATTATGGTATTTTGACAAGTGTAGACTCAGACGAGCCTGTGCAGCATCTATTTAAGCTTAGAAACTCCAAATGATGTTAAGCCAGTAGCTTAACTCTCATAGAGTATTTAAGCAATTAGCAAAGGCTCTGATCAGACTGGGCCTATGCCCAGGCTGACCTGAGGCTTTGCTGGTCGCACATACCATATTGTTGGAAATTTTACGCCGTGTCTCATTTGTATGGGAGTTGGAAAAATGCTCATTTTTAACAGACATTTTGCCTTTAAAGTTCTCTTCATTGATAGTCTGTCATTAGGACCTTGTGATAAGGCCAAATAAAAAATACCTGTGTTTAGGGTAACCTGACCCTGCCTGTATTTACTGGTGAATCCTAGATTTTTTTCAGGTTTTTGGGAAAACTTTATGCATTTTGAAAGACGTTTGCCTTACAAAATGCATAAAATTATTTTTTTTACAGAAAAAAAAATGATTAAAAAAATATGTATGCCTATCCAACCTAAAATTTTCAGACCCAAGGCCTAAGGGGCACTGTAGCTCAGTTGGTAGAGTGCAGCAATCTTGGTTTGAATCCACTGTCAGTGCGATATCATGTCTTTGACCAAGTGTTAGACACATATCCTCAGGGATTTGTACTGATACACAACATCCACATTTTTTTACAATAACAATGTTGAATGTGCATTATTGCCCATTCTCGTTGTAGTAGGGCATTCTGAGGGCCCCTATGTCAGTCTCGACAATTCTAGTTTGAAAAAGAGACCAGCCTTACAGGGATAAAATTTTAGATTTTTAACCACTTGCTAAAAATAGCAAGTGGCTATTTTTCTCACTTGCTAAATATGCTGATCAACTTGTTTTTTCACTGAAATGTTTGAACTATTTTTTTAGTAACATTGCAAATTAGAAAACTTAATTAACAAGTATACGTACACAGCAATAATTGATAGACACACGCAATTTAGCATTTTCAGCTTTCTGAACCAATATTCAGGCTTCCTTGCAAACAGTGTGTATCCAGATCAGCCAGCTTCTTCAGAAGCTGGCTGATCAGGATCTACACTGTTTGTAATACAACATATGCTGTGTTGCATAGTTTGTTTGATATGAGAGTGACTTGTTTCCACATGCTAAAAATAGCAAGTGATGGCAATTTCTACTTACATTTAGCAAGTTAGCAAGTGCTAAATTTGATCCCTACCTTATTGTTTGAGGTGAAGTGTTTTACAAACTCAATTTCTCAGCTCAGTAAATTATTTTGAATGTATGAGGGTAAGGGGAATCTTTTTTCTTTATTTATATTTTTTTTTTAAATCATCTCATTATTGTAAATGTGAGGGTCTTGTCATGTTTGTATACATCTGCTTTCATTTAATGAGAGTTGGGGGTATTTTGTATCAAAATAAAATAAAACACAGATGAAGGCTTTTGGTGTATGTGCTATGATAGGATTTTTATTCTTAATACATTATTTCATGGGAGCGCAGTGGCTCAGTGGTAGAGTGCTTGATTCAAGACCGAGAGGCCTCGGGTTCGAGCCTCACCGGCGTCACTGCTTTGTGTTCCTTGAGCAAGACACATTTATCCTAGCTTAGTACTGGTTCTTCCCAGGAAGACCTGTCCCTGTTTAAATGAAAGATTGTTGATGGGACGTTAAGAATCAAATCAAACAAATAACAGGGGTTTTTTTGGCCCGTTTTGACGACCGATATTCAGTCGTGTTCCCAATGCCAAAAAGTATGTTTTTTTCCCAATTTGAATAAGAAAATTCCCAATTCAAGGAATAAAAAAAAACGGGAGAAAAAATAACAAAATATCGCCATTTTACGATGTTTATGTTTGTGGTTGAAAGAGCGGGTCCGAACAGTCCGAATGATACAAGGGAAATAACCAAATATTGCAAACTCCCAAACGGTAACGTCCCTTTGCGGCAATTCAGCAGAATTTATTTGAGAAGGTGCCGGGGAGTTTGTAATAAACACACATGGTTTATTTTACTGGTACCCTACTCTGGCGTATTAATTTAGATGAAACGGGGCACCTTTCTCATAACAAAAAAAGAAAAAGCTTGTAACATATTTTCGCGATGTCGCACAATACGAAATATTACAGAAAGAAACTAAAAAAAACGGAGTCAAGTAAAAAAAATAGATGTGCTTTTTCGTCAGCAAGCATTAGCATCGGAGAATTCTGCAAATATCACCCCAAACAGACCGAAAAAGTAGAAGCATCGGTCGAAATTGCCGAATCGTCTGCTTCCACAAAAAATTGTCCGTCGACATCCGCCGGTGTACCTTCTCAGTGTGATGACACTCATTCAAATCATGACAGCAGCGATGACAATCAATCCTCTGATGGGTCCCAGAGCACACAAGATACATGTCTAGTTCCAGACCAGCGACTGTTTATGTCATCAAAATATGAACGTAGATACAACTGGTTGTACTACAGTGCAGCAAAGGGGGGCTATTGTTGTAAAATATGTGAGCTCTTAATAAGAGGGTTCTTTTGAGCACCCACAACAAATGGTAAATCAGATTGTAAATCAGATTTCAGAATTTGCTTATAAGTCAGTGAAGAGTAAGAAGTTGAATAAACGAAATACTTGATATTTTTGTTTTTATTATAGGGTGTGTTTTTTCCCAATTTTGTATAAAACGATGCGAAAATTCCCAATTCTAGGGGTCGGGTCATGTTCCCAAAATGCTGAGAAAAAACCCTGAATAAACAAACAATAATGCGTTATTTCAGCTCTCTCCATAGGTCCAGATAAGGAGGTGTTATTTGCGTAAAAAGGGGCTCTTGCATGGCATGGGAAATTAACATGGCAGTCTGCCCACGCTTGGATTTTGATAATATTAAGTTATTTAATTGTCTGGGGTATAACTTTAATATTTATGATGCGTTTGAGTTTTTATGCAATTCCATTGCTAATTTATGATGTCATGAATTATATCACTATAATACCTTAGGGTACTCAGTTATAATCATTCTAAAGTAATTGACATATCATGTAACGGGCGGAGAAATATTTTATTAAATAGCTATATCATTGATAAGTTCGCTGTTACTTAAAATGGCTTTGTATGTATTCGGATATTGGGTGGGCATTCATTTTTATAGCATGGTACCCCAATTTTTGACTATATTTTGTATTCAGTCAAATTTGGAATTAATATTTTAACAGGTTGCGGTCTTTGTCAAGATACCATTTCAACATAAAAACTATCCATATATGTTAAGAATATGTAGACCAAATTTCATGAAATTCAAGGACCGGTAACATAGTTTTTCAACTTGATGTAAACACATGGCCCTAATTCATCGAAATGTAAAAATATACAATAATTATGTTTCAGTGTAGAACATACTTGAATACCTGCTTAGTTTGAATCATCATGCAAGTATGTTTATTGGTAGAAGTTGATATGTTCAGTGTTTCCTCTATTATGAATTGGAAAAAGAAAAAAAACAATATTCTTTGATATTAAGTGAACACAATTCTTATTTCATGAAGTGCTTACACAATAATATTAGCCAAAATGATATAATATCTTGACACCTGTACTTAACACATCTAGCTTCTAACATTAAAACTACATCTAGCCAATGTTACACTTAATATGTAACATTATTAAGAATTTTAATTCATACAGAGGAGTAACCTTATGACAAGTCAGTTCATACAAGAGAAGAACCTTATATCTATGATTTTATAATTGTAAGACTCATTAATAAACTTGCTTCACAAAAATAACACCCTGTCAAACCTATTGGTTAAAATTAACCATTTTGGTCATGGATAACTATTGGCTTCAAAGGTATTGCTAATTTAATGATTAAATTTTCTCTGTTCATTCTGTTTTGTGAAACTGATGCTGATTTCCATCAAACAGCAACATTTTTACTTTAGCTGGCTGTATATTCTAGGCATACAGTTATGTTTCTGGACCTCACTTACTCATGTAGAACACTGTTTTATGATACCTTTGATAAGACTCTGTTACACATTATCCTGGTCACGGCACCGAAATGTGGTTCCTCTAGTTCAGTTGGGATGTAAAGTTAATATTTAGTCTTCTTGTTTTCACATGTTTATTGTTAGGATATTATGTTTCTTAAACAATATCATGCAGGACTTGAGGAAGTGATACACATTGTCTTGGCCCCATAGTGCCATGACACAGGGCCATGACCTTCGGCATTTCTGACCATTGAATCATTTAAAACTGTCTAAACATGTCTGTCTTTAAGAAAAGTGGAAGTAGATTTAAAAACAACCTCCTTATGTCGAGGTATTGATTCATTTGAAATAAATAATTAATTTTGCTAAAACTGACCTATACCCATAAGAGGTAGGAAATGACAAAGCTACCGGTTTTGGATTTTCATGATATTTGGCTCAGACCAGCAGTATATATATGGCATGTTTTTGTGATAATATGATATCTTGACAAAGACTAGAACATATCCATCTTTTGAATTGAATGTTGAATGTTTTGTAAATTTAAAAAAAAAAATATTGAAATTTTACAATCACTTCTTCTGGAAACGTAAACCATAATTTATCCAAATGGTTTCTTGGTATTAAAATAATGTCTATGGTATTTTGGATTCAATCTAGATGACAAATCATAGAAATAAACAAAACTATAGATTTAGGACATAGAAATTTAGAGACAGGTATCACCTCAAAGGTGGAGTACGTCAGGGCTGCTTCCTAAGCCTTATTCTTTACTATCTAATTCGATAAATACATTTTCATAGTTCGTATATAATGAGTTATTAATATGCAAAGTTTGAAGAAAATCCATGCGTGGGCACAGATGAAAGTACCCCTTTAATTATTTTCTTACCCATTAACTTAAACATGTGTTTTTGGTGCTCAAAAGAACCATCTCATTGAGACGGTTCTATTGAGTACCAACAACATATGTTTTGGATGAGAAATAAAGAAAATAATTTGCCAATACGCACTCTTATCTGGAGGCCCTTTCTGAAAATTAGGAAATGTGACCAGAAAATACCACAGTCATTGCCCAGGCTAATGTTAAAAATTTTTGACATTTTTTCTAACCCATTCTGATGGAGAACAAATTTTGTTTGCACACTTACATATATCTACTTATCACAGGGTTCCCACAAGCTCTGGAAATCATGGAAAAGCTGGAAAATCACGAAAAAAAGTTCCATGCATGGAAAAGTCATGGTATTTGAAAAAACCTGAATAATCATGGAAAAATCATGTAGTTTAGCGAAAAAATTTGACGAAACCACCAGTATCCAGAAAACTAGCCGTCAAACACACAAAAGCAGCTGTCAGAAACACATGTCTTTTGTGTTGATGCACTGCACAGACTGCTGTTGTCTTCCCATAAGTAAATAGCAATTTCTCGCTCTCCATCAATCTATATACCACTTTCCAGCTGTATTTTTCCTGATCAATGATATATTGTTAAAAAAGGGTCTTTACTTTGAGCAAACACAATTTTTTTTTGAATTTTGGTTTTTTGCTTCATTTGATTCTTTGTGTCCCAGTCAACAATTTTTCAGTTTTATCAGGACGGGTCTTCTTTGGGTGAACCACTATTAAGCAAGGCTTAATGTGTCTTGCTCTAGGACACATTGCAGTGATGCCAGTGAGGCTCAAAACCTCAACCACTCAATCTCGAGTCAAGCACTTGACCACTGAGCTCCTAATTTTCTTTGAGATTGTCCATAAAGTGTACCCTGGCATTTGCCACTTAAACTTTTATGACAGAGTGTTTGTCTAAAGTAGGAACTTCTATGCGGATAATATGGACCTCGATGCGAGAAAACCTGTCTTCAGAGGGTTGAGAACAACACAGGAGCAGACCAGCCTGGGCATCTGCACAGTCTGATCAGCACCTTTGTTTTGCACTTTTTGGAAAGTATCACATCCAAACTTGCTACAAGCGAAATTTAAACTTTCAAGCTTGTATTTATAGCTGACCAGGCTTGTTTGAATCTCACTATGTCGAAAATTCCCAAGCCAGGTTTTCTGGCTTCGGGCTTCACAGTCCATATTATGGTATCATTAGAGATGGGCTGGAATTTGGTGAATGAATTAATGGATACAGTTACAAGAACAAGAAGAATCTTTAGATTTTTTCCACTGTTGACAACCCCATGAAAGACATAAATATGATTGACAGCTGCCAAGATCACATGCCCATGCAATGCGCTTCGAATATCGAATTCATTTGCCAGAAGTGACACTGGTGATGTATTTGACAGTAAGTCACACCTGATTGGCATGTGAAAAACAAGCCTCTTGTTTGCTCTATTGGCTGTCAGTGTTCACGCTGGCTGTTCTGCTTTTCCGTTTAACACTCCAACAAAACTGTTTATATGTTTACATATTAAATACAAAACGGTTTTGTTTCCTCAGTTATAAATAATTTCTTTATATTAGAAATTTATAATAAAATATAGATATAGTTAATTCAATTTTTGGCCTGTTCATTAAATCATGAGCACATCAGGTCTCTTGCAAGGCTAACCTGAAACACTTTGGGTTTCACTCACTATGCAAGAGACCCAATGTGATCATGTTTCCATAACAGCACAAAAATTGAAAAAAAAAATTGATAAAAATGGTGCAATCTGGCGCATTATCTTTTATCAACCTAGAAATCAAAAATTTAAAGGATAAGTTTCCACAATAGTAAAAATCATTTACCATATCAGTCACCAATACCAATCCAGACTAGCATGTAAGCATGAAAGTAAATACATTAAGATATCCAGGGGGGTCTGGGGGCTTCCCCTTAGAAGCCGAAGATTTTTTTGTCCAAAAATCAGACGAAATGAAGGCTTTTTTTTAAGGTGAGATTTTTTAAAAACTTTTTGCAGGGCTCCCTGAATTCCAAAAAATATAATCTTGCTCCCCAAATCCCTGAAAATAATTACCAGTGCTCCCCAGCTCCCTGAAAATAAATAGTCTCCCCAGATCGCCAAAACCCCTGGGGGCCCACTAAAATACCCCCTCCCAAATCTGCTGCATTCTGCATTCGATTCCAATTCTCCACATGCATGACATTATTTTATGACTGGCGCGGTTTTAACAGGTTACAGGTAAATTTCATAAGTTTTAGGGTTCAAATATCTGGGACAGGAGATAGAATATTCAAATTCAAATCAAGTGTATTAGCCAACTCGCAAGAAACCGTTCCTTTTGAATTCATGCTCCATATTTGCTTGCTTGCGTCCATGTAGATACAGAAACAAACACTAGTCTTTTAATTTTGGATTGGGAATCTTTGGAGATTTTTCAATCAGTGCAGGTATATTTTCAATCAATGTAGCAAATAAACATATGCTGTGATCCACATGTGTAGTTACAGGGCTTATCTGCGCCTTTTTTTGGCATATGAAAAAATAAGATTTCATATAATATAGCTAGAGGAGAGGTAGATTCAGTTTTCCCTCAATTTAGTATATCTTTGGATGGTGGGCCCCACCCCAATTTAGCTCACATTGTGGTCATTGGATGTCCATCGTACGTCAGTCCATCCTGGTAGTCACCCGCCTTCCATTAACAATATCTTTCTCCTAAACCACTGGGCGGGATTTCACCATTCTTCACAGGTTTGATTGTTCCACTTTCAGAGTTGTATTGATTCCTTATTTTTGCCATTTTTCTTACTTTAAATATGTCCACTTTATAAAGAAATCTTGTTGCCATGGCAACCAAAAGGAAACACTCTAAAATCTTGTCAAAAACTTAAGGTCAGATTTCAAAATAAGTTGGTACAAATGGTACTTGGGACATCCTCTACCAAAATTGTTCAACTCATTTTGATTGGTTTAAAAATATGACCACCAGGTGTCGCGGCCCGTTTTTTCTATGTCAATACAAGAGTAGTTTCATGTTTATTTGAACAAATTTAAAAATGCCGTTACTCATTTATTTCTCGTTATATTGGGTATATTAGGTTTCCATGGATTATTCTGATCTCCAGAAATAAGCAGCCATCAAGAAGATAGTTCTTAATTTTTTTATGGGTTGAAACAGTCTCTGAAGATGAGTAGTCATATTTTAAGCGTTTAAAAATGCTGTCTGAAACGAAACTTACTATTAAACCTTTTTCGAAGAATTTCTCTAAAATGTATGAAGTTTTTCTCTTGGAACCTTTTATATATTGTACATAGATAATTAAAATATGTTCTGTTAGAAAATAAAGCATTCCAGTTGGATATTAACTTTTTGGGAGGGACTTGAACATCAAATTTTAGTGTTTACAGTTTCCATAGCAACACTAAATTGTATGCAAAATACTCAAATGCAATATTTGGTGATCAGTTTTATCGATTATAGATACTAAAAATATCTAAGAAATTGAGTCGGCTGTGAGTTTTGAGAATTTGCTTTTCAAACTTCTTCCAAGACATATTTTATACACGAGACACCCATTTGGGCACTTGTATGGAAGAACTTATTAAGCCCAGTTTCCAAGCAAAAACAGGCGCACATAGGCTGTTTCTCATTTTAATAATAGATTGAGTGTGGCTCTAAACCTAAAAGTAAATTTCACTCTTAAGTACGCATTTTCTTAGAAGATACACCCGTTTTAGCTTAAAAATCAGTTGTAAGGGGGTTGGATGTATAAAGGGCCACCGTGTTATAGCTATGCTTTAAATTGCCATCTTGTCTATTTGGCAATACCAGGGACACGCCCATTATGCATGAAAAAACAAAATTTGTTTGTTTAATTTATATGCAACCGCAAAAAGTGAAATTCAAATCTGTTCAAATAAACATGAAACATGTCTCGTATTGGTGAAACTTTTTTTTTAAAATTGAAATCGCAAGGCCTAGTAAGGGAGACAACATTTATTGTCTGAAACCCCTTAATTTAGAGCCTTGATATTTGTTATGTAGCATCAGCTAGTGGACCTCTACCATGTTTGTTCACAATATGACCATAGGGCCATAAATGGCCCTGCCCAGAGTGTCAACAACATGTTAATGTTGTCAATATAGTTAATGGGCTTTTTCCATGTGAAGCTTTATAATGAAACTGTTGCTCTATAAAACATCATAGCTGGGATTTGGGAGGAGCTATGATTTTCTATTATTCTTTTAAACAGCCATTCTCAGGCGAGCCTCCCCTGACCTGAAGGTCCTCTTGTTTCTATATAATGAATCGTGTTCCTGAGAAACATATTGATTTGGCCTGTGTCATCTGTTACAAAATCATGTCCAAAATTATGAAGGAAACCACTCAAAAGTTATGTAGAATATTTCACGAATCAGTATGGTGGTGCTTAGGGACCTATTGAGTTTCGACATCCAGTTATTTCTAAAAAAAACAAGAGCATTCTAATATTGTTTTGAAAAAGTTCTAACGTATTATTTCTCATGCTTGATTATAACTTTTTAACATATCGTTAAATAATCAGATTGTGTTTCTATGCATATACTTCGCTTTACTGTTGATGAAATCACTCAAATTCACTATTTCAAGCCTCTTTGCAAATGGCTACATATTTGAGATGGCGTACAGGCAGCAAGAACTCAAGTTACATACATGAAATGTCATACAAATACTAACCAACATTTGAAGACATGTTGAACGCAACAGCCATAACTCTAGTATTTACACTTTTGAGTTGTGTCCGTGTCTACGTAAAAACCTGTTTCTAAGACGAATTTCCATCCGCTTTTCAGAACTGTCTCTCTCTGTGCGCGCGCGTGTGTGTGTGTGTGTGTGTGTGTGTGATAGAGAGATGTAGTCATCAAGTCATTTGCAACCGCAAGTCATGTGATGAGTAGAATCTTTCACATCTGATTATATATTACAAATTCTGTCATTGACATCTGTTAAGATTAAATACCAATAATTGATAATTTGGTACCAATTTTTCACATGTGTTAGGATTTGGTACCAATTTTTCACATGTGTCAGGATTTGGTACTGATTTTTCACATTGGTGAAAATTGAGTTCCAATTATTCACATGTGTGAGGAATTGGTAGCTATTATTCACATTAATAAATTTTGTGAAATTGAGTACCAATTCTTCACATCTGAGAAAAATCGAACCAGTTTGTCACAGATAAGACGAACACGTACCGATTCTTCACACATTAAAAACATAAAAATGTGAAATTTGAGCACAGATTTTACATCCCGAAAATGATCGAAATTGACGATACGCAAATTTCACATTTGCCAAAAGTGACGTTTTGGTACCAATTCTTCACACGGTGTGAAATTTGCATTTCAACAGAGCCTTGATATTTGGTATGAAGCATCATCTAGTGGACCTCTACCAAGGTTCAAATTATGCTCTTGGGGTCAAAAATGGACCCACATCGGGGGTCACATGTTTTACCTAGGTTTACCTAGGCAGTATGCACACTCTAGTTTCAGTTCATTGGTGCAGTCTTTGCTTTCAAAGGATACCCTTTTAAGAACATATTATATATGGAAAACATGAAAAAAGTCTTCTTGTCTGAAACCACAAGGCCTAGAGCAATGGTATTTGGTATGCAGCATCATCTTGTGGACCTCTACCAATTTGTTCAAATTATGCTCCTGGGGTAAAAAATGGACTCGCCCCCAAAATCGGCCAAAAATGGCCCTGCCGCGGGGTCTCATGTTTTACATAGGTTTAAATTGAGAAAACATGAAAAAATCCTCTTGTCCGAAACCGCAAGGCCTATAATCTTGATAATTGGTATGAAGCATCATCTAGTGGACCTCTACCAAGTTTGTTCAAATTATGCTCCTTGGGCCAAAATAGCCCCACTCTTGGGGTCGCATGTTTTACATAGACTTATATAGGGAAAACCTGAAAAATCTTCTGGTTTGAATCCACAATGCATAGAAAAAAGTGAGTATGATCAGGAAATACCCACAATCACAAACCGCAGACAAACTCATGGCATCGCGAGGAAGAGCCACACAACCATCACGAGACACCAGGAATACAAACTAAGCAAACCAACCAGCGCTCTCTTCCCTTTCAAGATGATTGCAAAACTAGAATGACATATAGTTACATACAACAAAAATAGAACACTTACAGATTCCCACAATGGGAGTAACAATAAACAACAAGTCAACAACTACAGAACCACCACCTTAGAATGGACAGCAGCCTAAGCCACCGGGGGGAGGGGGAGCTTAAATACATTTTACTGGTATCCAATCTTCGCCCTAGATTCTGCTGTTGTTGAAGTACAAGAAATGTTCAGCTCGCATGGAAGCATTATAACTGATGTGCAATGTATCATCATGGAGAACCACTAATCAAATTAACACACTATGATGAAACAAAGAAAAGGGCTCACGACTCACAGATAGTCAGAGCTAAAGAAAACCTCAAGTTGAGCTACGGTGGGTCCAGCTACAGATATGCATTAGGCACCAACCCACCGATCAAAGCTTTATATCAGAGCCGTCATAGAGTCTGAGGCCTGACCCACCGTCGTGCAATGAAAGAGGAAACCATAGCCATAAGCCGTGATTTGGTTTTAAACCAGGCATGATATCCAAGTTTCATCGTACCTTTTGATAACTTTAAATAATATTTTTGAATTCATCACTAAAATTAGGTTTTCGAACATTCGTTTGAATGTACAAACTAAATGACCATAAAATATAGGTTCTGATATGCCTTGTTGCAGAAGAGTTTTTAACCCAATGTTGTATTTAACAATTAACTCTGAGTGCCTGTGGTAGAATTTAGAAAATGCTTTTCGAATTCTATGATATCTATAACCTTGTTTTGATAACTTAGAAGTTAAAAATAAGTTTATTTTGTTGAAGTCATCAACATTAGAACACACCTTGCAAAACGAACAAGCAGAGAAATATATATACACTATGGGAAGGGGGCGAGGAATATCTCTATCAAGAAATGGGAAATTTACTATTTCAAAATTAAAATCATTCCTTTTATCATAAATTTTAGAAGAAACTATGCCATTTGTTGTTGACAAGTTCAAGTTTAAAAACGGAGTAACAATATCAGACGAATTCGTCTTATTTACACGTAACTGAAGTTTAGAAGGATATGTCTGACCTACCATTTGTTCAAAATAAGGATTATCAATATTAAGTAAGTCATCTAAATATCTGGAGACGGAGTCAAAGCTTCAATAATATCAGTTTGATTATTGTCTGACAGAGACAACATGAAGTCTTTCTCACAACAAAACAAAAACAAATCTGCAACAAGAGGAACACATTTAGTACCCATTGGAATACCTACAAGAATTTCTAGCGATAAGGCGTGCCATTTCCCTAAATGAGACGTTCGTTTTATTTTGTTGAAACAAGGACTGGAGACACTAGCACATTCAACAAATACACATTGACCAGCCTTTTATGCACCCTTGCAGCCTAGTCCGTATATTATAATCGTTATTGTCCTTAACGCATATAATAATCCTACTTCGTTTTGAATGAGAATTTTTTATGATCATCAACCGTGCTTGTTATTTCAGTAACATAATATGTGAAATAGACCGTTACACTAGGGTAAACACATGGTTTATCACGATAGAGTATATACTTTTATACAGTTGATGTACAATAAAAACGACCATTTGGCAAAGCAGTCTATTTTTGTCAGATATTTGATGTCTTCTTTGGCTTCTACAACCCCTTCCCCCCCCCCCCCTAGACCCAAGACGCCCTTTACCTATGTTATATATGTTTATAGCGACATGTCATTGTCCAAAGGGCACCTTGGGTCTAGGGGGGAAATCATCTAAAAACAAACTGAAAGACACCAGTTTCACGTTCCAGTGACAAACGTCACAATTTTAAGTATATTTCGTACGCATGCGCAGGATGGATATTGTAAAGTTTTCGAAATGAAAAGCACTTCTATCCTTTACAGTTTAGCACTTTTTCCTTTTGAAAACTAGCAAATCATTTACTCAAAGTCTGGTCTAAATGGCACCCAGTAGAAAGACGTAAAATGAGCGGTGGGAGTAAAACATGCAATTTTTTACTGCTTTGCTAATGATAAATTGCTTTGGAACGTATTTTGACGCTTACTTTGCCTATTTTGCTGCCGAACCGCACCAATTTTAAAAAAAAAGTGCATTATGAAAATTTGGTGTTTGTTATCATGTCAACTAGGGAAAATACACGCCTTATCGCTAGAGCTTCTTTGTTTATATAATTTCGAGCCAAATCTTATAAATATATTGTCCAAAATGGAGAGCATCACACATTTTCTTACATGACCACAAATTATATTGTATAGGTTGTTCAGAAGTAAAATGGCATTTTTATTATTACAAGCCAAATAAAGAGAGTCCCCTCTGTTAAATGTTTATTCAATTAATTTTGTTAGTTATTTTTATAAGATTATGAGGCAATGTAGTATAGAGAGTAGAAAAATCATATGTAGACAGACTAGATACTAGAAAACCTCTAGACTTCAATTTATTAAGAATTTCATCTGAATTTTTAATAGACCAAAATAAAGTTTTACCATTTCTTTCACAAAGTGTTGTGCAATATTTAATGGCATGTTTTTTAGTCAAAGTGAGGTAAGAAGTCAAAAGAAAAGACAACTCAGTAGTTGTACATGAACTAGAAATAGCAATAAAACGCGACTTATAGGGCCGTTTATGAAGTTTAGGTAACCAGTATAACGTAGGAAGCTTGCTATGTCCTTATCTACAAACACCCCAATGTTAGCTGCCATATGTCATCGATGTCATTCAAAGATAGACGTTACATCAAGCATGTTATACTCATATGTTTTGCAGTGATAAGTTCTTGCTTTAGGGTTTAATAAAGTACCTTTTTTAAATGAACACAACACTGTTAGTAACCTTATCTGCAGGTGCCAAAACAAGCCTATGATATTCTTGGATCCCTTTCTTCAAATGTCTAAAAGTGATTTTAGATTTAGGTGGTAGAAGATTGTTGCAATAAAATGAAATTCTACTACCAATAATCTTAAAAATAATTAGTTTCCAACTACTTAAGACATTATACTCAACATGCTCTCGTTTACACCGGTGATTACAAAATTCTTGTAAGGCGCCTGCAATTTCCTCACGACATGATTTGAAGTCTTTTGGCAAAGAAAACCTATATTTAGGTCCCTTACTTATAATAGACCGAATTCTTGAATCAGTTATAATTTATAAATTCCCTGTGACGATATGACCAGCGAGTTGATAGCAATCTTTACAATCTCAAGAGTCAGGAATAGAATTTTCAATAATAAGTTCTGTTACTAATTTGTTATAGTTAAAACAGTACCTAAAATAGGTTTATTGAACTTATTACAAATGATAGGGATTTCTTATTATCAAACTAAGAAGGAATAGAAGAGATAACAGATTTATTTTTCAATATTCTGGGTAAGTTAATGAATTAAATCCCCTTGTTGACAAATTGAATTTTGATAAAATGTCTAAAATTATTAATTTTGGAGTCTATATATGGCCAAAGGGCATGTTGAGTATAACACCAGGTAAGAAGTGCTCCATCATAAAGTTGATGAGCTCTATCATAGAATTTATTAGCCTCAATATCCAAATTACGAAGTGGAGAGATAGAAAGAGTAACTAAACGTGAAAGAGCCATATGTTGACCTGAATGTTTTAAGGTGACACTTAATTCTGAAAGAGTTAAAACGTGTTTATTTTTGGGTTTTAAATTTCTATTTTTGAGTTTACCATGAGATCGCTTATTGCGTTTACGGATATCTAAAAGAGAAAGAACCCCATCAAAATCAGGTAATCTAGAAATGTTACCTTCATGGTAAAAATTTTCATTTAAACCAAGTGGATGTGGTGTTAGTATTAATTTTATCCACATTAATTCTAATTCATGCCTAAGAATATTTCGATATCTTTTAGTGGAATTATCACCATATATTATCTTTTCAACAGGCTGAATAGAAATACTGCTAGGAGAGTGATTAGTCTGCTTGAAATGCGTATAGAGAAAATTATCAATTTTGCGATGCTTTTAATTAGACGATAGTGCTCAGGAAATCTAGTTTTTACAAATCTTCAAGTTTGCCCAACATATTGCATGCCACAATCTTTCTCTTCTCAAGATAAAACATGAATAACATCAGTTGATCTTCAATCAAGATCCGAATTAGTAATTACAGAAAATTGTCTACCATTAACGTTAGATTTAATAAGTGATTTACAACATAAGTGTTTGCAACAACACACGGCACCTTTTTATATTGCACCTAGAAATAAAAGGAAACACTACACTTCTTTTATACTTACTCCTAGAGTTGCTAAGTACATATGCTTTCAGAGGAGAAAGATGAACTTTTAAGTGGTTTCTCAAAGGGGCAGAGTCAGAAACTCCATGTAAATTGAATTTAGTGGCTGAATGAAGTTTCAGAGGTGAAACATAAACAGATGGTAACATAGAATTATATCTATTGGTGGACTGGGGAATCCGTATAGAAGAAGCAGAATGTAACCGAGGAGGAGAACGTAAACTGTTTTAGGCTATTCATAATTGAGTTTTAAGTTTATACCATACATTGAAAAGCAGCATTATAGCAAATTTCCAGCTGCTGCATTTGAGAAAAAGCTAAAGCTCCCAACATATAACTAAGTCTAATACAAGTACACAGAAACATAGAGAAAGCAATATTTATTAACGAGATACGAATGCTGGTCTACACTGCTCCTTAAATGAGGTATTTAAGTGATACCAAATAGTGAATTTAATGCAATGAAGGATTGTCAAGTGTAAATCCTGACTATAGTAATAATAACGACATTAAATGCAAGTACAGGGAAACTTTTTAAAGTAGAGACTTGAAATTTGGTATGAAGTCTCCTCTAGTGGACATCTACCAAGTTTGTTCAAAGTATGCTCCTGTTAAAAAATTGCGCTGACCTGGGGTTCACATGTTTTACATAGGCTTATATAGGGAAGATATGAAAAAAAACTTCTAGTCCAAAACTGCAAGGCCTAAAGCCTTGATAATTGTTATGAAGCATCATCTAGTGGATCTCCATCACTGTTGTTCAAATTATGCTCCTTGGGCAAAAAATTGCCCCACCCCTGGGGTCACATGATTTACATAGGCTTATATCGGGAAACATGAAAAAATCTTCTGGTTTGAAACCATAAGGCCTAGAGCCTTGATATTTGGTATGAAGCCTCAAATAGTAAACCTCTACCAAGTTTGTTAACATTATGCTACTGGGGCCAAAAATGGTCCCACCCCAGGGGTCACGTGTTTAGGCTGATATAGCGAAAAATCCTTTTGTCTGAAACCACAAGGCCTAGAGCCTTGATAGTCAGTATGTAGCATCAGCTAGTGTACCTGTACCAATTGTGTTCAAATTATGCACCTGGGGCAAAAATGGCCGACCCGCGGATCACATGTTTTACATTGGCTTAATATATATGGTAGACATGAACAAATCTTCTTGTCTTAAACCACAAGGACTAGAGCCTTAATAATTGGTATGTAGCATAACCTTGTTGACCACTACCAAGTTTGTTCAAATTATGCCCCTTCCGGCTAAAAATGGGCCCGCTGCACGGGTAACATAGACTTATATTAAATCAACGTTGGCAGAATATGGTCATGTTGCATATCAAATTAAAGGGAATGCAGCATACAATAACATGCTAGCAAATGGTTTACCTTTACACACACGCTTTGTCTCTTGGGGGTCAAAAGGTCATTTTTTCGAAAAAAGTCATGTTGCATGTCAAATTAAACAGGAATAAAGCGGAGATCACAATTCAATTAAATATTCTGGCCTTGTATATACCCACGGCCCCCAGATTGGGTCAAAAGGTAAATACAATTGAAGAAGTTAATGTTGCATATCAAATTAAAGGGAAAGAAGTGTAGAACATCATGCAAGTTTGACCTTATGCACACCCTGACCTTTTTTGGTTGGGTAGAAACATCAGACATTGAAAGTGTTCATATAAATATATTTTGAAATAACTTAGTGAATTGTTAGTCCTTGATTATGATCTGAGTGATACCCAAGATAGACTTAGGTGTTGGGGAAATGGCATTTTTATTGTGTGGTTTACATCCTCTCCTTCCGGCAAGAACTCAGGTGAGCGATTCAGGGCACATTGGCACTCTTGTTTTCTGAATGTAGGGCACTCTTGTTTTCTGAATGTAGATATGTTGCATATCAAATTAAAGGGAATGGAGCGTAGAGGACCATGCAAGCACATGGTATGTCCTTACACACACTCGACCCGTGGGGTCGGTATTAAAGGTCAACACTTTTTTCTGGTGGCTATGTTGCATATCAAATTAAAGGGAAAGGCGTATAGACCGCTATAGAAGCAAAAGCTGTGACCTTACACAAATCCCTGACCTCTAGGGGTCAGGTTGAAAGGTCAGATATTGAAATTTTACAGATAAGTATATTTTTATTGTACTAAGCGCTAAAAATGGCTGACACGCTTTTTACTATGATCTGTTTGATATACAAGGTGAACTAAGGGGTAGAAGAAATGGGATTTAAGTTTTGTGATTCACACGTTTCTCGAAAATAACCTTTCGTCGTGGATAAAAATTCGATAAATTTGCCTTGTTTAACAGCTATATTTACATTTTATTTTGTTTAAAAATGTGGGGGACGTAGTTAATACGCTATAAGAGCAAACTGCCGCAACGACCAGAGCTAACAGGTTTCAAAAAGCTTAACCAGAAACATAATTTTTTGTTATACTACTCCTACAAAAGACCTCCTCTGATTGGCTAAAACTAACCTTCACTGGTTGTGAGAGATCTTGATGTCTACCAGTGATTAACTAAATTTAACCCAGAACAGGTACATGTATACATCAAAAGTTGTCAATGCTGCTGGAGAGCTTAAAAAGATTGAACTACAGGCAGACATCACTTTTGTCACTGCTGCCTGACAGCTAAAAATAGATATTGGAAAACTGACATCAGAATTTTCACTGAGAGGTATAAAAATAGACTTTTCTATGTGTATATTTTACAGGTAAAATGTTTTGAATTAAGAATTTGATAATTTTACTAGAACTTTTTTTTTAAAAAAATGCATTTTTGGACATCTCATAAGAGCTTTAGAAACTTGAAACGCAATGGTTGAAATAATCTTGTTTCAATGCACTATGAACATCTAACTTGAGTTAATTTAAAATTATTGCATTCATCTCCCCGGTCAACATCAAGGCCCTGTAAGGGTTTTAGGGATACAGGGATATTGGCCAAAAACTTAAAGGGATATGGGATATTTTTGCAAATATTTAAAGGGATACGGGATAAGTGGATCAATTTTAGAGATATGGGGATACAATGCGTAATGAATTTCGGGGATATTTGCCATATTTATTTTAGGGATATAGGATGTTTTTCAAAATAATTAAAGGGATATGGGATGCTGGGATCTTTCCTTCCAGGGCCTCAACAGCACTGTTGTGGGGTGACAAAATCTGATGTTAACCCTTAAAGCGCCAAGAAAAAATGCATATGAAAATGTCGTCTGCTGAAATCGTCTGCTGCAAATATTTGCCTAATATTACTGACGAATTAAGTATTGAAGCGAACAGCGTGGACCCAGAACAGACTGCTCCTCCACACTGTTTGTCATAGAGGCTTCTTAAACATTTCAGCAGACGAGAAAAGCAGACGACTTTTGTTGCGATTGGCATGAATTTTCAACTGCTCAAAAACAATTTTACTGAAAAATAAAGATTGTTCTTGCTTTAAATCACTGGATACGTTTCATGATTAGTTGAGCATGAAAAACTTTTATAACTTCGGGGCCAGACACCTAGGTTATAAAACTTTTTTCATGATCATCTTAACTGAGTACGAACTTTCAACTGCTCATAAAAATAAAATACCAACGAATGAAAATATTTCTTTAAGTCTTTCAGATGTTGTATTTATCATGCTTATAAATGTTAAAATGCCATTAATTGTCGGCATTTTAACATTTATGAGCAGGAAATTCGTGCTCAGTTGAGTTGAGCATGATTTTTTTTATAACTTTTGGACCAGGCCCCCATATTGATACCAACTCTTATTTAGAACTTTAATTGATATTCCGTAGGGGTGATATGACCACGCTCTATATCTTTAACCCAAACTGTTTGTAAGCCCTTAAACATACGAAAGTGACCTTTCTTCAGCGATTTGGAATTTTCAATATAATTTTAAAAGCACTCAATGAATAGGTAGTCTGTTGAAATATTAAAATCAACATAGATTTAACCATTAATGTTTATCCACGTATTAAAGACTCATGTGGTATGATATTTGAAGTTTGCACTCCATTAAATTGTTCTTTAAATCCATATGCATAGCTACCTAGTGGGGTTATACGCCTACGTTTTGGTCTGAACTTTTATATACGCTCCGACTTTGAGTACGTGACACGCGAAAGCTCTGGCGTGCCTGTGCGGATGCGCAGGCCCGCCTGAGTCTGTGCTAGTCGCAATTGTGATCAACACCCTTTTTCCATTTGCTGGGTCTATTAAAGATGAGGTATTTGGTCCTAGTTAAACCTCATAAGTCGTCTAAAGTATATAATTTCAAAAGAAGCGTTTTTCGAACTAGCAGACGATCATTAGGTCATACTATTCCATTATTTTCTTTTCTTTTGAAAGAAAATGCGGCGTGAAATTATGAAGTTGGTGCGATTCTTTTTGTTATACTGCTCTTTTGAAAATCTGAAAGCCTGTACTTTGGCCTTCTCATGATAGTTTGGTACTCATCGCATTAGAGACCAGCAAATGCTGGGACAAGCCTGCACATCCGCTCTTCCTTGCCAGAGCATTCACTGCTTGCTCACACATGTAGAGGATGAGTTATTAAGTGGTCTCACTTATACTTCATCTGCTGCTCAGTGACTGGCTCAACCAGGAAGACCAGACTCGACATGAATGAAAAAAGGAATATAAAAAAGACAATCAATGACCTTACTGCATCCCGCCAGCAACTATAGGCCCGCCGGCAAAACTCCATTGCAATGACATTTCGATGGCGGGCCGATGCATGCCAAATACATGCACTCCTCGAAAATCAACAATGTGAATACATTACCCTGTTTCTAGCGATCTTTTATCCGAGTTGGTCGGTTGTTAAGAGTGTTTTTGATTGCAGCCAATCCGATGTGTCGTACCAGTGCCTTCAAGAATTTGCTGACGTCATGCAGAAAAAAACAACAACTGTATGCGTTTATCTTTCATGTATTGAACAGTCATATCACGCGATGCGATGACGCAGAGTGCCATCTTTTTTATTCTTTCTGTGGTCATATGTAGCATCAAAACCAAAAGCTCACGATGTCATTACGTAGACACTGTGGGCTTTAGGATTTGAATCTATATAGGTGATATACTCTCCTGTGCTGTCGTAAAATATATTTGCATGCCATCCAGCCAACAATAATGGCCATCGTTGCGCGTGCAGTGTGAATGCCTTCCATTTTTATGTTTGCCGCGGCAATAAATGGGCCTCGGGAACAAAATTTCGACAAAGTGAGATTCAAACCAGCCTGCTCAGACACGAACTACCATGATTGTAGCTAGAATATTGAAATCTCGCTCGTAGCAAGACTAGATATGAAATTTTTTCTATACCCGAATGACAAGGCGCTGATCAGACTCCGCGGAAGCGTAGGCTGGTCTGTGCCTTTGTTGTTTGCGAACCCCCCTTTGGTTTTGAAGCTATTAGTCATGTAAGGACTGAACTTAAAGCTCCTGTGCCCACATACGCATGCCATACTTTTTGAGACAAAAAACATTTTGGGTGGAGGCCCACTGTTAGCTCACAGAATATTAATTTAGAATTTAAAATAAAGTGAAAAACAAAACGCGCACACGCACACGCACACACACACGCACACACACAACAACAACAACAACCGTCCTATTAAAATTGGATATAGTCTGATAATGATATTCCAAAGTTTAACACCATATAAGCCTCCTTTTTGTGGGACATACGCAAATAGCGCAGAACCAGATCAGACGCCACAGAACAAGGTGTCTGATCAGTGTCTCCACTGTTTGCTTCCAGAATATTCAATTGAAATTTGAATAAAAATGTAAAATTCCACAGTACAACCCTTAATAGACCCGTCCAATTGATAATGTTGGGAAATGCCATTCGGCTTAAAAGGGTTAACAACAACTATATCGACATGCACTAAACCAAATTATTGTATGAGTATGCATCTGTACGGGCGATAATCCGCGAGCTAAAGCTCTTGGATTACTGGTCAGACGCGCGCGCAAATAATACAATAATATGGCGTACATTGTATCACATGGACTTTTCCATCACTCAGACCCTGATCAGTCAAAATAGGATGAAATATCTATATATTTTATAATAATTCATTAATTTGTTGATGTTTACATAGTTGGCCTTCAGTATAGGTGAGATTATATAGGTGAGATACTCGTATTAATAATCGCTATACCCGTGGCCATAATAGGCGACCCTCGTCACTAGACGGCGAAGGCTCTACTCGGGTCAGACTGCCAACGTGCTTTTAACGAAAATATCACATAAAATGAACTCCGCATTATGCGATGTTGTATACAGTCAGTTTTACTTGCGCATGCGTTCTGGCATTTTTACATTGTACCGTGTACTATAGGGGTTGTTCATTAACCTGATTTTATTTGGGCGCGGCCTGATTTCATTTCCACTTGCCATTATGGTGGGTCGATATATTTAAAGAGTTGTGCTGTTAATTATTGAACGGGTCGATCCGAAACTGTGTTAGATTGAGGCCGGGTAGCACTGGTCGGATAGATTTTCAATAATGTGATAATCCTTAGGAAAAAGGATTTCACGTATATATTAAGTGAAAAGAACAGAAAGTGACTAATGAAAGAACAATAAAATTTTGGATTATTAAGTGAAAGGAAGAAGCGAATCAATTAACAAATATAGATATTAGTATGTACAAAGTGTTCTATCTTTCTTCATGCGCAGATCCAGAAAGTTTTTCAGAAGGGGTCCAACTTTTTTTTAGTTTATGAGTGGTTCCAAATACAACTAAAATCGGGCCATCGTCGGCCCGCCAGCGAAACGCCATTAGAATGGCGTTTCGCTGGCGGGCCGATGATAGCCCAACATAATACATTGAATGCTCGCATGAAAGATTTGTTATTTTTCAAGGGATCTGGACCAGTATTGCAAAAAAACCCTATTTTTTGTCATTTTCCATTGTGGGAGGAGGGGGGGGGTCCGGACCCTCTGTCCCCCCTCTAGATCCAAACATGTTCTTTCTATATTCTTACTAATCTTCAATGTCAGAGCCAAGTTATTAAGGCAAACATATAGAATCTATCATGGGTGTAATATGGGAGCGTCTCATTGAGACGGTTCTTGAGTACCCACAACATATATTTTGGATTAGAAAAAAAGAAAAAAGCTTTAAAATACGCACTCTTATCTGGAGGCCTGATATATATGCTTTGTGTGACAACCTTAATAAAAATCGATCAGATTCTGGTGACCGTGATCTACTTTTCAAGCCCTCCATCTCATAAAGCCATGTCTGCACTCTGTCTTCTGAACCAATTACAAGATTACGACTGTACTAACATAGATACGACTTTAGGGCGTCCTCACAGAATCACCAGGATAACTCTATGAATAAAATTGTCTGCACCCTATCCTCTAAGCCAATGATAAGATTTAGGCCGAAGTAAGTAAGGGTGCAAAGATCAGGAATAGATACAATCAAGTACCACACCTGACCCAGGATACCAATGGGAAAGTGACACACTCATCATGCTCATAGTAGACACCACAAACGAGAGCCAAGAGGTCAGTCCTTTCCCAGCAGGTGACCCCAAAGCACATACAAAGAGACGCGCACAAAGACATAGCAAGCACAAGACAGAACAAAAACATGAAAGATCCACAAAAGAAGTACCGCCTTGGCACGGTCAGTAAAATAATTTACTGGAGGGCTTAAACCGGTTTAACGGCGCCAACCTCACCCTTAATTCAGATGTGGATCAAGGCACAGATATATTTGGTTTGAAGTAGCATAGAACTAGCATAGACGACGTAAAGTAATGAAAATTTTTGGAGATCTTTCTTTGTCTGCTTTCTAACTGCATAGTACCGTTATAACCAGGTTTTGACCTCACTTGCACAGCAGCGTAATTTGGACAGCCAAAAGAAATGATTAGATTTTTATGAATGCGACTGGCACAGAGACGCTTTTGGGACGACTTAGACTGGCTCCAGTCCTGAAAACAATTTTCTATCAATGTGTCATATCATATACTTGTAGCCAGTCTTATTCTGATGGCTCTGTTTTAAGACAGAGCCATCAGAGTTTGACTGGCTGAAGTATATGATATGGCACATTGATGAAAATTGTTTTAAGGACTGGAGCCAGTCTAGGGACGACCTTAAGAAAATATGAGATTTAATTAAGTGACATTGACCAAATATTCAAGGTCTCACATCTCATATTACTCTATGAAAAATCAACATGTCAGCGCTCTATCTTCAGATACAATTATCAGATTTCGACCGAACTGACATAGATACTTGTTTGGGACCTTAAGTAATGATTAGCTTTTAGTGACCTAGGCCTAATTTTTAAGGTCACCAGGTTCATATAACTACAGTAAAACCTCGATTATTCGAAGTGCCAGGGACCGCAGGAATCCTTTCGAATAATCGGTAGTTCGAATGATCGAAAACGGGAGTTTCCGGACCTTCAACTTGTGTTTTCCGTGATCGGAACATCTGTCAAAGCATTAAAGAAAATGAGCTTCTTGGAGGTTGTGGTCTCATCGTCTCTTATGCTTTGCAGGTGTAAGAACGCCGAAAAGAAAGAAAATCTGACCTTTATTGACATCTACTACATGTATATACAATGTACATGTAACAACATCGATAACAACAATGAAAATAAAGGCTAAATGTAAATTGACGAACCATTTACTGACGAAATACTGGCTCCTTTTTAATCGCCCTAATGTCATAAGGTCTCCATTCCAGCTAGCACATTGCGTCGGGCCATCAACGGCCCACCATCGATAGGCCATTGAGATGGCCTATCGCTGGCAGGCCGTTGGTGGCCCCATGTTGTGTGCTTTTTGGGCTGCGAAATTCTTTTATTTCAGAAAAACATACGATTTGGTTGTTTAAATGAACCGTCTCGTTAAGCATCCAAACCTTGGTTATGGTTGTTTTTCCTCAATCATAAAAATGTGTTTTAGGCATTTAAAAGAAATGTTTCGATGAGACGGTTCTTTTGAGCACCCAAAACACATGTCCGTGATATCCGTCTATTATCGAAATTGTTATTTTTGTTGTACAAAGTCGTGTTCGCTTAATGTACACTGGTCAAGAATAAATCAAAGGATGCGAGACGATCAAATTAAAATCAATTTTAACTCATTTATGCCCCTAATTAGACATTTAAAAACATCAAACAAAACCATCATTGCAGATGACCTTAATAAAAGACACCATTTACTCACTTAACGGTTCATCACGTAATAGTGTGAACGTTAATCCGGTGTAAATTACCTGTTGCAACTTTGTTTGCTAAATCACTCAGGTGTGTGAATCGAACTCGACCAAACAAAGAAATCATGATCACCATGCGTGACCTTTGGACTTCGAATCTTGAAGGGTAATTTAATAGCAACTTCTTCAATCGGGACCGACGAATCACTTCGAAAAATTGAATTTTTCGGATAATCGAAATTCGAATAATTGGTAGTTTTATTGCAATAAATAATAGAGAAAAAAGTTGGGACTGTCCATCGTCTTCGAATAACCCAGTAGTTTCGGATAATCGGCGTTCGGATAACCGAGATTTGACTGTATATGAAAAAGCTTTGTCTTCACATTGCCTTCTGAACCAATGACCAGATTTATACCAAATGACACAGATACGTCTCAAGAAATGATTAGATTTTGTTTACCTTCACCTATTTTCCAAGGTCACCAGGCTCATATAACTCCATGAAAAAGCATTGTATGCACACTATCTTCTGAACCAATGACCAGATTTAGACCGAATGGCACAGATACGTCTCAAGAAACCTGAAAGATAAGACTTTTTTTGCTTTCACCTAATTTCCAAAGTCACCAGGATCATATAACTCTAAGAAAAAAACTTGGCACCCTATCTTCTGAACCAATGACCAAATTTAGACCGAACTGGCATCTATACATCTTTGAGATGACCTTTAAAATTATCAGGTGCCTGATGCTTATCCGTAGCTGGACCCACCATGGCTTAACTGGAGGTTTTCATTGGCTCATACTATCTGCGAGTCGTGAGCCATTTTTCTATATTTCATCATGGTGTGTTAATTTGATTGGAGTGTTTCTCCATGATAATGCATTGTATATAGTCCGTCCAGTTAAGAGAGACTGGGCGGTTCTTAGCAAAGACACGCCCTTGGACATTTCCATATAAAAATCGGTAAGACAGAGTGTATTTATTCACCTGTGAAAATACCTGTAAACCCGTAGTAGTTTTGAGCACATTGTGAGAAAAAGGCATCTCGAATTAATTTGGATAACAAGGAAACTGACTAGTCTAGATATACGCGCACTGACAATGTTTCGAAATTTTAACTATTCAAAATATAATACTGAATAAGAAAATAAAATAAATGGTCCTCAATGAAAAATTAATGCTATAAATTGGTCAGCACACGAAATGATGGTTCTTATTACATAGCGTGTGGCGAAGGCTCTCACGAGCCTGCATGTACGCATGACCTCGCCAGGGCTTTCGCTTCTCGCATAAACAATGTATGCAAGTTGAAGAAGACTCCAAAACAACTTCGTTCTGGACAAGCCAGAATGAGCGAATATAAGAGGCTTTTTCGGATATGCGGTAAGACCAAATCTTGTGTTTGTATGCCCTTTTCTCATGGTCCAGATACTTAACCCTTGTCCCGCTGAGATCTAATTGGTGATGTATTATTGTATCAGGCTTAAAAATCAAACCAGTTTTGCCATACAGACAAAATTTGAAGAAAGTGCAAACCTACCCTCCCCGAAAACTTTCACAACATATCCATCCCGGAAAATGAAATGCAGCAGGTCCCCAGCAGCATTCTAAAGATAAACGTTTACCAGGCATGCTAACGTATAAAGTTGGTCACCCTTGTCGTCTGCGCTTCAGTTGGTTGCACGAGTAAAGCGTACAAATACTATTACACCCGATTTACTGTAGACTAGTCTTATTTGACAGTGTATGACAGCGCTCTGTCTGACACGCCCAGTCTCTGTTAGCTGGTCGCACTTTTTTTTTTTTTTATACTGAGGGAAAAAAAGTTTAGCAATTATTTATAATGGGGTTTCTCATAGGCTATCTTTGAAGCATTAGATCTTTTTAATTGGCAGGTTCGCAAACATGTTAGTTGCTTGAAAATGACCTAATGGCTACCCGCAAGTGGTCAAAAGAAACAAAATCAGACTCCATAGTGAGGATTTGATCTGCTGAGCAATTTATTTTCAAACGTTATTCAATTGAAAGGGAAGTAATTTGGAAAAATACGATTTTCAACTAAAATCTGTACGAAAAGGGTGAACATAACATTCAGTTTTAAACCGTTTTTCACTTTCTCACTTTTAAATCTAAACATTTGACAGAAAAATGGATGTTTTAGTCGAAAAATATTCGCACTATTGCCAGATAAGCTGTTTTAGCAAGGGGGCATAAAATCAGACTTTACATTATGTGAAATGTCAACCGGTTAATGTCATCGTCTTCGTGAACGTTTGTCAACATATATTTTTGACACTATGAAATTAAAAGGCCTATTTCTTCTAAACTGTGAATCTTCAAAGTATATTGCTAAACTTTTTTCCCTCAGTATATTAGTTAGAGGGCCTCCATGCGAGCTGAACATTTTTTGTTCTTCAACTACATCAGAATCTAGGGCTAAAATTTGGTACCAGTAAAATGCATTAAGCCCCACGGTGGCTTAGGCCGTTGTCCGTTCTAAGTCGGTGGTTCTGTTGTTGTTGATTTGTTGTTGATTGGATCTCCCGTTGTGGAAGTTTTAATTAGAAAATGAATCTTCATATTGTGTACATGGGAACTAACACGGACTCAATGAAAATAGTCCTCCCGAGGATAGTGCTAAATTCTACGTTTCCATTTTTTTTTCTATTTTTTTCTTCTTCTTCTAAAGCCACGTTTATATGCACAATTTGCACCCTGGTGCAAATTTACTCCCGGGTGCAAAATTGCACCCTGGAGTAAATTTGCTACCCCTTATGTAGCGTTCATATGTCAATAAATTGTGTTCATATGTTATTGGATTTGCTCTTTAAACATATCACAAATGTTTCAGTTTTACTTAAAGGAGAAATTCGATGTGTTAAGAATGTTTCGGCGTGTTCCATTTGGTTTTATTTGCTTTATTTATTTATACAATATTTAAAGAGGATAATACACCAGTCATTTGTATCCACGGCCCCCACCTACGGGGATAGCCGTGGAATAGCCGGGGTAAGATGCTGGACAATTACTTTTTGATTGTCCCCGCAGTGCCAGGGAAGTGTGGGGGTTATAACATTGGGACACTTACCCTGCTGGGATTTTCTGTTGTGTAGGGTGGTGCAAAGAGCAGGGCTGTTACCATCAGCTTGTCCCCACAGGGCGGGGCTTATACCAGGGCTCTCGAAAGTGAAAATCATTATACTCGCCCATCCCCGTTGGTGGGGGAGCAGTGGATACAAATGACTGGTGCATAAAGGACACTTATAGAAGCTGTTGCAGCAGTACTAAGTAAATATATGACTATCTGTCCAAGAGAGGTGGACGGACGTAGTGCTTGAGACTTATACATGTACTGATGATCCATGGCTTCCGAATGTCACGGGCTTTGCGACAAACTGCGCGAATAGCTGCAACGGAATGCGCGTGTGCGTTAAGTTGTTTCAATTGAACTGCTGGTGACAGTTTGACTTAGTACTGCGCAGAGCTGGACAATTGAGAACCTCTTCGTAATAGCAAAATAAACGTTTTGTGAATGTGTGAACCGGGTTTGGTCTTCAATTGTTGACGAACCCCTTCTAAATCTCTGTTAAGTTTCCGAAGGGAAATGGCTCAACCGAGGTTATCAATGGCTACAAGAGGTTTGAATTCCCATATTGGGTGGGGGGGGGGGTAAGTTAGAGGGTAGACATATTTTAATTATTGCTCTGTCTGAACATCAAGTTGATTACATGAATCGTAAAGGGTGGTCACTCCGTTATTATGCAGGGGGGGGGGGGGGGACATTTGCACCGATGTGTACATCGGCTAGCATGGACTCGTGCATGGCGCCAGGGTTCTGGCAAACTCTGATTCCAATTGCTGAGGTTAGGAAGAGATATTGTTCGGAAATAGAATCGTGCAAATAGAAGCCCATAGACCAGAAATTCCAGTTGTTCTGCGTGGCAACCCGCCATAGCCGATTAAGTAGTGACTACAGAGAGAAGCCATGACCTTAAGTTTGATAAAGGGACTATTTATATAGTTTATTTTCATACACATGTACATGTTCATATAGAAAAGATTTGTAATTTATCAAAATCTAAGCTCAAATCGTACATATGTGATAACAAGTTGCGTTCATGTGCGCAATTTGCACCTAGGGGCAAATGTGCACCCGGGTGCTAATTTGCTTCACCGAATTTGCACCACCTCCAAAGGTGGAGCGAATTCGCACCCGGGTGCTAATTTGCACCCGGGTGCATTTTCATAAAACACCGTTTATATGACAAAAATACACCCCAGGTGCAAATTTACACCCGGGTGTATATTTGCACCGGGGTGTATATTGTGCATATGAACGAGGCTTAATTTGTTGTTGTTGTTGTAAAAGTAATATTTGCATGTTAAATTATGAACCTCATGCTGGTTACATTGTAATCCTGAGTGAATAAAGAATTTGAATTTGTAACTGTTCTATGTTTTGTTGTACGTTACTTTATGTCCATTCTAGTTTTGCAATTATCTTGATGGGGAAGAGAGAGCTGCTTGCTTTGCTTAGTTTATCTTCCTGGTGTCTCGTGATTGTTGTGTGGCTCTTTTCGCGGTACCATGGATTTGGCTGCGGTTTGTGATTGTGAATTTTCCTGATCATACTCACAAACTAATTTTAGTGATCCTTCGTTTTTGTGCCAATCATGTTTTGCATGCAAGGAGTATCTGCACAAAAGCGCTCCATATATTAATGATTTGCTACAATATTATCATGATCATTGATTTTTTTTTTTTTAAATTTACTTTTCAGGTTTGCCCCTTTTCACCCGCTCTCTTACTACAGACACTTCAATAGATGTCGCTGAAAGAGGTACATTGTGTACACCCAGACATAATAAGAAATGGATAACCCACTCGTTTCAGTACTTGTGATCGTGTTTGGATTACTAATAGGTTCGTATTTCTTTTGCTCCATTACATAGAGGATCTCACATGAGTGCTCATATTTTATTGAATTTATTAAACGAGTTGGGGAAAAGAGATAAAATGCGAGGCTTGCCGAGCATTTTATCTCTTTTTCGCAACGAGTTTAATCAATTCAATTAAAATTGAGCACGAATGTTAGATTCTATTTATCATATGACAAATACTTTGAAATCTCATTTCTGGCGTAAAAACGTTATAATGTTGTCATTATGTACGCAACGTTGTTTGAACGTCATAACGCTTCCCGTAAATCTATAAACCACTAGTGGTTTATCGATTTTATTGCATGGCGTTATTTCACTCCCAGACGCGACGTCATATGATAAATCATATTTTAGGAGCGCATTGGCTCAGTGGTAGAGTGCTTGACTCGAGATCGAAGGTCCGCGGGTTCGAGCCTCACCGGCGTCACTGCGTTGTGGTCCTTGAGCAAGACACATTTATCCTAGCTTAGTACTGGTTCAACCCAGGAAGATCCGTCCCTATATAACTGAAAGATTGTTGATGGGACGTAAAGAATCAAATCAAACAAAACAAAACAAACATCAGATTTTGATACAGTCAAATCTCGTAAACTCGAAGTCCGCGGGACTTGAGGTTTTAATTCGAATGATCAGTTGTTCGAATTACAGGTAGGTTGGTATAAATGTTGTATAACCCCTAAAATGACTTTTTACTATTTTCCCTATCAAACATATTTTGGTGCGTAAAAGAAACATCTCCTGGCATAATTGAGCCGTGACGTGAGATTTCCAACAATGTGATATGTGCGACCAGCGAAGGCTTAGACCAGCCTGCGCATACGCGCAGTCTGATCAGATCCTTTGCTAGTCGCTTGAATATTCTTTGAACGTTAAGCTACATACTGAAGATCATTTGGTGTTTCTAAGCTTAAAAGGAGGCTGGCAAGTCTCGTCTGAGTCTACACCTGTCAAAATGCCACATTGTTGGAAATCATATGTTTTTTTGGTGTGAACGAAACCAATACTTTAACGAAATCAAAGCTCTTCGCTCCGCCTCTTCCTTAGCATGTTAGCATTTCCATGACGTAGCATTAATTCTCCATAGATCAATACTTGTTCTAAGCCACGAGACTCAAACAGAACATGTTTTCAAATCACTATCTAAACATGACAAAATACCTGACAAATACAGACAGACATCAAAAAGAAACGAACATGAAAGCATGTGTCTGTCAAGGGGCGCAGCAAGTTTGAGCGACTTTTTTCCAAATTTACGTTTGAGCGACCATACGTTTGAGGGAATTTTTACAATACGAATGAGCGAATACGTTTGAGCGACTTTTTTCATAGGTATTTACCCCCGTTTCTTTAGCTAGATAATATATATTTTATCGGTTATTTTCCGCTTTTCGCTTGCAGTCTGATCTTAACTTGCGTCTCTGAAGGTTCTCTCGCCACCAGGTCCATGATTATGGCCAAGTTTTCCATCAAGTATGATTTTATGTTCCAAATCTGTTTTACACCTGGAGTCACAACCTTTCTTTGCACGTCTCCATAAAACAGTTGCTTTTGTTATTTTGTGTGTTCTAAAATCGTCGACTAAAATCCCTGATTTAAAATCCTATATTAAAAGCACTTGTCACAAAGTACATGTGGGAGCGCAGTGGCTCTGTGGTAGAGTACTTGACTCGAGCCCGAGAGGCCGCGGGTTTGAGCCTCACCGTCGTCACTATGTTGTGTCCTTGAGCAAGAACATTAATCCTAGCTTAGTACTAATTCAACCCAGAAAGACCCGTCCCTTTATAACTGAAAGATTGTTGATGGGACGTAAAGAATCAAATCAAACAAACAAAGTACACGTACCTTAAGATAAGAAAAAGAAGTTCTCTCGCTCAAACGTATTGTCCTCCTGTCAAGACCTCATCTAGTCACATGAAACTGTTAAAGGTGAACATAAGCATACAATATAGATTATGAAACGTGCAAAATTTTGCACAGGTTTCATAATTTGTAAATTTTATGCTGGTGTAACTGCAAAATATAACTATTACGTGCGTTTAAGTGACCAAAATGTTTAGTTCCTTAAAGAGACTAAGTCTACAACTATGAACATTTTTCTTTTTTTTATTCTCTTTTTAAATCATTTGTAATAGTAGAATTAAGTTATGTTTTCACAATAAATATGTTCACTATAGCTGAAAACTGCACGCGAAAGTGAATTATCTTATGAAAACATGCGTGTTTTTCTCTTATTGGTAATTATTTGCGTCCCTCCAATAATTATAGACAGTTAATTTTAACATAAATGCTGTTGTTTTGCTACTGATAATTTGTTAAGATTTAGGAAATTGCTAAAATGTTTACCTGAATTTTAGTTTTTTTACTGTGTTCTTAAAAAACAGACACATTAGTTCTAAAATTAAAAGATCAAAAGTTACAGACTATGCAGCTTTAAAGTGGAACCACTCACTAATTTGTTTATGACTCACCTTAGGCGCCATGCGCGGATCCAGAAAGTTTTGTCAGAGGGGTTCACACTCTGACAACGTTTCTTTAGTTGATGAGGGAAGAAGAGAGGATCTAAATACCACTATTAGCGATGATGGCCCAACACGGAATGCTGACTTTGTAGCTTTGTGATTTTTCAGTGCAATCAGACCAGTATTGCTAAGGAACCCTATATGTTTGTGTTTTTTTTTCCGGGGGGAGGTCGGTCCGGGGTCCGGACAACCTGTCCCCACCCCTCTGGATCCTCGCATGGGCGCTATGCCAGATAGACCAAAGGATTGTCATAATGAGAGGATTTAAACTAATGAGGCCCCTTGAAGGGTTTAGGTATTTCCTGAAAAAAAAACATTTAATATTTATCTTGATAAACGAACTGTTGATGTGAAAAAATGGTGAAATTGAACTGCTCGTCATTGTTGGAAATGATAGAGAAAAAAACAACAAATAATGGAGATTACAGTGAGGATTGAACCCGAAGCAAGCATGTTTGGTACATTTTTCAACACAGGTGTAAATTTGCAGGTCAAAATGAAATGTGTCCCGGTGCATCACGGTATACCGGCTGTCCTGCATCGGTATGAACCGTGGCTACATCGGCACAGTGAGAATGGAGCTTTACAAACTGATAGAATGGTCGTTTGTTCTATGTTTTATCGTCGCAGATTCCCAGTGGGGTTGATCGATTGTTGCAGTGTTTACGCTTCTACCTAGGAATATCGAGTAAACAAATCACATAATGTAACATGTATCTACAGATAAACCAAAAACTTTGAAGCGTGACTCTATTTACAATATTGATATGTTGTTCTAGGAAAAAGAGTTTCAGGCCTTTATTTACATTTACTATAAAAGCTT
The DNA here is from genome assembly GCA_964019695.1 of Loripinus fragilis. Lineage (NCBI taxonomy): Eukaryota > Metazoa > Mollusca > Bivalvia > Lucinida > Lucinidae > Loripinus > Loripinus fragilis. The sequence continues at coordinate 7,040,019 of OZ026528.1, forward strand.
GAGCATGCATATATGCTCTAGTCGGACTGGTTCATTTTACGTATTCTGTATCAATCGTTTGAAATAGAAAAAACCCAAAGGTCATTGGTCAGAGGTCGTAGTACATCTATACACTTTTTCATCTGTAATTGTTCGGCTTAAACATGAGACCCTGCTTGAGGGTAACTGATAATGTGAAAATGGCTACAAAACTACAGATACATGTAGGAGAAAAAAGGACCTAGGAAATAAAGACAAGTAAGTAAGGGTGCAAAGATCAGGAATCAATACAATCAAGTACCACACCTGACCCAGGATACCAATGGGAAAGTGACCAAATCACAGTTAGACACCACACACGAGAGCCAAGAGGTCAGCCCTTTCCCAGCAGGTGACCACAAGGCACATATTAACAGACATGCACAAAGGCATAGCAAACAAAAGCCAGAAAAACCCATAAAAGACCCACAAAAGAAGTACCGCCTTGGAACGGTCAGTAAAATATTTTATTGGAGAGCTTAAACCGGGTTTACGGCGCGCCAACCTCACCCTTAATTCAAATGTGGATCAAGACACATAGATATTTGGTTTGCATGAAAGACCCCTAACTTATCAATGCAAAGTCTCCTAGAACATGTAAATCAAGATATAACAAGGAGATAAGGTAAAGATAAGGACTCAACAGTAAATAAAACTGAATACCGGAGCAAAAGAAATCCAACAGGTAAACCCCGGTGGGCCTGACAAACAGCCAAAGCATCATGCACTTACCATCTCATCAATAGATAAGTCTTTAAGTCGGTACCATCATAGAGTCTGAAGTCCGACCCACCGGCGTGCAATTAAAGAGGAAAGCAAAGTTGCCAACCGTGTTTGGGTTGACTACCAAGCACGCAGTCTTTTGCAATACATTAATGTTATAGCCAGTCTTTTTATAATGGGAAATTATTTTAATGAACTGCGCTGAAAAATTATTAAAAGTCTGAAAACTTGAAAGAATAATGAAGATTTTTAAAGGCACTTAAATGTCACTGAATAGACTCAGTTGCAATATATAAGACGGAACGCAATATGGGCGCCTTGAACAAACGGGGTGAGGAGAAGATGGTCAATGTAGGAGCAGGCATTTTCAAATAGCCATCATGCTGTTCAATGACGGTGTAAGGTATTACATGCTGATACTGGGTAGACATGTCAGTAACTGGCACGTGCACTACAAGAATAAGCAGATATATTTTTCACAAAACAAAAGTGAAATGCTCAAAATGACTGAATCGTTGGTAAAATTCGCCATTCTTCACATTTGGGCAGTGGATAAAATTCACAGGTTTAGATAAACAAAAACAAAAAAAATCAGCGTAAAATTGTAAATATGTTTTTACCCATAATTTTAGCATATGTTTTGGGTGCTCAAAAGAACCGTCTTATTGAGACACAATAAATGTTTTTGGTTGAGAAATAAGAAAATTATTTTTTTGTTAGGCGATCTTAACTAAAGGCCTGCTGTAATGTTACTAGTTCTACATGTCCCATAGTGAAGGATATGCTCAAAATTTATAACTTTTTTGCATGCTGGGTAATTTTTCATGCTTTAATTGTCTGGTGATTTTTTGAAGAAAAAAAAACAATCGGGAACACTATCGGAATATTAAACGCTTTGGATCCAGATCAGGATCGAAGTTCTGTCGGTCCTGATCTGGGTCCAAACTGTTTTGAAACGGCAAAAATGTGCTCGATGTCGTATTATTTAGCTAATAGGTCACTGTATCGCCACGTGGTATACAATGCCCCGGTCTCTTGTCAAGCTAACGGAGATAGGAACCATACCAGTGACAGTAGCCTAATACATGTAATTGAATAAGACTCCTGTCTTAGATGAACTCGTTTTCTTAATACACGTTTTACAAGAGGTTAAATCAGGTTTTATAAACAGCAATAATCTCTGATGATTACATCATTGAAAAGTTAATCCCATGGATTAATATTAAAATACAATCTATTTTAAAATACTTCAGGTCGATGTCTTTTGTGACCTAGAATTCTCATATGGGGTAGCAGGCAATAATTTGGTTCCTATTGCATATGTGATCAGGGAAGGCTCATGCGTTGATCGAGAGGAGGGGGGGGGGGGCACCGGACCCCCTGAAAAAATCTCAAAAATATAAGGTTTCTAAGCAATACTAGTCCGGATCCCCTGAAAAATCACAATGCTACCAAGCCAGCAAATGTTGGGCCATCAACGGCACGCAAGCGAAACGCCATTTAAATGGCGTTTCGCTGACGCGCCATGATGGCTCGTTTATAGTAGTATTTGATTTCTGATGGTGTTCCTGAAGGGATTTTTTTTAAAAAAAGGTAACTTTGAAGAAGAAAAAATCATCAGGCGACAAAAAATCATACATTAGCCCGCATGCAAAGAGTTAAGTGTGCTTTAGTAAAATTGACAGAAATATTTAGATACAAAAGAATAATCCAGTATGTCAACATGTATTGAAATTAAAACCGTGTTTGTCTGCCTTGTACAATGTACTGACGCAAACATTCGTATACAAATGTAACGGACGCGCCCTGCTATTGACCTTTTGAAATTAACTCTTTTTCCTCACAAACGCACTTAAAATATTTAAAACCCCGACCAGACTGTTTTCGAATAAGAAGGACATTGTAACACTTGGGCGTATGCGTGAAGTACCAAAATCCCATGTGGCGGCCCTAATATTGTAAAACCGAGAAACGTTTGTATGTTTCTTTCATTTATATGGTTTTGTTTGTTAGATTTAATTCTTTACGTCCCATCAACAATCTTTCAGTTAAAAAGTGACGGGTCTTCATGGGTTGAACCAGTACTAAGCTAGGATAAATGTGTCTTGCTCAAGGACCAAAACGCAATGACGCCAGTGAGGCTCGAACCCGCGGTTACCATATGGTTACATACATGTACATATACATGTCGATCAATAGTTCCTATATCTCCAAGACGTGTGTTACAGTGTTAATGCATCCAAGAAATCGTTTTAAATTTATAATGAAATCAGAAAAACGAGTATGAGGATATTCGTGTGTTTACAACAGCAGAATCTACGGCGATGATTTGGCGCCAGTAAATGCATTTACCCCTTCCCCCTACCGTAGATTCGGGTGCTGTCTGCTTTTAGGTGGTGTTTCTGTTGTTGTTAATTCATTGTTTATTTTTGCTCCCATTTTATGGTTTTTTATGTTTGGTCCTTGTTTTGTTATGCAGTTTTGCAATCATCTCGCTGATGAAGAGAGAGAGAGAGAAAGAGGGAGAGATGGCTGCTTAATCCATTTATGCCGAAGAAATTTTCTCAGTGTTATCAATTGGACCAGTCCATTTCCGTTGTAAAGGTTTTTGTATGGATTTTTTTTCATTTTTATTCAAATTTCGACAGAACATTCTGTAAGCAAACAGTGGAGACCCGGCGTCTGGTCTTGGTCTGCACTGTTTGCCTACGTCCCACAAATAGGATGCTAGGCTTATATGGGTTAACTTTAATTGTCTTCCTGTCACCTTGTGACTGTTTGTGTTCTGTGACTTCCGCTTGGATTGGTCCACAGCGTGTGATTGCGATATTTTATGTACCTGATCATACTCACCTACATTGTGCCAACTTACACAAACATTTCCGTATTTTTGCAGATGTAATTAATGGTGATTACTGCTGGTACGTACATGAAGATTACTACATCAGACAGACGACCTACTGTAGTAGCGGTTGTTGTAGGGACTATGGGGATGAGGACGAGATTTGCTGCTTTGAATGGTGAGTAAATCGGTATCATCAGCAGATAGTATAGTATAGAAATCTCTGAGATAGAGATAGTGCATTGCTATGTACAAAACAATATTATTGCATAAGACAGACGACCTACTGCAGTAGCGGTTGCTGTAGGGACTATTGAGACGAAGGCGAGATTTGCTGCTTTGAATGGAGAGTAAATCGGTATCATCAGCATATAGTAGTATAGAGCATTGTTACATACATGAAGATTATTACATCAGACAGGCGACCTACTGTAGTAGCGGCTGTTGTATGGACTACGGGGATGAGGACGAGATTTGCTGCTTTGAATGGTGAGTAAAACGGTATCCTCAGCATATAGTAGTATAGAGCATTGCTATATACATAACAATTTATTATTACATAAGGAGGATGACCTACTGTAGTAGCGGTTGTTGTAGGGACTACGGGGATGAAGACGAGATTTGCTGCTTCGAATGTCGAGTAAATCGGTATCGTCAGCATACAGTAGTAAAGGACATTGTTATATTCATAACAGGATTAAATTCCTAGCTATCTGCTGCCTTTTACTACTAGATGATGACAATGATGATGATGATGATGATGATGATGGTGATGATGATGATGATGATGATGATAATGATGGTGATGATTATAACATGACACCGTCACCATCATCATCAAGGCCATCATCATATCAATAAAAACAACAACAAATCACCGTCATCAATAATATGTAATTTCATCTCTTATTTTAACATTGTTATCATTATTTATACATCATCATTATAATCGTTGTAGTCATTGTCATCTTCACCAAGCTCCCCAAATGCTGACTACCCTGATCTACATCGACGTTGTTGTGTTTATCATTATCAACATCGTCACCGTGATGGTCGATTTTTATATTATGACCACAGCTACTGTCGTGCCAACCAACAGTGAAAGTGACGTAATACGTTGTAACAATTGCTAAGTAAAACACTATCATGTACACTTCACTTGAGCTAACGCGAATCGATAGATCACTTGTGTATTAATCCTATCCACAGGATAGGATTAATACACAAGTGATCTATTGATTATAAGTCCCTGATAACTTTGTAAACAAACATGAAGTCACTGTCACTCTTGGCTGGCAGGACAGTAGCATGTTATTAATTCCACCATATTGATCAGTGTGATATTTGGTGCAATCGGAAAAGTCACAAAGGCGCATTACATATAATAGCGCGTAATGTCCCAGGGTACGATTGGTTGATTGTTAGAAAAGTAAATGTTTAATGTCATCGATTTCACAATCAATTTGGTCTCTGGAGTAATTAATAATAAAATAATAGGAGCAGGACATAAACGGCAATACCAGGCTTCGAGGTTCATGCTCAACTCAAATGAGCCCGACATTTTATCTCCTCATTAAAACTAAGATGCTGGCAATTATAGATACCTTTTGCTTTAAAACTCTCAGATCTTGTTCTGGGAGTCTCAGTGGAGAGTGCTTGACTCGAGACTGAGGGACCGCGGGTTCGAGCCTCACCGGCGTCACTGCGTTGTGCGCTTGAGCAAGAATAGTACTGGTTCAATCCAGGAAGACCCGTTCCTACATAACTGAAAGATTGTTGATGGGCCCTAAAGAATCAAACCAAGCAAACAATCAAAATCTCAGATGTTGAATTAATCCTGCTTGTAAATGTTAAAATGTCAAATAAATTTGACATTTTAACATTTATGAGCAGGATAAATTGTCTTTCGAGCCGGTTCAAGAAATTGTGTTAAGTTCCTGTCCTATTACGACGTTGATGTATAGCACTTACGTATTTTTACGTATGAGAAAATAATCAAACTGAATAAGTTCGAAATACGTTTTAAACGCGCGTTACAAACACGCTACAGTACGGTAGTACATACACTGTACACTGTTCGTTGTCCCGGCCGCGTAGCGCAGTCGGTAACGTGTCTGGCTACAGATGCGTGTCTGACTGCAGATCCAAGGGTCGCGAGTTCGATCCCGGCCCGGTACCATACATTCGTGGAGATTGATCATGAAATAATTTCTGCGGTCATTCTCCTCCCTTCCGCTGATTTATTCAAGAAGGGTTGTTGTCAGTTACAAGCGAAAGTATGTGCACAAATTACTGGTTAACCGCTTGCTTAAGTGAACTGACCGTCCCGCAATGACCATAGCTGTTGACATTGGACGTGAAGCAACAAAAACAAACAAATACAGCGAAGAGGTCCCACATAAACATTTTCAGCGTATGGCGACTTATTGCTTATACTTATGTTAGACATAAGGTAGATGTACGCAACATGTAAGTTTGTGCATACGTTAAGTTACGGCGAAGATTTCGTACCAGTAAAATGCATTTAAGCCCCCTCCCCCCGAGTGGTTTAAGCTACTGACCGTTCTAAGGTGGTGGTTCTGTTGTTGTTGATTCGTTGTTGATTGTTACTCCCATTATGGGATTCTGTAATTGTTCTATATTTTTGTGCCTTACTTTATGTCCATTCTAGTTTTGGAGAGAGAGAGAGAGAGAGAGAGAGAGAGAGAGAGAGAGCTGGTTGCATTGCTTAGTTTGTCTTCCTGGTGTCTCTTGATTGTTGTGTGGCTCTTACTCGCGGTGCTATGTTTTTTTTCTGCAGTTTGGTATTTCCTGATCATACTCGCTTACTATTTTTCAAAGTTTCATTATATCTTAACTTAAGTGATCAGCTAATGACCTGGTGTCTCTTGATTGTTGTGTGGCTCTTACTCGCGGTGCTATGTTTTTTTTTCTGCAGTTTGGTATTTCCTGATCATACTCGCATACTATTTTTCAAAGTTTCATTATATCTTAACTTAAGTGATCAGCTAATGACCTAAACGGGTTTTGCGTCGTTAATCATCATCATCATCATTATCATCATCATCATCATCATCATCATCATCATCATCATCATCATCATCATCATCATCATCATCATCATCATCATCATCATCATCATCATCATCATCATCATCATCATCATCATCATCATCATCATCATCTCAGTTTTCATTGTGCAAGTCTGAACCTTTGCTTTTCGCTTTAATGCGATGTGTATTAAAACCATGCGCGGATCCAGAAAGTTTTGTCAGAAGGTGGGGGGGGGGGGCGTCCAACTTTTTCGACATATTTTTATCACTATAAGCGGGCCATCCTTGATCCGCCAGCAAAACGCTATTTAAATGATGGTCAAAAAATGAATGCTGACTTGGTAGCTGTGATTTTTAAGGGATCCAGATAACCGGACAAGCATTGCTATGAAACCCTACATTTTTGCGAATTTTCAAGGGGGGTCCGCCCACCCCCTGGACCCGCGCATGTAAAAACTAATGTTCTGTCTCTTTTCATTGTAATGATATCGAATGTACTGTGTGTTACATGATATTATATGATTGCTTTCTTATTGTTTAAGAACCTGATCGATTGCTTAAACATTGACGTCATATATGTGTACAGCTAGTAAGCGAAACCATTTTATCAATTGAAAATGTTATATGAGATTGTTGAAAGCCAATTAATTCGCACACTGTTGTAATTAAATACCCCTTTTTCTATATTATACACCCATCCTCTTTTTCCCGAGTAAGGATAGTACAGTATAAATTGATAAAATCACATTAACATTAATAGATTATGTTACATGTATATATATGAGCGGATCCAATAAGTTTTGTAAGAGGGGTCCAACTCAATTTTTGTTAGTTGATGAGAGGATCCGAATACCATTAAAAGTGCGCCATAATTGGCCCGCCAGCGAAACGCCATTTGAATAGCGTTTCGCTGGCGTGCCGATGATGACCCAACACTGGATGCTACATTTGTATCTTGGTAGTTTTGTGATTTCAGGGGATCTGTGCCATTATCATTAAGGAACCCTTTAGCTAAGTGATTTTCCAGAGGGATTCGGGCTCCCTGTTCCCACACCTCTGGGTCCGCGCATGAACACCTTTTTCATGTCATGAACTGCTTTTTTTACCCAGACGTTGGATTGGGACACATTTTATTAGCCAAAACTAGTGTAATTGTTCTATTCATAAAAACCTATTCTAGTGTTCAATACCAATTCCATATAGTTTCATTTGCCTAGCCCAAGCAAATATTGTGTCTGCTCATTAGAATCATACCACTAAATACATGTTTTAACAATACAAATAATATATCAATTTAAAATCAGGTACCAAATAACTTGTCAACAACTTAAATGCTGTTACTAATATTGAAACAAGGCTGGGAAACCAAATCAATCAAATAAACTTTATTTCTCTCAGTCCATTTAAATGGCAACAATGATCCCAATTTGAAAAACTAAAACAAATCAAGAGTGGACATCTATTCCGCTGAAATAACTATTTTCCTGTAAATAAAATACCAAAATCAACTTACCTGACTGTAATGTGCACGACCCGTGGTGAACGTAGATTAATCAGTTTCCGGTGCCAGAAGTGCTACCAATGATTATACAATTTTGACTATTCATTATTCTATAACTATCGTAGTTGTGTTGGGGCTTTGGCATGAAGAAAATTAAAGATCTAATCATTTGGTTTAAAACATATTTATTTCAAATCAGTTTATACAATACTATACAATTTTTAATCATACAAACATAAAGATTAGAAAGGAAGCAAAAGCTTATCAAGTTCTACTTTACAATATTTAGACAAAGTTTAGAAGGCAATAATAATTTGCAATAACTCTGCGTTTTCTTTATTTCGTCTAAGCATGTGTGGATCCGGAGGGGTAAAGGGTGTCTGAACCTCCCCCCCCCCCCTGAAAAATCGCAAAAATATAGGGTTTCTTAGCAATACTGGTCCGGATCCCCTGAAAAATTTCAAAGCTACCAAGCAGGCATTCAATGTTGGGCCATCATCGACACGCTAGCGAAACGCCATTTCAAATGGCGTTTCGCTGGCGGGCCGATGATGGGCCATTTTCGTGGTATATAGATTCCCCCTCCCTCATCAACTACAAAAAAACTTATCAAATTTGGACCCCCTCTGACAAAACTTTCTGGATCCGCGCATGAAGGAAATTAAAAATCTCATAATTTGAGCCGCAACATGTGATTTCCTACAAAGTGGCATTTTGATATGAATAGACTCAGACGAGCCTGTGCAGCCTCCTTTTACGCCTAGAAACTCCAAATGATGTTCGGTCAGTAGCTTAATATTCATAGAATATTCAAGCGACTAGCAAAGGCTCTGATCACACTGCGCGTATGCGCAGACTGGACTGAGCCTTTGCTGGTCGCACATAACACATCGTTGGAAATCTCATGTCGCGGCTCATTTATAACTTTTATAACTTTGCGTTTTCTACTAAGAAGTAATTTATCCACAGTGGTGTACATCTTACCATTTATATTTCAGGACTGTGGGTATCATACTAGGAATATGTTTTGCTGTAGTGACAGTGGTAGCAATATTAATAGCCCTAATCATATGTTGTATAATGGCAAAGAAGAAGAGGGCTAGGACGGGTGTTCTCATGGGAAACAACAGTCAACCATACACAACACAGAATACTGTTTTATATTCTGGTAAGTATTGATGATTATATTCACGGCCACCAATCCAGCTCCTTCATAGCATTAAATCACTACTGTGTTATGAAGAAGAGGGACTTGTTTCATATGAATGAGATGGACCTTAATTTCAGCAAAATCGTTACTTTTTCTTACCTATATGAACATTTAGAAATCCTAAAATGCTATTCGATGGCCTTGATGACTTCTTTCAACATACTTTAAATAGTGTGCGCTGGCACATATTAAACTGATTCTAGAATCTGTGTTGAAGTCGAAAAAATGCCATTTTTCTTCATTACAAACCATTTTAAACTGTCAAGCAGAATATCCTCTTTCCTGTAACACCGATATCAGTGTCGGAAAGTTCAATGAGTGTCTCATCGAATATTATTGACCTATTTCTAAATTTTGCTCTCAAAATTACGCAATAGAAAGTTTTAATCCAACTGGTGAAGGCGATGAAGGAGCTGGATTATTGCCGTGTATATTATCCTCATTATTAGGGGCTCGTCATCAAAAAGCTATTTTTTTTCAGGGTGATAACAAAGGCGCAGACCAGCCAGCGCATCCGCGCAGTCTGATCAGCGCCATTTATATTCGCTATCCGGAAAGTCATGCGCGGATCCAGAGGGGAGATAGAGGGTCCGAACTTCCTCTGGACATTCACAAGTTCTATAGGTTTCTATAGAAATTAGCATTTTGATCCCCTCCCCTTTGAAAGAGTTGTACCCCTCCCCCCCCTGGAAAATGTTGGATCCCCTCTGGAATCTTACAAATTTGGAACCTTGAAATAAGACATTGTACCCCCTCTGTAAGATTGTAAATTAAGTTGATACTTTGCATACCCTCATTTTAGTCAGTCGAGGTCTTTTTGTGAAATGCTCATATATTTTGATCAAATTTTGCGTACCGAGACATAGTTTTAAATTGTCAGGGAAATGACAAAGAAAAGAAAAAAATGCAAAAAAAAATATAGGTGACGCCTGGATTTGAACCACTGTGCGTCAGGCTATTGCATTACATTTAGACCACCAGGCCACCAAGCGTTAACTATACTACTGTGTTTCCAGGTTCGAAGTGACCCCCGTTTTTCTTTTATTTAACGACTTTAATCCTTACTAATACGATCAACGTTTAGCATGTGGATGTAAATGTATACCGCGTAACTAAAACTTATTTTTGGGAGCATCCCTTATTTTGAACTAAGGCCCAAATGCCCTGCAATTCAGAATAACTTAGTCTTTTACCTTGAGATATATACCCATTTGCGCCTCTATACTAGTTACATTATATCATAAGCAGACTGCACGAATTTTAAACTACTGATCGGTAGTTTATTTATATATCGTACATTTGGGGACTGATTCAAAGTGGAGGAACCAAAACACACATAAATTCCATCCAATCCCAGCCTATATAAAAGCTCAAACTTAAGTGAGTCTATATCTTAATTCATTTCTATAATTTATTACCATTAAGGAATAAACGGCAAAAACGGGGGTCACATTAAGTCTGGAAACACAGTAGAGCTATATACATACCGTTTACCTGTGCCAAACGGTGATCCTTGGGACGGATTTTTCACACTAATGATATATTCTTATATTATTCTGTGCTGCAGGTTCCACAACAATACACCCATACTCATACCCCCACCCACCATCAGGATTTTATCCGGCGTCACAGTTTCCTAATTCTGCTCCACAGCCTATACAGAATACTGGTAAGTCAAGGCAACACAATAGATAAAGAGCTGGAGATAATTAAGCCGTGACATAAGATTTCCAACAATGTGGCATGTGCGACCAGGAAAGCCTCAGATCAGCCTGCGCATACTCGCAGTCTGATCAGAGCCTTAGGTAGTCGCTTGAATATTATATGAGTGTTAAGCTACTGTTTGAAATAATTTGGAGTTTGTAAGCTTAAAAGGGGGCTGCATAGGCTTGTCTGAGGTTACACATGTCAAAATGCCACATTGTTGGAAATCACATGTCACGGCTCAATTGTTATTATTGATGACAATGTCAACATATTGGCGGGTAGTTTTATTTGGCGCTATTGGCGGTAAAAACGTAAATCGCCAAATACGAGACCGCGAAATACAGTTTCTAATTCAGTTTCACAGTACATGGTAATTAAACACATATTCTAAGTGTGTTGGTATTTGTATCGTCAAAAACGATCAATTGAACACTACGCATTAAAGGGAACTACTAAGAAAGATTATGCTACCAATAAGCAGCACATTCTTTCTTATAAGAGTAACCTCTACGTGAACAGAAAATAACGTTTGTACAAAGGGAACTAGGGAGCGCAGTGGCTCAGTGGTAGAGTGCTTGACTCGAGACCGAAGGGCCGCGGGTTCGAGCCTCACCGGCGTCACTGCGTTGTGGTCCTTGAGCAAGACACATTTATCATAGCTTAGTACTGGTTCAACCCAAGAAGACCCGTCCCTATATAACTGAAAGATTGTTGATGGGACGTAAAGAATCAAATCAAACAAAACAAAGGGAACTAAAATGAGAAAACAGCCAAAACTAAACTACGTCAACAAGCATGATAAGTCAACCTTTTAAAATCACCAATATTGATTCCGCGAATATTAAGTGGTTTTCAGTACGTATACAGTATAAACCCAAATTTCGAATGTGAACATTTTGTCTCAGCAACCATTTTCATCCAAACCGTGACGGCCTTCACCATCAATCAAATCTCAACAGGTATTTCTCTGTCGAATTTCGATTGAAGTAGGATGAATATGGCCGTGCTATATTTGTATGGGAGGATAATCCACGAGCTTATGGATTATCTCCCGTACATACGCACAACCATACAATAACTGCCTCATTGCACCAGAATGCATGTGCACTTTATGCATTGTGAGATATTTGATGTAAAACAGTGGAATATCACTCAAAGGTGCAATCATTTCTCTAAATTGTACAAAAAGCTAACATATTGTAATCGGATAATTGTAGTTCATGTTTATGTAAATGTTTGTCTCTTTGTCACTATATTGCAAACGGAATAAAACTAGATAGTATCTCGAAAACGACTGATAAGCATGCTGCGGAGTACTCAAAAGCTGTAAATTTGGGCGTTAAATGATCTGTGTGAAATGTATGAATTGTTCAAATATAAATATAGCCAAAGGTATCCGTCTCCTTGAAAAAAATAGCCATGTTTTGTTTTAATACAAGTAAGAGCTTTTGAAAGCAACACCCCTTAATGCTCGCATGCTAACAAAAGCAAGTTGCTCTAACAACAAAGCTCATAAACATTTACATAGGCTCAGTTAAGCATATGTTTTAGAGTAAAACTGTGGTTATTTTCTTATCAACCAGTTTAAACATATGCTGTGGGTACCAAATAGAGTACCCACAAAATATGTTTTAGTTGAATAGTAAGAAAATTAATTCTCATCTGGAGACCTGGACTGTCAAAGGCAAATTTATTATATTGCAGGAACCTTTGACCAGGGTCAGAATACAAACCTACCTTCATTTCCGCCTTCATCGTCACAAGGAGGACAACCACCATCGTACAGTCAAGTTATGCCCCCTTCTTACACACAGGCCACAGCGCCACCAGGGAATCCTGAGCTTTATGGTGGATACGGCAAGGGAGTTAACTAAGGCCAACTCACATTATGTACAACAACTGATATTGAGTCATGGCTAGCACATTTGATTATCGAACTTATCAACAGGCATTCGGTAGAGCTTTAAACCTTTCAATACATTGACCGAGTGAAGCCGACTGCTAAACCACCTGGGCCCAAAATTACAATGCTTCCTTAAAGTTAAAGACGGCATAAGTTAAAATAAGGACAAATAAAGAAGTTTATTGCTTTAAGTCTCTCAGATGTGGTATTTACCATGCTAATAAATGTTTAAATGCCAACATTTGTTGGCATTTTAACATTTATGAGCAGGAAGGATACATTTCGTGCTCAGCTGAGTTGAGCATGAAAAAAGTTTTTTAACCTCGGGACCTGGCAAATTTGCAGGGGTCGTCAAAACTCGTAGCTGGTCACATAAACGATAAGTTATATTTTATATCAATTTGATTCTATCGTGTTGTTATTTCTAAGTGAAAAAGTGCTTTACATCTATCTTCATTGAACCGTTTGTTCATTTCATTATAACATGTAACTATTCTTTAACTAGGCTAGTCTCTCCTCGTTGATATATGCACAGGAGCTTGACGTTGTTTTTTCCCTTTTGAACAAAAGGGAAGGACGGTCACTCCGCTGCCGCACAAATTGTTTCTGGGTGAATTACACTGTACTATTAGGGTTACAAAGTCGTTGGCACACCCTTTGAATAAACAATTGCATGCTCTATCCTCCGTCCTCTATCAGAAAGTTGGTACATTCACTGTTTTATTGACATTTTGTGTTTTTTTTCGATGAAGTCTTATTGGATTGCTGTGACGGATGCAACCGGATATACACGTATAGCCTTCTTTGTTGCGTTATGTTCATACATCGGAGTGAATGCATACTGTCATTTGATTGGTCTAGATAATGAGAACATTCTGTCATCATAATATTGACCAATCAGATGACACTATATATTAGCTCCGTAATATGCATACAAAGCGACAAAGATGGTCAGATAGCCTCAACAATCCAATTATGCTTCATTTATAAAACGAATTCCTAATGGAACCGTGAATGTTGATCAGGGCCCAGAATAACAATGCCTACTTAAAGTTAAGGAAGACTTAAGTTAAGTATTGATTTTTCAGGGCGCAAAAAATAACGTTTCAACTGATTAAGATTAAAATGGTTTCATTTTTTCTGTAGATCACAATGCTATCTTTGACCACAAGGACTGCATCGATCCAGGGAATTTATTTGGCAATTGATATAGCACGTTGAAAAATCAATACTTAACTTAAGTCTTCCTTAACTTTAAGGAGGCATTGTAATTCTGGGCCCTGATCTGATATATGGCGGAAGATAGAACATTCAATTGTTTATTCAAAGCATATAAATGTACACACACATGTTTGTAAGCTGAGTAATAACCTTAAGACTCACCTAAAACAATTTTGAGCAGCAGCGGAGTGACCGTCTTTCCCTTTTATAAATAAAAGGGTATACAAGTATAGAAAAGAAAGGTTAACGTCAAGCTCCTGTGGACATTCATCATCATGTGCGTACAGAAGGGGAGCTTATCAACGAACGGAGATCAGTCTATTATGTCATCCGGTTTGACACATATAGCTAACTTCCGGTTAGGAAGTTTCTATTGTTCTAGTGATATTCCGTCCTTTATATAAATTCCGGGGATCAAATTCAGTCAATGTAAAGTGCGAACTGAGTGTCTACAAAAGCGAGTTTTGGTAACAAAAAGTTAAGATTTTTTTTGTTTGTGAAATCATTTTCTATATCATTTAGTTAACAAGTGATTTCTTTTTGACGAAGCTACTGTATTTGCATGAGGCTAGATTTGATCCCTAGATTTCATTTATTTTTGTATACTGTTGTTGTAATTTAATAGTGACGCTAAGTCAAGTTGGATTCCCGTTTAAGCGCGCATTTATCGCGCTGGATCGTTATAATTATTCACGTAGCCCTCGCGTGATAACCTGTCATTCTGATGGATATCCCATACATGTTGATATATTAAGCTTGGAATAGTCCATTTTGTATTTAAATGGTTCAAGTGACTTAAAGAACCTTCTAAATCATAATGCGTCTCGGTCACTGAACAGCCGTTGCCTGATGGGTCCTCGCTGTGTGCCAAAGTGCAGGTACCTGTTTGCGGGCTTCCATAATGAGAAAAAACTAGTGAGCCTTTGGATTGAGCATACTTTGAACACCAGCGTTTAAACATTGTATTATCACATGACGTAGCGTTGGAAAGTGATATAACGCCATGCAATAAAATCGATAAACCACTAGTTTTACAGATTTACGGGAAATGTTATGACCACGACCAGCAATCCATCTCATTCATCGCATAAACCAGTTGGATTAAACTTTCTGTTTCCTAATTTTGAGAGCAAAATTTAGAAATCGGGCAATGTTATTTGATGAGACACCCATTAAACTTTTCGACACTGATATTGGTTTTAAGAGGAATTTCTGCTTAACTGTTCAAACTGTTTTGTAATGAAGAAAAAATACATATTTTCAACTTCAACACATATTCTAGAATCAGTATATGCGCAAGGGGAGACTATTTAAGGTATGTCGAAGGTATACACCAAGGCCATCGAATAGCATTTTCGGATTTCTAAAATTTTGTATTGTTTAGAGAAAATAAAGATTTTGCCGAATTTAAGGTTCATCTCATTCATAGGAAACGTGTCTCCCTTCTTCATAAGACAGTATTGATTTTAAGCGATGAAGGAGATGGATTGGTGGCCGTGAACGTTGCGTAAATAACGACAAAATTATAACCTTTTTACGGCAGAAATGAGATTTCAAAGTACATGTATTCTTAATGTCATATGATAAATCCGTACTCTTGTATTATTGAATTTATTTAACTCGTTGCGAAAAAAAAGATAAAATGCTTGGCAAACCTTGCATTTTATCTCTTTTCCCCAACTCGTGAAATAAAATCAATAAAACATGAGCATTTATGTAAGATCCTCTATTTATCAGTAGCGTGAATAATGCTTTGTGGTTTAAAGTATACTTGGCACACAATCAGAGTAAAGTTACCTAGTTGATCACGTTACTGTATGCTATTGTATTCACTTGATTGGACAAATGAATGCATTTCTTTCATTTTCCTAACAGTAAATATGTTTTGTAACTGTACTCTTATCGTGTGTGAACTCTAGTGCAATTGTTTCTGAAAAATAGAACTATTCAAGACTTTTTTTACTGATGAATCAAATTTTACTTCGCCGTAAAGTAGGCCAAGGTAAGGTTTGGATCAACATACATGTACGGTACATGTAGGGCACACATTGTTGATACTGCATGCCAAGGCCCATGGACATACATGTAGGTCAACATTTGCTACAATTCCGTCCATTTTAATATTACTTGTATTTATCTTACTATTTGTTGTTATACGTACTTAAACATATGTCTAGTTGTTATTACAGTTTGTTGTACATGTATCTGTTTTGTACATATTCTGCACATGGGCGGATTGAGAGGGGCATGTGGTGCGGATCCCTCCCCCCCAGGAATATCATACTTGACTATAGTTTTGCTTTATAAAAATCTGGTACTGACCACCCCGTCCCCCGCTCGAGAAGCAATCAGACCCCTTGGGTTCAACTGCATCTCGATGGAGGTCAGTACGTTTTTCTGTGAAATACGCTGCTGCCTAAAAAATAAAATAAAATAAATCAGGACTCCCGTGACTGAATTTGCCAGGATCCGCGCATGCTGAACCAGATTATATGATACTCACAGTATGTAAACTGAAATAAACATCCTGTACCCGTTCCTCCTAGCTCTCGCCTTATAAACATGAATAACAGCACTCGTGCGTAACCAGTAATCGGAAAAATGCGTGTATTTAGGTACATGTACACGTTATGATTTATATTGTTAGCGATACAGACAATACACATTCGAACAAGGTAAGAAAAGCCATTTTATCTATTTTATTCCGTTTTATTCAATGATTTTAACTGTTTCCTCCTTTGCATTTTGCTTTGTTTAAAACGACTTGCTCACAATCAGAGCCGTTCTGTGCCGAAAACGAGCTTAAATGCCAGTTTGCATGGTTTTAGTGGAATTGGCAATCACATGTGTACATGATTACAAGGTTGTAACTGTAACAGTTACTTAGATCTATGGAAAAAATGAATTTTAATAGGTGGACCCTCGCAATTACAGCTGTACCAACAACTCTCACATCACGATTTCCGACAACTGGTTACGCACGAGTGCTCTAATTCATTATATATAAGGCGAGAGCTAGGAGGAATGGGTACAGGATGTTTATTTCAGTTTACATACTGTGATACTGATACAGACACTACGATACCAGTGCTGACTCGCCAGAGATTTCGCTTCTCGTAGTACATGTCTAGCATGCGCAGATCCAGACAATTCTGTCAGGGGAGTCCTGAGGTCGTGTTTTAATCATCAATATATTTCGCTGAGGGCCTTTAACTTTTTGCCCCATATTTCTATAAAGAATTCAAAATTTCCAAAAAAAATGTTTTACATTTCAATAGTTCATGCGAAAGTTTACGCATATGCGCAGTCTCACCAGAGCCTATTCAGTTCGCAATACAATGTTTGGACGTAAATGAAGGCTCATTTCTAGATTTAGACCTCTATCTTTGCTGGATACGTCAGTATGGGCGCTTATTAGAGAAATGTGCGCGCATTCGATAACTACAGGTACTTAAATCTTGTTGCATATGAATTGACTTATTGTAGCACCGGTTAAGTAGTGTAGCATGAGATAGCCTTTTCTGTGCAATTAACATGTATGCATTGTCTCATGGTGTCACAACACGACAATGACGCACCCAGCTCATCGCCATCTCCGCTTGCGGAGATGGCGGTGAGTTGGGTATGTCATTTAATAGATCATCACTTTCGTTTGAAATTGCTTTAGTAGTTAAGTGCTGAAAGATGGTAAGCTTTTTTGAAAAGCCTTTACTTGTTATATATGTTCTTTAATGGTTATGACATTCTTAATTGTTGTCTTTAACTTTATTCTTTATTAAAATGATGGCAGTGAGGTGGGTGTGTTATTTAATAGATCATTACTTTCGTTTGGTTAAGTGCTGAAAGATGGTAAGCTTTTTTGAAAAGCTTATACTTGTTATATACGTTCTTTAATGGTTATGCAATTCTTAATTGTTGTCTTTAACTTTATCCTTTATTAAAAAAAAAGAAAATAATTTCAAACTTTAGTCAGTAGTTTGTGTTGTTCCCCTGTCCATGCCTGAGGCTATTTAATTGCCAAGTTGGAGACCACAACAAGCAAGTGAAACTGCCAGACACCGATGGCTTGCAAACTCACCCTGACGGCCAACAGACAGGCAGGCAGGCAGACAGGCAGTTCAATAGACGCTCCATTTATAGCAGGCACTTATTGGGGTCGAATTCAAAACGTCGTTCTAACGCCTTATTTACGGTTGTATGTCATTTCGTTTTTTTATTCGTTGACTTCAAGTGTCTGCCAAGTCCATTGATGCAATCATATAACAATTGCAAAATACATGTGACGCAGCCCACTGAATTATGTCATGCATCGCATCGGAGATCAGTGGTCACCCGAAAAATTGGTTCATTTGCATGAATGTACTGGAACCAACACATCCCGCGTGTACAAAATGATGATGCAGACTATGTTACAGGTAAACTTCTTTACGCCACATCAACAATCTTTCAGTTAAACAGGGACGGGTCTTCCTGGGTTGAAAAAGTACAGGTCCATTAAAATGTTATTTCACTACGCAAGGTTTCAAAAGTTTTTTCACATTTTTATCATACATTTATGGTGTATGTTTTACAATACGTATTATTAAATGTTATGCCATTTTGTTTCTATAAACCATACCAACGTATAATTAAGCAGCAGTTGTAATAAATATCAAGTGTATTCCAATGAAATACAACAACATACGTTAAATGCATTCCATTGCCTTTGCTTAAATAAGATCTGTAACTCTCCTTGGCATTGACTGGTTTTAAGCTCTTAAAGGACGTTTGGTGCTATACTATACCAAGCTTCACATGCTGGCTTCGACAGCCCTTCTTTTACATGGCATTTGGTTACCAATCTGTTCATTATATTCCAAACGTTCTCTATGGTATTCATGTCTCGCCAATTCTCTAGTCTTTCTAGAACGGGTATTCCTTTACATTATTGGAGTGTTTGAGTACTTTTAGAGTTATGGCATGGCGCAATATCATGTTTTAAGACGTATCCCATCTTTGGGAGCACTACGCATTCACATAATATGTCAATATCATGGATAGTATCAATCTGGTATTTTGCTCTATCCACGTTACCATTCACTTTTCTCTGAAGAGAGATGCATCTGCTGCTAATGGCTTTACAGACTTGCACACTAACTGGTGATTTTACAGTAACCCGAAAACACTTAGCACGATATTCCTTATTCTGTTTGCGCCAAACACGACAATGGCTTCGATTGTTATGATTGTGAAATGCAGACTAATGTGAATGCGTTGTGTTCCCACAGAAGGGATATATCTTAATGCATGTTCTTGCGCCATTCCATAAGTCTAAGAGAACTAGAACATTCCTTGAATGTAACGAGGTACAGGTTTTGATATAGCCAAGGTATTTTCCAGAAATTAATTCATAGAGGACGTTTGGAATATAATGAAGAAATAGATTTGAAACCAATTGCCGTGTTTAAAAGAAGAGATGTAGAGGCGAGTATGTGAAGCATGGTATATAGTAAGACCGAACGTCCTGGAAGAGCTCTAGCAATTCAATACCAAGTAGAAATGAAGATCTTATTAAAGCAAAGGAAGGTGCAACGAATAGTGACTTTATAGGTAGTATGCATACAGGTATGTTGTTGTGTTTTCATTGGAATGTATTTAAGTATGCTGTAGTGTTTTTTTCGAACGTATTTAACATTCATATACTAATGTTGTCTGATTATACGTTGATATGATTAATAGAAATAAAATTGCATGATAATTCAATTACATGAATGGTAAAACAAAGGCCATTAATGTATAAACATGTGAAAAAACGTTTGAAAAATAGTAAGTGAGTATGATCAGGGAATACCACAACCACAAACTGCAGACTACCCTGTGGCACCGCGAGGAAGAGCCGCTCCACCATCATGAGACACCAGGAAGACAAATTAAGCAAAGCAATCAGCTCTCTCTTCCCAATCAAGATGATTGCAATACTAAAATGGACATAAAGTAACGTACAACAAAACATAGAACAATTACAGACTCCCACAATGGGAGTAACAATAAACAAAAAGTCAACAACAACAGAACCACCACCTTAGAACGGACAGCAGCCTAAGCCACTGGGGGCTTAAATCCATTTTACTGGTACCAAATCTTCGCCCTAGATTCTGCTGTTGTTGAAGTACAAGAAATGTTCAGCTCGCATGGATGCCATCTAACTAATGCAATGTATCATCATGAAAAACACTCTAATCAAATTAACACTCCATGATGAAACAAAGTAAAGGGCTCATGACTCACAGATAGTCAGAGCTAAAGAAAACCTCAAGTTGAGCCACGGTGGGTCCAGCTACAAATAAGCATCAGGCACCAACCCACCGATTAAAGCTTTACGTCAGAGCCGTCATAGAGCCTGACCCACCGTCGTGCCATTTAAGAGGAAACCTTAGCTATAAACCATGTTTGGGTTTAAAACTAGGCATGCAGACTGTCGCATGATATGATATGAAATATTGCATAGTGAAATAACTTGTTTAATGGACCTGTATGAGTCAAGCACTCTACCATTGAGCCACTGCGCTCCCATAGATAAATTTCGTAGATTGACTGATCCAGGCACATGTGGGACTAATACCACCTTCCAGTAATCTATACTCATGATCAGCGCCAATGAAAGGTTATCATAAAACCCCATACACTTAACTTAGGATAATATCTAAACGAAGATGCCCTCAATATTATTACATAGAGTCGCATGCATCACCACTATGTAAAACGGTATCAATCACATCCGACTGCATACTATCAGTTCCCAGATGGACCCCAGTATTTCCAATTGCATTGTATAGGCAAATGCAAAGTTTTGGTGCTACATGAAAGTTTGAGCCTCATTTTATTGTTTAATGGGATAATTCAAACCATTTTGGTGGCGTTTTCAATGAAAACGTCTGGGGCTTGTACTGGCACGTTATCCTCTGAAAATGACGATTTCAAATTCTTAAAAACTGCGAAAAACATAAAAAACATGTACATCACGTGCACCATAGTTCCAGTGCTCATGTAACTGTTTATCCTTCCAAACAGTATGTCGTTGACAAGAAACACGAACGTAAAAGTAGCCATAATATAGAGCTGTATTATATATTTTCTAAAATATCGAAATTTAGATACTGGTAACTTATCACTCACGCTGAGTATATACAATGTACCCCGCAAACATATTAAATGGCCATAAGTATACGCAGAAAAACAATTGAAGGGTAAACAACTTATTTTGACTTAACTTATTACATTTGAGAAAATGATTTCCAACCAAAGTATTTTTGTATCTGATAGAAACACCAATATGCAATTCAGCTTAAAAGTTTCGCTGCCAAACGCGACTTTGCAACAGACTGCATGCTTGATGGTCAACCCAATCGCCGTTGGCAACTTTGCTTTCCTCTTTAATTGCGCGCCGGTTGTCCGGACTTCAGACTCTATGACGGTTCCTACTTATCTATTGATGAGATGGTAGGGGCCTGATGCTTTGGCTGTTTGTCGGGCCCACCGGGGTTTACCTGTTGGATTTCTTTTGCTCCGGTATTCAGTTTTATTTACTGTTGAGTACTTATCTTTGCTTTATCTCCTTGTTATATCTTGATTCATATGTTCTAGGAGATGATGCTTTGATAAGTTAGAGGTCTTTCATGCAAACCAAATATCTATGTGTCTTGATCCACATCTGAATTAAGGGTGAGGTTGGCGCGCCGTGAAACCGGTTTAACCCTCTAGTAAATATTTTAGTGACCGTTCCAAGGCGTTTCTTCTTTTATGGATCTTTATGTGTTTTTTTTTCTGTTTTGCGTTTGCTATGCCTTTTGCGCGTCTGTCTATATGTGCCTTGTGGTCACCTGCTGGGAAAAGGCTGACCTCTTGGCTCTCGTTTGTGGTGTCTTACTGTGAGTTTTACACTTTCCCATTGGTATCCTGGGTAAGGTGTGGTACTTGATTGTATCGATTCCGAATCTTTGCACCCTTACTTACTTTTGTCGAATTAACCGTTCACTGCTAAGCCCGACTTCAGTCGAAATTTAAAGGCACGGTTGATAGCTGCCTATTTTTAACCGTAATAAGGGACATAATAATATCGTATATGGAAGACTATGCAATTATTCTGTGCAAGAATGGACTTAGCAAAAATGTTTGTAATGTCATTAGATTTCGCGGACATCAAAACAACGAAAACATGTCCAAGGGAATGACATACAGGACGCAATTAAGCCCTTCGACTGCTTTATTTTGTTTTATTTCTGATTACACAATTTAAATCAGAATAAATTATTATATTTGATACTTGGTGAAGATGGATGTTTTATCTTTGTTTGCATAAAATAGTTGTTTATAGGCATTTTACATATGTCAATATGGCTTCCAAAAATGGCCGCCAAAGTTCACGTGACAATTTTCTTATAATTGGTTCAAATGAATGTTTTATATATAAGCTACATTCTGTGAAACTTTCACAGCAATAGGTTGAATGGTGCTGGTGATACTCTGTGTTGAACCCATATACCCTCAATATTCAGGAGTCGTTGAAACATGCTCGGCATTGAGGTATTGGTTTTTTGAGGTGTTTGGCAGCGAAAGTGTTCATGCAAAATGAAATTGGTTACGATACAGTACTACGCCAAATGTAACAGTCCTTTTTATCGTAAGTTCACAAGGCTTAGCAATAAAGTTTGCTTTTATATTTTTGTTGCCTCCTTTTCCTGATCGTCGCTTATTGTCTAATTCCGACCACAGACAAGTTTGTGCGCCCAATTTTCAGTCATTGCACCTAATATCGCGACAATGTCTTCTACAAAAATGCACAAATATGGCATGCTCGAGCCAGTATGGCAAAATTGGCAGTTCAATACTTCTTTAACCCATTTAAACCATCACAATTTCGTTTGTTAACAAAGGTATAGAGTTTTTTCGATTTGCATATTATCTTTAAAGATAAATTGGTAATTTCCTCTGTTCAAAATTACTTCTATAATACAGAAACTCTCGTAATGCTAATAGCTACCCCCAAAGCCTACCTCTTCTTTTCGTTACCTTGGGCGTGGTGTCCAGGATTTTCATATGTAGTACGTTCTGGTTCCAGCAGATAAAGCCAAAAACAATGTTTTAGTTGTTTGATGATTGCATTATGTTGACACTTTAAAATGTGGATTTGTTGGCGCTAATGCCTATAAACTTGAGGCATTCTCGGGTGAGAAGATTGTTGTCGATGAGCATAGTTGTCATACAGGCCTAAATTTTGTTGTCAAGGCTAAAGAAAACTAAGACAATGTTCCTAAGTTATACTGGCAATCTAAACTCCGTATAAGGCAAGATTTATTGGCAATTCTAGTTCTTGTATGGCAACAGAACTTTCTTAATCATAAACATTTTTTCTTATTGCTGTCAAAAATATGTAATTAAGTACTTCATAAAAATATATGAAAGATCTGGAAAGAATCTATTTTGGTATATTAAAACGCTGGTAAAGTACAAGATACATGTAAAAAAAGTTAACTTAAGTCTAGGGAATTAAACGTAACCAGGTTGTTTCCATATGATTTTCCTCTCTTTAAATTGCTTTATCTTGTCGGGATAATCTGCGCTGAAAACATGCAGCAGTGTTGTTTCGTGGTATCTTTCTTTTCATGTAAGTTATATAGTTGTTTTTATATAGATAAATTGCTGATAAAGGGAGAAGAAGTCGGACACTGTGAAAGCTTGATTCTCTACCACAAGGACCTGTACTTATTTGTTAAAGTTTCACAAATTATCACTTTCTACAGTACTTTAAATAGTTAGTTTTATTAACACAAACATTCCTACGCCGAAAGGTGGCGCGCCTATATACAGGTGGAATATATTTTACATGTAGCTACATACAATAGATACATAAAGGATAGTCAGTTGTATACAGTGTGTGGCAACATGCGTCCAATCAATATTTTATTTCTTCTCTTAAGATATGGATTTTATCCATCGTGAAAGTCGGCACAATTCGAGAAGCGAATCAAGCCTCGGGTGTACGTAAGGCGCATTACGCATAGTACTATGTACGAAAAAGCTTCATTTTGTTAGCCAGAACTGACGTAAGTAAAATTCGTTATGTAGCATGTGGGTTCAGCCCTATACAAATCCATTTTTCTGATTGCCCGAACAGCTAAATCAGCAGAACAAATGAAGTTTATGTATTTTTCAATAAAATATCGCTATAGCGATATTCGCTATAGTGATATTTTATTGAAAAAACATAAAATTTCATTTATACTCCTTTGTTTTGCTGCAATCACGCTTGTTATTGTCTTGAAGTGGTTTCTATGACGTCAGTGTTACGTTATGTAACCGTTACGTCATCTTCACGTTATCAAAGCAGATCATTGATCTTCATCTGCTGTCTTATTCATGGGATTTCACGGAATTGGCCGAGGCAGTACCGGTTGGGATTTTATCCTGGCAAACTGAGTACAGACACTTATCATCCTTGCAAAAGTATCTGTTTGAGGGTTTCCAGTCTACAAGGGTTAAATGCAACACCATTGAAAATGTAAATATTTATTGTCTTTAGATCATTAAGCTTTTTGTTCGCAGTCAATGTAGGAGGGGCATTGCATAAAATTACTATTTTTGAATACCATTGTTGAGAAGCCCCCGTGGTGTAGTGGATAAGTGCTATGCCTTGTAAACCAGGGGTCGCAGGTTCGATTCCCGGCTTCTCCATAAAACCACTTTCGGTTGAGCCTTCGGGAGTTCCCGTCATATAATAAACACACACATCATAAACCCTCCCGGCCTAGTACTGGTTTCTACCCATGGAAAAGCCACAAAAAGTTTTTGATCCAGATTGTCTGGCTTCTGATGAAGCTAGCTGATCAGAATCAATATTTTATTTCATTCATAACGCCTAGTGAGTGAAACTCAAAAGAGAAATTTATGACTGTTTTACTTTTTGATTATATTCATAAGCAGCGCCAATATTTGTAAAAAAATAAGTCGTCTTCCAGGTTGCATAAAAGTGAGAAAATTCGAATATATATGAGCCGTTACATGAGATTTCCAACAATGTCGTATGTGTGACCAGCAAGGGCTCAGACCAGCCTGCGCATACGCGCAGTCTGATCAGAGCCTTTGCACGTCGCTTGAATATTCTACGACTGTTAAGCTATTGACCGAACAGTATTTGGCGTTTCTAAGCTTAAAAGGAGGTTGCACAGGCTTGTCTGGGTCTATTCATGTCAAAATACCACATTGTTAGAAACTTCATGTCACGGCTCATAAACTGATAAATATAAACTGCATTTTTATCCTTTGACTTCAGAAAATACACATTGTTCTTTGACGGCACATCTGAAGGGTCCTAGTATGTTCCGTTCTTCCCTTGTGTCATAAAGTTTCAAAATCATGTTTCCGTATTATCTTTAAATTCGGACAGTTTCAACCCAGATCAGACTGTTCCCTAAAGAGCAGTCAGATAAGGGTCTTCTCTATTGTCCACGATCACTACATTTTACACGTAAAATTAAAACTTGTAATATTTTAAGAGTTAAAACGTCAAATTATTGAGTAAATACGGTAGGCTCATTTGGGATCCTCCTGCTGTTCACCAACGCGGCCATCTTGGTTTCCTCCATCTTGGTTTCTTCCATCTTGGAAACTTCCAGCGTGGAAAACCGGGGAAACCGGGATAGATACGCTTCTCATCCAGTACACTCCTGTTAATAAATAGAGGAGATTTACTATTTTGTGGTGAACACCTAGACTGGCTCCAGTCCTTAAAACAAAAACAGAGCCATCAGAGTTAGACTGGCTACAAGTATATGATATGACACATTGATGAAAAATTGTTTTAAGGACTGGAGCCAGTCTAGTGAACACCAAATATATTTCATCGACTGTGCTGAAAACATCAGAATTTTCACGAGTGCGTAGCTTGAGTGACAGTTCTGATGTTTACATCTCATGAGATGAAATATATTTGGTATTCACCAAAAAATCCTCATAAATTTTCTTTTTATTTGATACTTTTTATAGGCTACCTGCAATGTCTCACGAACTGAAAGAGGATGTGATGAAAATGCAAAAACGAAGAATTTGATCAAACCCAAATAAATTTGGTATCAAAATGTTCCTCGCGTTCTAACTAAGAAAATGCATACCCACACTTAATCTTTTCGTTCACAAAAAAGAAAGTTATGGACGTTTGAAGTTCTGATCAGCGCCTTTGTCATTCGTTTCCTTCACAATGGTTTCCAATGCAGTACTTCTTTTGTGGATCATTTGTGTTATTTATATCGTGTGATTGTCATGCTTTTGCGTCTGTTCATTGCTGCCTTATGGTCACCTGGTGGGAAAGGGCTGACCTCTTGGCTCTTGTTTTTGATGTTTATTGCGGTTTTGTTACTTTCCCATGTGGTACAATGTATTCTGGGTCAGGTGTGGTACTTGATTGTATCGATATCTTTGCTGTCTCTCTTACTTTGTAATCTTTCTCTTTTGAAAATACTTACTCATCCAGATCTAAATCCTCAGGGTCAAAGCCACCGGCTGCTATCAGCTCTGCTATATCTTCAGGGGAGAGTTCTCTTTCTTGTTTGTCCAACTCTCTCGCCTTTACGGCATTCTCAAGAGCCGCCAGCTCTTCTGCTAGGTCTTCATCTACACTGCGCTTCTGATCTGAATTACGAAACACTGTAAATTCAGACATTTCGCCTTGGGGGTAGGGGTATTTTCGCTAAACTTCGCAGTTTCGATATTGTCACTAAGTACTTATGCGTAATTTAGATAGATATATACTAGGCCAAAAAAGAAACGCCGCATATAAAGATTAAAAATATTGCTCGTTAAATGAGAGTTACAAAATTTCATCTGCTATGTATGTTTCGCTACTTTTTCTGCCACACATTATTGCCATTGTTTCATTGAGCTCAGTCAATCAAAACCAGTGTACTGGCTATCTTTTTATTTTTTAAGTTTTTCACGTGCACATTCATTTTATTAAGATTAACACATGTAATGATACCTGAAATCACTAGGCTAATATCCAATTTGCTTGAAAACATTCTAAATAATTAAAATTAAAAGTTACACATTGCTTATGTACGATGCCAAAATGGACACATGTTGAACGTGAAAAGGCGATACGTGTTACAAGCTAACGTGACACCATCGGTGATAGCCAAAATGGACACATGTTGAACGTGAAAAGGCGATAAGAATGTTACAAGCTAACGTGACACCATCGGTGATAGCCCAACAATTTCGATGCCATGCAAGGATAATTGAACGTCTTAGGAAACGTTTCTGACAAAATGGAACAATGCCAGAACGTGCGCATTATGACGTCATCGCCTAATGACGCGACGTCAAGATCGATAAAAATGTAGGTTTAAACTGCTGAATCAATTTCGTCCGGTGACAATGATAGCTAGCACAACCCCAGGAACTCATAATCCAAGAATCAGCGCTCAAACTGTGACAAATCGTTTGCGAGAGATTGGTAAAAGACCTCCGTATACAATGTATGTTTTATATGCGGCGTTTATTTTTTTGCCTAGTATATGAGCCACGGCATGTGATTTCCATCACTGTTCTATTTTGAAATGCAGCCTAATTTTACACTGAGAAACTCCAAATGCGAGACCCTAGAAGAGGGGTCCTAGTATCCCATATCCCTTCAGTTATCTTGTAAAATATCCCATATCCCTAATGAAAACAAAGCAAATATCCCGAAAATTCACAAAGCATTGTATCCCCATATCCCTACAATGTATCCAAGTATCCCGTATCTCCTTATTTATTTACAAAAAGATAAAAGATCCCTTTAAGCTTTTGGCGAATATCCCTGAATCCCTGTAAAACCCTTCCAGGGCCTCAAATACACAAAGCGACTAATGTGCGTACAGGACTTCAGTGAACAACGCTTTTTTGCGTTTATTTCGTTATGTGCGGACTGATCGCACAATGACCATCAGAATTTAATACATTTATAAACCGCCTAATTGGTGATATTTTTTTCGTTACAAAATGTATTGTCAAATGGGCTGTGATATGATGGAATTTGTTCTCATTTGAGCATCTTCATTTTTTAATTTACCCTAAATGCACCTTTGTACGGATCACTGCCTTTAGTTTACTATCGATGAATAATTATACGGTTTTATAAGACGAAGTAACGTGTAAGGAGAAGGGATTCTTATCATATCAAAATCCAATGCAAATTATGGCCATAGTTTGGGCGCACAGAATTTTGGCAAACAAGAAAATATTGAGGCCTTCCCAGTGGGTACCCGTCCGCTTGTTCCTATGAAATGAATCTCTGTGTTCCCCTGTTCCTCAATTTAAAATCTTGATTTTCTGTGTTCCCTGCTCCTTCTCTGATCATCAGATTTTTAAAAAAATCAAACTTGTTTTATAAAATAAATTAAACTTTCTATTTGTTTATTTCAAATACTGATTTGTTGACACCAGACAATGCAAAACATGCATTCTGGGCAACAATAAGTGATAAGATTAAATAATCACAGGGCTCACCCGTCAGGTGTGACATTCAAGTGAAAAAAGACTCATCCAATAAAAATAATGCTGAGGTTGGAAATAGAAACAAGTGATGGGGTGGGAATGTTTGATTTGATTCTTTACATCCCATCAACACTCTTTCAGTTAAACAGGGACGGGTCTTCCTCGGTTGAACCAGTACTAAGCTAGGATAAATGTGTCTTGCTCAAGGACCACAACGCAGTGACGCCGGTGAGGCTCGAACCCGCGGACCCTCGGTCTCGAGTGAAGCACTCTACCACTGAGCCACTGTGCTGCCTAATGGGGTGGGAATGTGCTTGGAAATAGGTTGAACAATATATCAGCCGATATCATATTTGTGTTTGGGGTCAATATGTTTATGGGGTGGCTGAGAACTAAATGTTCATGCGAAGTGCATCAGAGGCTATAAAAAATGTAACCATTGCTTCACCAAAGCCTCTGAGCAAGATTGGGATATAATGTGCTGTGTTTTTGCTTTTACGTTGTCTCCACAATGTGGAGGAAATGTAGGGGTTTGATAGACCTAGACAAAAATTGCTGTGCAGTATAATAACAGACTGCGGGGGAGAACTGTCATGGTTTTGCCAGCTAGCTGTCCCCATAGTATGGTGGTTACTATGGGGAACTGCAGACACAAAGTCAAAGTCCTCGGCATTCCTCTGAGCTAGGGGTGGTCACAAATGGCTGGTGCATAAAGACGAAAGAAATTATGTGCATCAGTCATTTGTAGTCACGCACAAGTCGGGCAAATGCGCTGTTAGTACAAGGTCATACCAGAGCAATGTAGCCAGAAAACCAAAGCCCCCGCCGTTCCCCGGCTCTGTGGGCCGTACATGAAGTTACGAATTACTTGTGTATTAGACGATGTAGAGCGCAATCAAATAATGTGATTCCCGTTAATATATCCTCATTATATTTGTTTTTAATATTATTATCTGTTGCCCTAGAGCTGTCGAGCAAGCAACACAGGCCACGACGCGAGAAAACCTGTCTTCTGGGTTTCCGACAAACCAGTCCCTTCGGCTAAACAGGCTAGATAGAAAATTGAAATTATTTCACACAGGGCAAGTCTAGGTATGATTCTTCTCAAAAAGCAGACAACAAAGTTGCTGATGAGACTGCGTGGATGCGCAGGCTAGTCTGGGCCTTTAGTTCATTGTTACAAATCACCAGACTGGTTTTCTCAGTCGCGGTCGAATTGTTATATGTGTCATTCAACCATGGCACATGTAAGAAAACAAGATGCGAAATTTGATTATCGTGCAATATGAGAATCAGACAGAATTGTAACTTGTGCAGTCTCCTCAAAGCGTGTTCAGTGAATATAATGACATACCAAGAGTTACATGTATCCCGCTCATGACCGTTTACTTTATCATATATGAAAGTAAACATGGTATTCATTGAACTGTATAATCCACGTGTTACCCACATAAAATACACTGAGGGAAAGTAAGGATTTTTCTAAATCGAAAATGACTAAGTTATTTTAGTTCACAAGAGATTCCAGACTTATTTTCCTATCATAAATATTCAAAAATGCAATTGTATATTAGGCGGTGTTTTATTATATGTATGTGCAAAATTCTGGTCCAAAATTTTATCATTAAAGACATTTTAAAAAAGAAAAAACGATGTTCACTGAATTTCTGTACGGACTATAGCTTAGGCTCTGATCAGACTGCGCGTATGCACAGGCTGGTCTGAGCCTTTGCTTATCGCACAAATCACATTGATGGAAATCTCACGTCACGGCTCATCTACATATAGGGCAATAAAAGGATTACATGGTTAAGGATCACGGGCCTAGTGACGTCATATTTGTTTCATTTGTGACTACACCCTGTTCGTTGCACTTATTTCTACGCCATGAGTTTTAATGGTATTGTGTGTGTCGGAGTTTTTACAGAACGTACATATATTTATTAATCGGTGCGATATTTATTTGGATTCTTCAAGTATTGGAGAACGATGGGATTTAAAGAGAGTATACTTGTTTTCTGTATTATTTTGTATTACAGCAAATATGGTAAAGAGCTCACTTGTTCCTCGCCAGAAATTCGTTTCTTTAGTTCAGCTTATGTAAGGTCGTGAAACTCGTGATTTAGGTGCAATGATAGTTCAACAAGGCTATAAATGATCGTTTGAGATGTTACATGGTCATTCGAGGCTAAACAACCAAATGAGAAATCCTGTTGAGTTTATGTGCGTTTACCCACCCACCCACCTACCCACCCTACCTTATCATTGTTCAAAAATGGTTCGGCGTTATGTAGATTTTAAGATATATTGCAAAACGGTTTTAAGATACATTGCAAAACGGTTTTAAAAGTCCCAAGATTTTTTGTCTTTATATGATATTTGATTGGTTATCAGCTTCTTTCAGATACGCTGTAAAATTGAGAGATGATTTGATGTTCAGTCTTTGCTGTCTTTCGAACCGAGGACTTCAAGGAACTACTGTCGTGCCAACTAAGAGTGACAGTGACGTAATACTATGTTTACAATTGCTAAGTAAAACACTAACCTGTACACATCACTTGAGCTAACGCGAATCGATATATCACTTGTGTATTAATCCTATCCTGAGGATAGGATTAATACTCACGTGAAATATCGATTCTAAGTCCCTGATAACTTTGTAAAGAAAACATGAAGTCACTATCACTCTTTGATGGCACGACAGTACATTTGAACGGAGGATAACTGGCTGGCTGTAAATTTATTGTTATGAAATTTTGTCTTATGAATAAAGAGAAAACGCTCTGGTCTGTGCTTGCCACCAAACGCGTATATGTTGTTAAGTTAGATGTTTTATGCTTTAAGATATAGTACAAAGAGGTAAAGACGGTAATGATGTACATGTACATGTAAGACTCTAAATACTGATGTTGAGGCATACATGTATAGACATATACATCATAACAGTTGATAGTTCAAGTTAGTATATCTGGTTTCCCAAATTCAGAAGTTTAGATTGTATATAATTACAGACGAAACATAAATGACCTCTGACACTTTGATAGGGTATCTGCTTATTTTTCAGATGCTTTCCAAAACTTCCCTATGCATAAGATATCACTGGTATCCTTTTGAATAGGACGCTTGATGTATTAGGAATGAATTAAGGTTATAATTAGACAGGCAAGCCCCTACGACAAAACAGGAGACGCTACCAAAGGGGGTAGGGGCTGCAAAATTTGACTTCACCAAAACATTCAGAAATCAATTATTTTTACGCGTAAGGGTATTAAATCATTTATACTCGATTACAAATCACAGTGAAAGTACTTTAAAGTCCAAAATCATGAGCATTTTAATGATTACTCTTGTTGTTGTTTTTTTCTATCTGATTTGTTAAGAAATATTTTGAAGTGCAACTGTAGTCCGTATTCAACCTTGATTACAATGTATTTACCTGGTGCAATATTATGCAGAAATGTACTATAGCCATTCATCCATGCGTAAAGTACACCTAGTCAATGACCATGTAGTTTATGTGTATTGGATAGATACAGTATATGTGCAAAATAATCGACCAACTGAACTTAGTAAAGGACAATTTTCATAATCTAAAGAAATATGCTAAAACGTTGTAATATTTAATGACTAAAGGGTTATGAAAAGGAAGCTAACTTGTACTTATTATTTCAGTATACTGGAAAAAAAAGATTCTCAAGAGAGCACACCAAAAAAACAAATGCTAATGTTCGGGCTCGCCCAGACGTAACATTTTGGGCTGTGGGATATCATTCCCCCCGAGTTCCAACTAGCTTTTCACGTATATTACGTAAAATATGAGAACCCACTTAAGTGCAAAAGGATTAGTTGGAACTCGGGGGGGGGATGATGTTTTAAAAAATATTTTTCTGTTTCCTATATGTATAATACAAAAAATGACCGTTTTAGCCCCAAAATAATGCCATATATTTATTGAAAAAGGAAATCAAATGCAAACTCATAAAATACAGACCAACAGCGAGCTTATATGTGAAGATGGAAGCATTCGATCGACTTTAATTTTTATCAAAATTATAGGCAGCGATACACTGAGATTCCCATTACCACCGTCAGAGGTCCAAATTTATGTTTCGTCTGAATAAAATGAAAGAGAACATAAACCCAGTCAGCATTGATATATCGGCCGGCTGGCGGCATTTCAGCAATGCTTACCGTTAGTGGCCCACCATTGGCCCGCTGTCGATCAAATTTTAAAAAACTGTGATTGTAAGCATTATTTTATTTCTATTTGATTCTTTGATTGCTAAATTTGTGTTCATATATTTTATTGCTGTCAATTTATACTGACTTTCATTTCCACAAAACCGTTAGCGGACGGCCAGCCGCCCGTTAACATAAAAGTAGCTCCAAAAATAGACTGTGAGTATGATCAGGAAATACAACAATAACAAACTGCAGACAGCCCCGTGGCACCGCGAGGGAGAGCCGCTCAACCATCACGAGACACCAGAAAGACAAATTAAGCAAAGCAATCAACTCTCTTCTCTTCATCAAGATGATTGCAGCACTAAAATGGACATAAAGTAACGTACAAAAAACATAGAACAATTACAGACTCTCACAATGGGAGTAACAATAAACAAAAAGTCAACAACAACAGAACCACCGCCTTAGAACGGACAGCAGCCTAAGCCACCAGGGGGCTAAATGCATTTTACTGATACCAAACCTTCGCCCTAGATTCTGCTGTTGTTGAAGTACAAGAAATGTTCAGCTCGCATGGAGGCCATCTAACTAATGCAATGTATCATCATGGAAAAACACTCTAATCAAATTACTACACCATGATGAAACAAAGAAAAGGACTCATGACTCACAGATAGTCAGAGCTAAAGAAAACCTCAAGTTGAGCCACGGTGGGTCCAGCTACAGATAAGCATCAGGCACCAACCCACCCAAATTTGAAATAAGGGGGACAACTGTATAAATTAATCTATACTAAACAATGTGCATATGAAACATTTTTCATATGAAAAACAAAACAGTGAATTAATATTTATGTGAAGGGATGCTTTTTATCAGAAATATTCCAGAATACAATTAAGGATTTGCATTTTGCTTCATATTTACTAGTTTGTAACTGAATATCTCCACTTTTTAAAAATGATGTCTGTATATAAGATCATGTTACTTCCCATCTCTTTTATAACTGATACTATTTGTATCGCTGCACATACATACGTGTGCTAGTGCTCCACCTCATGAATGCGTAATTAGGACTGGTCAACCTTAAACATAGGTAAAAGCTGAAAAGTGGGCGTGGTTTTATTCATAATTAACTTTATCATCATGCGCCATTATCCAGTATAGATGCAAAACACATTATTTTATCCTTTAAAAACGCCAGCAAAATAACTGCATCTGAAAATGTCTATTTAACATAAGCATAGAGGCAAACATCGTGGGACTCAGATCAGACTGCTCCTACAGGAGCAGTCTGATCTGGGTCGACACTGTTTGTCTATGAGGCTTCAAATATTTTAGTGGGCGACAAAAACATACATTTTGTGATTATGCCCATTAAGGGTTGATAAATGTGAGTTCAGTGTGTAAACGGTTAGGATTTTCACGAAATGCATGCACGTTTGCGAGGCCCAAACAACTTATTTATTCTTCACCAAATTATAAATAGAACCTGATTCCCCTTGTTTAGCGGATGTAATAGCCGAACCACGCCCAGATATGAATATTAAAGTTGCCACCTATACAGTAAGTGAAAAGTCTATAAATACGAGAGTTCACTATCAAATTATTCGTAACGTATAGGAAGTGGAGCAAAGAACCTCCTGTGGTAGGCTGAACTAGATTTGATCTTGATGTATACCAGTGATGAGCCAAATTCAGCCCAGGACAGGTCGACATCAGGATTTGTCAGTGCCGCCAGAAACTAAAAATAGATTGAACTACATTTAGCCCAGGACAGGTAGACATCACTTTTTCACTGCTGTCTGACTGCTTAAATTAGATATTGGAATGATAGTATGATTTCTTTTTTCACAGGTCAAGTGTTTTGAGTTAAGATATCTTTTCATTTTATGAGAACAGTAAATTAATTTTTTAAATGCAATTTTTTTGCACACCTTACAAGAGTTTCAGAAACCTGAAAGCAATTGTTGAAATGAGCCGTGACATGAGATTTCAAACAATGTGGTATGTGCGACCATCAAAGCCTCAAATCAGCCTGCGCATAAGCGCAGTTGCTTGTCGCTTGAATATTCTTTGAGTGGCATGCTACTGACTGAACATCGTTTGTAGTTTCAAAGCTTTAAAGAAGGCTTTACTGGCTCGATTGCGTCTACACTCGTCAAAGTGCCACATTGTTGGAAATTACTTGTCACGGCTCAAATAATCTTGTTTTCAATAAGCTAGGAACATCTGAAGTATGTTTAGTTTCAGCAGATAAAGCGCAAACACTGTTGTACTGTCCTGCCAGCCAAGAATGACAGTGACGTCATGTTTGTTGACAAAATTATCAGGGACTTAGAATCGATAGACCACTTGTGTATTAATCCTATCCACAGGATAGGATTAATACACAAGTGATCTATCGACTGCGGATAGGATTAATACACATGTGATCTATCGATTCGCATAAGCTCAAATGGAGTGTACAAGTTAATGTTTTAACTTAACAATTATAAACGAAACACGACGTCACCGTCACTCTTGGCTGGCGGGACAGTAGTTGTTTGACGAATCTATTGTGTTGATAATTTAAAACGTGAGCTTAAGGACACTAATGCGCAGTTATAAATTACTGCGAAAAAGTTTACGAAAGATCTGAAAATAATCTTTTTTGGCCTATTAAAAATTCTGGTGAAATATGTAGTGTTCACAAAAAGTAGGGGATATTCGAATATAATAAATCATAGCATTTACCAAACTAATGTCATAAGCCTGAAACAGCTATTAATTAGCCAAGTCATCTAGCTGACAATATGAATACAAATTTCTAGGATTAATCTGGACACGTGTTCCTGAGACAACCATATTTAGACCAGGGGTAGCCTTTCGATTTTGACACGTGAATATCACGGTGACGGATTATGCAATAGCTATGTTTTTTTAAAAGAAAATATCCGTTATTTATTATTTTTTATGTTTAGAATTTGTTTTTATCTCTTTTTCTTCAATTTCAGGAATGTGATGCTAAATTCTGTCACTTTTAAGTGAATTTTGCCATTTTTACATTTTTGTCACCGTCCTTTTTCATAGAAATAACAATGTTGGTACATGAAAAAAATCTTAAAAAAACGAAGATATCCAAAATGCATCTTTAGCATGCATTTTCGAAAGCATGACAAAAATTTTGATACTTTTTTGTGAAATTTGGGTCTTGACCCCTAGTGTCTTTGTCACGACCTTAAAGTCACATTACTATTTGTCAGTCCTCAAATTATGCAGGAAAGCTGGCTTGCATATTGCTATATCCAAAGACAAAATTATTTATGCGACAAATTAGGATTTTAATTTCTAGATTTTTTTTATGTCCCAATATCCCCTGCTTTTTGTGGACAGTATATTAGATGAACTTAAAGCTATGGATTTCAACGCAACCAGTTTGTCCACATATGATTTCCACTCTTTACGCTTAGCCTAACTTTTACTTGACTTTTCGCTTACTGTAAAGGCGGCAACTTTAATATTCGTATCTGGGTGTGGTTCGGCTATTTCATCTGCTAAGGAAGGGAATCAGGTTTATTTATAATTTGGCAAAGAGTCAATAAGCTTTTTGAGCCGCGAAAACGTGCGTGCATTTCATGAAAATCCTAACTGTATACACACTGAATTCACATATATTAACCCTTAAAGCGCATAATCACAAAATGTATGTTTTAGTCGTCCACTAAACTATTTGAAGCCTCATTACATAGATAAACAGCGTGGACCCAGATCAGACTGCTCCTGTAGGAGCAGTCTGATCTGGGTCCACAATGTTTGCCTCCCTGCTTATGTTAAATAGACATTTTCAGATGCAGTTATTTTGTTGGCGTTTTAAGGACTAAATAATGACTGAGGTTGTGGCACAAGATGGTACAGTCACTTTTGAATAAAACCACGCCTACTTCTCAGCTTGTACCTATGCCTAAGGTTGACTAGTCCTAATTACACATTCATGATGCGCCGCCTTTACAGTAAGCGAAAAGTCAAGTAATACTTTACATCATATTGGACTAAGGATAAATGTATTGATCTAATTGAAAGAACCCTCCAAGGAGAAGCTTCCTTACTTGCATGTAACGACAGAACATACTGAATGCTTGGTGGTCAACCCAATCGCGGTTGGCAACTTTGCTTTCCTCTTTAATTGCACGCCGATCGGTCGGACTTCAGAGTCTATGACGGTTCCGACTTAAAGAACTATCAATTGATGAGATGGTAGAGGCTTAATGCTTTGGCTGTTGTAATGCCCACCGGGGTTTGCCTGTTTGATTTATTTTGCCCCAGTATTCAGTTTTATGCACTGTTGGTTCCTTATCTTTGCTTTATCTCCTTTTTATATCATGATTTATATGCTTTAGGAGATGATGCATTGATAAGCTAGGGGTCTTTCATGCAAACCAAACACCTATGTGTCTTGATCCATATCTGAACTAAGGGAGATGCTGGCGCCGTGAAACCGGTTTAAGCCCTCCAGTAAAATATTTACTGACCGTTCCAAGGCGGTACTTCTTTTGAGGATCATTTGTGTTATTTATGTTTTATGCTTGTCATGCTTTCGCGTCTTTTCATTGCTGCCATGCGATCACCTAGTGAGAAAGGGCTGACCTATGGGCTCTTGTTTGTGATGTTTAATTGCGTTTTGTCACTTGCCCATGTGGTATCCTGGGTCAGGTGTGGTACCGGATTGTATCGATTCCTCATCTTTGTCGACTCTCATACTTTCAATTCAGAGCAGCCAAAAGAGTATTATGCATTGTCTTGTCCAAATGTATGTGATGCGCTGACATTTTAGTTGGATAATATTTTATTCGATATGGCACTAAGCTGTTTAAACAAGTAGTTCGGAATCCTTTGGGCACAAAATGTGCTCCCTGGTTGCTGATTTATTCTTGTTTTGTTATGAGAGGGACTTTATGATGCCTCTTTCTGATGATACATGTAAGCACTCTGATAGTATTGACGCTTTAACACTACATCCAGACAATTATATTATAATGAAGAACTTGACTAAGCGTATGTCCAAAAAGTTACTATATTTTGGTATGTTGAAAATAGCTCATAATAAGGATGTAAGGGTGCAAAGATCAGGAATCGATAGATAACTCTTTTTTAACAAAAATAAAATGACCTTACAGACCTTTTTAAAAAGTGGTTTGATTTTAAAATTGAAAAATTCTGAGGAGTTGTTTTTTTT
This sequence comes from Loripinus fragilis, assembly GCA_964019695.1. Lineage (NCBI taxonomy): Eukaryota > Metazoa > Mollusca > Bivalvia > Lucinida > Lucinidae > Loripinus > Loripinus fragilis. The sequence goes on from OZ026528.1 coordinate 7,078,102, forward strand.
TAAATCAATTTCTCATATTTTAAAAAAATGAGCATGAAAAATGTATTTTTCTAGGAATACGCTACGGGCTATTTGCTAATAAGAGAAAACAAAAAGCGAAAAATAGGCATTTAGCTTATTTTTAAAGCTTTAACCTATTTTGTCAAAAATATTAAGGCAAAAAATCTCCTTCTTGCAGACGTTCTCTACCAGCTTTCTTAAAGGGTTTCCGAAAATGCAACTACATTGGGTTAAACACTCCTCTGCAACAAGGCATATCAGAACATATATTTATTTGGTGATTTAGTTTATAAATTCAAACGAATTGTTGGAAAACCTAATTTTAGTGATCAATTCAAAAAGATAGTAAAACGTTATATAAGGGTTGGATATAACTTTAATATCATGCGAAAGTCTGCATGCACGGTTTATAGCTATGGTTCCCTCTTTGTTTGCACGACGGTGGGTCAGGCCTCAGACTCTATAACGGCTCTGACGTAAAGCTTTAATCGGTGTGTTGGGGCCTGATGCTTATCTGTAACTGAACCCACCGTGGCTCAACTTGAGGTTTTCTTTAGCTCTGACTATCTGTGAGTAACGAGCCCTTTTCTTTGTTTCATCATGGTGTGTAAATTTGATTAGAGTGTTTCTCCATGATGATACATTGCATTAGTTAGATGGCCTCCATGCGAGCTGAACATTTCTTGTACTTCAACAACAGCAGATTCTAGGGCGAAGATGTGGTACCAGTAAAATGCATTTAAGCCCCCGGGTGGCTTAGGCTGCTGTCCGTTCTAAGGCGGTGGTTCTGTTGTTGTTGACTTTTTGTTTATTGTTACTCCCATTGTGGGAGTCTGTAACTGTTCTATGTTTTGTTGTGCGTTACTATATGTCCATTCTAGTATTGCAATCATCTTGATGGGGAAGAGAGAGCTGGTTGCTTTGCTTAATTTGTCTTCCTGGTGTCTCCGAATGGTTGAGCGTCTCTTCCTCGCGGTGCCATGGGGTTGTCTGCGGTTTTTGTTTGTGGTATTTCCTGATCATGCTCATTTACTATTTTTCTCAAATTTCCAAGATTGATAAACAGTACATTAATTAATTTTGTAGGCTGTTCTTGGTACCAAAGCAAATCCTATTTTGTTAAAAATATGAATTTCTCAGCTTGAAAATTCTCAGAAGTCGCAAATTTTGTCAAAAATGGCATTTTTCTCAAAAAAAATCATTTTCTTTTTTCTGCTTGAAATGGTCTCTCAATCTCTAGAGTTAGGATTTAAAAAACAAAACCGATAAAAAACGGTGCATTTAAAAAAAAACAAATTTGGTATTAATAGAAAAGTGCAATTTTACAGATTTCCACATGATGTTTCCTGATTAATTGCTGTTTCAGATACTGAATCGAACCCTCTAAGGCATAGCAGTATCGAATTTGGTATAGGTAGAAAATGATACTTAAATATCTGGTAAAACATTGGTGATGCAAAACTATTTTTGAGTAGTATACATCAGTGCGCCAGTGGTCGCCGCCTATCCGGTAGGTTTAAAAAGTTAGTGAGTTTGATCAGTAAATACAACAATCACACACCGCAGACCAACCCATGGCTACGAAGGAAGAGTCACAGAACATTTGCAGTAACAATACGTCCATAAAAAAAGACAAAAAAGCAAAACAAACTAGAAAGGACACACTTAATGCACAACAAATCAAAGACAAACACAGAACCCCCACAACCAAACAACAGATACAAATAAAATAATCACCGCCTTAGAACGGATAGCAGCCCATGGCAAGCCATCGTGGGGGGGGCTTAAATGTATTTTACTGGTACCAAATATTCGCACTAGATTCTGTTGGTGTTAAAACACAAAATTGTTTAGCTCGTATGGAGGTTTTTCTCTAATACATTGTATCATCACATAGAAACAATTAAATCAAATTAACACGCTATGATGAATCAAAGAAAATGGCTCATGACTCACAGATAGTCAGAGCTAAAGGAAACTGGTGGGCCCAGCCAAGGACAAGCATCAGGCACTAACCAACGGATTAAAGCTTTACGTCAGGGTCGTCATTCAGTCTTAGGCCTGACCCACCGTCGTGAAATCAAAGAGGAAGCCAAAGCTATAAACCGTGAATGGGTTTACAACCAAGCATGCAGACTGTCGCTTGATATCTATGTTGTATCCCACTCTTTTATAACGTTTAATAATCTGTTCAAATTGATCACTAAAATTAAGCTCACCAACAATTCTTTTAAATTTATAAATTAAATCGCCATAAAATACAGGTTCTAATATGCCTTGTTGAAGAAGAGTCTTTAATCAAATATTGTATTTTACAATCTACTCTGAGTGTCGGTAATAAAATTTAGAAAAAGCTTTACGAAGTTTATGCTATCAATAACATTGTTTAAGTAACTTAGAAGTCAAAAAATTGTTTCTGTTTTTGAAGTCATCAACATAAGAATATACGCTTACAAAATGAATAAGTTGTTAAATGTATACACCATAGGAAGGGGAGCAAGGAACATTTCTATCAAGAAATGGAAAATCAACTCTTTCAAAATTAAAGTCGTCCCGTTTATCATAATTTCTAGTTGAAACTATTCCATTTGTAATAGACACGTCTAAGTCCAAAAAGGGAGATTCAGTATTTGAGGAATTTGCCTTATTCAATTGAAGTTCAGGGGGATATATTTGACCTACCATTTGTGCAAAATAAGAATTATCAATATTAAGCAAGTTATCTACATATTTTGAGGTAGAGTTTTAAATGATGAAATAACATCTGTTTGTTTATTGTCAGAAAGACACAGCATGAAGTCTCTCTCACAAGAAAGCGAAAACAAATCAGCAACACGGAGGAGCACAATTAGTACCCACTATAGGAATACCTACACTTGGCTATATAACTTTGAGCCAAATCTTATAAATATATTGTTCAAAAAAATATTTTTTTTGCATATTGATTTAATTTGCTTTCGTTTGCTGACTTTTCAAAATTGATATTTTCTAACAAATATTTCAAGAACACTATCAGAGTGTCAAAACGGTTTGGGTTCAAATAAGGGTCAACATTCTAATCTAGGTCCAAACTGTTTACAAAGGATATCAGCAGACGACAAAAGGTGCGGTAACAAGGAACATGTAAAGTTATATAATCAGTTTAAATTAAATAAAAATACTTACATCTGGCGGCCGCGAATGCCACAAGACAAACGCAAACCAACGCCAGTAAAGCAGAGGTCCGCATGATGGATGAGACATCCAGGCTTTGTAGGCTCTTATATACCCTGCTCATCTTGATAAAGACATTAAAACTTATTTTTGCACACTGACTGCATATGGAAAGACTGATAGTTACTCAACCATACCTATTATTGCACCAGTTTGAATAAACCCAGTTTAGTTACTGGTTTCTTTTTGTATGCGCGGATCCAGAAGGGGAGAGGGGGACAGGGGTTCCGGACCCGCCCTAAAAATCACAAAAACAGGGTCTCTTATTAATACTGGTCCGGATCCCCTGAAAAATTACAAAGCTACCAAGCCAGCACATTCAATGTTGGGCCATCATCGGCTCGCCAGCGAAACGCCATGTAAATGGCGTTTCGCTGGTGGGCCGATGATGGGACGTGGTATTTCGATCCTCTCCCTCATCAAAAAGAAGAAAAGGTTGTCAGAGTTGGACCCCCTCTGTAACGACTTTCTTGATCCGTGCATGTATTGGTTGTGTGAACCACCCATCTCATTAACCTTTTGTATTTTTGTATACTTATGTATTCTTCCTTCTGGGAGCGCAGTGGCTCAATAGTAGAGTGCTTGACTCGAGATCGAGGGGCCGCGGGTTCGAGTGTCACCGGCGTCACTGCAATGTGGTCCTTGAGCAAGACACATTTATCCTAGCTTAGTACTGGTTCAACCCAGGAAGACCCGCCGATGTTTAACTGAAAGCTTGTTTGTAAGACGTAAAGAATCCAATCAAACAAAAACAAAACAAAACAATCTTCCTTCTGGATTGATACAATAAACTTTGTATAGCCCATTTTTACATATTTAAAAGTGTCAGGTTACATGTAGGCCGCCACATGGCTGTTACATTCTTAAAATTCCTCCTACCTTTCACAAGGCCTAAAAATGTCAAAATTTTCAAGAGATCAGGGGTGCACCAGCGGCACTAGACTATTTTATTATTTTTTAATCTAACACTGCAGGATATTTTAAATCCATATCGGAGGTTGATCTTTAGAAAAATGTAAGAAATCAAATAATATATAATATTTTCGCGTTTCTTATTATTCCGGTAAGACTTTAGTGTTGCGCAAATTCCTGCAAGTCCAGCGGTCTTTTCTCCAGTTTTACCATTTTGTCTCAAAATAAGTGCTGCATACTCTAGATAGTTTAGGGCGTGTTATATGACTTTTTGGTTACTGTTAAGGCGGCACCTCATGAATGCGTAATTAGGACTGGTCAACCTTAGACATAGGTAAAAGCTGAAAATGAGGCGTGGTTTTGTTTAAAAGTACCTGTATCATCTTGCGCTATTACCTGAGTATAGATGCAAAGCACATTATTATTCCTTGAAACGCCAGCAAAATAACTGCATCTGAAAATGTCTATTTAACATAAGCATAGAGGCCGCAAACATTGTGGACCCAGATCAGACTGCTCTTAAAGGAGCAGTCTGATCTGGGTCCACACTGTTTGTCTGTGAGGCTTCAAAAATTTCAGTGGACGACAAAAATATACATTTTGCAATCATGCGCCTTAAGGGTTAATAAATGTGAGTTCAGTGTGTATACGGTTAGGATTTTCATGAAATGCACGCACGTTTGCGCGCCCAAAACAACCTTTTAAGTCTACTGTTCATTCACGATATCTTGGCTAACGATGGACTGAACTATTGAAAATAAGGGAACACAAGGTTTGATGTAATAATATGAAATAAGGCACAACCTTTATGGCGAGCACAGCATGCTAGACCCAGTTTTCTTTTTAGATACATTGATACATTGTCTGTAGGTGGTGTTTGCCCGGGGTGGTCCCCCTGGTAGCTCAGACAGATTGCGTGCCCGACTAGACTAGTGTTCCAGGGATGGTAAGAGTTATTTGCCCAAAATATAAAATTAGCACTCCCTGGCGAAATGATCAGTTTTCTGATCGCTGCCAGTACAGAGGACAGATAATTTCATAAAGTCTCCCTCTCCCTGTCATTCACTATTGTGTAGATCAGTTTATTTCATGGACATTTAATTAATGCCGAGTTGAGAGATAAAATTCTTCTGAATTTGTTGATGATTAACCTCATATAGAGGGCATTCACACACTGGTAAATGTACACGTCGATTGGTGGTATTTACGCGTATTGCCGGTACCTCATAGACCGGAAGTGGTAGATATTGGTGATAATACTATATAGAAAAAACATGCCATATACCTAAAGGACTATAGACTTCAATCATTTTAAGTATTCAGTATGTGCATGGCGATTTATGTAAGCTTTAGGAATAGATTCGAGTACCAATCTGGATGATCGGTACTTGAATCTATTCCTAAATGCTTACATAAATCGCCATGTCCATGCCAAATACTTAAAAATGATCTAATTCTATAGTCCTTTAGGCACATGGCATGTTTTTCTACATAGTATCATCACCAATATCCACCACTTCCGGTCTTTGAAGTACCAGCAATACGCCTAAATACCAGCAAATCGAGGTATACATTTACCAGTCGGATTCAAGTTTGAAATGCTGAAGAGCCTCTGTTTCCACATAGTCACATCAAGAACTTTTACACATTATACTATTTGTATTCATTTGTCCTGCAATATCGAGTCCGGAGATGTGGAAAGGAACGAGACCCTAAGAAGGCAATCTGGACATACCCTGGCTCAGAATTTGTTGTAGCCAACACTTTAACCAAATGGAAAAAGTTAAAGCCAAATAAAATTGACTTGAGCCAAGGTTTTATCCAGAAAATAGTATCAAGATTTTTTTCTGTATTTAACCCTTTGCTAGCTGGTGGCGACTTTTGTCATCTGCTGATAACCTTTGCAAACAGTTTGGATCCATATCAGGCCCGACAAAACGTCGGGCCTGGTCTGGATCCACACTATTGGACACTCCTGATGTTATTGAAAAAATCCAGCATTCAAAGAGTTAAATATGGCACAATAATTTAGTGTGAAGGAATAATGCAATATTGGAAAATCCAAAAGCTGATTAAAATACACTTTTATGCAGGTATATGTAAGTTTTGAACCACCTAGAGTATATTTTAGCCAATGACTTACATTTGTAGCCACTCTACATGTTAGTAGCAAATGGCTACAACGGCTAATGGCAGGGTGGGCCCTGGCAATGCTAATAAGAATTTACAATCAACTAGATCTAGTGGCTTGAAAGTATTATGATCTGAAATCTGCCTGACTTTGAAAAGTCCAAGCGCTGTTGCCATTTAGATATAATCGACGTCTTTGCTGCAGACTTGATATCCTGATTGGTGGCAATAGAGGTATCCACAGGCATCTCAGAGGCTTGATTTCCGATCGGACATCACGTCACTATAGCAAGTGCATGAGAATGATGGGCGGCATGTCCAGGCAGTGGAAAAGGGTCATCCTTAGAGATACTCTGAGCATTGAAAAGTGAAAGGGGAGTGTAGTGTATGCAGATGGTGGTTTGAAAAGGATCACCTGGGAAGCTCAGTGGTTAGAGCACCGACTCATAAGTGAGGGTCGTGGGATCAAGCTCCTCCTGGGGTGTGATTTTCTTTTAAGGTAGTGGCTTTAACAAGACCCCTGGTAGCTCAGTGTGGTAGCTAAATGCTATCATGCAAAATTACAATTGCTTCTGGCCTGGTTTTAAGAGTTGTAATAAGTGCATTTGAGAAGGGTGGCGGTGTGTGTGGGGTAGGGAGGTGGAGCACATCATAAAAATAAGTTAAATGTGTTACCTCCCCCCCCCACAAAAACTGATATATTACATATTATAGCCCATAGCCTCAGAGGCTGCATTTCTAGCCTTTCATAGCATTCTAGTCAAGAGGCACAATGAGTAGAGCAATGGCTCACTCAGTTGTTAGAGCGTTAGTCTGGAGATTGAAGGGTTGCTGGTATGAGTATATCAACTGGCCGAGCCACTCTGTTGTGTCCTTGAGTGAAATACTTTATTGATTCATCCCATGAAGACCAGTCCCGACATGACTGAACAATTGAAGTCCTTGATATATTAGAGAATGTTATTTAGAACATTTCTCCTTTTTTTGCGAATTATGACATATAGTATTCTTGTACTACGCAGTCGCCATAATGATGTACCATCAGTAAACTGTTGATGATATCAAAAGGAATAGAATAAAGAACATTACTGAAATCCATGATTTTTAGCATTTTATTTATTTAAAAAAAAATGCTAAGATAAGTTATCTGATTTAAGAGTTTATTTCTATCGAGGTAAATCACAGCTATTCAAGATTGTATTTACACGCACTATTATTAGTCTGGGAACCAAGGTAGAAAAAATGCTAACCCTTGCACCCGAAAGGTATACAGCTGGGTTTTGTATGGTTGCAAAGGTAATTCTATGGTGCATCTGAAACCACTGTATAGCAGACTCGATCGACTTGCATAACGCCAGAGCAGTCGACTTTCTACGAAAGCCCAGCAAGAAAATGTCAAAATATTATTTTTCAAAATCTTATATATTTTTATCAAAAAAGTTCAGGATTGAAAAATATTGAGTTTATATAATAATACAACGTCGGCGTAGACATCAGAAGCAGTGGTGGTCATCTAAAATACTGCTTATAGATTTTAAAGGCATGTAGATTGGGACACCCCCATTTTGAAATTAAATTTATAGATTTATTTGCTTCAAATCTCATTAAAGCTGCATTTATTGCCCAAAAATGTATTTGATAATTATCTATATATCGCTTGGAAGCATGTCTCATAAACAATTGTGTGCTTACTTATTCACTTTTGACCTCCCGCTGAAGTGGTTTGAATTGCATATTTTTTACAAAAATAAATAAATTTTGAATTGAATGTGTTTAAACACTGCATACTGTTAGACAGACATTTGGAACATAATTTAAGACAATATATTTTATTTTCTATGGCAAACTAGAAAAGGTAGCTGTATAGTAAAAATATAAAACCACGATAACTTGATACTTAGTAATTTAGTCCATGCCAGCTGGTGCGTAGTTAAACTTAAGAGCAGTTTAACACATAAATGAAATTTATTAAGGTTTAAAGGATGTTTATCTTCCATATTTACAACAGCTTTGAAACAGAGGGTCATTGTAGGGACCAGGTTTTTTTTTATCTACAGTAACTGAAAAAATAATTTCATTTAAGAGTGGTAAAATAAATATGAAAAAAAAACTCGTATAACTATTATCATATCACTAGGCCACTGGCTGGATATGGTTTACCTCCCCCCCAGGGGGAATTTTGTAGACCATATTTTTCATAAAGCCCAATGTCTTGCAAGGATTTTGCAACATGTTAGCCCTCTGACAATGGCAGCGTTAAGCTGTAACAGCCTGTTACATACGTTACCCTACAAAATATTTGATTACTAAAAATCTTTTTAAGACTTTAGAAAAGTGCAAAAGATAAGGTAAGATTTCCAAATTGGTTGTATTTTCTTAGTAAGCCATTACTGGGCCACAGATATTGACATTTGAAAACAAATATAGTCACCCTCGATGTAGTGTATGTTACATTTTTTCATTGAACCCCCTTTTAAATGATAAAGGCATCTAATATAGTTTGTCCTATTTTTTTTTGAAACCAGTTTATGTTCATTAATTTGGTATTATATTATAGAATTTTTATTCACCTTTTCAAAACTGCAAGCATTACGTTTCTATCTTATATACGTTTGGAGTTATTAGATGTTAAACATGGTACCCCCATATCACACAAAAATGTCAAATGAAATTCTCTAGACTTCGCGCTGGCTATATACCCCCTTTCCCTCAGAGGGGAATTTAGTAAACTATGATTTTAAGATACTACATTATATAAGCCACAAAATGAAATATGTTAGCCCCATGAGAGTGGCAGCGTTAGCGGGTAACATCATGTTACGTACGTTACTCACAAAATAACATTATTTTTTTCCTGATAATGTCTCCAACATGACATATTCACACTTTTTTGAAGTCTGGCACAGGTTTAAGAACTTCTTATAACACAGTTACATAATTTTAGCATTTATTTTTAAAAAATGTCTTGAGCTTTTGCTGTTGTATATGTTACTTAGTGTTTCATATGTTTTTTCCAAGTATCAGTATGACAGTTATTGACTATACATGTATTACATCCGTCAGTCAATATAGTAAATCTATAAGACTGCTATTCAAATGAATTTAAGTTTCTCATTATGGTGTCTTACACTATTTTACAGCCCAGGTTACATACGTTACTCTCTAAATACCATTAAACATTCAAGATAGGGTCTCCAACACGACCTGCTTGTACTTATTTACATGCTGGCACAGGTCGATGTACTTCTTTTTACTCTGACTCATTTGCTGAGGAAGTAACTCAAAACATAAACTTCCATAAACCCTGTTTTCTTTTATAGAGACATCAAATATAGTTAACATAATACTCATGGAAAGTTTGTAACATACAGTGCAATGTGCGAGTAACAATTTAAAAGATCAAAGAGAACCCATCAGGTAGAAGTTATAGAGCAAATCTTCGTATATTATCCAAGGGTTTAAAGAATTTTCCTATACACAATATTAATCCTCTATCAGATTCATCTTGCAAGGATTTTGCAATAAGCTAGCACTCTGGTAATGGCACCATTACCTTGTAACAGCCAATTATATATATTACCCATCAACATCTTTGATAATTTTAGTAAATGACATGACTTCTGAAAAGTGCAAACCATAAGGTAAGATTCCAAATTGGCTATATCATCCAAGTAAGCTTTTTTTGCATCACATATATGGACCTTTGAAAACAAATATGCACCCAAAGTGTTACGTATGTTACTTTTTTATTATTCCTATATAAATGATTTATGAAACTAATATAGTTTGATATTTTTTTAAATGTGAATGTGCTTACTAACTCATTTTGTATTTAAGAATGATTATGTACCTTTTGGAAACTGCAATTCTTATGTTTCTACCTTTTATAATGTTTGAGTTGTTGAGTTTTGGACATGGCAACCCCATATCACACAAAATGTGAAATATAATTCTGTAGCTCTTTGGTTAGGGTACAATCAAGTTTTCTTTCACCCAGAGGTACTTGATTTCCTTCCCATCTATTTTCCACACTTCTGTCTCTATCTGGAAAGCCTCACTTGTTTTTATGGGAAAGACTTTTAAAATAGTTCAATCTTTGTATGTACATCTTAAGGACAGAAAAGCAGGGTTGAGGTAAGCTCGTGTTCATGCCATTTGAAATAGTCAGTATATGTGTATGGCTTTGGTACTTTTTTCAGAAACATGTCGTACTGCCTCTTATTCGCAGTTACATAAATAGCACATGTTATGGCTACACAATACTGATGAGTGCCTAGAGCAATTCTTTATTTGTTTTCCTACCCTGCTTAGAATGTTGATGAACTAGTGGGGGAGGGGTTCTCTATTAGTTTGATTGGAATAACCTTTCTATGGTACTAACACATCGGTACATTGGTAGTGTCACAATCTGTTAAACGGTGTATTACTGTAGATCTCTTCCCCCATATTCTGGCCAATGTTGCTGACATTCAGAAGGTGCACCTTTTGTTGCATACACCATTGTTGAACAAGCACCCTGGTCATCCTCTGTGAGAACGTTTGTAAGACTTAATAGACTGCTGCTTATACATTGTATATATGTATCAGTGAGTGATAAAACCAACATGCCCTGCCTTTAGTGCCTGGTTGAATACTGGTGCCAACACATCCTTGAAGGTTACAGGAAAAGCTATTATGCTCTGTAGTTACGAAATTAATATCAAAGATATGTGCAGCACTACATGGCCAATCTAATGTTGGTACAATGTGTGATTGCAAGCCATGCGGAAGTTTGGACTTGACAGTTTTGATGGAAAATCTATCAGGAGTTGACAGTGACCATGGTACAGGTCCTAGAAAGAACGGCAGTGTCAACTCAAGGTCAACATTATGTCCAATAGAAAGAAGGTCATGCTGACCAAAGACGCTCCTTTAAGCTCTCATCTGGCTGTTTACGTTTTGTAAATTGGACAATTTCTTCTTGTTTGACCTCGCAAGCCTCAAAACTTTATAAGCTTGTAGCATTTTATTGGGTTGTGAAAGACAGATTTTTTTAGCTAAAAGTGAGTCAATGAGGTCTGCAACAGCCTCCCTGCCAATGTCATCAGCCTCAATAAGATCCTTAGCTATGCCAGGCTTAGCAGGAACACCGAAAGACAACAAGTACAGTTCATTGTCTTCAAAACTAGAACTAAAAGGATTGATGTAGCCTGAAACTGCCTCTAGTACTCGTTCTACTTTGGATCTGAGCAGATTGAGTATTTCTTTTCAGTGCATTGAAGAGTTGTGTCAATATATTGAGCTCTGATGCGATGAGTAATACACCATTCCATCTGTAGTACGAAGCGTAGTTCTAGTTGCTGAAGCCTATAATATCTCTTTATTGTTTGCCTGATAGTTATGTTAAAAGCATTTCTTAAGCAAAGAACCAATGGTTGTGACACACTAAACCCATTTTGTTCGAGAAGTTATTTGCATCTGCGATGTTTATCAGACAAATTTATGAGTGTTATCAGTTACACAGATACATATTGTGCGTAGTTGTTGTGATCCTGTGCAATGAACATTGGGAACAAGGTATACAGATAGAGCTGACATGCAATTCAAAGTTGTTTTCCTTGTAGCCCTAATCAGTGTCAACACCATCTGAATTATATCCATATACCATGCCCAGAACTGAGCTTTTTCACAGTGACTGTCTTTCAGAACTTCCTGTTTGAATACATGGTATCTACTGTTTATGATAGCAAACAGCGAAGGTTGATAGATCACATTATATTATTAGTTTATGTCACCATAAATTAATGAGGAACTTCAATTTATTTCAGCCTTATAAATGTTCTAAATTCTCTGACAGACTTTATACATGTATAGCCAACAACTGCTATACAGATACTCAGAATAACTTATGTATCATTTGGTAACACACATAACAGTTAAAGCTCAAGGCATTTATTTAATGAATACTTAAAATAGGTAAAACTTGTTAAAAGAAGTACATAAACCTGTGTCAGCATGCAAATAAGTATAAACAGGGCTTGTTAGAGACATTAACTTGAATGTTTAAGGCTATTTTGAAGGGTAACATACATAACATGGGCCTGAAAAATAGTGTAAGCAACCATAATAAAGAACTTTAAATCATTTAAGTAGCAGCCTTATAGATTTACTATATTCTGTGACAGATGTAATACACGCATAGTCAATAAATACCATACTGATACTCAGAAATAACGCAGGAAACACTAAGTAACGTATACAACGGTAATAACTCAAGCCATTTATAAAATTAATACTAAAAATAAGTAACTGTGTTATAAGGAGGACATAAACCTATGTCAGCATGCAAATATGTACGAACATGTCATGTTTGAGACATTATCAGGGACGTTTAATGCTATTTTGGGGGGTAACATATATAACGTGATGTTACACGTTAACGCTGCCATTCTCAGAGGGCTAACATCTTTCATTTTGTGTCTTATATAATGTAGTTTCAGAAAATCATAGTGTACAAAATTCCCCCTGGGGGGGAGGGCGGTCTATAGCCAGCTCAAGGCCTACACCATGAATAACCTGTCTGACCCCGTCTGAGATGCAGAAATGCAACCGCATAGTATTTGTAAATAAAAATGTCCCTAAGAAGAATTTTTTGGTGCACAAATGACTGCCCATACTTTGATATGCATTTGTATTATCGAACAGTGAAAAACGGCTTCTCATACCCATTCTCCAGATAAGAGTGCGTAATGGAAAATTAGTTTTGTTATTTCTCAACCAAAACATTTGTCGTGGGTATTTAAATGAACCTTTTAAATGAGACGGTTCTTTTGAAGACCAAAAGTACGCTCTTTACTTATTGATAAGGGAAACATCACAATTTCTATGCTATGAAAGATTGCTTAACATGACCTATGTTGCATACAAAAATGCATTTTTTCGCGAAATGCAATTCTGGTCGCATTGCTATACAGTGGTTTCATATCAAGCATAAAAAATTCCAGCTGTTTACCTTTCGGGTGCAATAAATGTGTATTTTTGGACGATATGCGACTTTGGTCCCCCGACTATATATATATATATATATATATATATATATATATATATATATATATATATATATATATATATATATATATATATATATATATATATATATATATATATATATATATATAGTACTTGACCACTGATCCCAGTTCGAAGAGCCATCACAAAGAGCCCAAAATTGAAGATACCAGACATATAGTGATGCCCTGATTTTTCGTTTTTTACCAGAACTATTCCACATTGGAATATTTGGCCACTGCGCAGGCCATAAGCACTCCCTGCTGGAATGATCAGCCGTAGGTAGGTAGGTAAGTAGGAGGCTGGTTGGGTGGGTCGGTGGGTAGGTTAGATAGGTAGGTAGGTAGATAGGTGGGTAGGTAGTTAGCTAGGTGGGTGGGTGGGTGGGTGGGTAGTAGGGTGGGTGGGTTGGTGGGTAGGTAGGTGGTTAGGTAAGGAAGGGTAGGGTAGGCAAACTTAATAAAAACCAGTAAACCGGTAAAGTGCAGTCCAGCACACTGCGAGAGAGAGAGAGAGAGATATTGCCGTTTTTCTATGCATAATCAGTACTGTGCAACCCCTCAGGTTTTTTGGACAGGAAGCGACAATACTGGGGAGTTAAAACGTTCTGGTTAATAGTGCTGGGGAGCTAATATATGTAGAACGATGCATTTTGGGTTTTTATTGGCTCATTTTGTCGTCTGTAACAAGATCAACAAATAGCCCGCTTCAACTTGGCTGATAGCGTTTTAGAAATGAGGTATCATGAGTTTTGTTCGAATCGAAGTTGGAGCATGTATGAAAGCGCTCGTGATAGAATAGAAAAAAAAGTAAGTTACTAATAGACGGATGGCTGAGAATGGGTTTGCTCCTCCCCCCTAGCGAATTTTGCAGACATATCCTATCTTGTAGAGAATTAAAAGCCGAGTCTTTTAAGAGATGTTTGCACTCTGTGCTCCGAGGCGTTAGTCTGTAAGAGCCTGTAACATACGTTACTTAATCAAACTAAGAAAAAGTAAATTGAAAGTTTGGGCTACAAATTAAAGACATTAAAACATTTATTTTTAAAAATCATTCATATAGTCTGCATACTGGATATCTTAACTACGTATGACAGCCACATGAACAAAATTGCGGCTTCCTAAGGTGTCATATGCGTTACATAAATCAGATAACCCATTAAAATTTGCAAGTGTGGCTAACATCATTTACATTCACAATCTCTCTGTGTGTTTTGCAAAATGTTTTTAACCATGTCTGACTAGCTTATGCAATTGGCTAACAGAAAAATTAAAGCTTGTTTCCCTAGCTTAAATATTTTTTCTGGAATATGCAATTAAACAACCCTACCCCTACCCAGTTTTAATGTAAAATGTTTGGTATTAAAACTAAAGTAAAATAGTTAAAAAATATTTGCAGTGGATGAATGTTCATTGCTTGGGATTTATTTGCTTATATGAAAAGACTCATAAATCTGCAAGTTTGTTGCAAAATTTTTAATATCAGAGGCTGTAACATATGTTACCTGATGTAATAAATGGGCAAGCTCATTGTCTTTACGTAAGATATGCCTAAAAATGTTTTAATCTCCGAGAGGGAATTTTGCAGACATATTCCTTTTTATAGTACAACTCAAGCTGCATCGAATAAGGGATGTTTGCACTCTCTATGTTTGGGCGTTAGTCTGAAACAGCATGTTACATGCGTTACTATATCAAATAAAGGAAATGTAGTTTGAAAGTTTGAGCTAAAATTGTGAAAAAACTTGCAGCTGTTGGATATCTTACATTGTTTAGGGATTTTAAACTGGCTTGTATGATAAAGACTTATAGATCTGATAGTTGTCATCAAGTTTTAAAGATCAGAGAGCGTCACATATGTTAGCGTGATAAGTAAAATCATCAAACAGTAGTTTGACATCAAGCTGAGTAAGGGCCTGCTCCATCCTAATCCTCTTTGGAATTCTGCAGACAAATTACATCTTATGTAACCATTCAAGGTGCATTTAATAAGAAATGTTTGCACTCTGTAAGTCGGGGCGTTAGCCTGTAACAGCTTGTTACATATGTTACTATATCAACTTGAGAATAAGAAATTTGAATGTTTGAGCTACCAAAATAAGACATTAAAATTATCTGATAAATTTACATTCTTATAGTCTTTATACTGGATGTCTTTACTACATATGGAAGCTGTTTAACATTAGTACGGCTAGCTGTGGTGTTATGTGCGTTACATGAACCTAATTATAATTTAAAAGCTATAATTGTGGCTATCGCCATTTAGTTAAACAACTACTATGACTTGGTTTCAAACTGTTTTATTAGATTTTACAAACATATAGTCAATCTATGAATAGGAAAAACCAAGTTAGCTTTTCTATCTTAAATATATTGTCTTATAGGAGCTAATACACAGCCCTACTCCCAGTTTTACAGAGAAGCAAATTTTGTTATTAAATGTACCATTTAAGTAAAACACATGAAAGCGATTACAGCGTGTGGATATTTTTCATTTTCTTAGTCTGTCTTGCTCATATATCTGCAAGATGTCATTTAGTTTAAGATCAGGACACTTAATGTGTACTTATAAGTCTTTGGTGCCAAAACACTAGAAATTATATTCATTTCTGATTATCAAGTCCATGGACTGTTGTTACTGATGTTATCAATGACCTTATGGACACATTTCCTAATACTGTGCATATAATGATAAATATAGAGCCACAAATAGAAAAGATAGTTTTACATTTTTACAAGAAAATACAATAAATGAAATGGTCCAAACTATTTCTCATCGATTTAACACTCATGTTAAACGTTGGTCGTTGTCTGCTTTTGTGGTAATCATTATTATCACACGCCTCCTTGCAACTAGTAGAATCATCACACAATATTTCAATCATTTACTGTTATTCAATTTTACCACCAGTCCACTCAAAATTGATGAGCCATTATCAACTTTCCAATTTTGCCATTTATGGCTTGAAACATTCGGAAACTGATATGAATTCCTATTAGTTGGCTCTTTGAGTATGTGTTTCAAGTGATACTCTGCAAGTAGGAGAAAGACTAAAGCTTTATAAGGAGGAAAACTATGCCATTAAGAGCAATGAGTACCTGGACTGATGTACCTTGGTATTTCTGTGATAAAGAATCATATCTTAGCTGGTTAACTTTTATAAATGTAGCCTTTCCATACATACAACTCACATATTTTCATCTAATAATGTCTTTGCACTTATTATCTTTCCCCAT
Organism: Loripinus fragilis; assembly: GCA_964019695.1. Lineage (NCBI taxonomy): Eukaryota > Metazoa > Mollusca > Bivalvia > Lucinida > Lucinidae > Loripinus > Loripinus fragilis. Next base: position 7,094,640 of record OZ026528.1, read on the forward strand.
GCATTCAAAAACTTATTTGTAGTCTTAATACTTCTGAAGTGCTGAAACCGAGGTAACTCTTTCCCTTCAGATAAACGAACTAGATGTATCCCAGCAGGTAAAGCAATGAAATGCAGGATGAACAGAGCGCAAATTAGACCCTTTCAATTCAATGATTCACTAAGTTTCTAAGATAAGAGCGCTTATTAAAGGATGTAACATATATAACTCGGCATAATAAATGAGCAAGGGCATTGTCGTGACATTCTTTTTGATTACACAGTCAGAGGCAAGTGTTTTCAATTTCAGTGTTTTCAATGGATCATGAATTGAGGCACCTTATCAACTTGTTTACTCTGTATAAATCTTCCATAGAGCATAATATAGAACTACTGGTTATCCCATTCTACCTATAGTCCACTTTCCTTCTTTTGAATGCAACAGCTAATGATATGGGTGCAAAAACTGAGAAATCATAGGTTTAACATTATTTTAAGACATGCTTCAATGAACTGACATTAAAAAACAACCAACTGCAAACATAATTAATGGCAATGTCCAACTTCATATTCTTTCTCTTATACCAGATAACTTTAAAGGTGTAACAGAAATTGTTTCAGACAGTCTGCCAAAACGATCAAGAGTCAACATTGCATTGTAAAATGCATTTAAGCCCCCCGGTGGCTTAGGCTGCTGTCCGTTTTTAGGCGGTGGTTCTGTTGTTGTTGACTTTTTGTTTATTGTTACTCCCATTGTGGGAGTCTGTTATTGTTCTATGTTTTGTTGTTCGTTACTTTATGTCCATTCTAGTATTGCAATCATCTTGATGGGGAAGAGAGAGCTGATTGCTTTGCTTAATTTGTCTTCTTGGTGTCTCATTATGGTTGAGCGGCTCTTCCTCGCGGTGCCACAGGGTTGTCTGCAGTTTGTGATTGTGGTATTTCCTGATCATACTCACTTACTATTTGCAACTAAAGAAAACTTATAAAGTTCTTTGGGCCCAGCTAAATACTATTGATCTAACCTGAGGACTTAAGCACCAAAAGACTAGATAGGTTCCATGGCAAATGATGCAAAAAAGCAACATATCAAATTTCTGTTCGACCAATGTCAGAAATTTTAAAGTATTCTTAGAGGTGCACGGTAGAGACATAGATTTTGCAAAATCAGAGCAAAGTTATCATTTGACTAGCACGGATGCAGAGGCAGCTGCAGTTAGATTGCTCTTGCCACTTCACAGGAAGAGATATATACCAGAGTCATACTCCATTGTATGCATAAATGTGAAATGGCATTAAACCCATATTTAATCAGGTGTTTGATCCCATGACACTGACATGTTGTTTCTGCTTTTGAAGAATGCTAAGGATTCAAGTTTGGCTGAGTCAAGTTGTTTGACGCTGGCTCTGGCCACACATACAAAGAAAATTAAGTCTTTTGATGGCAAAAGGGGAGGATCACACGAAATGCTTATAAGTGATGTTTGTCACAATTACCAATCTTTAAAAGTTATCTTAATTAATGTAACACATATAACACCGTAGGAAGCTGTATATTTGTTAAAAAACTTTTCTTATGTATCAAGGGTATTCAGCATGCAAACTACATGAATAATTCAAATAAATAGATAGTTTTATGGGTTCTATCTGTTTCTCAGACTTTCATTTCATTTATTCTTAAATTGATATGGTAACATACGTATCATACCATTACAGGCTAACCCCCTAGTTAATAGAGTGCAAACATCTCTTATTTGATGCAGCTTGAATTGTTCCTTTAGGTAGGATATGTCTGCACAATTCCCAAAGGGGTGGAGAGGAACAGGATTGTACTCAGTTTGCAGTTCTAATACAATGCCATGATTCTACTGGTTGTGATGAAATGGGTGATTATTTTGCCATAGAAGCAGACACAATGATAGACATTGTGAGGGTGACTTGAATAAAGATTGTTTTTTGATAATTTTATTTAATAGGAATATTTATCAAATTGTGTCATTTAAATGAGAACTATTATTTTCTATCTATATGTCTATATATTTTAATAGTATAGGCATTAGGAAATATGTGATTAAAAAAGGTTATATATAACATAGGTAACACAATTCCATGGGCTTGTTATCAGCAATGACTGTAATTACTAAGACTAAGGCACCAGAGGCTAGAGATTAATAGGAAAACATGTGAAAAATGGTATTTTTCTAAAATATCATCTCTTACTTCCAAGAGAATTTCCTAGCTCATTCATTATGCCATGTAACATATGTTAGATACTTTAATAAGTGCTCTGATACTGATGTCAAACTTGCAAATGTATGATTCTTTATTGCATTAGCAAGACAGTGCCAAAAATGTAAGATATCCACGAGCGTCAAATATTTTCATATATTTTTCTTCAATAATAGATACCAAAATTGGATACTTAAAATTGGGGGTAGGGTTGTTTAATAGCTCATATAAAACAATGTATTTAAGATAGAAAAACAAACTTTGTTTTTTCTATTAGTCAAATGAGTATTTTAGTAAACTAAGATTAAAAACACTTGTAAAAATGCACAAATTGTCTGTAAAATGAATGATGTTAGTCACGATTTCAACTTTCAAACGGAAATTTAATCTATGTAACACAAATTACACCATTGAAGGCTGTAATTTTGTTTAAAATGCTGCTTTTAAGTAGCTTAGGCATCCAGCTTGCAAACTACATAAAAATTTGAATAATTAGATGGTTTAATGTCTTCTTTCTGTAGCTCAAACTTTCATTTTGATTTTTATCTCAGTTTGTTACAGTAACATATGTAACAGGCTGTCAGAGACTAACACCCCGGAGCACAGAGTGCAAACATCTCTTAAAAGATGCAGCTTGAAATTTTCTGCAAGATAGGATATGTCTGCGAAATTCCCAAGGGGGGGGGGAGCAGGACCTTTTTTAGCTCGAAGTCTATATGCACTTATTTTCGATTTTTTCATTTTCTTGTTTTTAAAAAATAGCGCTTTGAAATCAAATCGCCAGTGACGTAATAGCTGGTACCACGCGTCGTAATGCTGTTTCGTTGAACTTGTCCATTGCCGACGGGGAAAAGCTCTGATTCACCGGAAATGGAAGTAATTTCATGGACATCAAAACTGGACCATGATATTTTTAAGAAACACTGTGCATATACCCATCCCATTTATTTTGGACCATATTCCAACCGTAAGAGCTCACGTTGTTCGCGCTCGCTATTAACGGTATAATTATAACAAACCAGTTAATAACACACTGGAATTTCAAATGTCGGTAGGGCGCACATATACGTTGGTTTATATCTTTTTGAAGAGTAATGCAGAAATAGTGGTTCGAAACCCAACATCAAATATCTTTTTTTATTATCTTCTTCGTGTGTGATTTTTTACAATTTATACATATACAAGAGGACTTTGAAAACGCATCACCATTTTTTTTACTTTTCTTGCAAACCGTATATGCGATTGAAAAGTTAATCGCAGGTTTTAATTTGCAACCCAGAATTGGTATGAATCAGTCGTTTATTAGACTGCACTTAACGCGACGCTGCTGATGGCGTCACCTGGGTACATACAGCATCCAGGACCTATCTGCATTTCTAATGAAATATGATGAAGCTACATGCACTGATATCAGATGGGGTCCAACTTTAACAAGGTTTTGTTTTAGTTTGGATCCAAATGCCACTTTTAGCGGGTCATCAACGGCCCACCAGCGACTCGCCATTTAAATGGCGTTGCAGGCGGGCCGATAATGGTCCAACATAGAATGCTGGCTTGGTTGCTGTGTAATTTAAGGGGATCCGGGTCAGTGTTGCTAAGGAAATAAATATTTTTGTAATTTTCCAGGGGCTCGGACCCCCTGTCACCCCTCTGGATCCGAACATGAGCCAAATATATAGATTGTCAACAGTCTGGTGATTAGTCTTGAGGATCAAAAGTATTTGTTTTGAAACATGCAGACTTCGTCAAATGTATGTGATTCTGTTTAAAAGAAAAGGTCACTCTTCAGGAAACTATATTGATGTGGGTACTGTCGTACCTACCAATAGTGACTGTGACGTAATACTTTGTTTAAATTTGCTAAGTACAGTGCAAACACTATCGTGTACACTTCACTTGTGTAACGAGAATCGATAGATCGCTTGTGTATTAATCCTATCCTAAGGATAGGATTAATACACAAGTGGTCTATCGATCATTATAAGTCCTTGATAACTTTGTAAACAAATTATGAAGTCATTGTCACTCTTGGCTGGCAGGACAGTAGGGGAAAACAGTTTTCCTACATTGTTTTTAGGAACAGATATGTATTTTGTTAGAGGCCTTGAAAGTCTTCCTAAACCTATTATCAGAGAATCTAAGAAAATTTAATGTTCTGTCTTATAAAAATCACCATAATGTATGTTAGCGTTTCCATAACCGCAAGCTCTTGGGCGGTGCTATTTTTGGTCCCGGCGTATTACTAAGTTCAGCAAACTTAGCAGTAACATACTATGTGATTGACATACCAAATATAAGCCAGGGGCTGACCTTTTTTCATCCCTGGGCTATATTTGAACAAACTTGGTAGTCTACAAGTGATGCTTCATACCAAATATCAAGGCTCTGTGCACTGTGGTTTCAGACAAGAATGTTTACATGTCATCTATTTTTAGCTCGCTTTGACCTAGTTATGCGACAACTGAAACCATTTAGACCTAGAAAGCCATATAAGGACAAATCCTGTCAATTTTGGGTAAACAACTAGCCAGTATTTGCGGACGACGTACAAATATGTACGACACGGACGGGCGAAGGACACCCACTGATCACAAAAGCTCACAGCTGGCCCCAAGATTATAAAACCCTTTCATGCCCAACTCAACAGAGCACACAATTTATCCTGCTCATAATTTTAAAATGCCAACAATTGATGGCGTTTTAACATTTGTTAGCATGATAAATACAACATCTGAGAGACTGAAAGCAAAAAACTTCTTTACTTTTCGGTATTTTAGTTTTATGTGCAGTTGACATTACATGCTCAGTTGAGTTGAGCACGAAAAAAGTTGTATTACCTCGGGGCCAGTTAAGCTAATAAATGTGCCAATAATTCAAAGCAACACACTTAAAAGTATTAATATTTATTTTGGTCTCAAAGCAAATTGTAAATAATATTAAACTTTAAACTTTTACCGTATTTGGCCTTATGAGCACATGGCTTACTAGATGTTTTCAATTATGTTTACTCTTTTGTTTATAGTATTGATCCAACTCAGATGAATTATAATTATACACGCTGATCAGAATCAACACTGTTTTCCATGCACAAGATGACTCCACATTAATGAAAATCTCATAGAAAGAACTCACTGTGCGCATGTACGAGTATGCGGGCTTGTAAACCCAAATACGGTGCGTTTGCTCTATTTTTCGAATTTAGATATAAAATGAGCAAGGTTTGTAAAAACGAAACGTGTGTTCCAGGTTGCAAAAATAATATGAGAAAAGAGGAAGATATCAGCAAACTGTAAAGTAAAACCTGTCTTAAACGGACCCCCCCCCCAAAAAAAAAAAAAAAAAAAAAAAATATTGGTTTTCAAGACCGATTATCGCTCAATGCAGATCGAAAGTTTGCAGAATGCTCTCTTGGAGCATTCTGCATTACTGTCGACCTACATTAAGCTAGCATCTGTCCTTAAGACCTTTGTTTTGTCTATTTTTAAGTGACCGTTCTAGACAGGTTTTACTGTGGCGTTATTGCTTTTGCTTCATACGGGTGCCTTTGCTCTTTGACGGCACATCTGAAAGGTCATGTTCTTTTCAATTCTTCACTGGTGTTATAAAGTTTCAAAGTCATGTTTTCGTATTTATCCTTAATATTCGGACAATTTCAACCCAGATCGAACTGTTCCCGAAAGAACAGTGAGATAAGGGTCTTCATATGTTATTCTCACACTGCCCTAATATACTTGTGAAAATTTTTTAAAAAATTGGGCAATGAGTTTAAATGTTCGATCATTTAGGATATATACGGTATGCTCATTCGGAATCCTTCAGTGGTTCACCAACGCCAACGTTTGCGCCACCTCGGCCACCTTATTGGAATTTGTATTCCACCGCCGGGGACTCCAGCCCGAAAAACTCGCTTCTCATCCTGATCACTCCTTCAAAAGAAAAAAACAAAGAATATAACAAGTCGTGAAAATGAGCGTTTTATTGGCACATACAAGCAGTGGCGGATCCAGAGGGGTTCGCTTGAACACCCTCTGTGTCCCCTGTTTTTTAATATCCTGTAAAAATGAAATAATTTGGTCTCAATGAATTATTTCATTTTCATGGGACCTTTTAGAAAAATGAAATAAAATCAGACACCTTTATACCATCTTTACCAACTTTAGCACAAAATATCTCGTGATGTGCAAGGTCTATACTGATGTAGGTAGTATAAAATAGTTATACCATGAGCTGTCCACCTGTACGTAAGCTAAAGCTCGTGGATTATCTCCACGTATAGGCGGACAACCCATGGTATAACTATTACTTATTGGTATGATCCCCCTTTCCATAAATCCTGGATCTGCCCCTGATAAAAACTAGCTCCCATTTAATGGGTTATTCAAGCAGTGCAGAACCAGACCAGATGCTTCTGATCAGGTTCTACACTGTTTGCTTCTGTATGTACTTGAATGAAATTGAAATTAACCCCCAACTACTAAAGTTCAAAATAGACTAGTCCAATTGATACGAGAGAGCGATTCCATTTGAGATAAATGACTAAGTCTGTAACTATGAACGTTTTCGAAAGGATTTATTTTATCTTGAAATCAATTGCAAAACTAGAATTAAGTACGTTTTCACAATAAATATGGTCAGTACAGCTGAAAACTGCATGAAAAAGTGAATTATCTTATAAAACAGGTGTTGTTCTTTTCTCTTGATGGTAATTTTTACGTCCCTCCAATAATTCTAGTAAGTTGATTTTTAATATAAATGCTGTTGTTTTGATATTAAAAATATGTTAAGATTTACGAAAATGGTAAAATGTTTACCTTAATTGTGTTTTTACTGTGTTCTTGAAAAATAGAAACTTTATTTCTAAAATTAATAGATCAAAAGTTACAGACTATGCAGCTGTAGGTCAGACCATGATAAAATGGGCATCTAAGTGAGAAAACCTGACTTCAGGAGTTTGCGAACAAAAAGGCACAGACCACCATGTGCGTCTGCACAGTATCAGAGCCTGTGTTATTCGCTTTTTGAAAAGCGACGGTCGCATCTAAGACTTTCAACGAGCGAGTTTTCAATTTTTAGCTATTCTATATAGCTGAGCAAGCCGGTTTGAATTTCGCTTTGTTCGGAAACCCCGAAGGAAGGTTTCCTCGCGGCGTCGCAGCCTAAATGATACACGAATAACGTTTTAAGCATGCATACAGGGGCGAATGCAGGATTTCTGAGAAGGGGATTCGTACGTTTAAAGGTATGGGGGTTTGCTTTGCAGATTTTATCTCATTTTTCTTAAATTTCCCATGAAAATGAAATAATTTTGTCTCACTGAGACCAAATTAATTCATTTGCATGTGATATTTAAAAACGGGGAGGGGGGTTCAAGCGAATCCCCTGAAACCCCGCTGGATCCACCACTCATGGCATACGCAACTATACTTAATCGCTAACCCACCCCTCATCGTGTGCTTAAATTGACCGAATTTCACCAAATTTTATATATGCATTCATATTGACAAGATCTAGCTTGGGATTGTTACTCATCATTTTTCGCTCATTTATACAAGAGTTAGGACCCTTTATTTACGCCAAAATTTCGTTTCCGCTCAATATCTTTAGAAGAAATAGACAGAATTTCACCAATTTTTATAGATGCATTGATATTGACAAGAGCTAGTTTGGGATTGCTATCTATCATTTTTTGCTTTTTTACATCAATTTCATATCCTGAGAACAAAATTATAGATTTTCACCAAATTTTAATATTCATTGATATTGACAATATCTAGCTTTGGATTGTTACGCGTCCTTTTTCGGCTCATTTTTACCAGAGTTATGACCCTTGATTTACACCAAAATTTCGTTCCTCTCAATATCTTCAGAACAAATTGAGAGAATTTCACCAAATTTGATAAATGCATTCAATTTGACAATATCTAGCTTGGGATTGTTAAACGTCATTTTTTGCACATTTGTAACAGTTAAGGTCATTCGTTAACGTCAGAATTTCGTTTCCCCTTAATATCTTGAGAACCTATAGACAGAATTTCACCAAATTTTATAGATGCATTGATATTGACAAGAGGTGGTTTGGGATTGTTACCCGTCATTATTTGCCTTTTTTTGTAACAGCGTTATGGCCATTGATTTATGCCAGAATTTCATTTCCGCTAAATATATGGAGAACACATTAATAGAATTTCACTAAATGTTGTATATAACAACTTTACCGACTGCGCTACGCCACCCGGTATCACTAGTTGCATTACGGTGGACTCTGGGTCAAAGGCATGCATTGGGCACCGAAACATATGTGTCTGTGCTTATCTTTTGTACTATGATGAATTTTCCCAATCAGTATGGAACTTCCAATAATACTTTAGGGGGCTAAAGGTTGGATTTTCTAAATTATTATGTAAATATATATGTCCCTATGTGTTCTTTTTAAATCTTAGCAAACAGTGCCGACCATGGTGAAATGCAGTATTACATGTATGCTGCAGTTCGCCTAGGTCTTCACTGTTTGCCAAAATACCCATTGAGGGCGGTCCAGTATATAAAGGATTAATCTAAAATTGAATCGACGTACTCATCTAGATCTAAGTCCGCATAAGATGTGAAAACGCAAGAGCTCAATAGTCAGAGCTGAAGAAAACCACTAGTTGAAGCACGGTTGGTCGAGCATAAGACAAGCATCAGACACCAAGCCAATGATCTAAGATATAAGAGAGGGTCAACAATGCCTATGATTAAATCTTATATTTAATGACTTACTCATCCAGATCTAAATCCTCAGGGTCAAGGTCACCAGCTGCTATCAGCTCTGCTATATCGTCAGCGGAGAGTTCTCTCTCTTGCTTGGCCAACTCCCTTGCCTTTACGGCATTCTCAAGAGCCGCCAGCTCTTCTGCTAGGTCTTCATCTACACTGCGCTTCTGATCTGAAATGTAAGCACAGCTTACAGTTCATTGGCAGCCAAAACACTAAAGATATATACAGTAAAATTTGTGTAAAACGGCCACTCAAAAAGGACAAATTAAGATCTTAAAGTTGAAACAAATGGTAGCTTAATGAAGGCCCATTTGAGCATTCTGCAATACTTTTGACTTGCATTAAGCAATATTTTCAGTCTTTTTGAGCGTGACCGTTTTACACAGGTTTTACTGTGTACCATATTCATACACTGTATTTCTTTTTAAAAAATGTACATATATTTACATTTTCAAAGCAAGCCTTTAATAAATCATTAGATTTTTTGCAGCCGTTCATAGCCTCATGAATGACATAAATTTGATTGACAGCTGCCAAGCTCATTTGCTCGTGCAATACTCTTCGAACATCGAATTCATTCGCCAGAAGTGCCACTGTTCATGTGATTGACAGCGAGCCACACCTGATTCGCACGTGCAAAACAAGCCACTTGTTTGTCCTATTTGCTGTTTGTATTCACATTGGCTGTTCCGCCTTTCCGTTTTACTCTGTAACAAAACCGTTAATACAATTACTTTTTTTTGCCTAAATCATAATTAATTTATATATTTTAGATATTTATAATAAGATGTAAATATAAGCAATACATTCAATTTTTGGTCTGTTCAAGGAATCATAAATACTTCGGGTCTCTTGCAAAGTTAAAGTGAAGTCCGAAAGACTTACTTACTTTGCAAGAGAACCGAAATAGTCCTGATTCCATTAACATTCCGAAAAACTTCTAGTATACCCTGATGCACTATATGTGCACTTTGAACTGCAAAAAATAAGCTGGCAACATATGCTTACCGCAATAACTGAAAATGAACAATAGGCACCTTTACAAAATCTCGGTGGCCTCTTTCCTAAATGGTGGTCCATATTTTCCGGTCCATCCGTTGAAATATGACGCAGGTTAATATCTGGTTAACATATTGGGTAGATTAATAGATTATATCATGGGCGAGGGGAGGGGATAGAAGATTCAAATTACCTTTCTAAATTGCACCCATTCAGGAATAGACAGACATTTGCATATTAAAGTATCTGCTAATGTATGAAAAATCTCATAGGTAAATAACCAGACTGTCCATACAAACTTATTCTGGTGGACAGCACTCACTGAAAACTAATGCAATTCCTCAGGATACAGTCTGGCTGCCGTACTCTCAGAAAAAAAAATCAACTAAATTGAAAGTAGACTTCTTTATTGGGGCGATAGCCCCACTTATAGCAACTTAGAACCTATAAAATATGTAAAAATATCTATTGGTTTATATAAAACTCTTGTCATTTCATTGGATGAGTAATTTGCATATGCATATATTTAAAGTTTGACGACATCAACGTCACTGTTTATTTCAGCTACTCCGAAGGCCAGTGTCAGGTATGGTATGTCGAATAAACAATCATTACATACACTTTATTTTTCATTATTTTAATTATTCTCTCCAAGTACTAATTTGGGGTCTAATTACAATATCTATATTGTGTTTAATCGATAAATCTTCGCAGTTTTGTAACACCGGAAATAAATACGAGATTGCAATAACATGCGCTATTGGGCGTAGACTTCGTATGAGCACAATAAGCACTGTGCCGACGCGCACGGAAAATATGCATGTGTGAGAAACTCTGCGCAAGTATAGGGTCCGAGTGTATTTAATTTGTTTTTTGGAAGGAAATTACAGTCAACAGTGTTTACTTGTGTGTCTTGAGAGCTCATTTAGCCCTGTGAAACCATTTTTCTAACAGAGGGCTTCACTCCCTGACCCCAAATAAGGGAATACCCACAGATCCCTTTTAGAGTGCCTATTCTATAAAATGCTTCAGGTACGCGCCCACCCACAGATCCCTTTTAGAGTGCCTATTCTATAAAATGCCTCAGGTACGCGCCCAAGGGTATTATGAAACATTGTTTTATCAGAATATTTAGATTTAAACTGCTACAGGAAAGCTGTATTGCCAGAAATAAAAGCAGCAGATCACCAAAAATAACGAATTGTCAGTTAAGAATAGTGTGAAATCGAATGCTATTGTCTTTGACTACTATGTAAATGCTTTTTAAGCTGGTGGCCTTCCTTCACACCCAATTACCTTTGTGCATTTGTAATCACTTTAACCTCACCAACTGCCTACCGATCAGAATGGATAGCTTGGCTTTGGGTAAAAGTACATCTGTATATAACCTTATTATCAGTCACCCTCATTTAAGTGCAAAGGGCCCCCTTGTCTAAGCTATGAGATTTCAAAGACTAACCATTTTCACAACCACATATTTATGAAAATGTTTATGTAAAACTCAAATGAGCAAAAACGTCTTATCCAACGATATAGTTAACGAGTGTACAGCAGACAGCAAAGATCTGGAATCGATACAAGCAAGTATTACTTCTGACAAGGGACACAATTTAGGAAAGTGATAAAACACACAAGGAAACATTACTCACAAGAGAGCAGAGAGGTCAACCCTTACCTGGCAGGTGACCACAAGGCCGTAAGGATCACCAAGACAGTATAGCAAAGGCAAACGCGCAAACAAATAACACATAAACACTGCCCTGGAATGGCCAGTAAAATTACTTCCACTTTTTCTCTGAGCCTGATTATCTTTTTTAAAGATATGTCTTGTTTTAGACACACATAATCATTGTAGGACCAAAATGAGCCTCGACGCGAGAAAACCTGTCTTGGGGGGGGGGGGGGGTTGCGAACAACACAGGCGCCTGCATCCGCGCAGTCTGATCAGCGCCTTTGTTATTCGCTTTTTAAACGTATCATATGTAAACTTGCTACTGGTGAAATTTGAATTTTCTACCTAATCTCTGTAGCTGAGGAGACTGGTTTGAAAGCAGCTTTGTCGAAAACCCCGAAGACAGGTTTTCTCGCGACGAGGCCCAGATAACAGAAAAGTACAAATTTACAGATTTCCACATTATCTTCTCATTTATCGCTGTGTCAGATACTGAATCGAACCCTATAAGGCAGTATTAAATTTAAAAATCAAGTTTGGTATACGTAGAAAAAATCATACTTAAGAATGTAGAAAAACTTTGGTGATGCAAAACTATTTTTGAGTAATATACATCAGTGCGCCAGTGGTCGACGCCCACCCGGTGAGTTTTTACTTCGCATATTCTGAAAGTACATGTATTCATGAATTTGCTGACTTTTTTAAAATTAATATTTTCTAATAAAAAATCTTTCAAGAACACTATCAGAGTGCCAAACGGTTTGGGTTCAAATCAGGGCCAACATTCTAATCCAGGCCCAAACTGCTTACAAGGGATATCAGCAGACAACAAAAGTTGCCGGTAACAAGGCAAGAATATTGATCAGTTAAGTAAAAAAAATCAGTTTAAATTAAACAAAAATACTTACATCTGGCGGCCGCGAATGCCACAAGACAAACCCAGACCAAGGCCAATAAAGCAGAGGTCCGCATGGTGGATGAAGAGACATCCAGGATTTGTGGGCTCTTATATACCCTGTTCATCGTGATAAAGACATTAAAACTTATTTTTGCACACTGACTGCATATGCAAAGACTGATAGTTACTCAACCATACCAATGATTGCAACAGTTTGAATGAACCCAGTTAAATAACTGGTTTCTGTTTGGTTGTGTGAACCAACCACAGTGGTGGAACCAGAGGGGGTTGAGGGGGTTCGCCCGAACCCCCTCACTGTCCCTCGTTTATAAATATCCCATGAAAATGATATAATTTGGTCTCTGTGAGACCAAATTATATCATTTTCATGGGATATTTAAGAACAAATGGGAGACAATCAGCCAAGGGAAACCAACACATTTATAAATATGAAACACCATTCCAGAAATCCTGGATCCGCCACTGATCCATCTCATTAACCTTTTGTATACTAAAGTATTCTTCCTTCTGGGAGCGCAGTGGCTCAATAGTAGAGTGCTTGACTCGAGATCGAGGGGTTCGAGTCTCACCGGTGTCACTGCGTTGTGGTCCTTGAGCAAGACACATTTATCCTAGCTTAGTACTGGTTCAACCCAGGAAGACCTGCCCCTGTTTAACTGAAAGATTGTTGGTAGGACGTAAAGAATCAAATCAAACAAAAACAAATCTTCCTTCTGGATTGATACAATAAACTTGGTATAGCCTATTGTACATATTTAGGAGTGTCAGGTTACATGTAGGCCGCTACATGGCTGTTACATCTTTAACAGATAAAGAATAGGTTAATAAATGTGAGTTCAGTGTGTATACGGTTAGGATTTTCAAAAAATGCACGCACGTTTGCGCGGCCAAAACAACCTTTTAAGTCTACTGTTCATTCATGACATCTTGGCTAACGGTGGGCTGAACTATTGAAAATAAGGGAACACAAGGTTTGATGTAATAATATGAAATAAGGCACAACCTCTATGGCGAGCACAGCATGCTAGACCCTGTTTTCTTTTTAGATACATTGATACATTGTCTGTAGGTGGTGTTTGCCCGGGGTGGTCCCCCTGGTAGCTCAGGCAGATTGTGTGCCCGACTAGACCAGTGTTCCAGGGATGGTAAGAGTCATTTGCCCAAATTTTAAAATTAGCACTCCCTGGCGAAATGATCAGTTTTCTGATTGCTGCCAGTACAGAGGACAGATAATTTCATAAAGTCTCCCTCTCCCTGTCATTCACTATTGTGTAGATCAGTTTATTTCATGGACATTTAATTAATGCCGAGTTGAGAGATAAAATTCTTCTGAATTTGTTGATGATTATCCTCATATAGAGGGCATTCAAAAATAGTAAGTGAGTATGATCAGGAAATACCACAATTACAAACTGCAGACAACCCCATGGCACCGTGAGGAAGAACCGCTCAACCATCACGAGACACCAGGAAGACAAATTAAGCAAAGCAATCAGCTCTCTCTTCCCCATCAAGATGATTGCAATACTAGAATGGACATAAAGCAACGTACAACAAAACATAGAACAAATACAGACTCCCACAATGGGAGTAACAATAAACAAAAAGTCAACAACAACAGAACCACCGCCTTAGAACGGACAGCAGCCTAAGCCACCGGGGGGCTTAAATGCATTTTACTGGTACCAAATCTTCGCCCTAGGTTCTGCTGTTGGTGAAGTACAACAAACGCCCAGCCCGCATGGAGGCCATCCAGATTATGCAATGTATCATCATGGAGAAGCACTCTAATCAAATTAACACACAATGATGAAACAAAGAAAAGGGCTCATGACTCATAGATAGTCAGAGCTAAAGAAAACCTCAAGTTGAGCCACGGTGAGTCCAGCTACTGATAAGCATCAGGCACCAACCCACCGATTAAAGCTTGCTGAACTGCCGCTGTCTCCTCATAGTCACATCAAGAACTTTTACACTGTACACTATTTGTATTCATTTGTCCTGCAATATCGAGTCCGGAGATATGGAAAGGAAAGAGACCCTAATAAGGCAATCTGGACATACCCTGGCTCAGAATTTGTTGTAGCCAACACTTTAGCCAAATGGAAAAAGTTGAAGCCAAATAAAATTGACTTGAGCCAAGGTTTTATCCAGAAGATAGTTTCAAGAAGTTGTTCTGTATTTAACCCTTTGCCAGCTAGTGGCGACTTTTGTCATTTGCTGATAACCTTTGCAATCAGTTTGGACCCATATCAGGCCCGACAAAACGTCGGGCCTGATCTGGATCCACACTGTTGGACACCCTGATGGTATTGAAAAACAATCCAGCATTCAAAGAGTTAAATATGGCACAATAATTTAGTGTGAAGGAATAATAAAAGCAATATTGGAAAATCCAAAAGCTGATCAAAATACACTTTTATGCAGGTATATGTAAGTTTTGAACCACCTAGAGTGTATTTTAGCCAATGACTTATATTTGTAGCAACTCTACATGTTAGTAGCAAATGGCTACAACGGCTAATGGCAGGGTGGGCCCTTGCAATGCTAATAAGAATTTACAATCAACTAGATCTAGTGGCTTGAAAGTATCATGATCTGAAATCTGCCTGACTTTGAAAAGTCCAAGCGCTGTTGCCATTTAGATATAATCGACGTCTTTGCTGCAGACTTGATATCCTGATTGGTGGCAATAGAGGTATCCACAGGCATCTCAGAGGCTTGATTTCCGATCGGACATCACGTCACTATAGCAAGTGCATGAGAATGATGGGCGGCATGTCCAGGCAGTGGAAAAGGGTCATCCTTAGAGATACTCTGAGCATTGAAAAGTGAAAGGGGAGTGTAGTGTATGCAGATGGTGGTTTGAAAAGGATCACCTGGGAAACTCAGTGGTTAGAGCACCGACTCATAAGTGAGGGTCGTGGGATCAAGCTCCTCCTGGGGTGTGATTTTCTTTTAAGGTAGTGGCTTTAACAAGACCCCTGGTAGCTCAGTGTGGTAGCTAAATGCTATCATGCAAAATTACAATTGCTTCTGGCCTGGTTTTAAGAGTTGTAATAAGTGCATTTGAGAAGGGTGGCGGTGTGTGTGGGGTAGGGAGGTGGAGCACATCATAAAAATAAGTTAAATGTGTTACCTCCCCCCCCCCCCCACAAAAACTGATATATTACATATTATAGCCCATAGCCTCAGAGGCTGCATTTCTAGCCTTTCATAGCATTCTAGTCAAGAGGCACAATGCGTAGAGCAATGGCTCACTCAGTTGTTAGAGCGTTAGTCTGGAGATTGAAGGGTTGCTGGTATGAGTATATCAACTGGCCGAGCCACTCTGTTGTGTCCTTGAGTGAAATACTTTATTGATTCATCCCATGAAGACCAGTCCCGACATGACTGAACAATTGAAGTCCTTGATATATTAGAGAATGTTATTTAAAACATTTCTCCTTTTTTGCACATTATGACATATAGTGTTCTGGTACTACTCAGTCGCCATAATGATGTACCATCAGTAAACTGTTGATGATATCAAAAGGAATAGAATAAAGAACATTACTGAAATCCATGATTTTTAGCATTTTATTTATTTAAAAAAACTGCTAAGATAAGTTATCTGATTTAAGAGTTTATTTCTATCGAGGTAAATCACAGCTATTCAAGATAGTATTTACACGCACTATTATTAGTCTGGGAACCAAGGTAGAAAAAATGCTAACCCTTGCACCCGAAAGGTATACAGCTGGGTTTTGTATGGTTGCAAAGGTAATTCTATGGTGTATCTGAAACCACTGTATAGCAGACTCGATCGACTTGCATAACGCCAGAGCAGTCGACTTTCTACGAAAGCCCAGCAAGAACATGTCAAAATATTATTTTTCAAAATCTTATATATTTTTATCAAAAAAGTTCAGGATTGAAAAATATTGAGTTTATATAATAATACAACGTCGGCGTAGACATCAGAAGCAGTGGTGGTCATCTAAAATACTGCTTATAGATTTTAAAGGCATGTAGATTGGGACACCCCCATTTTGAAATTAAATTTATAGATTTATTTGCTTCAAATCTCATTAAAGCTGCATTTATTGCCCAAAAATGTATTTGATAATTATCTATATATCGCTTGGAAGCATGTCTCATAAACAATTGTGTGCTTACTTATTCACTTTTGACCTCCCGCTGAAGTGGTTTGAATTGCATATTTTTTACAAAAATAAATAAATTTTGAATTGAATGTGTTTAAACACTGCATACTGTTAGACAGACATTTGGAACATAATTTAAGACAATATATTTTATTTTCTATGGCAAACTAGAAAAGGTAGCTGTATAGTAAAAATATAAAACCACGATAACTTGATACTTAGTAATTTAGTCCATGCCAGCTGGTGCGTAGTTAAACTTAAGAGCAGTTTAACACATAAATGAAATTTATTAAGGTTTAAAGGATGTTTATCTTCCATATTTACAACAGCTTTGAAACAGAGGGTCATTGTAGGGACCAGGGTTTTTTTTATCTACTGAAAAAATAATTTCATTTAAGAGTGGTAAAATAAATATGAAAAAAAACTCGTATAACTATTATCATATCACCATAAATAACCTGTCTGACCCCGTCTGAGATGCAGAAATGCAACCGCATAGTATTTGTAAATAAAAATGTCCCTAAGAAGAATTTTTTGGTGCACAAATGACTGCCCATACTTTGATATGCATTTGTATTATCGAACAGTGAAAAACGGCTTCTCATACCCATTCTCCAGATAAGAGTGCGTAATGGAAAATTAGTTTTGTTATTTCTCAACCAAAACATTTGTCGTGGGTATTTAAATGAACCTTTTAAATGAGACGGTTCTTTTGAAGACCAAAAGTACGCTCTTTACTTATTGATAAGGGAAACATCACAATTTCTATGCTATGAAAGATTGCTTAACATGACCTATGTTGCATACAAAAATGCATTTTTTCGCGAAATGCAATTCTGGTCGCATTGCTATACAGTGGTTTCATATCAAGCGCTAGACGATCAGTATACAAAATTCCAGCTGTTTACCTTCCGGGTGCAATAAATGTGTATTTTTGGACGATATGCGACTTTGGTCCCCCGACTATATCATTATGTGTATATATATATATATATATATATAGTACTTGACCACTGATCCCAGTTCGAAGAGCCATCACAAAGAGCCCAAAATTGAAGATACCAGACATATAGTGATGCCCTGATTTTTCGTTTTTTACCAGAACTATTCCACATTGGAATATTTGGCCACTGCGCAGGCCATAAGCACTCCCTGCTGGAATGATCAGCCGTAGGTAGGTAGGTAAGTAGGAGGCTGGTTGGGTGGGTCGGTGGGTAGGTTAGATAGGTAGGTAGGTAGATAGGTGGGTAGGTAGTTAGCTAGGTGGGTGGGTGGGTGGGTGGGTAGTAGGGTGGGTGGGTTGGTGGGTAGGTAGGTGGTTAGGTAAGGAAGGGTAGGGTAGGCAAACTTAATAAAAACCAGTAAACCGGTAAAGTGCAGTCCAGCACACTGCGAGAGAGAGAGAGAGAGATATTGCCGTTTTTCTATGCATAATCAGTACTGTGCAACCCCTCAGGTTTTTTGGACAGGAAGCGACAATACTGGGGAGTTAAAACGTTCTGGTTAATAGTGCTGGGGAGCTAATATATGTAGAACGATGCATTTTGGGTTTTTATTGGCTCATTTTGTCGTCTGTAACAAGATCAACAAATAGCCCGCTTCAACTTGGCTGATAGCGTTTTAGAAATGAGGTATCATGAGTTTTGTTCGAATCAAAGTTGGAGCATGTACGAAAGCGCTCGTGATAGAATAGAAAAAAAAGTAAGTTGACTAATAGACGGATGGCTGAGAATGGGTTTGCTCCCCCCCTAGCGAATTTTGCAGACATATCCTATCTTGTAGAGAATTAAAAGCCGAGTCTTTTAAGAGATGTTTGCACTCTGTGCTCCGAGGCGTTAGTCTGTAAGAGCCTGTAACATACGTTACTTAATCAAACTAAGAAAAAGTAAATTGAAAGTTTGGGCTACAAATTAAAGACATTAAAATATTTATTTTTAAAAATCATTCATATAGTCTGCATACTGGATATCTTAACTACGTATGACAGCCACATGAACAAAATTGCGGCTTCCTAAGGTGTCATATGCGTTACATAAATCAGATAACCCATTAAAATTTGCAAGTGTGGCTAACATCATTTACATTCACAATCTCTCTGTGTGTTTTGCAAAATGTTTATAACCATGTCTGACTAGCTTATGCAATTGGCTAACAGAAAAATTAAAGCTTGTTTCCCTAGCTTAAATATTTTTTCTGGAATATGCAATTAAACAACCCTACCCCTACCCAGTTTTAATGTGAAATGTTTGGTATTAAAACTAAAGTAAAATAGTTAAAAAATATTTGCAGTGGATGAATGTGTTTCATTGTTTGGGATTTTTTTGCTTATATGAAAAGACTCATAAATCTTCAAGTTTGTTGCAAAATTTTTAATATCAGAGGCTGTAACATATGTTACCTGATGTAATAAATGGGCAAGCTCATTGTCTTTACGTAAGATATGCCTAAAAATGTTTTAATCTCCGAGAGGGAATTTTGCAGACATATTCCTTTTTATAGTACAACTCAAGCTGCATCGAATAAGGGATGTTTGCACTCTCTATGTTGGGGCGTTAGTCTGAAACAGCATGTTACATGCGTTACTATATCAAATAAAGGAAATGTAGTTTGAAAGTTTGAGCTAAAATTGTGAAAAAACTTGCAGCTGTTGGATATCTTACATTGTTTAGGGATTTTAAACTGGCTTGTATGATAAAGACTTATAGATCTGATAGTTGTCATCAAGTTTTAAAGATCAGAGAGCGTCACATATGTTAGCGTGATAAGTAAAATCATCAAACAGTAGTTTGACATCAAGCTGAGTAAGGGCCTGCTCCATCCTAATCCTCTTTGGAATTCTGCAGACAAATTACATCTTATGTAACCATTCAAGGTGCATTTAATAAGAAATGTTTGCACTCTGTAAGTCGGGGCGTTAGCCTGTAACAGCTTGTTACATATGTTACTATATCAACTTGAGAATAAGAAATTTGAATGTTTGAGCTACCAAAATAAGACATTAAAATTATCTGATAAATTTACATTCTTATAGTCTTTATACTGGATGTCTTTACTACATATGGAAGCTGTTTAACATTAGTACGGCTAACTGTGGTGTTATGTGCGTTACATGAACCTAATTATAATTTAAAAGCTATAATTGTGGCTATCGCCATTTAGTTAAACAACTACTATGACTTGGTTTCAAACTGTTTTATTAGATTTTACAAACATATAGTCAATCTATGAATAGGAAAAACCAAGTTAGCTTTTCTATCTTAAATATATTGTCTTATAGGAGTTAATACACAGCCCTACTCCCAGTTTTACAGAGAAGCAAATTTTGTTATTAAATGTACCATTTAAGTAAAACACATGAAAGCGATTACAGCGTGTGGATATTTTTCATTTTCTTAGTCTGTCTTGCTCATATATCTGCAAGATGTCATTTAGTTTAAGATCAGGACACTTAATGTGTACTTATAAGTCTTTGGTGCCAAAACACTAGAAATTATATTCATTTCTGATTATCAAGTCCATGGACTGTTGTTACTGATGTTATCAATGACCTTATGGACACATTTCCTAATACTGTGCATATAATGATAAATATAGAGCCACAAATAGAAAAGATAGTTTTACATTTTTACAAGAAAATACAATAAATGAAATGGTCCAAACTATTTCTCATCGATTTAACACTCATGTTAAACGTTGGTCGTTGTCTGCTTTTGTGGTAATCATTATTATCACACGCCTCCTTGCAACTAGTAGAATCATCACACAATATTTCAATCATTTACTGTTATTCAATTTTACCACCAGTCCACTCAAAATTGATGAGCCATTATCAACTTTCCAATTTTGCCATTTATGGCTTGAAACATTCGGAAACTGATATGAATTCCTATTAGTTGGCTCTTTGAGTATGTGTTTCAAGTGATACTCTGCAAGTAGGAGAAAGACTAAAGCTTTATAAGGAGGAAAACTATGCCATTAAGAGCAATGAGTACCTGGACTGATGTACCTTGGTATTTCTGTGATAAAGAATCATATCTTAGCTGGTTAACTTTTATAAATGTAGCCTTTCCATACATGCAACTCACATATTTTCATCTAATAATGTCTTTGCACTTATTATCTTTCCCCATGCATTCAAAAACTTATTTGTAGTCTTAATACTTCTGAAGTGCTGAAACCGAGGTAACTCTTTCCCTTCAGATAAACGAACTAGATGTATCCCAGCAGGTAAAGCAATGAAATGCAGGATGAACAGAGCGCAAATTAGACCCTTTCAATTCAATGATTCACTAAGTTTCTAAGATAAGAGCGCTTATTAAAGGATGTAACATATATAACTCGGCATAATAAATGAGCAAGGGCATTGTCGTGACATTCTTTTTGATTACACAGTCAGAGGCAAGTGTTTTCAATTTCAGTGTTTTCAATGGATCATGAATTGAGGCACCTTATCAACTTGTTTACTCTGTATAAATCTTCCATAGAGCATAATATAGAACTACTGGTTATCCCATTCTACCTATAGTCCACTTTCCTTCTTTTGAATGCAACAGCTAATGATATGGGTGCAAAAACTGAGAAATCATAGGTTTAATATTATTTTAAGACATGCTTCAATGAACTGACATTAAAAAACAACCAACTGCAAACATAATTAATGGCAATGTCCAACTTCATATTCTTTCTCTTATACCAGATAACTTTAAAGGTGTAACAGAAATTGTTTCAGACAGTCTGCCAAAACGATCAAGAGTCAACATTGCATTGTAAAATGCATTTAAGCCCCCCGGTGGCTTAGGCTGCTGTCCGTTTTTAGGCGGTGGTTCTGTTGTTGTTGACTTTTTGTTTATTGTTACTCCCATTGTGGGAGTCTGTTATTGTTCTATGTTTTGTTGTTCGTTACTTTATGTCCATTCTAGTATTGCAATCATCTTGATGGGGAAGAGAGAGCTGATTGCTTTGCTTAATTTGTCTTCTTGGAGTCTCATTATGGTTGAGCGGCTCTTCCTTGCGGTGCCACAGGGTTGTCTGCAGTTTGTGGTTGTGGTATTTCCTGATCATACTCACTTACTATTTTTGCAACTAAAGAAAACTTATAAAGTTCTTTGGGCCCAGCAAAATACTATTGATCTAACCTGAGGACTTAAGCACCAAAAGACTAGATAGGTTCCATGGCAAATGATGCAAAAAAGCAACATATCAAATTTCTGTTCGACCAATGTCAGAAATTTTAAAGTATTCTTAGAGGTGCACGGTAGAGACATAGATTTTGCAAAATCAGAGCAAAGTTATCATTTGACTAGCACGGATGCAGAGGCAGCTGCAGTTAGATTGCTCTTGCCACTTCACAGGAAGAGATATATACCAGAGTCATACTCCATTGTATGCATAAATGTGAAATGGCATTAAACCCATATTTAATCAGGTGTTTGATCCCATGACACTGACATGTTGTTTCTGCTTTTGAAGAATGCTAAGGATTCAAGTTTGGCTGAGTCAAGTTGTTTGACGCTGGCTCTGGCCACACATACAAAGAAAATTAAGTCTTTTGATGGCAAAAGGGGAGGATCACACGAAATGCTTATAAGTGATGTTTGTCACAATTACCAATCTTTAAAAGTTATCTTAATTAATGCAACACATATAACACCGTAGGAAGCTGTATATTTGTTAAAAAACTTTTCTTATGTATCAAGGGTATTCAGCATGCAAACTACATGAATAATTCAAATAAATAGATAGTTTTATGGGTTCTATCTGTTTCTCAGACTTTCATTTCATTTATTCTTAAATTGATATGGTAACATACGTATCATACCATTACAGGCTAACCCCCTAGTTAATAGAGTGCAAACATCTCTTATTTGATGCAGCTTGAATTGTTCCTTTAGGTAGGATATGTCTGCACAATTCCCAAAGGGGTGGAGAGGAACAGGATTGTACTCAGTTTGCAGTTCTAATACAATGCCATGATTCTACTGGTTGTGATGAAATGGGTGATTATTTTGCCATAGAAGCAGACACAATGATAGACATTGTGAGGGTGACTTGAATAAAGATTGTTTTTTGATAATTTTATTTAATAGGAATATTTATCAAATTGTGTCATTTAAATGAGAACTATTATTTTCTATCTATATGTCTATATATTTTAATAGTATAGGCATTAGGAAATATGTGATTAAAAAAGGTTATATATAACATAGGTAACACAATTCCATGGGCTTGTTATCAGCAATGACTGTAATTACTAAGACTAAGGCACCAGAGGCTAGAGATTAATAGGAAAACATGTGAAAAATGGTATTTTTCTAAAATATCATCTCTTACTTCCAAGAGAATTTCCTAGCTCATTCATTATGCCATGTAACATATGTTACATACTTTAATAAGTGCTCTGATACTGATGTCAAACTTGCAAATGTATGATTCTTTATTGCATTAGCAAGACAGTGCCAAAAATGTAAGATATCCACGAGCGTCAAATATTTTCATATATTTTTCTTCAATAATAGATACCAAAATTGGATACTTAAAATTGGGGGTAGGGTTGTTTAATAGCTCATATAAAACAATGTATTTAAGATAGAAAAACAAACTTTGTTTTTTCTATTAGTCAAATGAGTATTTTAGTAAACTAAGATTAAAAACACTTGTAAAAATACACAAATTGTCTGTAAAATGAATGATGTTAGTCACGATTTCAACTTTCAAACGGAAATTTAATCTATGTAACACAAATTACACCATTGAAGGCTGTAATTTTGTTTAAAATGCTGCTTTTATGTAGCTTAGGCATCCAGCTTGCAAACTACATAAAAATTTGAATAATTAGATGGTTTAATGTCTTCTTTCTGTAGCTCAAACTTTCATTTTGATTTTTATCTCAGTTTGTTACAGTAACATATGTAACAGGCTGTCAGAGACTAACGCCCCGGAGCACAGAGTGCAAACATCTCTTAAAAGATGCAGCTTGAAATTTTCTGCAAGATAGGATATGTCTGCGAAATTCCCAAGGGGGGGGGGGGAGCAGGACCTTTTTTAGCTCGAAGTCTATATGCACTTATTTTCGATTTTTTCATTTTCTTGTTTTTAAAAAATAGCGCTTTGAAATCAAATCGCCAGTGACGTAACAGCTGGTACCACGCGTCGTAATGCTGTTTCGTTGAACTTGTCCATTGCCGACGGGGAAAAGCTCTGATTCACCGGAAATGGAAGTAATTTCATGGACATCAAAACAGGACCATGATATTTTTAAGAAACACTGTGCATATACCCATCCCATTTATTTTGGACCATATTCCAACCGTAAGAGCTCACGTTGTTCGCGCTCGCTATTAACGGTATAATTATAACAAACCAGTTAATAACACACTGGAATTTCAAATGTCGGTAGGGCGCACATATACGTTGGTTTATATCTTTTTGAAGAGTAATGCAGAAATAGTGGTTCGAAACCCAACATCAAATATCTTTTTTTATTATCTTCTTCGTGTGTGATTTTTTACAATTTATACATATACAAGAGGACTTTGAAAACGCATCACCATTTTTTTTACTTTTCTTGCAAACCGTATATGCGATTGAAAAGTTAATCGCAGGTTTTAATTTGCAACCCAGAATTGGTATGAATCAGTCGTTTATTAGACTGCACTTAACGCGACGCTGCTGATGGCGTCACCTGGGTACATACAGCATCCAGGACCTATCTGCATTTCTAATGAAATATGATGAAGCCACATGCACTGATATCAGATGGGGTCCAACTTTAACAAGGTTTTGTTTTAGTTTGGATCCAAATGCCACTTTTAGCGGGTCATCAACGGCCCACCAGCGACTCGCCATTTAAATGGCGTTGCAGGCGGGCCGATAATGGTCCAACATAGAATGCTGGCTTGGTTGCTGTGTAATTTAAGGGGATCCGGGTCAGTGTTGCTAAGGAAATAAATATTTTTGTAATTTTCCAGGGGCTCGGACCCCCTGTCACCCCTCTGGATCCGAACATGAGCCAAATATATAGATTGTCAACAGTCTGGTGATTAGTCTTGAGGATCAAAAGTATTTGTTTTGAAACATGCAGACTTCGTCAAATGTATGTGATTCTGTTTAAAAGAAAAGGTCACTCTTCAGGAAACTATATTGATGTGGGTACTGTCGTACCTACCAATAGTGACTGTGACGTAATACTTTGTTTAAATTTGCTAAGTACAGTGCAAACACTATCGTGTACACTTCACTTGTGTAACGAGAATCGATAGATCGCTTGTGTATTAATCCTATCCTAAGGATAGGATTAATACACAAGTGGTCTATCGATCATTATAAGTCCTTGATAACTTTGTAAACAAATTATGAAGTCATTGTCACTCTTGGCTGGCAGGACAGTAGGGGAAAACAGTTTTCCTACATTGTTTTAGGAACAGATATGTATTTTGTTAGAGGCCTTGAAAGTCTTCCTAAACCTGTCATCAGAGAATCTAAGAAAATTTAATGTTCTGTCTTATAAAAATCACCATAATGTATGTTAGCGTTTCCATAACCGCAAGCTCTTGGGCGGTGCTATTTTTGGTCCCGGCGTATTACTAAGTTCAGCAAACTTAGCAGTAACATACTATGTGATTGACATACCAAATATAAGCCAGGGGCTGACCTTTTTTCATCCCTGGGCTATATTTGAACAAACTTGGTAGTCTACAAGTGATGCTTCATACCAAATATCAAGGCTCTGTGCACTGTGGTTTCAGACAAGAATGTTTACATGTCATCTATTTTTAGCTCGTTTTGACCTAGTTATGCGACAACTGAAACCATTTAGACCTAGAAAGCCATATAAGGACAAATCCTGTCAATTTTGGGTAAACAACTAGCCAGTATTTGCGGACGACGTACAAATATGTACGACACGGACGGGCGAAGGACACCCACTGATCACAAAAGCTCACAGCTGGCCCCAAGATTATAAAACCCTTTCATGCCCAACTCAACAGAGCACACAATTTATCCTGCTCATAATTTTAAAATGCCAACAATTGATGGCGTTTTAACATTTGTTAGCATGATAAATACAACATCTGAGAGACTGAAAGCAAAAAACTTCTTTACTTTTCGGTATTTTAGTTTTATGTGCAGTTGACATTACATGCTCAGTTGAGTTGAGCACGAAAAAAGTTGTATTACCTCGGGGCCAGTTAAGCTAATAAATGTGCCAATAATTCAAAGCAACACACTTAAAAGTGTTAATATTTATTTTGGTCTCAAAGCAAATTGTAAATAATATTAAACTTTAAACTTTTACCGTCTTTGGCCTTATGAGCACATGGCTTACTAGATGTTTTCAATTATGTTTACTCTTTTGTTTATAGTATTGATCCAACTCAGATGAATTATAATTATACACGCTGATCAGAATCAACACTGTTTTCCATGCACAAGATGACTCCACATTAATGAAAATCTCATAGAAAGAACTCACTGTGCGCATGTACGAGTATGCGGGCTTGTAAACCCAAATACGGTGCGTTTGCTCTATTTTTCGAATTTAGATATAAAATGAGCAAGGTTTGTAAAAACGAAACGTGTGTTCCAGGTTGCAAAAATAATATGAGAAAAGAGGAAGATATCAGCAAACTGTAAAGTAAAACCTGTCTTAAACGGACCCCCCCCCCCCAAAAAAAAAAAAAAAAAAAAAAAAATATTGGTTTTCAAGACCGATTATCGCTCAATGCAGATCGAAAGTTTGCAGAATGCTCTCTTGGAGCATTCTGCATTACTGTCGACCTACATTAAGCTAGCATCTGTCCTTAAGACCTTTGTTTTGTCTATTTTTAAGTGACCGTTCTAGACAGGTTTTACTGTGGCGTTATTGCTTTTGCTTCATACGGGTGCCTTTGCTCTTTGACGGCACATCTGAAAGGTCATGTTCTTTTCAATTCTTCACTGGTGTTATAAAGTTTCAAAGTCATGTTTTCGTATTTATCCTTAATATTCGGACAATTTCAACCCAGATCGAACTGTTCCCGAAAGAACAGTGAGATAAGGGTCTTCATATGTTATTCTCACACTGCCCTAATATACTTGTGAAAATTTTTTAAAAAATTGGGCAATGAGTTTAAATGTTCGATCATTTAGGATATATACGGTATGCTCATTCGGAATCCTTCAGTGGTTCACCAACGCCAACGTTTGCGCCACCTCGGCCACCTTATTGGAATTTGTATTCCACCGCCGGGGACTCCAGCCCGAAAAACTCGCTTCTCATCCTGATCACTCCTTCAAAAGAAAAAAACAAAGAATATAACAAGTCGTGAAAATGAGCGTTTTATTGGCACATACAAGCAGTGGCGGATCCAGAGGGGTTCGCTTGAACACCCTCTGTGTCCCCTGTTTTTTAATATCCTGTAAAAATGAAATAATTTGGTCTCAATGAATTATTTCATTTTCATGGGACCTTTTAGAAAAATGAAATAAAATCAGACACCTTTATACCATCTTTACCAACTTTAGCACAAAATATCTCGTGATGTGCAAGGTCTATACTGATGTAGGTAGTATAAAATAGTTATACCATGAGCTGTCCACCTGTACGTAAGCTAAAGCTCGTGGATTATCTCCACGTATAGGCGGACAACCCATGGTATAACTATTACTTATTGGTATGATCCCCCTTTCCATAAATCCTGGATCTGCCCCTGATAAAAACTAGCTCCCATTTAATGGGTTATTCAAGCAGTGCAGAACCAGACCAGATGCTTCTGATCAGGTTCTACACTGTTTGCTTCTGTATGTACTTGAATGAAATTGAAATTAACCCCCAACTACTAAAGTTCAAAATAGACTAGTCCAATTGATACGAGAGAGCGATTCCATTTGAGATAAATGACTAAGTCTGTAACTATGAACGTTTTCGAAAGGATTTATTTTATCTTGAAATCAATTGCAAAACTAGAATTAAGTACGTTTTCACAATAAATATGGTCAGTACAGCTGAAAACTGCATGAAAAAGTGAATTATCTTATAAAACAGGTGTTGTTCTTTTCTCTTGATGGTAATTTTTACGTCCCTCCAATAATTCTAGTAAGTTGATTTTTAATATAAATGCTGTTGTTTTGATATTAAAAATATGTTAAGATTTACGAAAATGGTAAAATGTTTACCTTAATTGTGTTTTTACTGTGTTCTTGAAAAATAGAAACTTTATTTCTAAAATTAATAGATCAAAAGTTACAGACTATGCAGCTGTAGGTCAGACCATGATAAAATGGGCATCTAAGTGAGAAAACCTGACTTCAGGAGTTTGCGAACAAAAAGGCACAGACCACCATGTGCGTCTGCACAGTATCAGAGCCTGTGTTATTCGCTTTTTGAAAAGCGACGGTCGCATCTAAGACTTTCAACGAGCGAGTTTTCAATTTTTAGCTATTCTATATAGCTGAGCAAGCCGGTTTGAATTTCGCTTTGTTCGGAAACCCCGAAGGAAGGTTTCCTCGCGGCGTCGCAGCCTAAATGATACACGAATAACGTTTTAAGCATGCATACAGGGGCGAATGCAGGATTTCTGAGAAGGGGATTCGTACGTTTAAAGGTATGGGGGTTTGCTTTGCAGATTTTATCTCATTTTTCTTAAATTTCCCATGAAAATGAAATAATTTTGTCTCACTGAGACCAAATTAATTCATTTGCATGTGATATTTAAAAACGGGGAGGGGGGTTCAAGCGAATCCCCTGAAACCCCGCTGGATCCACCACTCATGGCATACGCAACTATACTTAATCGCTAACCCACCCCTCATCGTGTGCTTAAATTGACCGAATTTCACCAAATTTTATATATGCATTCATATTGACAAGATCTAGCTTGGGATTGTTACTCATCATTTTTCGCTCATTTATACAAGAGTTAGGACCCTTTATTTACGCCAAAATTTCGTTTCCGCTCAATATCTTTAGAAGAAATAGACAGAATTTCACCAATTTTTATAGATGCATTGATATTGACAAGAGCTAGTTTGGGATTGCTATCTATCATTTTTTGCTTTTTTACATCAATTTCATATCCTGAGAACAAAATTATAGATTTTCACCAAATTTTAATATTCATTGATATTGACAATATCTAGCTTTGGATTGTTACGCGTCCTTTTTCGGCTCATTTTTACCAGAGTTATGACCCTTGATTTACACCAAAATTTCGTTCCTCTCAATATCTTCAGAACAAATTGAGAGAATTTCACCAAATTTGATAAATGCATTCAATTTGACAATATCTAGCTTGGGATTGTTAAACGTCATTTTTTGCACATTTGTAACAGTTAAGGTCATTCGTTAACGTCAGAATTTCGTTTCCCCTTAATATCTTGAGAACCTATGGACAGAATTTCACCAAATTTTATAGATGCATTGATATTGACAAGAGGTGGTTTGGGATTGTTACCCGTCATTATTTGCCTTTTTTTGTAACAGCGTTATGGCCATTGATTTATGCCAGAATTTCATTTCCGCTAAATATATGGAGAACACATTAATAGAATTTCACTAAATGTTGTATATAACAGCAAAAAATCCCAATTGAGAATAATTATTTGTTTATGAAAATACATAATTTATGTGAACACTCATACACACCTGTGGCAAATCATAAGATGCATTTCTGGACGGTTTGTAACATTTTTTTAAGATCTAAAACCACCACTTTTATCTAAAAGTATGGCACGGTGTAATCCAAGCCTTCTCTGATGTTTAAGTGGCTTTTCCATTATTTGATATTTGCCACTGGTAGTGGCAAATGTCAAAATAAAGAAAAGCCACTTAAACGTCAGAGAAAACACGGACTAGTCACGGTGGTGACATGGAAAACGTAGATCTGGATGATTTGCAAAAGGGGAGGTCTCATATGCGCCCACGCATGGATTTTCATCTAGTTTTACATGATGAACAACTATGACCTATCAACTATAAAAATGCATTTATTTATTTCAATAGTGCATTTTAGGTCTCAGGAGAGCACCTTGTTTTACTCCATTTTTTCAATGACACCTGTCTAATATTTTGTCAATTTCTAAACTTCAATTTTATCGGATCTCACCCAGTTTGAGCTGGAATAGTTAAAGGACTCAATATGGATTGTTTTGATACTATTTTGGCCTATACAAACATGCAAACAATTTTTAACAAAATCTTAAAGTAAAAATTTTCCAAAAAATATAATTGAAGTTCATGTGTATGCCCAAATTGCCTCTACAATTTCTATATGTTCCTGTCCTTGTCAACCTATGATACTGCCTATAAAATTTGCCTCACATGTCTTCTGTATACTGAGAAAGTTTCGAGATTTTTTGAAACCGGTAACAGTTCAGGAAAACACATTATATACATGTAGGTCATTTTTTGACATTTATCATAATTTAATGATTAAGGCTAGATTTGTTCTGGAACCATGTAATTTCGCAATTTTATTACTAAAAATTTTATAAACATCGATAATAAAAAGCTATGCGTGTACAAATGCATATTTAATTTGACATTGAAATAAATCTGAGACTTGTGTAGCTTTAACAATCAGTTAGAGTAACACACAAAAAGTCTGCAACATTCAAACTTCTCAAAATCAAGTTGAAACACATCAATTAATGGATTCAGTGCTATGATCTCTTCACCGAATGTGTCTTAAATGTATTTTGGTTTGTATTTGCATACCAATGATTTAATTGACGGTTCAGTCTCAAATAGTGCTAGACAAGGCAAGGCATTTGATCGCTGATTTCATTTATTTTGTCCCTTTTTAAACTTTTATGTGATGTCATATATGTAACTGACATTCATTCTACCTACAATGGCATGTGTCTCTAACCTTTTTAATTATGCATGTATTATCCTTGTTTAATTTGATATTAAGTTGTAATGCATGATTTTCCCCTAAAATGTCAATGTGTTTGGAAGAGCCTAGGATGTAGCTTTTTATTTTAATACCAGGTACTTGTTGGGATTCTTTATGTACCATTGGCTGACTGTTGCACAGGCATTTACTATCTTGCAAATGTTATGACTGTTTTGAATTCATCATTTTGTCAATTCATTGAATACCAAGATGCACTTGCAAACTTATTAACTGAAAGCACTGACTTTATTTTAAACTCTGTTTGCAATTTTACTACTTTTTGGAAAGAGTTGCACATAGGTTCTACTTTCCTAGTGTTCTCCTAGTATTATATATGTTTGTAGTTTTAGTCTCGGGTTGAATATTGGCTTCAAGCTTTGATTGATTGCCAATTCCGTTGCAAGGGCAAGACTTTGGTCAGATTACCTCAGTTCCCGATCATTGTAACTTCTTCTTATACCGTCAGACCTTTTTTGCAATTTCACTTGTTTATATATTCAATAAGTTCTGTATTGGTAGTTTTATGCTTAACCCTATCTGGAGTTTCCATGATGTATTTTCAAAACTGGTCCTCAGTCAAGTAAGTGGCAATTTAATCAGGGAATCAGTTATACTTTGAGCGACCTGATTGTACTAGATGAAACTTTAAGAAGATAGTGTGGACATTAATTTTCTATCCCATTCGATTCTTTGACTTTCTACAGGATTTGGAATATGATTGTAGGCACCTATGACTGTAGAGTTTGGTACATGTATTCTTTAAATATTTCAGCAGTTTGTGGTAGAAAATGATAAAGCAATAGATCCCGCAACTACATAAAATGGGTGAATACTGTATTTTGGCATTTTATTAAAGTGAATAACAAAATAAAACCATATTGTGAAGATTAATGAAATTAACTACTTCAAGAGGAGTTTGACAGGGTGCAATTCTCTCTATGTGGTCAGTATTGGATTAAGAATGACTGCTTTGAAGCATTAAAGATTCTGTCTTGCTCACGCAGGAAAGTATGCAACATGTTTTAAAGTATGAAAAACTGCATAATGTGGTATATGATTATATAAGGTTGTAATATTTATTAAATATTTATTTTATAATGTTGGTGATCAAGAAATGATGAATCAAACTTTTCCTTGACAAAAATGAAATGAATGAATTATGGAGAATGCCTTTCTATTAGAGTGAATCTGGTATTGAAACCGTATTATGAAGATTATCAAAGTTAACTGTTCTATGAGGAGTTGGACAAGGCGAAGTTCTCCCTAAGTGATCAGTATTTATGTTATTATGATAGTTTTAACAATATTGGATATTCCATCTTTCTTATAGGAGAAAGCAAACACAACAAAACTTGCTTTTAAACTAACCAACACTTAAATTCATTAACTACAATCATTTTTTTACATTTCTGAGAACTTGGAATTGTAACATTCAAAGTTCTAGGACAACATGTTACCGGTCTTCGATTTTCTTGAAAATTTTAGCATTACATCTATATGTGTATAGCCTAATTTGAGAGTAAATTCATAGGCTGACAAGAACTGGAACATGCCTAAATTTTAAAACAAAATTGTTAAAAAATATTATGAATCTGAAATTTGGGCCCAATTCCAAACAAAATCATATTTTCTGAATTTCACTTTACAGAAACTAATTTTTGTTTTATGAATATCTAATCAGTAATAATCTTAAATAGTTTTAAAAGTAATTAGAACACAATATATGAAACTTTAAGAGGTATGGGCGGCTTAAACTGAAGGTACCCCCATAAGCAGATGCCCGATTACATAACATGTCATTTTTTGACCATTTAAATAGGTAAGTGGAAAACTATATCACAAATAGAATAGTTATATGTGAGGCAATCATTATGCAAAATATTATAAAAATCCATGCGTGGGCAGAACCCTATGTAAATTTCCTATTGGGTGAGACCTCCCCTTTGCTTAAGAACTGAAATCATCAATTTTATCTAAAAATATGTCGACGTACTCATCTAGATATAAGTCTGCATAAGATGTGAAAACGCAAGAGCTCAATAGTCAGATCTAGGGAAAACCACCAGTTGAAGCACGGTGGTTCCAGCATAAGACAATCATAAGACAACAAAATATTGAATAAATGTTATAGGTGATAATCGTCAATGCCCATAATGAAACTACGTACTCATCCAGATCTAGATCCGCAGGGTCAAGGTCACCAGCTGCTATCAGCTCTGCTATATCGTCAGCGGAGAGTTCTCTCTCTTGTTTGTCCAACTCTCTCGCCTTAACGGCATTCTCAAGAGCTGCCAGCTCTTCTGCTAGATCTTCATCTACACTGCGCTTTTTATCTGAAATTTAAACGCAGCTGCCAGTTCATTGGCAGCAAAAACACTAAAGAATATATACAGAAAAACCAGTGTAAAACGGCCATTCAAAATAAACAAAACAAAGATCTTTCTATTAAATGGTAGCTTAATGAAGGCCCCTAGGAGCATTCTGCAATACGTTTGACCTGCATTCAGCAATAATTGGTTTTGAAAACTAATTTTCGATCTTTTTTAGAGTGACCGTTCTACACAAGTTAGGGAGCACAGTGGCTCAGTGATAGAGTGCTTGACTCGAGACCGAGAGGCCGCGGGTTCGAGCCTCACCGGCGTCACTGCGTTGTGGTCCTCGAACAAGACACATTTATCCTAGCTTAGCACTGGTTCAACCCAGAAAGACCCGTCCCTGTTTAACTGAAAGATTGTTGATGGGACGTAAAGAATCAAATCAAACAAACAAACTACACAAGTTTTACTGTAGACCATATTCATACACTGTATTTCTTCATATAAAATGTCACCGGCTTTAAAACTTATTTTACACGTGCGAGCCATGCGTGGGCTTGCTTTTAATCAGCAAATTGTACGTGCAATTAATCTTAGTTGGCTGTCAATTATACTATTGTTTCCCATGGGGTTGAACCCTTGCTTTGAAAATGTAAGTATTTGACAGAATTTACGGCGTTTTCATAACATAATATGATAACTAGAGTCGTACATTATTGGATTCAAAACCCTGCATTGTTACAACACGTGTTGAAAGAATGTAACATTTCTTTTCGTTTTGATTTTTTTTATTTCATTACGCGCTGTCACTGTCGATACAAAATGAAACAAAGATGTAATAAAGCAATTATACTGCTCAACAAAAGTTTAGCACGGATAAATAAAAAATATTTTTTATTTGAGCAAATGGCTTAAAGGTCTAAAATATCTGCTGAAATAATGGTTTGATATGTGATAAAGTTCAGGAAAGCAATTGGTGTACTTTAATTGGATTTCTACTGCGTCGTTCATTACTTGAAACAAGAGAGGGGCAAAAACGTGTTTCAACTGCATTATTGGCAATACAAAATTGATACGGCATCGGTTTATAAAATCCTTTGTCTTCCAGCTTGGTCGAATCAGCCATTCTGAAAAAAATAAAGGTCGTCTCCATTGAGCGTTCGAAGCAAAAGTTGAGTCTTGATAACAACTAACGTCGTTGTTATAATGACGTTTACAAGTCAAAAACAGTACGGTTTTCATTGTGTAGACATGCTTAAATGGAAGTGTTTTTGTGTTTAAAAGGATGTCAAAAGAGAGACAATGAAGGGTAAGGCACGTTTATAAAATTTAGTCTCTGGGTATTTAATTCATAAAAAAGTGACGTCATTCTGAAGTTGAGGCTAAATGTAGGCGGCAACGCTATCTAAAGGAGACGCTTTCAAAAAATCAACTAACTAAAATGATGCGGGTGCTTGTGCCAATCTTGCATCAAAATGATTACTTGACCGCTTGGTACAGTGCGCTGAAAAGTCAAGAAGTGACAAAATACCATTTAAACGCCATAATGGAACGGTAAAACGTGGCATAAACGGGTAACAAACTTTGACGTTTTTAACGTTTTCATGATTAAGAATCTTTTGCTATACATTAGTATCAAACGTTTTTATTTATGATGTAGAGGTGTATCCTTTATATGCCCTTGACATCAAATTTAACGTCAATCCACTGACGCCGAACCAGATTACCTTTTGTCTTGGGGACACGAAAAAACGTTAATCTCAAGATCCCCATACATGTTGATAACATCAAATAAAATGTTTAATGTTCATTCAAAGCGGGTCATCGTATTAAAATCCGTGCTAAACTTTAGTTGAGCAGTATATTTCATTTTGTATTGATATGCTCCATATTGAAACAAATTGAAATAATGTTATAAGAACCATATATTTCTTCTAACGGTATCCAAAAGCGTAGGAAGCAATAGTGGATACTATCAACATCTTTAAATAAAATTTCTACGAAATGCCGTCACTACAGGATTTTGTTCACTGGTGCATTTAGGCTCATTAGGTGATCTTGTAGTACAGGTGTCTGTCGGTCCACAATTTTTAATTTCCCCAAACTCAAAGAGGTTGAGGGGACTGTCAATGTATGTGTCTGCCTGCCGCTATATGTGCGTGAGTTAGGCTTGCACTCGTTCGAGAACCATTAGAGGTAGAATCTTGGAAGTTCATTTGTGGAGTAGATTTAACAATGCCGATAAAAGCACCTTTTTTCTTTTACGTTGCTTATGGAATTGCAAAATTGCAGTCCTTTATTAATATTTCTGTTTCAATTTTCCCATTGTAAGCCTATGAAAGCTGATTTTGGGTGTTCAATAAACTGGATGTTTTTGGATATTCAATTGATTGGGTGGTTTGGGCTGTTTTAGTAGACTGGATAGTTCGTCATGTATCAATGGACTGCAGGATGGTTTGCGATGTTACAGTAAACTGATAGCTCAGTGGTTAGCGTTTTAAGATAAGATGCATTTTATTCGAATGCAATAGGCCCTTATGGCCCTTGTGCAGCAGTGTTTACATTGTAAACAGGTACATAATTCTTGACAGACAGCGCTATTATTATAGTAACATACACTAAATATATCAAATTGTTTATATAGTTTCCAAGACAACACAATATATCAATTTCATCCAAATAACCAGATACAGATATTGTAACAGTGTAAAACACTATTTTGATATATGTAGTCTAAACTTTGTTTATCCTTGATAGATATAACGGTTGAACACACACACACACACACACACACACACACACACACACACACACACACACACACACACACACACACTTGAGTTAATAGTTTAGATTTCAGCAAGCTCAAGACCCTGGACAGAAAGGCAGACTATATGGAAACACCATACATGCACGCCTTTAAGTCCTATTTCTCCCCATATCATATCTTCAATCAATTATATATGTTTCTTTTTAGATTTTTAAATGCTAATAGAAAACTTATTACTGGACTGATCGTCATATTTATTTGAGAAGTAGATCAAAATAACATTTTTTCTGGAGATAAAACAATTATTATTATTATTGTTGTTGTTTAAACTTAAATACAGACAATCATCCATTGCAACAAACGCCTTAAAATGAAAATTGCAATGTTCTTAGCCTGACTCTTACATTTAGACGAGACTACTTCAATGAATTTGAACATGCTAGGTCTTCTAAGGAAGTAATGACCAATATATTGTTTCCTAATATCATCATAAAGGGGACATTCTAATACAAAACGAAATTCATCCTCTAGCTTGTTACATAACTTGCATTTTCAATCATCAAACTCAATTCTTTCAGGTCTCGCCCATCTGCCCATTTCTATTTCAAGTCTATGTTTGCTCAAAGCTATTTTAAACTTTTTAATGTTTACCAAATACACACTCATTTGAAAGCTTGGAATTTGTCTGTAAAAACAGCTCTAGAGGATTAATTTAATTCTGTATTCCAAATTTGGTTAAAATTATCTTTTAATCTTTCTTTGACTACTGATAAAAACATTTTAACATCACCAACATTTTGTTGCAACCAAACTTTACAAAATCCTAAAGGACCTCGGACGGTCTTAATGAAGGATTGCCCATAAAAATGGCCAGAGAAAAGTTTCAAAGAAAATCATATTTTTTCTATGAAAAAAATAGTAGGTTCAACCCTCGACTTATCCACAAAAGCAGTTTTCTCATTGGACAAGTACCAATTGAAAAATATGGGTTGAAAACTCTGTTTTTGCTATTCAACATATAGAAAATAGAAAACGTTTTATTGAGGTGCTTTCCCCCCCCCCCCCCGTGACCAAACTAATACTTTTGCATACAATTGTAGTTTTACATTTCACACATCATATAAAAACGGCATGATTGGTCACGGGGGGGGGGGAACGATGTCGAAATGCTCAAAAACACTTTATTCTAAAAACTTATTAGAACCTTATTTTGTAAAAACCTGTAGGTAAATATCAATTTGCAATGGCATGTATCAGGGCTTTAGTTACGAGTGCTTACAAAGTAATTAATTGCCTCATTTCCCAACCAAAACATATGTTTTGGG
Source organism: Loripinus fragilis (assembly GCA_964019695.1). Classification (NCBI taxonomy): domain Eukaryota; kingdom Metazoa; phylum Mollusca; class Bivalvia; order Lucinida; family Lucinidae; genus Loripinus; species Loripinus fragilis. The sequence continues at coordinate 7,131,622 of OZ026528.1, forward strand.
TACTCAAAAGAACCGTCTCAATGAGACGGTTCTTTTAAGTACGGAATTTTAGGTTAAATCTGATGTGTAAAAAGAACATTAACGATTTTACGCTCAGAAACTGTGTTTATCTAGACTTTGATTTATACAGTACGCAGATATTATACACCTCAGTGCACAATCAAACTGGTTGACTCAACATTACAGGTAATAGTCAAAAGTAATTGACAGCCCACTTCTTAAGATGAAACAATGAAATCTTCTCAACCCAAATTTTATGCAAACGCATCACTTTCGTCTCAAGTTTTATGCCGCAAACATAATATTTACATGTATTTAGGTGAATACTCGACAAAACTTTGACTTTCTGTGAAATAAAAATTGGTCACAAAAAATACCCCCACCCCCTAAACCCTAGAGTCCTGGCATGATTATGCAATATTTTCAAAATATTTTTATTTTGGTAGGTGCACTAAATGTAAGGGTTTGATTTAAGCACAACACTATAGTTGTCAGTTATGCATTATCCTAGCCACAGGCTGTCAAAATTTGGGCAGATTGAATAGGAAACTGTCCGAGGTCCTTAGAAAATAATCTTTTAACTAAAAGTGCCCAATTTATTTTTCGGTCATTTTCTTCTATATCCGCTAACACAGTATTGTAGTTAGATGTAATATATTTTCTCTCTGCATAATTAACAACTTTTAACCAGTATTTAATTATATAAAGTATGTCTTTGTTTGATAGTCCGTTCCTCCGAATTCCCCATAAATTAAATTATTTTGTGTTGTCTTTTTTTACCCCAAATAGTCTCTTGCAGAACTATAAATGTACCATTTCGATTTGTGTTTCTTATAAACAGGTTTATACCGGGCCACGTAGCGCAGTCGGCAACGTGTCTGGCAACAGATGCGAGTCTGATTGCAGATCCAGGGGTCGCAAGTTCGATCCTGGCACGGTCCCATACTTTCGTGGAGATTGATATTGAAATAATTTCTACGTCATTCTCCTTCCTTCCGCTGAATCATTCAAGAAGGGTTGTTGTCAGTTACAATCGAAAGTATGTGCACGAAGTACTGGTTAACTGCTTGTTCAGGCTTGCCCAGGAAAAAGTGTAGTTAGGTGAACTGACCGTCCCGCGATGACCACAGCTGTTGACTTGGGACGTAAAGCAACAAAACAAACAATTAAACAGGTTAATCACTTAGAGCAGTGCTCATACTATGGGCGCAAAATAAAGTAAAAAAAAATGTATGCCCACTATTAGCGCAGAATGTAATAATTATATATTAGAACCGACGGCAGACAAACGATGCAAAAAGAAACAAAAACTACACGTTCTTCCATTTTGCGTCGACGTCGACAACGCAAAATGAAATAGAAAGCTCCAAATGAAATAATTATTACATTATTTCAAAATGCGTTGTAACACTGCATTTTATCTCTTTTAGACTCCTATGCATAGTACGTAGTATGTCCTAGTGTCGTACGATGATAACTTTTCGGATAATTTGAAACCATCGGCTCTGATCTGAACCCAAACTATTTAACACCCTTATTGCATCCGGAAAAAAAGTTTCCAAAAGTTTTATTTTGAAAAAAAAACGAAGATGACATTTTGGAAACAGCGGGAAATTAAAAATTAAAAATAAATAAATAAATTAGAAAGTAAATAAACAAATGGACTTACATCTACCGGCCACACAAGCCACTAGACAAATACAGATCAACGCTAACAACGTCAAGGCCCGCATGGTTCAAGTTAAAAAATTATTGACCTGTGGGCTCTTATATATTCTCTCCATCTTGATATGAAGCAATAAAACTCATAATAGTTAAGTAACAGTTATCAGCGTAACAGTGCGATTATTTTCTTATCCATTTGTCTAAACATGTGTTTTGGGTGCTCAAACGAACCGTCTCATTGAGACGGTTCTTTAATGAGATGGTTCTTTTGAAAACCCACAACATAGGTTTTCTGTGAGAAATAAGAATATCATTCTCAGTAACGCACTCTTATCTGGGGGCCTGCTTGAAACTATATTTTTTTCGTACATGTACCACGGACACTCACATAAAAACGACCTTATCAACTCTACATGTAGCTTCCCGAATTGAACTATTCGGTCATCACCGAAATTCAAGCCAAGTTTCGGGCAAATAAGGGCCCAGGCAGAATCAATAGTTTAATCAAACGTGAAAACAAACAAACATATATTATTAGAGTGTCTTTCTCTTTTCGGCAGCAGACAGAATTTTAATTTTTCAAAATCATAGTTCAAGCTAGGAATGAGTGTACATGTACATATATTTTTCTTCTTGGATATCCTGATCACTTTATCTGCACTTTGAACTGCAACCAATAATAGGCAACATATGGTTGTTATTCTTGTCTTACCGCAATAACTGAAAATGAACAATAGAAAACCTTTACAAAATTTCGAAGGCCTCTTTCCTAAAGGGCGGCTAGTATTTTTTCCGGTCCATCCGTTGAAATATGACGTAGGTAAATATCCTGTAAACATATTGGGTAGATTAATAGATTCTATCATGGGCGACGGGGCCCAGGGGGGGGGGGGGGGGTACTCTGATATTTTCACACATACGTAGGCTCGGCCCATTTTTTTGGGTTCAAAATTCTGAATTTCAATATTTTTTTGGGTTTTCAGAAAAATGAATATTTTTTGGGGGTATGAATATTTTGTGGATATTTTTTTGGGGTCATCACACAATTTGGCAATTTGAGGGTCATTTCTATGCAATTTAGCGTCTTTTTATAAGGTCAAGGTACAGAATTGGGATATTTTTTTGGGTTGCTAAAATTTCAAATATTTTTTTGGGGTGCTTGAAATTCCTGGTATTTTTTTGGGGGTGAACGGTAGATGCTGGGTCCGAGCCTACGTATGCGGAAAAAATTAGAGTACCCCCCCTGGGCGACGGGGTAGGACAGCTAAGAAGACTCTTAACTCGAGGATCGCTCCTTGGCATACAACCCTCGTTCATACATTCTCATAACACATGGCTTGTACACAAAAAGCAAGAAAGTCTGGGAGTGGGTCTAACGTCATAAGTTAAAAACGAGAAACCACTCGTGGCCTACAGATGAAATGACGAACAAAACGCTAAACGTCGCGTAAATATGGCAAAAATCCTAACGTTTTCAGGCAAAACATTCCATTTCAAAGTAATTAAAATGTCAGATGATAAATAGAACTAATTACATTCGCGCTTCTGAATAAGTGAATTTAAATAACTCGTTGCGAAAAAGCAAAGTAATGCTCGACAAGCCTCGTATTTAATCGCATTTCCTCAAATCGTTTAAGTAAACTCAATAATACTTGAGCACTCATGTAAGCTCATATATGAGTATGAGCCACGACATGAAATTTCCAACAATGTGGTATGTGCGACCAGCAAAGGCTTAGACCAGCCTGCGCATATGCGCAGTCTGATCAGAGCCTTTGCTAGTCGCTTAAATATTCTACTGTTAAGCTACGGACCGAACATCAGTTGGAGTTTCTAAGCCTAAAAGGAGGCTGCACAGGCTCCTTTGAGTCTACACTTGTCAAAATGCAACATTGTTGGAAATCTCTTGTCGCGGTTCAATTATAAATTTGGCGGCATTTACCCATATATTATGGAAGAACCGATGGAAAACACTCATTTAAACTTTCCTCTGGCAAAGATCATGTGGTTTCCAACAATATGGCATTTTGACATGACTAGACTCAAACGAGCCTAGTATACAGCCTCCCATAAAGTTTAGTAACTCCAAATGTTGTTCGGTCAGTAGCTTAATAGTCATAGAAAACTCAAGCGACTAGCAAAGGCTCTGATCAGTCTGCGCGTATGCACAGGCTGGTCTGAGCCTTTGCTGGTCGCACACACCACATTGTTGGAAATCTCATGTCGCGGCTCAATTTTATCCATGTCATGAGCCATAAATGTTGTTAAATTCAGAGATATAAAAACGTATATCTTAAAAGTATAACTACAAAGACAAAAAAACAACCTATCAAAATTAATTCGACCACTTATTCTGATGTTCAGGAAAAGCACATTTAAGGTCATACATGTACGGAACTAAATGACTAAGTGGTTAGCAGGTTGGACTTCTATTCTAGCGCCCCGGGTTAAAATAAGAATCAGGCTTAGGACATCACACTAACAGACTGAGAACCAGACTAAATTTCAGTGCTTGGAGAGTGCTTAATTGCTTACTGTTTCTATGAAATATAGCCTAGACTACGCTTTTGGGGTTGTGGGCTCTACTGGAAAAAAGCTGTTCAATTAGTTTCAGCAATCGGAATAGCCTGGGTTCCAGTCTGATCATTTTTTCTTCTTTTTATTTTTCCGTTCCTTGGTCAAAAATGACAGTCAATATTAATCGAAATCAATAACTAACAACCGATACCTTTGATGTGGTATATTTTTATTCTCTTATTTTTTTTTAAGATATTAGCATAAGAAAATATTGCCAAAATATTGACGACTGGTCCCAGGCTACAATCGGAACTGCCTCGGCCGATTCAGCCGTGGAATCATACCTTGGATGTATGCCAAGGGCCTACTTCGACAACGTGACGCTTACGTCACATAACGTGACGTTGACTTCACAGAAACCATACCAATACAAGTTCAATTGCAGCGAATAAAACGGTTACAACATTCCAAAAGATGCTTTTATATGAACTAAAGCGACATTTTATTAAAAAACAACATAAACTTCATTTGTACTGTTGACAGAATAATGGATTTAAAAAGAGCATGGATATGATGTTACAGTCTGCTACATGCATCTTGTTTTACCAAGGGTTGCGAATTTGTCGAAAGGTTACCTTCGCTGATGTAACTGGTTATAAACCTTATCACGGTTTATGGTCACGGTTTGTGGCTTTGGTTTCCGCTATGGTGGGCCAGGCCTCAGACTCATTGACGACTCTGGCCTTAAACTTTCATCGGTCCATCCGTGTCTGATGCTTGATTTTGGCTTCCCACCAGGTCGGTCAGTGCCTGATGCTTGATTTTGGCTTCCCACCAGGTCTGTCAGTGTCTGATGCTTGAATTTGGCTGCCCACCTGGTCGGTCAGTGCCTGATGCTTGAATTTGGCTGCCCACCTGGTCGGTCAGTGCCTGATGCTTGAATTTGGCTGCCCACCTGGTCGGTCAGTGCCTGATGCTTGATTTTGGCTTCCCACCAGGTCTGTCAGTGCCTGATGCTTGATTTTGGCTTCCCACCAGGTCTGTCAGTGCCTGATGCTTGATTTTGGCTTCCCACCAGGTCTGTCAGTGCCTGATGCTTGATTTTGGCTTTCCACCAGGTCTGTCAGTGCCTGATGCTTGATTTTGGCTTCCCACCAGGTCTGTCAGTGCCTGATGCTTGATTTTGGCTTCCCACCAGGTCTGTCAGTGCCTGATGCTTGATTTTGGCTTCCCACCAGGTCGGTCAGTGCCTGATGCTTGATTTTGGCTTCCCACCAGGTCGGTCAGTGTCTGATGCTTGAATTTTGCTGCATTCCAGGCTCCGAGGTTATTAAACGTTTTAATGTTCAACTCAAATGAGCATGAAATCTCAACTGCTAAAAATAAAAATTATGCCGACGCATGAATAAGTTAATTGCTTTAAGTCTCTCAGATGTTGTATTTTACATGTTAGTAAATGTTAAAATGTCAACAATTGTTTGCATTTTAACATTTATGAGCAGGATAAATTTCGTACTCAGCTGAGTTGAGCATAAAAAAGTTTTATAACCTCGAAGCCTGGGCTCAAGTAGGGGGCGGGGGTCTTTAGCTCTTAATGTATTGATGTTAAGAGTTCTTTTCTTTGTTTCATCACACCATCACATTATGATAATTTGATTTGATTTGATTGTTATTTGGTTCCCTGTTATGATGCATTGCTTACACAATATACGTAGGAAGCCTCTATTGAGATAAATATGTTTTTCTTCAAACAACAGCCGAATCTAGGGCGAAGAAATGCTTATCAAAACCAATTTTACCCCCCCCCCCCCCCCCGTTCTCAAGCTATGACTTAAGTTGTTGAATTCATTGTTTTTATGATAAATATCTATTATAGAAATATGTGTTTGGGTGCGTAAAAGAAACGTCTCATCGAGACTTTTCTTTCACGCGCTCAAAACAAATGTTTGATAGAAAAATACACCTGATCTGGTTCAACCGCTGCTTTACATTAATTGTGCTACATATGCTCATGCTAAAAAAAGAAGGCCACCCTGAGCATTGTATAAGGTTTGTTTAATTTGCATCGTAATTTGGGGATCACTTACAGGCCACTGCTATGTAGATAAAGGCCTCCACCCACATGTCCTGCAAATCTACCACACTGTTGGAAACAAGTTTCTCTATCAGCAAGACAATACCAGCATACCTACAATATGGCAAGTAACTTTTTTCAGCTGGTCATGTCATACCCCCTTGACTGGCGTTCCAGATCCGGATCCATCTCCGATCAGCCACCGCTTGGATATTCTTGGCCAGCGGTTATATTATCGTACCCCTTTCCAGCTGCCACATTTCCCGAATTTGAACACCATCTGGTATAACAATGGCAATGAATACCACAAGGGGGCGGGGGTACAACCCAGGCTTCTTTTAAGCATGCACAAAAGGTTCATAGAATAAATTCATAAAGGTGGCGATCATGCAAGATATGACTTACAATACACATGTATAAATTTGTTATCATAACATGTTCATGTCTGTATTACTTTTCAACAAAGCCAGTCAATTGAGGTGACCTTCATTTTATTAGCATGAGTATATGTGTTGCCGTTGTGTGGCTGTTTGTCTTCTGTGTCTGGTCATTGCGGATCCTTCTGTTTGTCTGTTGGTCTGTATTGTTGCATTTCCTCGTCATATCTGCTTGGTTCAATGAAAACGCATGAAACATTCAGACAAACCCTAAACTACAAATGACGCAATTACAGACCAGAGCCAACACATTGCTTTCAGCACACGGGAAACAAATACAAACTAAATTGAAAAAAAAAATAACTGAAAAAGTCAGCTTAAAAGACAAAAATCGCTTGTCTACAACAAGTTTCGCTTCACCAGTCATATTGCGAGTGGTTTCAGTCGAGCGCACAAAACACTTTAATAAATTGGGATGATTTAACAACATTTTCTTTGATGCCTACATTGATGTAATCTTTTAAAACAGCCACTAGCGTATCGGCAAAAATATAGCCTTTGTTAACCTGTATTCGGAAACAGGGTACGTTCGTGTTCAGAAAATGTTGCTTCTTTCCAATGCTTTCTCTTATCCCAAAGTGGTAACTAATGTATCAATCGTATTTCAAAGAATCCTGCCAGTGCAAAATTAAACGTTGTTGATATTTATTTAGCAGTGTTTAGTATTTAGCACGAACACGGTCATAATTGCTTTTTCCTTGGGCATATTTGATAAGTTAAAAGTAAAAACATACTTAAGACATTTCATATAAGAAATGGACTTGTCACTTATATGTAACGAGCAAGGGCTCGGGCAAGGCTGTGCAGACTTGCCTGAGACTTTGCTCGTCACCTACATAACGTGTCAAAATGTACAATATTATAAACCCAGTCCTAGACGTTTTGTGCCTCTCGATTTCGCGTTAACAAGTTTAACGATTGACATATTTGTTGGTAGCGTCATTGTGATAGGTTACATTCATTTTGATCGTGCTATATGCGTGTATCCTGTTTGTCTGTACTTTTTATGTTTTATTGAGTTGTTATTAGCAAGTTAAGTCACCCAGCACCTGTTTTATGTACACAAACACACTCATACCATCATAATATTGATGGTAAGTTTTGAGTGATCGTAAAAATGAAACGAACATATATTTTGATGCAGTTTACATGCATTAAAAAACGCAACCTTCCTACACAATCCAAAGACTACACTGTCAAGTAATCAAAAGCTACATAACAGATTGCAGACCTGCCATTGACCCCGTTACGAGAATATAAACCTTTTGTCGTGCTCAACTGAGTTAAAAGTTAAAATGCCAACAGTCGTTCGAGGCCCGATCTTCACAAACTTGTCAGGAAAACTTTATCAGTGGAGTGATACAAATGGAGTGCCCATGTTTTAATTGATTTATCAAATGAGTTGGGGAGAGATAAAATGCCAGGCTATGCCGATTTTTTTATCGCTGTTTTGCAACGCAGTTGAGCCGTGACATGAGATTTCCAACAATGTGGTTTTTGCGACCAGCAAAGGCTCAGACCAGCCTGCGCATACGCGCAGACTGATCAGAGCCTTTGCTAGTCGCTTAAATATTCTATGACTGTTAAGCTGCTGACTGAACATCATTTGGAGTTTCAAAGCTTAATATGAGACAGCACAGGCTCGTCTGAGTCTGCACTTGTCAAAATTCACCATTGTTGGAGCGCTGATCAGACTACGCGGATGCGCCGGCTGATCTGCGCCTTTGTTGTTCGCAAACCACGGAAGACAGGTTATCTCGCAACGAGACCCATTTGGAACTGAAGTATTTTGAAATCCCGCTTTTGGCATGAAAACGCTAATATTTACGTAAAGCCCCAGTTACACATTCACGATTTTGGCCACGGAAAGCTACGACTCACACAGATTTATCAAGTCGTAATGCATCGGCATGAGTCGTAACAGCACCGTAGAGACACCGGCGCGAGTCCTAGTACATGTAGTACATTGGTGATTCGTGAAGAATCCTGGTGATTCGGGAACCTCCACGACAAGGCTACGACAAGATTAAACCGTTTAAACTCGTCGGGGTGAATTGTGTTGGATTGTGGGTGTGGCCTAAGTCGTAGCTCTGCCGTAGCGGGATCGGGATAATTCCTAAAGCCTCAGTTACACATTCACGATTTTGGGACACGGCAGAGCTACGACTCACCCCGATTTGTCAAATCGGGATACATCGGCATGATTCTTAGTAGCACCGTTGCGCCGTCGTGATGCACCGGCGTGAGTCGTAGTAGTACCGTAATGATTCTTGAAGAATCGTGGTGATTCGTGAACCTCGAGGACAACGCTACGACGAGTTTAAACCGTTTAAACTTGTCGGGGTGAATCGTGTTGGATTGTGGGCGTGGCCTAGGTCGTAGCTCTACCGTAGTAGGATCGGGATCATTCCTAGTGGCACCGTGGTAGTATTCGTCGTCATTCTTGGGAGTTTGGGGTTAATTGGGGTTTCATCTGTCATCACAATTCACCCCCGACTCATCCAGATTCATCCTGATTCACCACGACCACAGTACGACTGTCCTATGGTTTGTCGTGACGCTGCCGTAGTAGCACCGTAGTAGCATCGTAGTAGCACCGTCATGAATCGTAGTGAATTCATGGAGACACCGTAGTAACGTCGTGAGAAATCGTAGGGATTTCTTAATTTTCTGTTTTGACCATCCCGATGCATCCCGATTTTACAATATAGTTCTCATCGGGACGAATCGTGGTGAGCCGTAGCCGGAATCAGAAAAATGTGTAACTGGGGCTTTATGGTACATTACATATAGTAGTATTTGTGGTCATTCGTGGGCATTCGTATAGAATCAGGTTATCACTGACAAGATTCTGGTATAAAAACAATGACACATTGCTGAAAATCATCTTCAAAAGTGAAGTGCATCGTGGATTATGTCCAGAGACTTCAAATTGCTAGTTTGCAGTCTGAACTGGACGTCATCTGATACAACTGGACATGACACTGGACTTGGGACAGGACTGAGCCTAGCCCGTGGGTCTGGTGACTGTTTTGATTTTGTCGCAGCTTTTCTTCTTGATGGCATGACTGACTTCGTCAAAGGTTGAAGAGATAACGATGTTTGGTGCCATAATTTGGCAAACTGTCGCCCCAGGGGGTTACTCGTATATTTTCATTCATACGTAGGCTCGGGTCATTTTTTAAGGGCTCAAAACTTTGAATTTTAATATTTTTTGGGAATTTCAGGAAAAATGAATATTTTGGGGGTATTAAGATATAGTGGATATTTTTTGGGGGGTCATCACAATATTGGACTTTATTTAGGGGTCATTTCTAAGCATTTTAGGGTCTTTTTAAAGGTCAAGGTACATAATGGGGTATATTTTTTTAGTTGCTAAAATTTCAAATTTTATTTATTTTTTTTTTTGGTGGGGGGGGGGGGGGGTGCTTGAAATTCCTGATATTTTTGGGGGTGAACAGTAGATGCTGGGCCTGAGCCTACATATGAAGAAAAAATGAGAGTAACCCCCTCCCCCTAGGACCGTCGCATGACAACCACTAAATCGTGCACATTCGTAATGGGAGGTCGTGACGCTACCGTAGCGCTACCGGTTTGAATCGTACTAGCACCGTATCGAATCATGAAGGCATCGTGAGCATTCGTAGCTCCACCGTGGTGAATCGTAGCGCTGCCGTCATGAGTCGTAGTGGATCCGTAGATAAATCGTGCAGACACCTTAGGAGCATCGTAAGACACCGTATTGATGCTTGGTTTTCTTTTTTCCATCCCGACCCATCAAGATTTTACCATCTGGCTCAAATCGGGACGAATCATGGTGAATCGTGGCCGGAATCGTTACTGTTTAACTGGGGCTTAAAGTTGGTCCTATATTAACCAACGTTACTGAATACGTTAACCATTACAATGTAGTTGCTTATCCATTTTAATGAAAGGTGTTTCACCACGCCTAGATTCGATGTCATGTGAAAAGCATATTTCAGCTGTCATAAACAAAAATATTACATGTTTAGTTTAAACTTTTATTTCATTTTTGTATAACAACATGTGTACATATAATGCAATAAGTTCACATACAGATCATTTCGAAATACAAAAAGAGATTCAGAAGAAAGTCTACTGACTTTTGTTTCTCAGCTTTTCAATATTAGAAATACAATAAACGTATGACTTGAATTGACATTAGTATGTATAAACAATACAGCAAAAACTCGATAATTCGAACTGGAAGTAACCAGGTTTAGCTGTATATATTATAATGTCAAAAATGCTGTTTAATACAAAGTATGAATTTTGACTTTTGAAAAGGAGAATGAATATTTTACAAATTACAGTTACCCTTGTTGTCTCCACGGGGTTTGGAGATGATATATTCGTGGGGGTGGGGGTATGGTCGTTGCCTCTATGTACCCATTTAGCAGAATAGTCGTCAAACCAATCAATTGAGAATATACAAATATTTTGGTCTACATAAAGAAGCACTACGTGGCTGTTCATTTTTGTATATCACCGCTAAGAAATCAGTGATAATGAGAGAGACGTTTTTAGTTGACGTCAGTATAAGAAGGGTTCAGTTTAATTTACTGTTGAGTCCTTATCCTTGCTTTATCTCCTTGTTATATCTTGATTTATATGTTTTAGGAGATGATGCATTGATAAGTTAGGGGTCTTTCATGCAAACCAAATATCTATGTGTCTTGATCCACATCTGAATTAAGGGTGAGGTTGGCGCCGTTAAATCGGTTTAAGCCCTCCAGTAAAATATTTTACTGACCGTTCCAAGGCGGTACTTCTTTTGTGGATCTTTTATGTTTTTGTTCTGTCTTGTGTTTGCTATGTTTTGTGCGCGTCTGTTTATATGTGCTTTTTGGTCACCTGCTGGGAAAGGGCTGACCTCTTGGCTCTCGTTTGTGGTGTCTTCTGTGAGTTTGTCACTTTCCCATTGGTATCCTGGGTCAGGTGTGGTACTTGATTGTATCGATTCCTGATCTTTGCACCATTACTTACTTTTGTTGTCAGTTACAAGCGAAAGTATGTGCACGACGTACTGGTTAACTGCTTGGCCACGCTTGCCCAGGAAAAGGTGTGACTGACCGTCTCGACATGACACAGACGTAATGAATCAAAACAAAGAAAGAAACAAAAACAAGAAAATAGCCAAAACGGCCTCCCAAGGGGAAGACTCAAGAATTTCCTGCAAATAAGAAAGTCTTGCAAAGAATGAATGTTCCTTTACAGGGCACCATCGGCTGCAAAGAGTTGATAGTATCCCAATTTATATAGTGGACTGTTTCCAGTAGCGGTTAATGAATCGATTTGTGGGTATAGTATGTATTGCAGGGTCATCTTGAAAAAGGATGTTTTAGGAAATTAATTTGGTTAATATATTGTTTTGGGGTACCTAAGGCTTACAAGATTCAAGATGCATGTTCATGGTTGGGCTTTTGCTTTGTTTGTTTATGCTGTGTGTGTTCTCTAGTTTTGCAATGATATCGCTTGGGAAGAGAGCTGGTTTTCTCGCACACCACTCTTCCTCGCTGTCTGGTGATTAGTCTTGATGGTCAAAAGAATTTCTTCACCAAATGTATGTGATTCTGTGAGGGCGAAAATGTTTCTCTTCAGGAAACCATATTGATGTAGGTAGGGGAAAAATGAATACTAGGTCAGTGTCTTTTGATATCAATTTTACCAGGCAATGCATTGAGAACGCTTGTTGACATCGCGAGGCTTGCCGAGCGATTAAACATGCGTTCTCAAAGCCTAGACTGGTAACTTTATACCAAAAGACGCAAATCAGTTTAGCCGTTGTTTCACTCTTCAAAGTAGCGATTATGATGTAATTTGCGATGTTCGTGTCGATTCAGATTCATAAGAGACGTCATTCAAAAAATGCAACGTCATCATGACCTGATAAAGGCTCATGACGTGAGTCAGGCAACGTGCAACGATGCAGTTAATATGCAAGGTAACTATTAAAACAATTTTCCTACATTTTTTTCAAGGAACATATATATATTGTTAAGGTCTTGATAGCCTTTCTAAACCTATCACCAGAGAACCTAACAAATGTTCTGTCTAATAGAAATCACCATAATGTGCATTCGTGGTTCTATAGCGGGAAGCTCTGGGGCGGTGCCATTTTCGCCCGACCTTTATAGTTTGGGCAAACTTAGAATAAGCAAACTATGTGATTTGGCATACCAAATACAAGCCAGGGCTGACCGTTTTTTTTATCCCTTGGCTATATTTGAACATACTTGGTAGAAGTCTACACGGTGATGCTACATACCAAATTTCAAGGCTCTGTGCACTGTGGTTTCAGAGGTTTTGGCCTCGATAATCTATGTTTAGCTCACATTGACCTAGTTATGCGACAACTGGAACAATTTAGACATAAGACAGTTATCCTAGAAAGTCATATATGGACCATTCCTGTCAATTTTGGGTAAACATCTAGCCAGTAGTTTGGGAGAGCAATTGCTGACGACGTACAATTGTGTACGACACGGACGGACGAAGGACACCCACCGATCACAAAAGCTCACATCTGGCCCCTAGGCAATAAAACCTTTTCCATGCTCAACTCAACAGAGCACAAAATTTATCCAGCTCATAATGTTAAAATGCCAACAATTGTTGGCATTTTAATATTTATTAGCATGATAAATACAACATCTTAGAGACTTAAGGCAAAAAAAACTTCTTTACTTTTCGGTAAATTAGTTTTTATGAGCACTCAGTTAAGTTGAGCATGAAAAAATATAACCTCGGAACCAGGTTAGCTAATAAATGTGCCAATAATTTAAAGCAACACACTGGAAAATGTAAATATTTATTTTGGTTTCAAAGGAAATTGTAGAAATTATTTAACTTTAGACATTCAACGTATTTGACCTAATAAGGACATGACTTACTACTGTCGTGCAATCCAGGAGAGACAGTGACGTATGTTTTGTTTACAATTGTAAAGTAAAACATTTAACTTCTTCTACGCTTCACTTGAGCTAACGCGAATCGATAGTATATTTGTGTACTTATCCTATCCTGCGGATAGGATTAATGCACAAGTGATCTATCGTTATTAGTCCCTGATAACTTTGTTTACAAAACATGACCTCGCTGTCACTCTTGGCTGGCAGGACAGTAGATGTTTCAATTATCTTTGCTCTTTTGTATACACTATTGATCTAGCTCAGATGAATTATAATTAAACATGCTGATCAGAGTCAACACTGCATTTCATGCGCACGATGACTACATTAATGAAACTCTCATAGAAAGAACTCACTGTGCCCATGTACGAGTAAGTGGGCTTGTAAAACCAAATACGGTTTATTTGCTTTTAATTTCGAATATTGATATAAACTGAGCCAAATATTTGTAAAAACGAAACGGGTCTTTCATGTTGCCAAAAAAATGTAAGAAAATAGGAAGATCTAGCAAACTGTACAAATGTATTTATTGCTTTTGCTTCATATGTATGCCTTTGCTCTTTGACGGCACATCTGAAAGGTCATATTCTGTTCAGTTCTTCACTGGTGTTATAAAGTTTCAAAGTCATGTTTCCGTATTTATCCTTAATATTCGGACAATTTGAACCCAAATCGGGCTGTTCCCGAAAGAACAGTGAGATAAGGGTCTTCATATGTTCATTCTCACACTGCCCTAATATACTTGTGAAAAATTAAAAAAAATGGGCAAGGAGTTAAAATGTTCGATCATTTAGGATATATACGGTATGCTCATTCGGAATCCTTCAGTTGTTCACCAACGCCAACGTCTTGGTTTGCGCCACCTCCACCTTATTGGAGGAAAGCGTATCGGTAGTCCGGGAATGTTTATAATTCGCTTCTCACCCTGTTCGCTCCTTCAAAAGAAAAACATAGAATATAATAAGTCGTGAATGAGAGTTTTATTGACACATAATTGAGCCGTTAAATGTTATTTCCAACAATGTGGTATTTTGACAAGTGTAAACTCAGGCGAGCCTGTGCACCCTCCCTTTTAAGCTTAGAAACTCGAAATGATGTTTGGTCAGTAGCTTAATATTCAAAGAATATTCAAGCGACTAGCAAAGGTTCTGATCAGACTGTGCGTATGCGCAGGCTGGTCTGAGCCTTTGCTGGTCGCACATTCTAATTGTTGGAAATCTCATGTTGCGGCCCATCTAAAGCAGTGGCGGATCAAGAGGGGTTCGCTTTCTGTTCCCCATTTTTGAATATCCTAATTATTTCATTTTCATATTATATTTAAAAACGGGGAGGGGGTTCAAGCGAGCCCCCTGAAGCCCCTCTGGATCCACCACTCATGGCATACTCAACTATACTTAATTGCTAACCCATCCCTAATCTTGTGCTTAATTGACCGAATTTCACCAAATTTTATATATGCATTCAAATATACATGTGAGATCTAGCTTTGGATTGTTACGCGTCATTTTGTGCACATTTATTGCCCTTGATTCACGGCAAAATTCGTTTCCGCTCAATATCTTTAAAACAAATAGACACAATTTCATCAAATTTTAGAGATGCTATGATATTGACAAGAGCTGGTTTGGAATTGTTTTCTGTCATTTTTTTCTTTGTTACATCATTCATATCTTGAGAACAAAATTATAAAATTTCACCAAATTTTGAATATTCATACATATTGACAAGATCTAGCTTGAGATTGTATTTTTTCGTACATTTATACCAGAGCTATGACCCTTCTTTTATGCAAAAAATTCGTTCCTCTTAATATCTTCAGAACAAATTGAGAGAATTCCACCAAATTTGATATATGCATTCAAATTGACATGATCTAGCTTGGGATAGTTCCACGTCATTTATTGCACATTTGTAACAGAGTAAAGGCCATTCATTAACGTTAGACTTTCGTTTCCCCTCAATATCTTGAGAACAAATTGACGGGATTTCACCAAATTTTATATGAGCCGCGGCATGAGATTTCCAACAATTTGACATTTTGACAAGTGTAGACTCAGACGAGCCTCAGCAGCCTCCTTTTAAGCTTAGAAACTCCAAACGGTTTTCAGTCAGTAGCTTAATAATTATAGAATACTCAAGCGACTAGCAAAGGCTCTGATCAGACTGCGCGTATGCGCAGGCTGATCTGAGGCTTTGCTGGTCGCACATACCACATTGTTGGTAATCTCACGCACTGGCTCATATAATTGTTGATATTGACAAGAGGTGGTTTGGGATTGTTACCCGTCATTATTTGCTTTTTTGTAACAGCGTTATGGCCCTTGATTTATGTCAGAATTTCATTTCCGCTCAATACATGTATATGGAGAACAAATGAATAGAATTTCACCAAATTTTGTATATGTATTGATATTGACAAGATCTAGGCCGGGGTCGTAACCTGTCACTTTTTGCTTATTTGTAACATAGTTATGGCCCTTGATTTATATCGTGATTTTGTTTCTGAACTTGACCTTGATACAGCATGAAAAGCGCTGCAGCGGGGCTATAGTTCAATTCTCTGACATTGCTTTTTTGTAGTTTTTCTAGCTCTATTATGTAAGATATAAGCCATCTCATTTTGATCTTTACTGTTTGCTTAGTCATTTTTCTGTTTTTTATGACTTGTCTAAAAACATTTTTAGCACACTGGACTCTTCTACAATTTAATGAAGAAGAGTTTAGGATGAAATGGTTAAAAAGTGAAACGTACTTATCTAGATCTAAGTCCGCATAAGATGTGAAAACGCAATGGCTCAATAGTCAGATCTGAGGAAAACTCTAGTTGAAGCACGGTGGGTCCAGCACTAGGACAAGTATTAGACACCAAAATACTTAAAAATGTTATAGATGAAGGTAGTGATGAATGACCATGATTGAATCTTATATTGAAACTACTTACTCATCCAGATCTAAATCCGCAGGGTCAAGGTCACCAGCTGCTATCAGCTCTGCTATATCGTCAGCGGAGAGTTCTCTCTCTTGCTTGTCCAACTCCCTTGCTTTTACGGCATTCTCAAGAGCTGCTAGCTCTTCTGCCAGATCTTCATCTACACTGCGCTTTTTATCTGAAATTGGAACACACCTGACAGTTCAGTGGCAGCCAAAACACTAATATAAAGAATATAAACAGTAAAACCTGTGTAAACGCCAACTCAAAATAAACCAAAAAAAGATATTACTATTACATGGTAGCTTAATGAAGGCCCCTTGGAGCACTCTGTAATACTTTTAACCTGCATTAAGCGATAATTGGTTTTGAAATCAATTTTCGGTCTTTTTGAGAGTGACCGTTTTACACAAGTTTTACTGTATACCATATTCATACACTGTATTTCTTTCGGCTTGTAAACTTGTTGTGCCTGTGCGAACCATGCTCGGGCTTGCTTTTAGTCATCGAAATCTACGTGTAGGCTGACAATTATATTATTCTTTCCCATGGAATTTTGAAAGCTTAATTGAACCCTTGCTTTGAGAATGTAAGAATTTGACAGAATTTACTGGGTTTTTATAATGTAATATGATAACTAGAGTCGTGCATTATTGGATTCAAAACCCTTCATTGTTACAACACGTTTTGAAAGAATGTAATAATTTTTTTCATTTTGATTTTTTTTTTATTTCATTACGCGCTGTAATTGTCGATACAAAATGAAACAAAGATGTACTAAAGCAATTACAATGTATTTCATTTTGTATTGATAAGCTCCATATTGAAACAAATTGAAATAATTTTATAAGAACCATATATTTCTTCTCACGTTTTCCAAAAGCTTAGGAAGCAAAATTGGATACTGTCAACATCTTTAAAGCAAAATTTCAACAAAACGCCATAACTACAGGATTTTGTTCACTTGTGCCTTTAGGCTCATTAAGTGATCTTGTAGTACAGGTGTCAGTCCGTCCATCCAACATTTTTAATTTCCCCAACATCGAAGAGGTTGAGGCGACTGTCCATGTATGTGTCTGCCTGTCTGTCATCTGTGCGTAAGCTACGCGAACCATTAGAGGAAGAATCTAGTTCATTTGTGGCGTATAAATTAACAATAACGATAAAAGGACCTTTTATCTTTTATGTTGCATATGGTGCTGCAAAGTTGCAGCCCAATATTAATATTTCTGTTTTAATTTTCCCATTGTTAGCCTATGAAAGCTGTTTTTGGGTGTTCATTAGCCTGGATGGTTTTGGCAATTTCAATCGATTGGGCGGTTTGGGCTGTTTTTGTGGACTGGATAGTTTGTCATGTACGTGTATCAGTGAACTGCAGGGTTGTTTGCGATGTAACAGTGAACCGATAGCTCAGTGGTTAGCGTTTGTAAGATAAGATAAGATAAATTTTATTCAAATGCAATAGGCTCTCATGGCCCTTGTGCAGCAGAGTTTACATTGTAAACATGTACATTATGCTTGACAATCAGTGTGATTATTATATACTGCGGGACTCACCATTTTACATTCTCTGTCTCTTCCACATGATTGATTTGAGGATGTTTTCTTTATCATTTTTATCCTCTTGCAAAATGGATCTTGATTTGTCATGATTTCAATTTGCTCATGCCGTTCATTCTGACGTAACATCTATGTAAGTGTTTTTCAACAATTGTCGTCTGACAAATGTGAATTTGATACAATTTGAAAACAAACACTTTTAGGTGGTAGCCAGATGTCTTAACAAATGAAAATACACAAAAGTTTCAGAAATAATTGTTTTATTACACTCCCACTCGCAGCGTTTCTTTGCTAAAGCCAGTCTTATGTTTTCAAACATCAATGACAGACTGGTGACGTCCGAGCATGTCGCGATACTTTTGTCTTTTATGCAACTGATAGCGGAGTATTTTGATTATTCCTGATCCTTAGGATATAAACGGCCAATTATGTTAAAAGTAAATGACGTCATGTAGACGTAATGAACGTTGCCAGAGGCCTAAAATTTCATGATTTGATTTTGTCTTTCCTTTTGCTTTAAAGAGCAAGCATTGGTGTTAAAACTTTTTTTTGTTCATTAAGGAAGGCATGGGTACTCTGTGATTTTTTGAATTTGAGTTATCTCAGAATTATCGCGACGCCACTGCAATCATAAGCCACAGTGTTTCGATTTTCTTATTGAATGCAAGCTAAATGACAGAACTTGTCAATTTTATTTTTCACATAATGAAAATATCCAATTTTTGACATAAATTAGCATTTAAGCAGGTGGTGAGTTTTAAAGCCCTTCCGTATAATAGCATTTATCAATCACACCTAATATTAACTGAATTGTTTCAACATAACCTAATAAACGTTTCCTATCTCATGGCATGTTACCTTTATCAGGTCATGATGACGTTGCATTTTTTGAACGACGTCGCTAATGACGCTAAATCAACACAAAAATAAAAAAAATACGTCATAATCGCTAGTTTTAAGAGTGTTGAACAATGGGTAAACTGATAAATAGAATACCAGGTTCACGTCTTTTGATATCAAGTTTACCAGGCTCGGCTTTGAGAACGCATGTTGAATCGCTCGGCAAGCCTCGCGATGTCAACAAGCGTTCTCAAAGCCTTGCCTGGTAAACTTGATATCAAAAGACACTCACCTAGTATTCTCTATTTATCAATGTTCATCCAAATTACCAGATACAGATATTGGAGCAGCGTAAAACACTATTTTGATATCTGTATACTAAACTTTGTTTATCCTTAATAGATACATATATAACGGTTGAATGTGGTGTAACTCACACACACACGTGCGCGCGCACACACACACACACTTGAGTTAATAGTTTAGTTTTTAGCAAGCTCAAGACCCTGGACTGAAAGGCAGATTATATGGAAACACCTTACACGCATGCCTTTAAGCCCTATTTGTCCCCTTATTGTATTTTCAATCAATTAAATATGTTTCTTTTTAGATTTTTAAATGCTAAAAGAACATCCATTACTGGAGAGACAGACATATTTATTTAAGAAATTAATCAAAATAATATTAATTTCTGGAGATAAAACCATTATTATTATTTTTGTTGTTTAAACGTAAATCCAGATATTCATTCCTTGCAATAAACGCCTTAAAGTGAAAGTTCCAAGGTTTATAACCTGACTCTTCCGGTTTGACGAGACTAATTCAATAGATTTGTACATGCTAGGCCTTCTAAAGTAGTAATGACCAATATATTTTTTTCTAATATCATCATAAAGGGGACATTCTAACACAAAATGAAATTCATCCTATAGCTTGTTACATAACTTGCATTGTCGATCATCAAACTCAATTCTTTCAGGTCTCATCTATGTGAAGACCAACGAAGTATTGTCATAGCTATTTTTTTACTTTTTAATGTTTTCTATCTCTAAATACTCACTCAACTGAAATCTTGCAATTTGTCTGTAAAAACAGCCCTGTAGGATTAATTTAATTCTGCATTCCAATTTTGAATAGAAGCATCTCAACAATATCTTTTTTGACCACTTATTAAAACACTTTAACATCACCAACATTTTGTTGCTACCAAACTTCATAAAATTTCTAAATTCGAAAATAGTCTTTTAACTTAAAGTGCCCAATTTATTTTTCGATCATTTTCTTCTTTCTATATCTGCTAACATAGTATTGTAAATATATGTAAAATATTTTCTCTCAGCAGAATTGTCAATTTTTAACCAGTATTTAATAATAATAAAGTATCACTTTGTTTGATAGTCTGTTCTTCCCGATTCCCCATAAATAAGATTATTTTATGTTGTCTTTTTTACCACCAATAGTCTCTTGCAGAACTATAAATGTACCCTTTTGATTTGTGTATCTTTATAAATAGGTTTATCATTTAGAACAGTCCTCATACTATCAGCGCAAAATGAAGTAAAAACATGTATGCCCACTATTAGCGCAAAATATAATAATTATCTCATTTAGAACCGACCGCAAACCAGCGACGCAAAATGAAACAAAAACTACACGTTCTTTCATTTTACGTCGACCTCGACAACGCAAAATGAAATAAAAAGTTCAAAATGAAAAAAAAATTACTACATTATTTCAAAATGCGTTGTAACACTGCATTTTATCTCGTTAAGACACTCATGCATATTACGTAGTATGACTAACTCCTTATCTCCTAGTGTCGTCCGCTGATAACTTTTCGGATTATTTGGAACCAGATCAGGTCCGACAGAACATCGGGTCTGATCTGAATCTAGACTATTCAACACTCTCATCGCATCCTGAAAGAATTTTTCAAAAAAATGATTTGAAAAAAACAACAACCCGAAGATGACACTTTGAAAAAAGCGGGAAATTAAAAATTACTAAATAAATTAGAAAATGAAGAATAAAGAAATGGACTTACATCTACCGGCCACACAGGCCACTAGACAAATACAGACCAACGCTAACAACGTCAAGGCCCGCATGGTTCAAGTTAGAAATTATTGACCTGTGGGCTCTTATATACTCTCTCCATCTTGATAAAAAGCAATAAAACTGATAATAGTTAAGCAACAATTATTAGCGTAACAGTGCGATTATTTTCTTATCCATTAGTCCAAACATGTGTTTTGGGTGCTCAAAAGAACCGTCTCATTGAGACGGTTCTTTTGAGTACCCGTAACATATGTTTTCTGTGAGAAATAAGACTATAATTTTCAGTAACGCACTCTTATCTGGGGACCTGCTTGAAATTATATTTTTTTTTCGTACATGTACCACGGACACTCACATAAAAACGACCTTATCAACTCTACATGTAGCTACCCGATATGAACTATTCGGTCATCACCGAAATTCAAGCCAAATTTCGAGCAAATAAGGGCCCAGGCAGAATCGATAGTTTAATCAAACGTGAAAACAACAAACAAATATTATTAAAGTGTCTTTCTCTTTTCGGTAGCAGACAGAAATTTAATTTTTCAAAATCATAGTTAAAGCTAGGAATGAGTGTACATGTACATATATTTCTCTTCTTTGATACCCTGATACACTTTATGTGCACTTTGAACTGAAAACAACAAGCTGGCAACCTATGGCTGTTATTCTTGGCTTAAATGAATAATAGAAAACCTTTACAAAATCTCGATGGCCTCTTTCCTAAAGGGCGGCTAATATTTTTCCGGTCCATCCGTTGAAATATGACGCAGGTTAATATCCTGTAAACGTATTGGGTAGATTAATAGATTATATAATGGGCGAAAGGGTGGGACAGGAGACTCCATCCCGAGGATCACTCTGTTGCAATACATTTATGGTATAGCCAATTTTTTAATAATGGGAAATTATTTTAATGAACTGCGCTAGATAATTATTATTATACAGAAATTAAGAAAGGTGGCAAAGATCAGGAATTAGGAATCGATACAATCAGGTACCACACCTGACCCAGGATACCACATGGTAAAGTGACAAAAACACAATTTAACATCACAAACAAGAGCCAAGAGGTCAGCCCTTTCCCAGCACAAGACAACAATGAACAGACGCGAACGCATTACAACCGCAAGACATAAATAACACAAAAAATCCACAAAAGAAGTACCTACTTAGACGGTCAGTATATATGTTTTACTGGAGGGCTTAAATTGGTTTCACCAGTTCCTTTCGAAATTTTGAATACAAATGAAAAATGCCACCCTACAATCCTTTTAAACGGAAATGGACTGGTCCAATTGATAAGGGTGGGAAATCTTATTCAGCATAGGAGATGGCTTCTATGGCTTTGTCCTTGCTGTGCTGAGTGTAATTGTTTGTATTCTGGATTCGAGTGTTAAAAGTAACAGAATATAATTATGGTGATGATTAAATAAGGAAATTTTATTTAACCAAGACCCCCTCCTGGTTACTTAGGCTTCTGTCTGTTCTAAGGCGGTGTTTATGTTGTTGTTAGTTCATTGCTTATTGTTGCTCCTATGTTTTTCGGGTTTTTTTGTGTCAAAATACTGGAAAAAGCGTTACTGAAAAAAGTAATCCAGGGTGCAAGGATAAGGAATCGATACAACAACCAAGTACAAAAAAGTCAGCTTAAAATACATTAATCGCTTGTCTTCCAGTATAATAACAACAGGTTTCACTTTACCAGTCATATTGCGAGTGGTTTCAGTCGAGCGCACAAAACACTTTAATAAATTGGGATGATTTCACAATATTTTCTTTGATGCCTACATTGATGTAATCTTTTAAAACAGCTACCAGCATATCGGTAAATTTTAGAGCCTTTATTGGCCTGTATTCCACAGTGTCCAACCGTAACGCTGGAAGAACGGTCGAAACGCCGGAACTTCGGTCGTATAACGCCGAATTTCGGTCTATTTCAATGGATTCGCCGCCATTTTTGGTGTTTTGACTGACGGTAGGTAGAAACTTTCACTTTTTAAAAATATTAGGATACGTTCATCGAACATGAAAAGTAGCCTATCCGGATCTACATGCATTATTCTAACTGCCAAATCTTCAACTGAAACATAAACTTTGCAGAAATTGTCAAACACTTCAAAAGAAAATTGGTGTTCAGTTTCGTACCATGCACTATGAGAGCTTTCGTACTGGGAGGTTTCGTACTTTTTTGATATTTTTGAAATTATTGATCAGTGATGAATGAAAAAGTATTTGAAACTGACCTTGTATCATGAACTGGCCATTGCTTAGATTTTTTAATCCAGAAAGCCAGGAGAGAGGCACAATCCACGAAATTTAAGGCAACGCCGGATACAACGGTCATGCATGCTTGCGTTTGTAGGTGAGTGGAGCAAAAGACAGCTTTGAATGTGACGTGTTCCGTGGTCCATGCCATTGGAACACAAATTCAATTTTAATGGAGATAAATAAGCATGCTGGCATGCTGCAAACATTCCAGAGAAATTCAACCTTTTTGCTGTACATAAATTTTGAAATATAAGAGCTTTGAAATAGCTGGAAAATTGCTTAAAGGCTGAATGCGAGAATGGGGCTAACTTCAAGACTAATATGTTCTTGCACTTAACGAATTGAACCCAGTATTCTTGGTAATAAGTAAACACCATATGGGCCTTATCATTAGAAAAAAATGAGTATGATCAGGAAAGACCACAGTCACGAACTGCAGGCAAATCCCCTGGCACCATAAGGAAAAGCCACATAACATTCACAAAACACCAGGAAGACGAAAAAACGTAAGACAATCAACTCTATCTTCCCCATCAAGATGATTAGAAGCTAGATGGGACTAAACATTGAACAATTACAGAATCCCACAAGGGCAGTTACAATCAACAACGAATCAACAATAACAGAACCACCACCTTAGAATTGTCAGAAGCATTGGTTGAGTTGGCTTTAGTGCATTTTACTGGTACCAAATATTTGCCCAATATTATGCTGTTGTTGAAGCACACAAAATGTTACGATCACATGGAGGCTTCCATGGGTTTGGATAAATTAATTCAGCCTGCTCAGCTACTAGGACTGAGTAGCGGACCAAAATTTTGTGAATGCAACAATTCACATGATATTCTAAAATGGCCGATAAACGAAATCTTAGATGCGAAGACAATATTTTTGCAACGCAGTATGATGCACGATTACTGTTGTTGAGCCATGGAATTATTAGGTTACAAGCCAATGGAATAGCTGGTAATGCGATTCTATTTATCATAAAACTTGAAAGCGAATTAGTATACATGTTTATGTTCTCTAAATAAAAAAATATAATTAAATATATAAAAAGATAAAACGAAAGTGAACCAAGCTTTAGTCTGAGGCTTTAGCCGATCTAATGACTTCGCACGGACAGTGTACTGTGACCCAAACTCGACTGGTACCCGCCATTTTCATACAACTTATATAAGTATAAGCTTTTACAAAAAGTTAGCTCAAAGCTGAACATACATAGAATTGCCATTCTATTGTTTTAACCCAAACAGCAACCATAGTTTGCGACAGTCAGACAGACAGACAGACATAAAGACAGACAGGCATAAAGACATACGTAAAGTCAGGCACGTAGGTAGTCATATAGATTTTGCTGCTCAAACTTAAAGCTCTCAGAACAATGGTTAAGCGCTAAACCCACCTGAGCTACCTTGGTGTTCCAAATTTTCTATTGCCTACTTTATATGAATTGTTTGACTTTGGTACGTCTATGTCTGAACAAGTTTGATTTATAGTAAGGGTTTACTTTTGTCAATGCCATTTTCCCATATTTGTATACAGCATATGGCAAACACAAGGACGACAACCTACGTCACATTATAAGACTTTGGGTGATATTTTGACAACATGTTCTGGACAATTGTGAGGAATTGTTGAGATTGTTAAGTATTTTCCCTGGGGTTTTTGGTTGTTGTTTTCTGCTATGATTTAACTTTGTTTTGGTGGGACACCAAAGAAGTCAATATTCAAGGACAAGATTTACTTCAAATGTTTCCATTGACGGTCTGTATATACGGAAACAAATATTGGTCAACCAAGGGGGATGAGAGACTCTCATTTTTCTTCCTACGTTAAATTTTAGCAACCCAAACATATCCCAAATTCTGTACCTTGACCTTTAGAAGATACCCTAAAATACATAGAAATACCCCCTAAATCTAGTCCAATTTGTGATGACCTCTTAAAAATATCCACGAAATCTTCATACCCAAAAAATATTCATTTATCTGAAAACCCAAAAAGATGTTGAAATAAAAAATTTACACACCCCAAAATGGTCTGAGCCTACGAATGTATGAAAATATCAATGTACGCCCCCCCCCCCCCCCCAGATGCGACCATATCTTTTTCGTAATTTAATCATTTGGTCCAAGTTTTTCTCAATATATTATTAATAGTCATTTTCAGTTTGGATAGAAATGGCATATGTGATGTAGATTGTTAACGCTGCATATTATACCCAGTAAAATTCCTCTACATTTTAGCGAGGTCTGAATAACATGACCACCGTTTTTGCATCAATGTTTGTCACAATCAGCATTTTTTTTCAGTAAGGTTTGGACGCTTCCTGGGTTGAACCTGTATTAAGCAGAGTATAATGTGTATTGCTCAAAGACAAAATACAGAGCCCCAAAAGAGGCTAGGTTCAGAAACCCATCTATGTTGAGCTGAACACATTACTACTGAGAGACTCTCCTTTTCTAAAATAACCAGCATTGTAAGGACTAGGCAAATTAACAGACTGGTTTTACACAGTGCAGTTTTCAACCCCTGAGGACAGTTGTGCATTTTGAATCAAATGAAGGTGTATTCCAGGCATCAGAGAGAGAGAGCTCAGTGAATTTAAACAAGTCAAAGAGTGGCCTATCGTACTTCTGAATTATGTCCAATGTTCTTCAAGGCCGGGTCTCTCTCTTTAAAGAGTTCTTCCCTGAGAACAAGTCTCCCTGAATATTTAATCAACTTGTAAATATAAAAACAGGACGTGAGTATGATCAGGAACTGCTTCACTCACAAACTGCAGACTAGCTCAAGGAACCATGAGAAAAAGTCATGGAACACTAATAGTCAAAAGACACCAGCAAAACAATTAAGCGACCAGCTCCCTGTTCCCCATCAAAATGAGTGCAAAACAAGAAGGACAAAAAGAAGTGTAAATACATACCCCATATATAATGGGTGCAACAAAAACAATGAATCAACGACAACAGAGCCACCGCCGAAAATGGAGAACAGCCTAAGCTGCTATAAATAGCAAGTGCAAAGTCTGACTAAAGTATCAACAATGGCATTAAATTCTGGTCAGTGACTGGAGCTAAATGAGCTTATTTATCTAATTTAAAATTAAATGTGTGTTCCAATGGCATGGGCCACGGAACATGTCACATTCAAAGCTGTCTTTTGCTCCACTCACCTACAAACGCAAGCATGCATGACCGTTGTATCCGGCGTTACCTTAAATTTCGTGGAGTGTGCCTCTCTTCTTGCTTTCTGGATTGAAAAAATCTAAGCAATGGCCAGTTCAAGATACAAGGTCAGTTTCAAATACTTTTTCATTCATCACTGATCAATAATTTCAAAAATATCAAAAAAGTACGAAACCTCCCAGTACGAAAGCTCTCATAGTGCATGGTACGAAACTGAACACCAATTTTCTTTTGAAGTGTTTGACAATTTCAGCAAAGTTTATGTTTCAGTTGAAGATTTGGCAGTTAGAATAATGCATGTAGATCCGGATAGGCTACTTTTCATGTTCGATGAACGTATCCTAATATTTTTAAAAAGTGATTGTTTCTACCTACCGTCAGTCAAAACACCAAAAATGGCGGCGAATCCATTGAAAAAGACCGAAATTCGGCGTTATACGACCGAAGTTCCGGCGTTTCGACCGTTCTTCCAGCGTTACGGTTGGACACTGTGTATTCTGAAACAAGGTAAATTCGTGTTCAGAAAATGTTGCTTCTTTCCAAGGCTTTCTCTTATCACAAAGTGGTTACTGATGTATCAATCCTATTTCAAAGAAGCTGCCAGTGCAAAATTAAACGTTGTTGACATTTGAATAGTATTTAGCACGAAAACGGTCATAATTGCTTTTTCCTTAGGCATATTTGATAAGTTAAAAGTAAAAAACATATTTAAGACATTTCATATAAGAAATGGACTTGTCACTTATATGTAACGAAAAAGTCTCAGGCGAGGTTGTGAAGACTTGCCTAAGACTATACCCATCACCTACATAACGTATCGAAATGCATGATATTATAAACCAACCCACAGACGTTTTGTGTCACTTTATTTTGCGTTTACACGCTTAACGATAGACATGACCATGGTAACGTCATTGTGACTGGTTACATTTGTTTCGATCGTGCTCAATGCGGGTATCCTGTTTGTCTGTACTTTACGTTTTATTGAGTTGTTATTAGTTGTTAATATTTTAGCTGAAGGTTAGTCACCCGCCTACTGTTTAAGCTCATAAACGCATTATACCATTCATTATAATGTTGGTGGTAAGTTTTGAGTGATCGTAACATGATTTGACTTAATTTTGTGATGCAGTTAACATGTTTTAGGAAATCGCAACCTGCCTTCACAATCCAAAGACTATACTGTCAAGTAAGTAAAAGCTACACAACAGATTGCAAACCTACCATTGGCCAAGTCCTGAGAATATAAACCTTTTGTCGTGCTCAACTGAGTTACATGTTAATGTTAAAATGCCAACAGTCATTCGAGGACCGATCTTCACAAACATGTCAGGAAAACTTTATTATCAGTGGAGTGATAGAAACGGGGTGTTCATATTTTATTAGATTTATCAAATGAGTTTGGGAGAGATAAAATACGAGGCTATGCCGATTTTTATCGCTGTTTTGCAACGTATTTGATAAAGTTAACTATACAAGAGGACGAATGTTACATACTGTTTATACAAATATGGAACCAAAAGTACTTTGAAATACCGCTTTTGGCGTGAAAACGCTAATATTTACGCCACGTTGTTTGACCTTTATTAAACAACGATACTGAAAACAATAACCATTAGTTGTTTATCCATTTTAATGGTGCCGCATTACTTCTAGATGAGAGGTCAAGCGAAACGTATATTTCAGCTGCCATCACAAATATATACAGGTACCTGCTGAACCACACACTACAGCAAACTGCATGGAAGAGACAATACAGCATTCTGCATAAGAGAGATACTACAGCTTTCTGCATAAGAGAGACACTACAGCATTTTGCATAAGAGACACACTACAACATTCTGCATAAGAGAGACATAACTGCATTCTGCATAAGAGACACACTACAAAATTCTGCATCAGAGAGACATAACTGCATTCTGCATAAGAGAGACACTACAGCTTTCTGCATAAGAGAGACACTACAGCATTCTGCATAAGAGAGACACTACAGCATTCTGCATAAGAGAGACACTACAGCATTCTACATAAGAGAGACACGACAGCATTCTGCATAAGAGAGTCACTACAGTTTTCTGCATAAGAGAGACACTACGTCTTTCAGCATAAGAGAGACACTACGTCTTTCTGAATAAGAGATACACTACAGATTTCTGCATAAGAGAGACACTACAGCATTCCGCATAAGAGAGACACTACAGCATTCTGCATAAGAGAGACACTACAGCATTCTGCATAAGTGAGCAGCTACAGCATTCTACATAAGAGAAACACTACAGCATTCTGCATAAGAGAGACACTACAGCATTCTGCATAAGAGAGGCACTACAGCATTCTGCATAAGAGAGACACGACAGCATTCTGCATAAGTGAGCAGCTACAGCATTCTGCATAAGAGAAACACTACAGCTTTCTGCATAAGAGAAACACTAGAGCATTCTGCATAAGAGAGACACTACAGCATTCTGCATAAGTGAGCAGCTACAGCATTCTGCATAAGAGAAACACTACAGCTTTCTGCATAAGAGAAACACTACAGCATTCTGCATAAGAGAGACACTACAGCATTCTGCATAAGATAGACACTAGAGCATTCTGCATAAGAGAGACACTACAGCATTCTGCATAAGTGAGCAGCTACAGCATTCTGCATAAGAGAGACACTACAGCATTCTGCATAAGAGAAACACTACAACATTCTGCATAAGAGAGACACGACAGCATTCTGCATAAGAGAGACACTACAGCATTCTGCATAAGAGAGACACTACAGCTTTCTACATAAGAGAGACACGACAGCATTCTGCATAAGAGAGACACTACAACATTCTGCATAAGAGAGACTCGACAGCATTCTGCATAAGAGAGACACTACAGCTTTCTACATAAGAGAGACACGACAGCATTCTGCATAAGAGAGACACTACAACATTCTGCATAAGAGAGACACGACAGCATTCTGCATAAGAGA
This sequence comes from Loripinus fragilis, assembly GCA_964019695.1. Lineage (NCBI taxonomy): Eukaryota > Metazoa > Mollusca > Bivalvia > Lucinida > Lucinidae > Loripinus > Loripinus fragilis. The sequence continues at coordinate 7,161,067 of OZ026528.1, forward strand.
GACACTACAGCTTTCTGCATAAGAGAGACACGACAGCATTCTGCATAAGAGAGACACTACAGCTTTCTACATAAGAGAGACACGACAGCATTCTGCATAAGAGAGACACTACAACATTCTGCATAAGAGAGACACTACAGCATTCTGCATAAGAGAGACACTACAGCATTCTGCATAAGAGAGACACTACAGCATTCCGCATAAGAGAGACACTACAGCATTCCGCATAAGAGAGACACTACAGCTTTCTACATAAGAGAGACACGACAGCATTATGCATAAGAGAGACACTACAACATTCTGCATAAGAGAGACACGACAGCATTCTGCATAAGAGAGACACTACAGCATTCTGCATAAGAGAGAAACTACAGCATTCTGTATAAGAGAGACACAACAGCTTTCTGCATAAGAGAGACACGACAGCATTCTGCATAAGATAGACACTACAGCATTCTGCATAAGAGAGACACTACAGCATTCTGCATAAGAGAGACACTACAGCATTCTGTATAAGAGAGACACTACAGCTTTCTACATAAGAAAGACACTACAGCATTCTGCATAAGAGAGACACTATGGTTTTCATCATAAGAGAGACACTACAGCATTCTGCATAAGAGAGACACTATGGTTTTCATCATAAGAGAGACACTACAGCATTCTGAATAAGAGAGGCACTACGGCTTTCATCATAAGAGAGACACTACAGCATTCTGCATAAGAGAGACATTATGGTTTTCATCATAAGAGAGACACTACAGCATTCTGTATAAGAGAGACACTACGGCTTTCATCATAAGAGAGACACTACAGCATTCTGCATAAGAGAGACACTACAGCATTCTGCATAAGAGAGACACTATGGTTTTCATCATAAGAGAGACACTACAGCATTCTGTATAAGAGAGACACTATGGTTTTCATCATAAGAGAGACACTACAGCATTCTGAATAAGAGAGACACTATGGTTTTCATCATAAGAGAGACACTACTGCATTCTGTATAAGAGAAACACTATGGTTTTCATCATAAGAGAGACACTACAGCATTCTGTATAAGAGAGACACTACGGCTTTCATCATAAGAGAGACACTACTGCATTCTGCATTAGAGAGACACTATGGTTTTCATCATAAGAGAGACACTACAGCATTCTGAATAAGAGAGACACTATAGTTTTCTGCCAAAGAGTGGCACTACGGCTTCCTTCATAAGAGAGACACTACAGCATTCTGCATAAGAGAGACACTATGGTTTTCTGTATAAAGAAACACAATGTGGCTTTATACATAAATGCACACGCTATGGTTTTCTGCATTTAGACACACACTTTTGCTTTTTGTATGATGCGCACACTATGCCTTTCTGTATTAAGAAACACACTATGGCTTTCTGCATATAGACACAAACTATGTTTTTTTTGTATGAGATGCACGCTATGGCTTTTTGTATAAAGACACACACCATGGCTCTCTGTATAAGACTCACACTATCGCTTTCTGCATAAAGACACACACTAGTGCTTTCTGCATAAAGAAAGACACTATTGATGTCTTCATCAAGAAATAAACCACGGCTTTCTGCATAACGACGCACACTATGTCTTCTGCATAAAGCCATATACTACGGCTTTCTGCATTAAGACTCACTTAATGGCTTTCTGCATAAAGGCTCATACAATGGCGTTCTGCATAAAGGCTCACACAATGGCTTTCAGCACAAAGACACACACTAAGGCTTTCTGCGTAAAAGTATTCACTATGGTCTGCTGCATAAATACAATACTACACCTCTTGCATTAAGATTCATACTACAGCATTCAGCATAACATAACAACATACACTATGATTTTCTGCATAAATACGCACACTATGCCATCCTGCATAAAATCACACACTTCAGCTTTCTGTATAAAGACTCACACAATGGCCTTCTGCATTATGACAAACACAATTGCTCTCTGCATAAAAACATACACTATTGCTTTCTGCAAAAAGACACAAACTACGGTTTGCTGCATGACAACAGACACTATGGCTTCCTGCATAAGTCACACATTACTGCTTTCTTGATAAAGACACAAACTACGGGTTTATGCATAAAGACAACCACTATGACTTTCTGCATTAAGTCACAAACTCCGGCTTTCAGCATAAAACAAACAAAACAGCTTCCCGCATATAAACACTACCTATAGCTTTCTGCATAAATACACACATTATGGCTTTCTGTATAACAAAGCACGCTATAGCTTTCTGTATATAGACACACATTAAGGATTTCAGCATAAAGGCACATACTATGCCTTTCTGCATAAAGACATGCACTATGGCTTTCTGCGTAAGGAAGCACACTAGGGATTTATGCATAAAGGCGCACACTACGGCTTTTTATATAAAGACACACATTATGGCTTTCTGTTTAAAAAACACACTACGGATTTATGCATAAAGGCACGCACTATGATTTTCTGCATAAAGACACACACTATGGCTTTCTGTATAAAAAAACACTATGGCGTTCTGATTAAAGAAACACACTACGGATTTTAGCATAAAGACACACTCTACGGATTTCTGCATTAAGGCACACACTACGGCTCTCTGAATAAAGACATACACTTTGGCTTTTTGCATAAAGACACACACTATGGCTTTCTGCATAAAAACAAACACTACTGTTTTCTGCATCTGACACAAACTATGACTATTTGCATAAAGACATATGCTACAGCTCTCTGCATAAAAACACACACTATGGCTCTCTGCATAAAGACACACACTACAATTTTCTGCATACGACACATAGTATTGCTTTCTGCATAAAGGCACACACTTAGGCATTCTGCACGAAGTTAGACACTTTGGCTTTCTGCCTAAAGACACACAATGGCTTTCTGTATAAAAATACACACACTATAGTTTTGCACAAAGACACACACTACGGCTTTCTACATAAGTACACATTATAGTTTTCTGCATAATGACATGCACTATGGCTTTCTGCATAAAGATGCACACTACAGTTTTCTGCATAAAGACACACACTATGGCTAACTGCATAATAAACACACTACGGATTTTTGCATAAAGACACACACTAGGGCTTTCTGCATAAAGACATACATATGGGTTTCTGCATAAAGACACACACTACAGCTTTCTGCATAAAGACAGACACTATAGTGTTCTTCATAAAGACAAACACTACAGCTTTCTGCATAAAGACGCATAGTACTCCGTTCTGCATAAATGGCTTTCTGTATAAGACATACACTATGGCTTTCTGCATAAAATTGCACTCTGCGTTTTTCTGCATAAAGACACAAACTACGGTTTTCTGCATTAATATAACGACTATTGCTTTCTTTATAAAGACAAACTCTACAGATTTCTGCATAAAGGAACACACTATGGCTTTCTGCATAAAGAAACACACTACGTAATTCTGCATAAAGGCACACACTATGGCTTTCTGCATTAAGGCATACACTATGTCTTTGAGTATAAAGACATACACTACAGTTTTCTGCATAAAGACACACACTACGGTTTTCTGAATAAAAATAACCACTATGACTGTCTGTATAAAGACAAACGCTACGGCTTTCTGCATAAAGGCACACATTATGGTTTTCTGCATTAAGATAACCATTCTGGCTTTCTGTATAAAGGCAAGCACTACAGCTTTCTCCATAAAGACACACACTATGGCTTTCTCCATAAAGACTGTGTTTACCGCATGTGTTTCAAGATAGCATATACACAGTATAAGTTTTAGTGATAGTGTGTCTTTTAACGTTTTACATAATCCCTAGTTGATATCTAAAACCTGTAAATTATTCTCCACTTGCACGATCTTCAGTAATTATTTGAGGTGTACTGAGCCAAGGTTCTAATGTGCTTCCAGGGTTAACGTGACCCCCGTTTTTGCTGTTTATTCCTTAATGGTCATCTAAAATGAAAAATAAATTACTGAAATGAATTTAGATATAGTCCGCGTAATTAGAATATTTTCTCACTTAAGTAGGGACTTTTATATAGGCTAGGATTAGATGGAATTTCTGCGTGATTTTGTTCCTCCACATTGAACCAGTCCCCAAATGTACCATATCGATACATTAATATATTACCTATCAGTAGTTTTAAATTTGTGCATTATGCTTATGATAATTAATACAGAGGCGCAAATGGGTATACATCTCAAGGAAAACGAATAAGTTATTTTGAATTACAGGGCATTTAGGCCTTAGTTCAAAATAAGGGATGCTCCCAAAAATAAGTTTTAGTTATGCTGTATACATTTACACCCACATGCTAAACGCCGATCCTATTAGTAAGGATTAAAGTTGTTGAATAAAAGAAAAATGGGGGTCACTTGATACCTGGAAACACATTAACGCACCTTTGTTTTATTTGTATAATAGCTATAAGCGATCAAATGCCCTAGGCCGATTGGTTGGGCTAAGCGAAAGGTTAACACTATGCCTCAAACTGTTTAAGAAACCCATTGAGGAAGGGTGGTTAAAAATGAAATGCATGGTAATGTTCCAATATTCGATATGTGACATGCATTTTGCCATCATGAAATCTGAGCTGATTCGGGGGATTTCTGTCCGAACTCTTTAAGTTTTAGCAATAACTTTTTCTTCCTCAACTTGGCTAGGCGTCCGATTCCGTTGTTTGCCAATAAAAAGACGTATTTTATTCTGCATAAAGACAAACACTATGGTTTTCTGCTAAAACACACAATACAGCTTTCTGCATAAAGACACACACTATGGCTCTCTGCATTAAGACACACACACACTATGGCTCTCTGCATAAAGACACACTATGGCTCTCTGCATAAAGACACACTATAGCTCTCTGCATAAAGACACACTACGGCTCTCTGCATAAAGACACACTATGGCTCTCTGCATAAAGACACACTACGGCTCTCTGCATAAAGACACACTATGGCTCTCTGCATAAAGACACACTATGGCTCTCTGCATTAAGACACACACTATAGCTCTCTGCATAAAGACACACACACACACACACACACACACACTATTGCTCTCTGCATAAAGACACACTATGGCTCTCTGCATTAAGACACACACTATAGCTCTCTGCATAAAGACACACACACACACACTATAGCTCTCTGCATAAAGACACACACACACACTATGGATCTCTGCATAAAGACACACTATGGCTCTCTGCATTAAGACACACTATGGCTCTCTGCATAAAGATACACACACACTATGGCTCTCTGCATAAAGACACACTATGGCTCTCTGCATTAAGACACACTATGGCTCTCTGCATAAAGATACACACACACTATGGCTCTCTGCATAAAGACACACTATGGCTCTCTGCATAAAGACACACACACTATGGCTCTCTGCATAAAGACACACACACTATGGCTCTCTGCATAAAGACACACACACTATGGCTCTCTGCATAAAGACACACTATGGCTCTCTGCATTAAGACACACTATGGATCTCTGCATAAAGACACACTATGGCTCTCTGCATAAAGACACACTACGGCTCTCTGCATTAAGACACACTATGGCTCTCTGCATAAAGATACACACACACTATGGCTCTCTGCATAAAGATACACTATGGCTCTCTGCATTAAGACACACACTATAGCTCTCTGCATAAAGACACACACACACACACTATAGCTCTCTGCATAAAGACACACACTATGGCTCTCTGCATAAAGACACACTATGGCTCTCTGCATAAAGACACACACACTATGGCTCTCTGCATAAAGACACACTATGGCTCTCTGCATAAAGACACACTATGGCTCTCTGCATAAAGACACACTATGGCTCTCTGCATAAAGACACACTACGGCTCTCTGCATAAAGACACACTATGGCTCTCTGCATAAAGACACACTACGGCTCTCTGCATAAAGACACACTATGGCTCTCTGCATAAAGACACACTATGGCTCTCTGCATAAAGACACACTATGGCTCTCTGCATAAAGACACACTATGGCTCTCTGCATAAAGACACACTACGGCTCTCTGCATAAAGACACACTACGGCTCTCTGCATAAAGACACACTACGGCTCTCTGCATAAAGACACACACACTATAGCTCTCTGCATTAAGACACTCACTATAGCTCTCTGCATAAAGACACACACACTATGGCTCTCTGCATAAAGACACACTATGGCTCTCTGCATAAAGACACACTACGGCTCTCTGCATTAAGACACACTATAGCTCTCTGCATAAAGACACACACACTATGGCTCTCTGCATAAAGACACACTATGGCTCTCTGCATAAAGACACACTACGGCTCTCTGCATTAAGACACACACACTATGGCTCTCTGCATAAAGACACACTACGGCTCTCTGCATAAAGACACACTATAGCTCTCTGCATAAAGACACACACACTATGGCTCTCTGCATAAAGACACACTATGGCTCTCTGCATAAAGACACACACACTATGGCTCTCTGCATAAAGACACACACACTATGGCTCTCTGCATAAAGACACACTATGGCTCTCTGCATAAAGACACACTACGGCTCTCTGCATTAAGACACACACACTATGGCTCTCTGCATAAAGACACACTACGGCTCTCTGCATAAAGACACACTATAGCTCTCTGCATAAAGACACACACACTATGGCTCTCTGCATAAAGACACACTCTGGCTCTCTGCATAAAGACACACACACACTACGGCTCTCTGCATAAAGACACACTACGGCTCTCTGCATAAAGACACACTATGGCTCTCTGCATAAAGACACACACACTATGGCTCTCTGCATAAAGACACACTACGGCTCTCTGCATAAAGACACACACACTATGGCTCTCTGCATAAAGACACACTACGGCTCTCTGCATAAAGACGCACTCACTATAGCTCTCTGCATAAAGAAACACACACTATAGCTCTCTGCATAAAGACACACTATGGCTCTCTGCATAAAGACACACTATAGCTCTCTGCATAAAGACACACACACTATGGCTCTCTGCATAAAGACACACTATGGCTCTCTGCATAAAGACACACACACTATGGCTCTCTGCATAAAGACACACTACGGCTCTCTGCATAAAGACACACTACGGCTCTCTGCATAAAGACACACTATAGCTCTCTGCATAAAGACACACACACTATAGCTCTCTGCATAAAGACACACACACTATGGCTCTCTGCATAAAGACACACTATAGCTCTCTTCATAAAGACACACACACAATGGCTCTCTGCATTAAGACACACTATGGCTCTCTGCATAAAGACACACACACTATGGCTCTCTGCATAAAGACACACTATGGCTCTCTGCATTAAGACACACACACTATGGCTCTCTGCATAAAGACACACACACTATGGCTCTCTGCATAAAGACACACACACTATGGCTCTCTGCATAAAGACACACTACGGCTCTCTGCATAAAGACACACTACGGCTCTCTGCATTAAGACACACACACTATGGCTCTCTGCATTAAGACACACACACTATGGCTCTCTGCATAAAGACACACTACGGCTCTCTGCATAAAGACACACTACGGCTCTCTGCATTAAGACACACACACTATGGCTCTCTGCATTAAGACACACACACTATGGCTCTCTGCATAAAGACACACTACGGCTCTCTGCATAAAGACACACTACGGCTCTCTGCATTAAGACACACACACTATGGCTCTCTGCATTAAGACACACACACTATGGCTCTCTGCATAAAGACACACTACGGCTCTCTGCATAAAGACACACTACGGCTCTCTGCATAAAGACACACACACTATGGCTCTCTGCATTAAGACACACACACTATGGCTCTCTGCATAAAGACACACACACTATGGCTCTCTGCATAAAGACACACTATGGCTCTCTGCATAAAGACACACTACGGCTCTCTGCATAAAGACACACTATGGCTCTCTGCATAAAGACACACTACGGCTCTCTGTATAAAGACACACTATAGCTCTCTGCATTAAGACACACACACTATGGCTCTCTGCATTAAGACACACACACTATGGCTCTCTGCATAAAGACACACACACTATGGCTCTCTGCATAAAGACACACTATGGCTCTCTGCATAAAGACACACACAGAATGGCTCTCTGCATATAGACACACTACGGCTCTCTGCATAAAGACACACTACGGCTCTCTGCATAAAGACACACTATAGCTCTCTGCATAAAGACACACACACTATGGCTCTCTGCATAAAGACACACTATGGCTCTCTGCATAAAGACACACACACTATGGCTCTCTGCATAAAGACACACTACGGCTCTCTGCATAAAGACACACTATGGCTCTCTGCATAAAGACACACACACTATGGCTCTCTGCATAAAGACACACTACGGCTCTCTGCATAAAGACACACTATGGCTCTCTGCATAAAGACACACTATGGCTCTCTGCATAAAGACACACACACTATGGCTCTCTGCATAAAGACACACTACGGCTCTCTGCATAAAGACACACTACGGCTCTCTGCATAAAGACACACTATAGCTCTCTGCATAAAGACACACACACTATAGCTCTCTGCATAAAGACACACACACTATGGCTCTCTGCATAAAGACACACTATATCTCTCTGCATAAAGACACACACACTATGGCTCTCTGCATAAAGACACACTACCGCTCTCTGCATAAAGACACACTATAGCTCTCTGCATAAAGACACACACACTATAGCTCTCTGCATAAAGACACACACACTACGGCTCTCTGCATAAAGACACACTATAGCTCTCTGCATAAAGACACACACACTATGGCTCTCTGCATAAAGACACACTATGGCTCTCTGCATAAAGACACACACACTATGGCTCTCTGCATAAAGACACACTATAGCTCTCTGCATAAAGACACACACACTATGGCTCTCTGCATTAAGACACACACTGTAGCTCTCTGCATAAAGACACACTATGGCTCTCTGCATAAAGACACACTATGGCTCTCTGCATAAAGACACACACACTATGGCTCTCTACATAAAGACACACTATGGCTCTCTGCATTAAGACACACTATAGCTCTCTGCATTAAGACACACACACTATCGCTCTCTGCATTAAGACACACACACTATGGCTCTCTGCATAAGACACACTATAGCTCTCTGCATTAAGACACACACACTATGGCTCTCTGCATAAAGACACACACACACACACTATGGCTCTCTGCATTAAGACACACACACTATGGCTCTCTGCATAAAGACACACACACACACACTATGGCTCTCTGCATTAAGACACACACACTATGGCTCTCTGCATAAAGACACACACACTATGGCTCTCTGCATAAAATCACACACTATGGCTCTCTGCATAAAGACACACTACGGCTCTCTGCATAAAGACACACTATGGCTCTCTGCATTAAGACACACTATGGCTCTCTGCATAAAGACACACTATGGCTCTCTGCATAAAGACACACTATGGCTCTCTGCATTAAGACACACACACTATGGCTCTCTGCATAAAGACACACACACTATGGCTCTCTGCATAAAGACATACACTACGGCTCTCTGCATAAAGACACACTATGGCTCTCTGCATAAAGACACACTATGGCTCTCTGCATAAAGACACTCACACTATGGCTCTCTGCATTAAGACACACACACTATGGCTCTCTGCATTAAGACACACACACTATGGCTCTCTGCATAAAGACACACACACTATGGCTCTCTGCATAAAATCACACACTATGGCTCTCTGCATAAAGACACACTATGGCTCTCTGCATAAAGACACACACACTATGGCTCTCTGCATAAAGACACACTATGGCTCTCTGCATAAAGACACACTATGGCTCTCTGCATAAAGACACACTATGGCTCTCTGCATAAAGACACACTATGGCTCTCTGCATTAAGACATACACACTATGGCTCTCTGCATAAAGACATACACACTATGGCTCTCTGCATAAAGACATACACTACGGCATCTGCATAAAGACACACTATGGCTCTCTGCATAAAGACACACTATGGCTCTCTGCATAAAGACACACTATGGCTCTCTGCATAAAGACACACTATGGCTCTCTGCATAAAGACACACTATGGCTCTCTGCATAAACACACACACACTATGGCTCTCTGCATAAAGACACACACACACTATGGCTCTCTGCATTAAGACACACACACTATGGCTCTCTGCATAAAGAAACACACTATGGCTCTCTGCATAAAGACACACACACTATGGCTCTCTCCATAAAGACACATACTATGGCTCTCTGCATAAAGACACACACACTATGGCTCTCTGCATAAAGACACACTATGGCTCTCTGCATTAAGACACACACACTATGGCTCTCTGCATTAAGACACACACACTATGGCTCTCTGCATTAAGACACACACACTATGGCTCTCTGCATAAAGACACACTATGGCTCTCTGCATAAAGACACACACACTATGGCTCTCTGCATAAAGACACACACACACACACACTATGGCTCTCTGCATAAAGACACACACACTATGGCTCTCTGCATAAAGACACACTATGGCTCTCTGCATAAAGACACACTATGGCTCTCTGCATAAAGACACACTATGGCTCTCTGCATAAAGACACACTATGGCTCTCTGCATAAAATCACACACTATGGCTCTCTGCATAAAGACACACTACGGCTCTCTGCATAAAGACACACTACGGCTCTCTGCATAAAGACACACTATGGCTCTCTGCATAAAGACACACTATGGCTCTCTGCATAAAGACACACTATGGCTCTCTGCATAAAGACACACTATGGCTCTCTGCATTAAGACACACACACTATGGCTCTCTGCATAAAGACACACACACTATGGCTCTCTGCATAAAGACATACACTACGGCTCTCTGCATAAAGACACACTATGGCTCTCTGCATAAAGACACACTATGGCTCTCTGCATAAAGACACACTATGGCTCTCTGCATAAAGACACACTATGGCTCTCTGCATAAAGACACACTATGGCTCTCTGCATAAAGACACACACACTATGGCTCTCTGCATAAAGACACACACACACTATGGCTCTCTGCATTAAGACACACACACAATGGCTCTCTGCATAAATAAACACTCACTATAGCTCTCTGCATAAAGACACACTACGGCTCTCTGCATAAAGACACACTATGGCTCTCTGCATAAAGACACACACACTATGGCTCTCTGCATAAAGACACATACTATGGCTCTCTGCATAAAGACACACACACTATGGCTCTCTGCATAAAGACACACTATGGCTCTCTGCATTAAGACACACACACTATGGCTCTCTGCATAAAGACACACACACTATGGCTCTCTGCATAAAGACACATACTATGGCTCTCTGCATAAAGACACACACACTATGGCTCTCTGCATAAAGACACACTATGGCTCTCTGCATAAAGACACACACACTATGGCTCTCTGCATTAAGACACACACACTATGGCTCTCTGCATTAAGACACACACACTATGGCTCTCTGCATAAAGACACACACACTATGGCTCTCTGCATAAAGACACACTATGGCTTTCTGCATAAAGACACACTACGGCTCTCTGCATTAAGACACTCACTATAGCTCTCTGCATAAAGACACACACACTATGGCTCTCTGCATAAAGACACACTATGGCTCTCTGCATAAAGACACACTATGGCTCTCTGCATTTAGACACTCACTATAGCTCTCTGCATAAAGACACACACACTATGGCTCTCTGCATAAAGACACACTATGGCTCTCTGCATTAAGACACTCACTATGGCTCTCTGCATAAAGACACACACACTATGGCTCTCTGCATAAAGACACACTATGGCTCTCTGCATAAAGACACACTACGGCTCTCTGCATAAAGACACACTATGGCTCTCTGCATAAAGACACACTATGGCTCTCTGCATAAAGACACACACACTATGGCTCTCTGCATAAAGACACACACACTATGGCTCTCTGCATAAAGCAAACACACAATGGCTCTCTGCATAAAGACACACTATGGCTCTCTGCATAAAGACACACACACACTATGGCTCTCTGCATAAAGACACACTATGGCTCTCTGCATTAAGACACACACTATAGCTCTCTGCATAAAGACACACACACTATGGCTCTCTACATAAAGACACACTACGGCTCTCTGCATAAAGACACACACACTATAGCTCTCTGCATTAAGACACACACACTACGGCTCTCTGCATAAAGACACACACACTATGGCTCTCTGCATTAAGACACTCACTATGGCTCTCTGCATAAAGACACACACACTATGGCTCTCTGCATTAAGACACACACTATAGCTCTCTGCATAAAGACACACACACTATGGCTCTCTGCATAAAGACACACTACGGCTCTCTGCATAAAGACACACTACGGCTCTCTGCATAAAGACACACACACTATAGCTCTCTGCATTAAGACACACACACTACGGCTCTCTGCATAAAGACACACACACTATGGCTCTCTGCATTAAGACACTCACTATGGCTCTCTGCATAAAGACACACACACTATGGCTCTCTGCATTAAGACACACACTATAGCTCTCTGCATAAAGACACACACACTATGGCTCTCTGCATAAAGACACACTACGGCTCTCTGCATAAAGACACACTATGGCTCTCTGCATAAAGACACACTATGGCTCTCTGCATAAAGACACACTATAGCTCTCTGCATAAAGACACACTATGGCTCTCTGCATAAAGACACACTACGGCTCTCTGCATAAAGACACACTATGGCTCTCTGCATAAAGACACACTACGGCTCTCTGCATAAAGACACACTACGGCTCTCTGCATAAAGACACACTATGGCTCTCTGCATTAAGACACACACACTATGGCTCTCTGCATAAAGACACACACACTATGGCTCTCTGCATAAAGACATACACTACGGCTCTCTGCATAAAGACACACTATGGCTCTCTGCATAAAGACACACTATGGCTCTCTGCATAAAGACACACTATGGCTCTCTGCATAAAGACACACTATGGCTCTCTGCATAAAGACACACTATGGCTCTCTGCATAAAGACACACACACTATGGCTCTCTGCATAAAGACACACACACACTATGGCTCTCTGCATTAAGACACACACACTATGGCTCTCTGCATAAAGAAACACACACTATAGCTCTCTGCATAAAGACACACTACGGCTCTCTACATAAAGACACACTATGGCTCTCTGCATAAAGACACACTATGGCTCTCTGCATAAAGACACACTATGGCTCTCTGCATAAAGACACACTATGGCTCTCTGCATAAAGACACACTATGGCTCTCTGCATAAAGACACACTATGGCTCTCTGCATAAAGACACACTATGGCTCTCTACATAAAGACACACTATGGCTCTCTGCATTAAGACACACTACGGCTCTCTGCATAAAGACACACTATGGCTGTCTGCATAAAGACACACTATGGCTCTCTGCATAAAGACACACTATGGCTCTCTGCATAAAGACACACTATGGCTCTCTGCATTAAGACACACACACTATAGCTCTCTGCATTAAGACACACACACACTATGGCTCTCTGCATTAAGACACACACACTATGGCTCTCTGCATAAAGAAACACACACTATAGCTCTCTGCATAAAGACACACTACGGCTCTCTGCATAAAGACACACTATGGCTCTCTGCATAAAGACACATACTATGGCTCTCTGCATAAAGACACACACACTATGGCTCTCTGCATAAAGACACACTATGGCTCTCTGCATTAAGACACACACACTATGGCTCTCTGCATAAAGACACACACACTATGGCTCTCTGCATAAAGACACATACTATGGCTCTCTGCATAAAGACACACACACTATGGCTCTCTGCATAAAGACACACTATGGCTCTCTGCATAAAGACACACACACTATGGCTCTCTGCATAAAGACACATACTATGGCTCTCTGCATAAAGACACACACACTATAGCTCTCTGCATAAAGACACACTATGGCTCTCTGCATTAAGACACACACACTATGGCTCTCTGCATTAAGACACACACACTATGGCTCTCTGCATAAAGACACACACACTATGGCTCTCTGCATAAAGACACACTATGGCTTTCTGCATAAAGACACACTACGGCTCTCTGCATTAAGACACTCACTATAGCTCTCTGCATAAAGACACACACACTATGGCTCTCTGCATAAAGACACACTATGGCTCTCTGCATAAAGACACACTATGGCTCTCTGCATTTAGACACTCACTATAGCTCTCTGCATAAAGACACACACACTATGGCTCTCTGCATAAAGACACACTATGGCTCTCTGCATAAAGACACACTACGGCTCTCTGCATAAAGACACACTATGGCTCTCTGCATAAAGACACACTATGGCTCTCTGCATAAAGACACACACACTATGGCTCTCTGCATAAAGACACACACACTATGGCTCTCTGCATAAAGACACACACACTATGGCTCTCTGCATAAAGACACACTATGGCTCTCTGCATAAAGACACACTATGGCTCTCTGCATTAAGACACTCACTATAGCTCTCTGCATTAAGACACACTATGGCTCTCTGCATAAAGACACACACACTATGGCTCTCTGCATAACCACACACACTATGGCTCTCTGCATAAAGACACACTATGGCTCTCTGCATAAAGACACACACACTATGGCTCTCTGCATAAAGACACACTATGGCTCTCTGCATTAAGACACACACTATAGCTCTCTGCATAAAGACACACACACTATGGCTCTCTGCATAAAGACACACTACGGCCCTCTGCATAAAGACACACTATGGCTCTCTGCATAAAGACACACACACTATGGCTCTCTGCATAAAGACACACACACTATGGCTCTCTGCATAAAGCAAACACACAATGGCTCTCTGCATAAAGACACACTATGGCTCTCTGCATAAAGACACACACACACTATGGCTCTCTGCATAAAGACACACTATGGCTCTCTGCATTAAGACACACACTATAGCTCTCTGCATAAAGACACACACACTATGGCTCTCTACATAAAGACACACTACGGCTCTCTGCATAAAGACACACACACTATAGCTCTCTGCATTAAGACACACACACTACGGCTCTCTGCATAAAGACACACACACTATGGCTCTCTGCATTAAGACACTCACTATGGCTCTCTGCATAAAGACACACACACTATGGCTCTCTGCATTAAGACACACACTATAGCTCTCTGCATAAAGACACACACACTATGGCTCTCTGCATAAAGACACACTACGGCTCTCTGCATAAAGACACACTACGGCTCTCTGCATAAAGACACACACACTATAGCTCTCTGCATTAAGACACACACACTACGGCTCTCTGCATAAAGACACACACACTATGGCTCTCTGCATTAAGACACTCACTATGGCTCTCTGCATAAAGACACACACACTATGGCTCTCTGCATTAAGACACACACTATAGCTCTCTGCATAAAGACACACACACTATGGCTCTCTGCATAAAGACACACTACGGCTCTCTGCATAAAGACACACTATGGCTCTCTGCATAAAGACACACTATGGCTCTCTGCATAAAGACACACTATAGCTCTCTGCATAAAGACACACTATGGCTCTCTGCATAAAGACACACTACGGCTCTCTGCATAAAGACACACTATGGCTCTCTGCATAAAGACACACTACGGCTCTCTGCATAAAGACACACTACGGCTCTCTGCATAAAGACACACTATGGCTCTCTGCATTAAGACACACACACTATGGCTCTCTGCATAAAGACACACACACTATGGCTCTCTGCATAAAGACATACACTACGGCTCTCTGCATAAAGACACACTATGGCTCTCTGCATAAAGACACACTATGGCTCTCTGCATAAAGACACACTATGGCTCTCTGCATAAAGACACACTATGGCTCTCTGCATAAAGACACACTATGGCTCTCTGCATAAAGACACACACACTATGGCTCTCTGCATAAAGACACACACACACTATGGCTCTCTGCATTAAGACACACACACTATGGCTCTCTGCATAAAGAAACACACACTATAGCTCTCTGCATAAAGACACACTACGGCTCTCTACATAAAGACACACTATGGCTCTCTGCATAAAGACACACTATGGCTCTCTGCATAAAGACACACTATGGCTCTCTGCATAAAGACACACTATGGCTCTCTGCATAAAGACACACTATGGCTCTCTGCATAAAGACACACTATGGCTCTCTGCATAAAGACACACTATGGCTCTCTACATAAAGACACACTATGGCTCTCTGCATTAAGACACACTACGGCTCTCTGCATAAAGACACACTATGGCTGTCTGCATAAAGACACACTATGGCTCTCTGCATAAAGACACACTATGGCTCTCTGCATAAAGACACACTATGGCTCTCTGCATTAAGACACACACACTATAGCTCTCTGCATTAAGACACACACACACTATGGCTCTCTGCATTAAGACACACACACTATGGCTCTCTGCATAAAGAAACACACACTATAGCTCTCTGCATAAAGACACACTACGGCTCTCTGCATAAAGACACACTATGGCTCTCTGCATAAAGACACATACTATGGCTCTCTGCATAAAGACACACACACTATGGCTCTCTGCATAAAGACACACTATGGCTCTCTGCATTAAGACACACACACTATGGCTCTCTGCATAAAGACACACACACTATGGCTCTCTGCATAAAGACACATACTATGGCTCTCTGCATAAAGACACACACACTATGGCTCTCTGCATAAAGACACACTATGGCTCTCTGCATAAAGACACACACACTATGGCTCTCTGCATAAAGACACATACTATGGCTCTCTGCATAAAGACACACACACTATAGCTCTCTGCATAAAGACACACTATGGCTCTCTGCATTAAGACACACACACTATGGCTCTCTGCATTAAGACACACACACTATGGCTCTCTGCATAAAGACACACACACTATGGCTCTCTGCATAAAGACACACTATGGCTTTCTGCATAAAGACACACTACGGCTCTCTGCATTAAGACACTCACTATAGCTCTCTGCATAAAGACACACACACTATGGCTCTCTGCATAAAGACACACTATGGCTCTCTGCATAAAGACACACTATGGCTCTCTGCATTTAGACACTCACTATAGCTCTCTGCATAAAGACACACACACTATGGCTCTCTGCATAAAGACACACTATGGCTCTCTGCATAAAGACACACTACGGCTCTCTGCATAAAGACACACTATGGCTCTCTGCATAAAGACACACTATGGCTCTCTGCATAAAGACACACACACTATGGCTCTCTGCATAAAGACACACACACTATGGCTCTCTGCATAAAGACACACACACTATGGCTCTCTGCATAAAGACACACTATGGCTCTCTGCATAAAGACACACTATGGCTCTCTGCATTAAGACACTCACTATAGCTCTCTGCATTAAGACACACTATGGCTCTCTGCATAAAGACACACACACTATGGCTCTCTGCATAACCACACACACTATGGCTCTCTGCATAAAGACACACTATGGCTCTCTGCATAAAGACACACACACTATGGCTCTCTGCATAAAGACACACTATGGCTCTCTGCATTAAGACACACACTATAGCTCTCTGCATAAAGACACACACACTATGGCTCTCTGCATAAAGACACACTACGGCCCTCTGCATAAAGACACACACACTATAGCTCTCTGCATTAAGACACACACACTACGGCTCTCTGCATAAAGACACACACACTATGGCTCTCTGCATTAAGACACTCACTATGGCTCTCTGCATAAAGACACACACACTATGGCTCTCTGCATTAAGACACACACTATAGCTCTCTGCATAAAGACACACACACTATGGCTCTCTGCATAAAGACACACTATGGCTCTCTGCATAAAGACACACATACTATGGCTCTCTGCATAAAGACACACTATGGCTCTCTGCATAAAGACACACACACTATAGCTCTCTGCATAAAGACACACTACGGCTCTCTGCATAAAGACACACACACTATGGCTCTCTGCATTAAGACACACACTGTAGCTCTCTGCATAAAGACACACTATGGCTCTCTGCATAAAGACACACTATGGCTCTCTGCATAAAGACACACACACTATGGCTCTCTGCATAAAGACACACTATGGCTCTCTGCATAAAGACACACTATAGCTCTCTGCATAAAGACACACACACTATAGCTCTCTGCATAAAGACACACACACTATGGCTCTCTGCATAAAGACACACTATAGCTCTCTGCATAAAGACACACACACTATGGCTCTCTGCATTAAGACACACACTATGGCTCTCTGCATAAAGACACACTATGGCTCTCTGCATTAAGACACACACACTATGGCTCTCTGCATAAAGACACACACACTATGGCTCTCTGCATTAAGACACACACACTATGGCTCTCTGCATAAAGACACACACACTATGGCTCTCTGCATAAAGACACACTATGGCTCTCTGCATAAAGACACACTATGGCTCTCTGCATAAAGACACACACACTATGGCTCTCTGCATAAAGACACACACACTATAGCTCTCTGCATAAAGACACACTATGGCTCTCTGCATAAAGAAACACACACTATAGCTCTCTGCATAAAGACACACTACGGCTCTCTGCATAAAGACACACTACGGCTCTCTGCATAAAGACACACTATGGCTCTCTGCATAAAGACACACTATGGCTCTCTGCATAAAGACACACTATGGCTCTCTGCATTAAGACACACTACGGCTCTCTGCATAAAGACACACTACGGCTCTCTGCATAAAGACACACTATGGCTCTCTGCATTAAGACACACTACGGCTCTCTGCATAAAGACACACTACGGCTCTCTGCATAAATACACACACACACACTACGGCTCTCTGCATAAAGACACACTATGGCTCTCTGCATAAAGACACACTATGGCTCTCTGCATAAAGACACACTATGGCTCTCTGCATTAAGACACACTATGGCTCTCTGCATAAAGACACACTATGGCTCTCTGCATTAAGACACACTGTAGCTCTCTGCATAAAGACACACACACTATGGATCTCTGCATAAAGACACACTATGGCTCTCTGCATAAAGACACACACTACTGCTTTCTGCATAAACAGTAAACCAAATGAGGGTCAGAAAGATAGTGAGTTTAATTTGACCAGAAAATACAAATTTACAACAATGACAGACCAGAGACCAACCCATAGCACCATAAGGAAGAGACACATAACACGAACAGCTACACGATAGCAAGAACACAATTAAAATAAAGCAACCAGCTCTCTCTTCGTCAGCAAAATGATTATAAAAAGTAAGTGAGTATGATCAGGAAATACCACAATCACAACTACAGACCAATCCACGGCACATTGACATTTACAGTAACTAGACATTCGTAAGACAATAAAAGCAAAGTAACCAGCTCTCTCTTCCTCGTCAAGATAATTGCAAAACTAGAAATAACACTAAGTACTGCATTTCAAAACAAGTACCAAAATACACACACAAAAAAACATCAGGAGAAAAAGTTGACAGTTTATCAAGAACAAAAGAACCAGATCTGCTGTTGTTAAAACACAAAACAATGCTTAACTTATGCAATGTTTCATCGCAAGGAATAATAAAATCAAATTAATATAAAGTGCGATGAAACGAACAAAGGACACTCAAGATCATCTTCGAGTCTGCAACCTGACCTGACGAGAAAACTATAGCTACATGTATACTCAGTGAATAGGTTTACAACCAAGCATGCAGACTCTCGCATAATGTCAATGCTATAGGATAAAGTCGGGTATATTCGGACAGGCTGCTAAATTCGGATAGCCACCTTGTTCGTTTCATAGTTCAGTTATTGGAATAAAAAATAAATTAACTAAGCAAACAGTGAAAATACTGATGAGACGGCTCATAAGGAGCCGTCTCATCTGGATTTCCACTGTTTGCAAATGTGTGTCCGGATTTACCTGATGTCCGAATTTACCCGACTTTACCCTACCCCATTCTTTTATAACGTCTGGTCATTGTTTTGCATTGTCATCGACCGGAAGCATTTTATCAAATACTGACCTGTCTGATTTGAGCACTGTGGGTACATGTGACATATTTGTTTACCAAATGCGTCACAGAGTCATGTGATTCGCCCGATTGGCTTATTCAATATTGTTTATCAAGCGCGTCATCACGTGTCACTGAAACGGTTTCAATGAAAATGCCATGCGGAGAATGTTTTCAAAAATGTTTTAGTGCAAACAATATGATCAGTCTATGGCTGAATACCGTAATACCTATCATTGTTATGATATGACTACCCAATATGACTAGATATCTCCAATGAAGGATTATCTATAGGCATTTAACGCTTATTACTTTTTAGCGTAGGTGTTTTGAGTAATGCGCGCCGCGTAACAGCACAAACCCGACTTTTCAGTCACGATGTCCCATAGCAGACAGGTCGATCCTTTAGTATCGCACATGCGCAGACAATGCATTGTTTTGAACTGATCAGGAATAGGGTAAATTCGAGTAAATTCGGACATCAGGTAAATTCGGACACACATTTGCAAACAGTGGAAATCCAGAAAGAGCCGTCTCATCAGGATTTTCATTGTTTGAACAGTTAATGTATTTTTATTCCAATAACTGAACTATGAAACAAACAATGTGGATTTCAATAAACTACAGTAAAGGGGAAGAAGGCAAATTTGTAATAATTTGCTGTAGTATGAATCTGACAAAAAGCAGGGGGGTGGCTATGCCGTGTCGATCTCATGGGTTGTTTGAAGTATGATAGTGTGGGTATGGCAACTAGGCCCTGCATAATTTTAAACATCATCAATTCTCCTCTGCTCTTGTGTTCTCAGATTTAATTGTTGTTCGAGTTCCGTAACACTTTAGTGAGGAGAGTAGGAGCTTAGAATCCAGCAAGTAGCCCTTCTCTGAACCATCTCTACCTTATGAATGTCTTGTTTGTGTACGGACTCCAAACCGATGAGGCATATTCAACCTTCGGGCTGACTGTAGTCTTGTAGGCTGCCTCACGTATGCCAGGATGTTTAGTTTTAATGTTTTGATGGTCGACTCTTACAACAGGCCTATTGCTCCTTTCCATTGTGAACCAACAAGCATTACCTTTTCAAAAAGTTTGCCATCTTTTCAGCACATAACAAAAGTAGGATGTTGTAAATGTACAGTATCCATTTGAAAGCGGAATAACACTACATAAAGCTGTTTCAAACAAAAGTGGTGATCTATTAAATGAATCTCCCACCTGATCGCCATCTCCGCTCGCGGAGATGGCGATGAGCTAGTGTGTCATTTTGATGTTGTGGCACAATGAGACCTAGCCCTTTCACAGAAAGGGTTATCTCATGTTACACCACTTAGCCGGAACGGGCCTGTTATCGCAGTCGGTAACGAATCTGACTGCAGATACAGGGGTCGCGAGTTCGATCACGGCCTGATCCCATACTTTATTGGAGATTGATAATGGAATAATTTCTCAGTCATTCTCCTCCTTCCGCTGATTCAAGAAGGGTTGTCGTCAGTTACAAGCACGGAGTACTGGTTAACGGCTTAGTCAATCCTGCCCAGGTAAAAGTGTGGCTATGTGAACTACATGTAACCGTATCGACATGACCATAGCTGTTGACTAAGTTGTAAGAATCAAATAAAAAAAATCAAACCACTTAGCCGGTGCTACCATACATGTTGCAAACTTAGTCAATTATAATAGCCACCCATAAGAAGATGGTACATGCAATTAGACAGCTGTACATTCACCCTTTATGTACTATACAGTCAGACATAAGTTAAGCATCACCTCAATAGTTTCCTAGAAAACGAAGGAAGCTTTCCAGTCCTGAATATTTTCTTGTTTTATTTATTAAAATAGATAAAGTGGTGACAATTTACAGCAAATTTCGATTCAATTATCACAAAGGTAAACATACAGGCATGGTAAACGTACACTTACCCGTAAAAATGTCCCTATTCTCTAGCCCATTATGATATTTTAAAAACGCTTAGACATGTTAAGTGTTAGTGTCACATTGTTACAATATCAAAGACAAATTCTGCCTGAAAATTTCAGCTTCATATCTCTAAAAGAATAAAAGTTATGGCTGTGTAAAGAATGGCATGTTATATAGTGATAATTCAAACATTTTAAACACGCAATTAACTTTCACTATGATCCTCTATAACTGAAATGTAACCTGGAGTTCGACAGAATCAGTTTGACACTATTCTTTTAAAATATGTCTAGATTACTTCTGCGTTTATTTGAATTCAAAGTAATCATTTTGGGTTAAGCTGTGACACGTTTTAGGGGTACGCCCCTAAAATAGGGGTTGGTGTATACAGGACACCGTAGAAATTCAGCAAAATGACCAAATGACATTCTGATATGTTCAGCAGACCACAGGAAGACAAGGGTAACATAATATTACAAACTGGTTGTCATTCTGAAAAAAAATGTACGCGAAAAACGTCTCTGGAATAATGTTCGGGTGATGCTTAACTTCTGTCTGAGTGTATATTTTCCCTACTGGTTTGATAAATAAACTTGGAAAGGTCCATTGTATATACTGGAAGGACCCAAAAGTACTTCTACAAAATCAATTTCCCATATATACTGAAGGACTTTAGAAACGCAGCACCTGCTAAAATGCTAATTTATTGTCAAAATGTAATATTTAAATTATGTGAAAAATTAAAATTGACAAGTCCCTTCATTTAGCTTGTACTCAATAAGAAAATCGAAACGCTGTGGCTTATGGTTGACGTGACGTCGCGATTATTATGAGACATCCCAAATTTAAAAAGTCACAGAGTACCCATACCTTCCATTATGAGCGCAAAAAAGTTTTCGAACCAATGTTTGTTCTTGAAAGCACAAGGAAAGACAAAATCAAATCATGAAGTTTTAGGCCTCTGGTAACGTACATTTCGTCTAGGTGACGTCATTATTGTTTTTGACGTAATTGGCTGTTTATATCCTAAGGATCAGGAATCGTCAAAATGTTTAAAGCAACAAGATACTCCGCAACCCGTTGCGTAGAAGACAAAAGTATTGCGACATGCGCGAACGTCATCCGCCTGTTATTGCTGTTTGAAAAATTAAGACTAACGTTAGCAAAGAAACGCTGCGACTGGGAGTTTAATTAAACGCTTATTTTCGATTATTTCCTTAACTTTTCTTGTTTTTCGGTTGGTTAAGACATCTGGATACCAGCAAGTGTTTGCTTTCAAATTGAACTAATCTCACAGCTGTCAGACGACAATTCTTGAAAAACACTAACGTCAGTGTTACGTCAGAATGAACCGCATTAGCAAATCGAAACTATGGCAAATCATGGTCCATAGTGAAAGCGGATAAAAAGTGATAAAGAAAACATCCTCAAATCAACCATGTGGAAGAGACAGTAAATATATAACTGGTGCGTTTCTAAAGTCCTTCAGTATACTTTAATGCACATGCATTTTCATGTTAACGAGACTCTTTTTATTGAGTGATACAAATATGTTCTTAAAAGGGTATCCTTTGGAAGCAAAGACTGCACCAACGATCTGAAACTAGAGTGTGCATATTTCCTGAGCCAGACTAGCTAGTTTCTGCCATTTAGGCTTCATCAGTCACCCTCTTATAGTTTCAAAGTTCCACAATGAAACCTATGATCCCAAAGGACAAGAAAATAAAATCTACACGATAGTGAAGGGCAAGGAGACGTTCTACCGCCGCCACACAGTCCCAGTCACCAGCTGTAATGAAGTCAATTATGTTCTTAAAAGGGTGTCCTTTGGAAGCAAAGACTGCACCAAAGATCTGAAACTAGAGTGTGCATATTTCCTGAGCCAGACTAGCTAGTTTTTGTCATGATCCCAAAGGACAAGAAAAAAATCTACACTATAGTGAAGGGCAGGGAGACGTTCTACCGCTGCCACACAGTCCCAGTCACCAGCTGTAGTGAAGTCAAATATGTTCTTAAAAGGGTATCCTTTGGAAGCAAAGACTGCACCAAAGATCTGAAACTAGAGTGTGCATATTTCCTGAGCCAGACTAGCTAGTTTCTGCCATTTAGGCTTCATCAGACACCCTCTAATAGTTTCAAAGTTCCACAATGAAACCCATGATCCCAAAGGACAAGAAAATAAAATCTACACGATAGTGAAGGGCAGGGAGACGTTCTACCGCCGCCAAACAGTCCCAGTCACCAGCTGTAGTGAAGTCAAATATGCACTTAAAAGGGTATCCTTTGGAAGCAAAGACTGCACCAACCTTAAACCCCCATTCCACTGGACGGCGATTCTGCAAAGACTCGAAATTTTGGTCAAAACGACACAAAACGTAGCAGAAACGGCAAGAGAGCAGTAGAATCGCCTATGTCTTACATCTATAGTACAAGCCTATCGGTATCTCCATGATCGCCACCTCACGGCGATTGTGTTGGCCAGCTCAAAATTTAGCCACCATACCTCTGGGCGATGGTTCCGCTACGCTCATGGCGATCACGGATTTTCTCTAAAATAATTCCAAATCGCCGCGGAAGCGTAGACAACCACACGATTTTGGGACTTGACGCAACTACGCTTCCGTTACACTTCTGCTACGACCCCACTTCGACAATGAAGATCTGGCTAGGCTTATTCTTCGCTGATGGCGATGTAGCTGCGACCTTGCTAGCTGTACGACCTAGTCGATGGAGCTACGCTTTCGTTGCGCTTTTGTATCCATTCTATATAAAATCTGAAGTTCAACTGATTTATGTTCAGTTGAATGTCAACGATAAACGCGCTCATGTCGCTATGCTTCAGCTGACCATTATGAAACTCATACTTATTATGTTGGATAATGAGGTCCAGGCAAGACGGTCCATCCATGATTACCAAGGCGGGCGGCTACAATTTGGGCACTATGACCAACTAATAAGATCGCTGAGGAAGGAAGATAGCTCTTCATTCTTCAATTACATGAGATTACGACCGCTCAGAATTGGTCCTAGAATCCAAAAGAGCGACACCAAATTTAGGAAAGCACTTGAACCATGCCTGGAGTTGGCTAGAACACCAAGCGTGTAGCGAAAGCGTGGCAGAAGCACCAAGGTTGTCTATGCCTAAATAGCACAGTCACCACGGAAGCGGGCTGGTCGTAGGGAGGTCGTAACGAGGCCATTACTAAAGAGTGTAAGAAGAACGCGCAAAGCGTAGCTGTATCACGAATGAAAAACTCATCGATTTCGCCACGATGTGATGGCGATTGTGCTACGATGCTCTCGATGCCGTCTGGATACGGCTACGCTTACTGCGATGTTACTACGCTCCCGTTGTACTTCAAGTCCACGGCGATGTCGCTACATGTACGTACATTTTGAGCAGGTCAAAACAATTGTCGTGAGGTGGCGGTCCTGAAGATACCGATACGCTTCTACTACAAGATACATGTAGGAGCTTCTACTGTGCGTCTACTGCGCTATGTACGATTCGTGCAGTTTTGACCAAAACTTTGCATCATAGCGGAATCGCCGTCCAGTGGAATGGGAGTTTTACGTAGCGACATCACCATAGACTCAAAGTGCAATGGCAGCGTAGTCAAATCGCAGTATGATCTTAATGTGCGTAGTCGTATAGCGACGGCATCGTAGCACAATCCCCTTCACATCGTGGCGAAATCGCCGATTAATTCATCCGCGATGCTGCTATAATTCTGCTCATGTTACGTTCTCGCTATACAACCTTGCTACGACCAACGCGCTTCCGCGGCGACTGTGCTATTTAGGCATAGTCAGCATTGGCGCTTTTGCCCTCTTGGCGTTCTGGCCAACTCCAGGCCTGATACGGTTTGTATCGCTCTTTTAGATTTTAGGACTAACTCTGAGCGGTTGGTTCCATTTCTATGTAATTGAAGAATGAAGAGCTATCTTCCATCCATAGTTCTCTTATTAGTTGGTCATAGTGTCAAAATTGTAGCCGTCTGTCTGCGGATAATCAATGAAGTGCCCAGGACCTTATATGGACCTCATCATCCAACATAGTAAATATGTGGTTCGTAATGGCCAGATGATGCATAGCGACTTGAGTGCACCTATCGTTGACACATAACTATTGAACTTCAGATTAGATATAGATAGGATACAAAAGCGCAACAAAAGCATAGACCCCTCGCCTAGGCAATAGCAAGGTTGCAGCTGCATCGCCATCAGGGTAGACTAAGCATAACCAGATCTTCATTGTCATAGTGGGGTCGTGCAGCGTAACAGAAGCGTAGTAGAAGATTAGTGGAACGTAGTGAAAGCGTACTTGAAGCGTCAAGTCCCCAAATCGTGTGATTGTCTATGCTTCCTCAGCAATTTGGAATAACTTTTAGAGAAAATCCGTGATCGCCATGATCGTAATGGAATGACCGTCCAATGGAATGGGTGGCTTAAGCAATTAATTTGTACCTGTTGTAAAGATAAATTATAGATGCATGCGAAGTCAAAATTTATTCATCCAAGTTTTAGATACAATGTGGTTAATTACATTTTTCAGAATGTGCCAAAATGATCGAATAAATAAAATCCTAGAACTCTTCAAAATAATTTTAGTACAAATATATTGGCTACATCACACTATTAATCTGTACAGCTTACTAAAATATATTTTTCTATTTAGCGTTTATTTATCATTATTGCTAATTTCGTTTGTTTGAGACATGAATAAGAAATTATGTGTGAAAACAAAGTAATTTGAACCAATGAAACGATGCTTAAGGCGTGGCATGAAGGTCACCTGGTCAGTTAATCCGAGGCTATCTACAGTGGGCGGAGTTTCGTTATTGTCACCAAATGTCTCCTGTTTATCGGTGTTTGTTAGCAACTACCAAATTTACCAATAAAAAGACCTGTGAGGCCAAGGTCAGTCGGCACTTTGAGTTGGGCTGCTTTAAACGTTAGGTAATTTAGGCCCAAGCTAGTCATCAGCACCATGTTTGTTGGACTGATCAGGGTCTTCGTTATCCGTTTAGAGGTGTATTAGAAAACAAATCTAGATCCTGTTTAACCAAAATTGGTTTGATGCTCGATATTCAACATTTACTTTTTTACTCACGAATATCGATTATCAAACTCATTTCAAAATTATTATTTTTTTAAATCTCGAATATAGTATGTCAAAGTAAATCCAACATTCAACTTTAGAATTTAGATCTAATAATCATTTTTTAATCTCGAATACCGAAAATCAAGATCAATCCAAAATTCAAATTTTATTTGTCATGTATTCGATATCAGATATTTTTAAAAAAAAATGACAGTTGGATGTTGGTAAGTGCTGCCAAATTTGTATACGTGTTTTCATAGATGAGCTTACACGAGTGCTCAAGTATTATTGAGTTTACTAAACGATTTGAGTAAATGCGATAAAAAACGAGGCGGGTCGAGCATTACATTGCTTTTTCGCAACGACTTATTTAATTCACTTGTTCAGGAGCGCGAGTGTTAGTTCTATTTATCATCTGACAATTTAATTACTTTAAAATGGAATGTTTTGCGTGAAAACAATAGGATTTTGCGATATTTACGCGACGTTAAACATTTTGGGCGTCATTAAATCTGTAAACCACTAGTGGTTTCTCGTTTTTTTTAATTAATGGCGTTATAGTACCCACTCCCAGACGTGATGTCAAATGGTTTTGTTTTGGATTTCTTGTTTTTTTTTTGTGTACAAGCCATGTGTAAAAAGAATGTATGAATGAGGGCTGTATGCCAAAGGGTGATACTCCAGACGGAGTCTTCTGTCCCACACTGTCGCCAATGATAGAATCTATTAATCTATAATTTGCATCTGAATATTGAGCAATGCGATTCAGGTTATCATGCAGATGATGCAATGGTTCACACAAGCGGTAACACTAAATCTGACGTTGAGGCCAAGTTACAACTTGACGGAAATAAAACACAACAATGGGGCAAACAAAACAAAATGAACATGCATTATGAAAAAAACATCCTGTATGTTACTAGGAACGAGACACAGCACCAGCATTCTAAAGAACTTGATATTTATATTGATGGTTATAAGATTAAAAACGTAACTAAACAGACACTACATGTATTAGGAATATACATTGACGAAAACTACAATCGTCTGATCATATCGACTATCTTTGCTCAACAATCTCATCAAAATCTCTCTTCTCAAACAATTGTCGTTATTCCAGTCGAGGCACAAAAGCTTTATTATCAAGGTTACATCCTTCCCCTCATTGACTACGCGTCCTGCACTTGGGGCACGACTTTTCAAGCAAACATAAAAAGAATTTCAAACCTGCAAAAAAGAGCGGCTAATGCAGACTATGATACCGCTTCTTCTGAAATGTTCAATTACACTTGGTTGGCAAAAAGTAAATAAACGTCATAATTATAACAAGGCAGTTCTCGTCTATAAAGCGCTAAATAACCTCACTCCAGCATATATCTCAGACCTCCTTACTCTTATATCACAATCTCATCATCGCACACTTAGATCTACTGTAAGCGGCTCTCTAGCAGTGCACAGGTCAACGAAGGCAATGTATGATGACTCATTTTCCTCCATGGCATACTTTGTCAGATGTTAAAAAATCAACCTCTTTTAACGATTTTAAACGGTTTTAAATATAGTTTTGAAGGTATTGTCACATACATGTAACTTATCAGATAAATATTTTATATTTTAAAATAATGTATATGCAAAATCAGTGCTTTTATCTATCAATCTTGTTTTATGCCCCCGTTCTCAATGTATTTTTTAAACATTTGTATTTTATGCAGTGCAAGTGTTTTATGTATTTTTATTGTTTTATTTTGTATGTATTTGTATATATGTATATATGTCTAGAGAACCACGTGGTAGACTAGCTAATGTAGCTAAAAGTGCAATCCTCTTAAATTAATGTATAGATAGATAAAATATAATCTACCTAATATGTTTACAGGATATTTACCTGCGTCATATTTCAACGGATGGACCGGAAAATATAGGCGCCCTTTCAGAAAGAGTACATCGAAATTTTGTAAAGGTTTGCTAGTGTTCATTTTCAGATATTGTGGTAGCCCAATAACAGCCGTATGTTGCCAGCTTATAGTTTGCAGCTCAATGTGCAGATAAAGTGTATCAGGGTATCCTAGAAGAGAATATAAGAGATTATTATATACATGTACCTATAAATGATGCAAGTTTTGAACTGGCCATCTAATACAGATTGCCCGATCAACGAACTGAGGGTTTCCTGATTCCATATGACTATTCTTTAAAACGAGGCTAACGTCGGTAACCTGCTTCTGCGGCGACCATATGTAAAGTTAATTACAAGCATGGAACCAGAGACGGAAAACATGATGACGTAACGTCACGTAATATGATGTCACGAAACTTTAAGGCAAACGTTTCCGCATTTTTTCTTGATTAAAGACCAAAACAATTGAAAAAATCAGAATAATGTCAGAAAAAGGTAACATATTATTACGAAAATAACTATATCTGGCGTACAGTATTACGTCTCGTGGCATCAGATCACCCTCGACGCTTCGCGTCTTCCGTTCTCCGATGGTATGACCTCATCCACTCGCTTCGCGTCTTGGGTTATCCGATGGTATGACCTCATCCACAGGACGTGATACAGTACACCAGATCAAGCAACATATCATTAGTGTGAGGCTAGGATAGAAAATTCCGTTACACGAATAATGGATTCTTTTTCTTGCTCACCACTTTTTTTCATTTATTTATTTATTCATTCATTTATTTATTTTAAATAAGCTTCCAAAAGTCCCTGAATACGCTAAGATGCAATTTCACATGACTTTACTTGACGTCCTGGGTAAGATAGCATGGGGGAGATAAGAATATATATCCCAGGGTAAAATTTCAGATATCCTTATCTGGTGTGCAAGAAATACATGTACATGTACACTCATTTAAAAATATATGTTCTCGCGATTAGGGGATTTTGAACTATGATTTTGAATAATTAAAATTCGGTCTGCTGCCTTTATTTGTTTGTTTCTTTACACGGTGGATTGAACTATCGATTCTGTCAGGGCCCTCAATGGCCCGAAATTTGGCTCGAATTTCGGTGATGACCGAATAGCTCATATCGGGTAGCTACATGTAGAGTTGATAAGGTCGTTTTTTATGTGAGTGTCCGTGGTACATGTACTGTACGAAAAAATAGTTACAAGCAGGCCCCCAGACAAGAGTGCGTTACTGAAAATTATATTCTTATTTCTCAAAGAAAACATATGTTGTGGACACTCAAAAGAACCGTCTCAATGAGACGGTTCTTTTGAGCACCCAAAACACATGTTCAGACTGATGGATAAGAAAATAATTGCACTGTAACGCTGACAAATGTTGCTTAATTATCATGAGTTTTATTGCTTTTTATCAAGATGGGGAGGGTATATAAGAGCCCCCAGGTCAATCATTTCTAACTTGAACCATGCGGGCCTTGACGTTGTTAGCGTTGGTCTGTGTTTGTCTGGTGGCCTGTGTGGCCGGTAGATGTAAGTCCATCTCTTTATTCTTAACTTCTAATTTATTTATTATTTTTTAATTTCTAATTTCCCACTGTTTCCAAAGTGTCATCTTCGGGTTCTTTTTTCAAAATCAAATTTTTCGAAAAAGTTCTTTCAGGATGCTATTTGAGTGTTAAATATACCAATGACATAAAGTTAAGCATATTGTACTTCCAATGACCAAAAATAATAAATTCTGATGGTCTAACATAAAATGCTTTTTTCATTAGTCTATTTTGAGTCGAACCCCGAAATTTTGGTATTCCCAAACATATTCATTCACTCAAAAGAACCGGTTTTCTGGGTCAACTCTCAGTATGCAAAATGCCAAACTTCGATGCTGTGTACAAACAATGGATAGGAAAGGGCTAAAATTTTCCGTCTTTTTAGACCAATGTTCCCTCTAAGTTGTTACAGCAAAGTTTAACATGTCAGACAATCTGTTAAGGAGCATTTTGAAAGCAAAAACGTACAAATTTTGGTCATGAAATGCGTTATTGAAATGCAATTCATAGAGTAATTTTGCATTTGACTGTTTAATCTGTCCCCATTTGCTGCAAAATATTGCTTGTCGATGTGAGAAGAATCGTTGTGGTATTACAAACGATTAGATCCAGGAAACAGGATGCCTAGCTACTATTCTAAATGCAGCCTAGCCTCAAAGGGCAAGAATTCGTCATTATTTAAACCCATTCGAAATTGCCAGAGCCATACAGCTTTGCCGGTGTGATTTAGCATGGTTGATTATCTGCAATTTTTTTATAGACAGTCAGCAAAATCATTCCCGAATTAGGGAGAAAAATCAACATTTTGGTTTTCGGAAGTGTTTTAGTAGGTACCGTTCTCGCATACCTATGACGTCATCAGGATTTGTAGAGTTATGTATGACTGACTTTTGGATAGTAGAATAACAGTACTTTAAAATGAGCAATAGTTTATTTTGTAAAAAATAATATTCTTCTAAAAAGCAACACAATCTAAATATGCTTAACTTTATGTCATTAGTATAATTTGGATTCAGATCAGAAACGATGTTCTGTCGGACCTGATCTGGTTCCGAACTATATGAAAAGTTATCAGCGGACGACACTTGGAGATAAAGAGTTAGTCATGCTACGTAATATACATGGGTGTCTAAAAGAGATAAAATGCAGTGTTACAACGCATTTTGAAATAATGTTTTTAATTATTTCATTTTGAACTTTTTATTTCATTTTGCGTTGTCGAGGTCGACGCAAAATGAACGAACGTGTAGTTTTTGTTTCAATTTGCATCGTTTGTGTGTGGTTGGTTCTAAATGAAATAATAATTACATTTTTCGCTAAAAGTGGGCATACATGTTATTACTTCAATTTGTGCAGATAGTATGAGGACTGCTCTAATTAAATGGTAAACCTGTTTATAAAGCAACACAAATCAAAAGGGCACATTTAAAGTTTTGCAAGAGACTATTGGGGTTAAAAAAGACAACACAAACTACTTTTATTTATGGGGAATAGGGAAGAACAGACTATCAAGCAAAGCGATACTTTATTACTATTAAATACTGGTTAAATATTGTTAATTCTTCAGAGAGAAAATATATTACATATCTTTACAATACTCTGTTAGGGGATATAGAAGAAAATGATCAAAAAATAAATTGAGCACTTTTAGTTAAAAGATTATTTTCGAATTTAGGATTTTATGAAGTTTGGTTGCAACAAAATGTTGGCGATGTTAAAGTGTTTTTATCAGTGGTCAAAGAAAGATTACAAGATAATTTTATCCAAAATTGGACTGCAGAATTACATTAATCCTCTACTTGAGCTGTTTTACAGACAAATTGCAAGCTTTCAGTTGAAGAAGCATTAAGAGATAGTAAACATTA
Organism: Loripinus fragilis; assembly: GCA_964019695.1. Classification (NCBI taxonomy): domain Eukaryota; kingdom Metazoa; phylum Mollusca; class Bivalvia; order Lucinida; family Lucinidae; genus Loripinus; species Loripinus fragilis. The sequence goes on from OZ026528.1 coordinate 7,193,765, forward strand.
AAAAGTTAAAAATAGCTTCGACCAGACTTCGTGGGTCTTCGCATAGACTTGAAATAGAAATGGGCAGAAAGGCGATACCTGAAAGACTTGAGTTTGGTGATCGAAAATGCAAGTTAAGCTGGGATAGGGCTAAATATTTGGCTCTCGTTTGTGGTGTCTAACTGTGAGTTTGTCACTTTCCCATTGGTATCCTGTGCCAGGTGTGGTACTTGATTGTATTGATTCCTGATCTTTGCATCCTTACTTAATTTGATGTAACAAGCTAGAGGATAAATTTCATTTTGTGTTAGAATGTCCCCTTTATGATGATATTAGGAAACAATATATTGGTCATTACTACTTTAGAAGACCTAGCATGCTCAAATTTATTGAATTAGTCTCGTCCAAACGTTAGATACAGGTTAAGAACATTGCAACTTTCATTTTAAGGCATTTATTGTAACGAAATTTACGCTTAAGCAACTATAATAACAAGTTTTATCTCCAGAATTAAATGTTATTTTGATCTACTTCTCAAATAAATATGGCTGTCTCTCCAGTAAAGGATTTTCTATAAGCATTTAAAAATCAAAGAGAAACTTATATAATTGCTTTAAGATAAGATTAGGAAAGAAATAGGACTAAAAGGCATGCCTGTATGGTATTTTCATATAGTCTGCCTTTCAGTTCAGGGTCTTGATCTTGCTGAAAATTTAAACTATTAACCCAAGTATGTGTGTGTGTGTGTGTGTGTGTGTGTGTGTGTGTGTGTGTGTGCGTGTGTGTGTGTGTGTGTTACACCACATTCAACCGTTATATCTATTAAGGATAAAGTATACAGATATCAAAATAGTGTTTAACGCTGCTCCAATATCTGTATCTGGTAATTTGGATTGATATATTGTGCTGTCTTGAAATTAGAGGATCTTACATGAGTGCTCATGTTTTATTGAATTTATTAAACGAGTTGGGGAAAAGAGATAAAATGCGAGGCTTGCCGAGCATTTTATCTATTTTCGCAACGAGTTTAATAAATTCAATAATACAAGAGAACGAATGTTAGATTCTATTTATCATATGGCATTACGATTACTTTGAAGTCTCATTTCTGCCGTAAAAACGTTATAATGTTGTCATTATGTAGGCAACGTTGTTTTGGACGTCATAACTTTCCTGAAAATCGATAAACCACTAGTGGTTTACAGATTTTATTGCATGGCGTTATTTCACTCGCAGGCGCGATGTCATATGATAAACTATATGTAAACACTGCTGCACAAAAGTCATAAGGGCCTATTGCATTTGAATGAAATTTATCTAACTTTATAAACGCTAACTACTGAGCTATCTGTTCACTGTAACATCACAAACCGCCCTGCAGTCCACTGATACATGACAAACTATCCCGTCCACTAAAACAGCCCAAACCACCCAATTGATTGAATCGCCAAAACCATCCCAGGGCCGTAGGAATAGGGGGGGGGGGGGGGGGGGGGCGTGCCCCCCCCCAATAATTTGCACAAATATGCTGTATTGCTCATTACAAAGGTCTGTCATTTTAAAAAAAATTTATGTGTGCCCCCCCCCCCCAATCTGTAAAAAAAATTATGTGTGCCCCCCCCCCCCCCCAATCTGTAATTGCTTCCTACGGGCCTGCATCCAGTTAATTGAACACCCAAAAGCAGCTTTCATAGGCTTACAATGGGAAAATTAAGACAGAAATATTAATAAAGGGCTGCAACTTTGCAACTCCATATGTAACGTAAACGAAAAAAAGATTCTTTTATCAGCATTGTTAAATCTACGCCACAAATGAACTTCCAAGATTCTACCTCTAATGGTCCTCGAATGAGTGCAAGCCTAGCACGGGCACATATGACAGACAGGCAGACACATACATGGACAGTCCCCTCATCCTCTTCAAGGCTGGGGGAATTAAAATTTTGGATGGACGGACACATGTACTACAAGATCACCTAATGAGCCTAAGGGCACAAGTGAACAAAACCCTTTAGTTATGGCATTTCATTGAAAATTTACTTCAAATATGTTGACAATATCCAGTATTGCTTCTTACGCTTTTGGGTACCGTTAGAAGAAATATATTTTTCTTATAACATTATTTCAATTTGATTCAATATGGAGCATATCAATACAAAATAAAATAATGCTTTATTACATCTTTGTTTCATTTTGTATCGACTGGGGCAGGGCGTAATGAAATAAAAAAAAATCAAAATGAAAAAATACATTCTTTCAAAACGTGTTGTATCAATGGAGAGTTTTGAATCCAATAATGTACGACGCTAGTTAACATATTACGTTATAAAAACGCCGTTTATTCTGTCAAATACTTACATTTTCAAAGCAAGGATTCAATGAAGCTTTTCAAATCCCCATGAGAAACAATAGTATAATTGAAAGCCAACTAGATTACTTGCACGTACAATTCGCTGTTTAAGAGCAAACCCACGCATGGTTCGCACGTGCAAAACAAGTTTACAAGCCAGTGACATTTTATATAAAGAAATACAGTGTATGAATATGCTATACAGTAAAACTTGTGCAGAACGGTCACTCTCAGAGAGACCGAAAATTGGTTCTCAAAACCAATTATTGCTAAATGCAGGTCAAAAGTATTTCAGAATGGTCCAATGGGCCTTCATTAGGCTACCATTTAATATTAAGATCTTTGTTTTGTCTATTTTAAGTGGCCGTTTTACACAAGTTTTACTGTTTATATTCTTTAGTGTTTTAGCTGCCAATGAACTGTCAGGTGTTTTCCAATTTCAGATAAAAAAAAAACGTGTTTCAATTTCAGATCAAAAGCGCAGTGTAAATGAAGATCTGGCAGAAGAGCTGGCAGCTCTTGAGAATGCCGTTAAAACAAGAGAGCTGGCCAAGCAAGAAAGAGAACTCTCCGCTGACGATATAGCAGAGCTGATAGCAGCTGGTGACCTTGACCCTGCGGATTTAGAGCTTGATGAGTACGTAGTTTCAATATAAGATTCATTCATGGGCATTGACGACCTTCACATATAAGATTTACTCAATATTTTGGTGTCTAATACATGTACTTGTCCTTGGCTGGACCCACCGTGCTTCAACTGGTGGTTTTACTCAGATCTGACTATTGGGCCCTTGCGTGTTCACATCTTATGCGGACTTATATCTAGATGAGTAAGTCGATTCAATTTTAAATTAAAGCTTTTGTATACTGGACCGCCCTCATTGAAAAATATTTGCAAACAGTGAAGCAGCATACATGTAATACTGCATTTCAGAAGCGCAGTGGCTCAGTGGTAGAGTGCTTGACTCGAGACCGAGGGGCCGTGGGTTCGAGCCTCACCGGCGTCACTGCGTTGTGATCCTCGAGCGAAACACAATTGCAATTGATTTCAAAATGAAATAAATGTTTTAGTAAAACGTTCATAGTTACAGACTTAGTCATTTATCTCAAATGGAATCGCTCTCTCGTATCGATTGGACTAGTCTATTTTGAACTTTAAGGTAGTTAGGGGTTAATTTCAATTTCATTCAAGCTTTAAAAGTACATGCAGAAGCAAACAGTGTAGAATCTGATCAGAAGTATCTGGTCTGGTTCTGCATTGCTTACCAATAACCCATTAAAAGGGAGCTAATTTTTATCAGGGGCAGATCCAGGATTTATGGAAAAGGGGTTCATACCAATAAAGGTGTATGATTTTATCTCATTTTTTCTAAAGGATCCCATGAAAATGAAATAATTTGGTCTCACTGAGACCAAATTATTTCATTTTTATAGGATATTAAAAAACGGGGGACAGAGATGGGATTGAAGCGAACCCTTCTGGATCCGCCACTGCTTGTATATGCCAATAAAACGCTCATTTTCACGACTTATTACAGTCAAAACTCTTTATAACGTCACTCGTTATAACAGAATATTCAATATCCGACATAAAATTGCAGGGAACGGATCTGTTTTTCATTAAAATTCCCTCTTTATAACAGAATATTCACTTAACGACACCGACAGTAACTTCTGGAAACAGATATACAATTTCTATTGAAAATAAATTCATTATAACAGAATTGTTACCATGTGTCAGACAATTTTGTGATCAGAACAAGGTCTTTTTGCATGAACAGGTTTCTGTCTCACTTGATAAGTGGGAAGCTTTGTGCATTTTGATGCAATATAAAATTGAACTGATGTATACATTTGAAAAAATAGCATTTTAACTCATTTGTACAATATTTTCTTTTACCAAATGACTATTATGTTGAAATCTGGTAATGGTCAGACTTTCTTTATAACAGCAAATTCACTTTAAAGTCAAAGATGGCTTGGAACAAACAGTGTCGTTATAAAGAGGGTTGACTGTATATTCTTTTTTTTTTTCCTTTGAAGGAGTGATCAGGATGAGAAGCGATTTTATCGGGCTGGAGTCATTGGCGGCGGAAGACGCAAACCACCAAGGCGGCCGAGGTGGCGCAGATGGCGTTGGTGAACAACTGAAGGATTCCGAATGAGCATACCGTATATATCCTTAATAATCGAACATTTTAACTCCTTTATATAAGAGCGGCAAATATAAACAAACAATAATACACCTCCTAGCCCTTCCAGGCGGAATAACTTATACTTTCAAGACAGTAGGGGTGACATTGTGCAGACGGAATTGTCACGTCGACCCCTACAAGATTGGTACTTATTTTAGAACATTTTCAAAATTCGAATCACAAATGCCCCACACCTTTACTCAATACAAATAGGCGTTGGACATTGACAGGATACAGTCATAACTCCCTTATTAAAGCCTAAGTGGGTGCATAAACTGGGTGTGTCGTGAGTGCTTTATATGCAAATGAGCGAAGGACCACGGCACACCGTCAATATAACCGAAATTAGTAGTAATTTTAACTCCTTGCCTATTTTGTTTAAAATTTTCACAAGTATATTGGGCAGTGTGAGAATGAACATATGAAGACCCTTATCTCACTGTTCTTTCGGGAACAGTCCGATCTGGGTTCAAATTGTCCGAATATTAAGGATAAATACGGAAACATGATTTTGAAACTTTATAACACCAGTGAAGAACTGAACAGAATATAACCTTTCAGATGTGCCGTTAAAGAGCAAAAGCACCCATATGAAGCAAAGGCAATAACGCAGCGTCGCTACAGTAAAACCTGTCTAGAGCGGCCATTTAAAAATTGACAAAACAAAGGTCTTAAAGACAGATGGTAGCTTAATGCAGGTCGAAAATATTGCAGAATGCTCCAAGAGAAGATTCTGCAATACTTTCGACCGGCATTAAGCGATAATCGGTCTTGAAAACCAATATTTGGTCCTGTTTTGTAGGGGGGGGGGGGGGGGATGACCGCTTAAGACTGTTTTTACTGTACAGTTTGCTTATATCTTCCTTTTATTCTCACATTTTTTTTGCAACCTGGAACACACGTTTCGTTTTTACAAATATTTGGCTAAGTTTATGTCTATATTCGAAAAATAAAGCAAACGCACCGTATCTGGTTTTACAAGCCCACTTACTCGTACATGCGCACAGTGAGTTATTTCTATGAAAGTTTCATTAATGTGGAGTCATCGTGCGAATGGAATGATCAGTGTTAAATCTGATCAGTGTGTTTCATTATAATTCATCTGAGTTGGATCAATACTGTATACAAAAGAGTAAAGATACATGTAATTTAAAACATCTAATAAGCCATGTGCTCATAAGGCCAAATACGGTAAAAGTCTAAAGTTACATCTACCATTTGCTTTGAGACAAAAATAAATATTGACATTTTCAATTGTGTTGCTTTAAATTAATGGCACATATATTAGTTAACCTGGCCGAGGTTATAACCTTTTTTCACGCTCAACTCAACTGAGCATGAAATTTCAACTGCTCATAAAAAACTAAAATACCGAAGAGTAAATAAGCTTTTTTTTTTGCTTTAAGACTCTCAGATGTTGTATTTATCATGCTAATAAATGTTAAAATGTCAACAATTGTTGGCATTTTAACATTTATGAGCAGGATAATGTGTTTTGTTCTGTTGAGTTGAGCATGAAAAAGGTTTTATAACGTCGGGGCCAGATGTGAGCTGATGTGATCGGTGGGTGTCCTTCGTCCGTCCGTGTCGTACACAATTGTCAGCAATTGCTCTCCCAAACTTCTGGCTAGATGTTTACCAAAGTCTCTGCCGGGAAGCATCTTTCAAATACTAACCTGTCTGATTTGAGCATTGTGGGTACATGTGACATACTAGGCCTTGAGCTGGCTATAGACCCCCCTCCCCCCCCCCCCCAGGGGGAATTTTGTACACTATGCTTTTCTGAAACTACATTATATAAGGCACAAAATAAAAGATGTTAGCCCTCTGAGAGTGGTAACGTTAACGTGTAACAGCACGTTATATACGTTACCCCCCAAAATAGCATTAAACGTCCCTGATAATGTCTCAACCATGACTTGTTCATACATATATGCATGCTGAAACAGGTTTATGAACTTCTTATAACACAGTTACATAATGTTTAGTATCAATTTTATAAATGACTTGAGTAATTACCGTTGTATACGTTACTTAGTGTTTCCTGCGTTATTTCTGAGTATCAGTATGGTATTTATTGACTATACGTGTATTACATCTGTCACAGAATATAGTAAATCTATAAGGCTGCTACTTAAATGATTTAAAAGTTCTTTATTATGGTCTCTTACACTATTTTTAGGTCCATGTTATGTATGTTACCTTCAAAATAGCATTAAACATTTAAGTTAATGTCTCTAACAAGCCCTGTTTATACTTATTTGCATGCTTGCACAGGCTTATGTATTTCTTTTAACAAGGTTTACCTATTTTAAGCATTCATTTAATAAATGCATTGACCTTTAACTGTTATGTGCGTTACCAAATGATACATAAGTTATTCTGAGTATCCGTATAGAAGTTGTTGACTATACATGTATAAAGTCTGTCAGAGAATTTAGAAAATTTATAAGGCTGAAATAAATTTAAGTTCCTAATTAATTTATGGTGACTTAAACTGATAATATAATGTGATCTATCAACCTTCGCTGTTTGCTCACATAAACAGTATAGATAACTTGCATTCAAATCGGAAGATCTGAAAGACAGTCACTGTGAAACAGCTCAGTTCTGGGCAAGGTATATATGGATATGATTCAGATGGTGCTGACACTGATTAGGGCTACAAGGAAAACAACTTTGAATTGCACGTCATCTCTATCTGTATGCCTTGTTCCCAATGTTCATTGCAAACGATCACAACAACTACGCACAATATGTACCTGTGTAACTGATTATGCTCATAAATTTGATACACATCGCTGATGCAAAGAACTTCTCGAACAAAATGGGTTTAGTGTGTCACAACCATTTGTTCTTTGCTTGAGAAATGCTTTTGACATAACTATCATGCAAACAATAAGAGGTATTATAGGCTTCAGCAACTAGAACTACGCTTCGTACTACAGATGGAATGGTGTATTACTCATTACATCAGAGCTTAATATATTGAAACAACTCTTCAATGCACTGAAGTGTAATATTCAATCTGCTCAGATGCAAAGTAGAATGAGTACTAGAGGCAGTTTCAGGACTCACCAATCCTTTAAGTTCTAGTTTTGAAGACATTGAACTGTACTTTTTGTCTTTCGGTGTGCCTGCTAAGCCTGGCATAGCTAAGGATCTTATTGAAGCTGATGACATGGGCAGGAAGGCTGTTGCAGACTTCATTGACTCACTTTTAGCTAAAACAATCTGTCTTTCACATCCCCCATAAAATACTACAAGCTAATAAAGTTTTGATGCTTGCGAGGTCAAGCACGAAGAAATTGCCCAATTTACAAAACGTAAACAGCCAGTTGAGAGCTTAAAGGAGTGTCTTTGGTAAGCATGACCTTCTTTCTATTGGACATAATGTTGACCTTGAGTTGACACTGCGGTTTCTTCTGGGACCTGTACCATAGTCACTGTCAACTCCTGATAGCATTTCCACCAAAACTGACAAGTCCAAACTTCAGCATGGCTTGCAATCACACATTGAACCAACATTAGATTGGCCATGTAGTGCTGCACTTAACGTTGATGTTTATGCCGTAACTAAAGAGCATAATACCTTTTCCTGTCACCTTCATAGATCTGATGGCACCAGTATTCAACGAGGCACTAAAGGCAGGGCATGTTGGTTTTGTCACTGATACATATATACAATGTATAAGCAGCAGTCTATAAAGTCTTACAAACATTCTTGCAGAGGATAACCTGGGTGTTTTGTTCAACAATGGTGTATGCAACAAAAGGTGCACCTCCTGAATGTCAACAGCATTGGCCAGAATATGGGGGAAGAGATCTACAGTAAAACACTATTTAACAGATTGTGACACTACCAATGTGCCAATGTGTTAGTACCACGGAAAGGTTATTCCTATCAAACTGATAGAGAACCCCTGCACCACTAGTTCATAAACATTCTAAGAAGGGTAGGAAACAAATAAAGAATTGCTCTAGGCACTCATCAGTGATATGAAGCCCTAACATGTGCTATTTGTGTAATTGTGACTAAGCTGCAGTAAGACATGTTTCTGACAAAAGTACCAAAGCCATACACATATACTGACTATTTCAAATGGCATGAACATGAGCTTACCTCCACCCTGCTTTTCTGTCCTTAAGATGTACATACAAAGATTGAACTATCAAGTCTTTCCCATGAAAACAAGTGAGGCTTTCCAGATATGGACAAAATGTGTGGAAAATAAATGGGAAGGAAATCGAGTACCTCTGGGTGAAAGAAAACTTGATTGTACCCTAACAAAACAGCCACAGAATTATATTTCACATTTTGTGTGATATGGGGTAACCATGTTCAAAATCAACAACTCAAACCTTATAAAAGATAGCAATATAATATTTGCATTTTCCAAAAGGTACATAAACATTCTTTAAATGAGTTAATAAGCACATTCACATTAAAAAAATATCAAACTATATTAGTTTCATAAATCATTTATATAGGAATAATGAAAAAAATTAACATACATAACACTTTGGGGTGCATGTTTGTGTTCAAAGGTCCATATCTGTGATGTAAAAATAACTTACTTGGATGATAAAGCCAATTTGGAAATCTTACCTTATGGTTTGCACTTTTCAGATGTTATGTCATTTACTAAAACTATCAAAGATGTTGATGGGTAGTATATATAATTGGCTGTTACAGGGAAATGGTGCCATTACCAGAGTACTGGCATATTGCAAAATCCTTGCAAGAAAATCTGATTGAGGAGTAATAAGTTGTATAGGAAAATTCTTTATAACCCTTGGATAATATATGAAGACTTGCTCTAGAACTTCTACCTGACGGGTTTTCTTTGATCTTTTAAGTTGTTACTCGCACATTGCACTGAATGTTACAAACTTTCCATGAGTATTATGTCAACAATATTTGATGTCTCTATAAAAGAAAAGAGGGTTTATGGTAGTTTATGTTTTGAGTTATTTCCTCTGCAGATGAGCCAGAGTAAAAAGAAGTACATGAACCTGTGCCAGCATGCAAATAAGTACAAGCAGGTCGTGTTGGAGACCATATCTTGAATGTTTAATGGTATTCAGAGAGTAACATATGTAACCTGGGCTGTAAAATAGTGCAAGGCACCATAATAAGAAACTTTAATTCATTTGAATAGCAGCCTTATAGATTTACTATATTCACTGACGGATGTAATACATGTATAGTAAATAACTGCCATACTGATACTTGTAAAAAACATATGAAACACCAAGTAACATATACAACGGCAAAAACTCAAGACATTTATAAAATAAATGCTAAAATTATACAACTGGGCTATAAGAAGTTCTTAAACCTGTGCCAGACTTCAAAAAAAGTGTGAATATGTCATGTTGGAGACATTATCAGTAACAATTTTAATGTTATTTTGTGGGCAACGTATGTAACACGATGTTACCCGCTAACGCTGCCACTCTCAGAGGGCTAACATATTTCATTTTGTGGCTTATATAATGTAGTATCTGGAAATCTTAGTGTATAAAATTCATCCTGGGGAGAAGTGGGGTCTATAGCCAGCGCGAGGCCTGGAGAATTACATTTTACAATTTTCTGTGTTATGGGGGGTACCATGTTCATCATCTAATAACTCAAAAAGTATATAAGATAGAAACGTAATGCTTGCAGTTTTGAAAAGGTAAATAAAAATTCTTTAATATAATACCAAATTAATGAACATAAAGTGGTTTCAATAAAATTTAAGACAAACTATATTAAAAGCATTTATCATTTAAAAGGGGGGTTCAATGAAAAAATGTAACATACACTACATCGGGGGTGACTATATTTGTTTTCAAATGCCATTATCTGTGGCCCAGTAATAGCATATTTAGAAAATAAAACCAATTTGGAAATCTTACCTTATCTTTTGCACTTTTTTGAAGTCTTAAAAAGAATTTTAATTATCAAATATTTTGTAGGGTAACGTATGTAACAGGCTGTTACAGCTTAACGCTGCCATTGTCAGAGGGCTCACATGTTGCAAAATCCTTGCAAGACATTGGGCTTCAAGAAAAATATGGTCTACAAAATTCCCCCTGGGGGGAGGTAAACCATATCCAGCCAGTGGCCTATACATGTATTTGTTTACCGATAGCGTCATCAAATCTTGTGATTCGCCCGATTGGCTGATTCAAATTGTTATTGATCCGGGCATCACGCGTCACTGAAACCAATTGTTTGACCCAAATATGTTTTAGCGAAGAAAATCTTATCATTGTTTTACTAAATGCTGTAATACCAATCATTGTTATTGTTTAGCTACCAAAGGTTACTTTATGTCTCCATAAACGGAATGTTTATAGCCATTCAGTGCTTGCTACTTTTTAACGTAATGCACACCGCGTATTGACACAAATCCGACTTTTCAGTCGTGATGTGACTTAGCAGACAGGTCGATCTTTTGAGTATCGCGCCTGCGCAAGACAATGAGTATTGAGATGTTGACCCAAAATTGATAGAAGTTGTCCTTATATGGCTTTCTATGTCTAAATGGTTCCAGTTGTCGCATTACTAGGTAAATGCGAGCTAAAAATAGATTATCGGAGCCAAAACCTTTAAACATTCTTGTCTGAAACCACCGTGCACAGAGCCTTAATATTTGGTATGTAGCACCACCGTGTAGACCTCTACCAAATTTGTTCAAATATTGCCCAGGGATTAAAAAAACAGCCCTATAACTTATATTTGGTATATCAAATCCCATAGTATGTTACTGCTAAGTTGCCTCAAACTAATAGTGGGACCAAGATAGCACCGCCCCAGAGCTTGCGGCTATAGAACCATGAATGCACATTATAGTGATTTCTATTAGACAGAACATTTATTAGATTCCCTGAAGAGTATCAAGGCCTTTAGCAAAATATATATCTGTTCCTTAAAACAATGTTGGAAAGTTGTTTTCCCCTACTGTCCTGCCAGCCAATAGTGTTTTATTTGGAAATGTAAACAAAGTATTACGTCACTGTCACTCTTGGTTGGCACGGCAGTACCTACATCAATGTAGTTTCCTGAAGAGAAACATTTTCGTCCTCACAGAATCACATAAATTTGATGAATTCAGCATGTTTAAAAACTACTTTTGACCCTCAAGACTAAGCACCAGACAGCTGACAATCTATACATTTGGCTTCATATTTCATTAAAAATGACGTTTGTTCTAAATCTTAAGGGTTTCTTGTTCATATTAAGTTTTCTTTGCATAGCTATTATCATTATTTATGCCATCCTGGTTTTTGTTTATTTTACCATCTTTGTCGAAAAAAGGGAGGGAGTATGACCAGGAAATACCACAATCAGATATTACTGTACAGACTTAGGGGATAACTGTATTCAAAATTTTCATTTGGGGAGGTATATCGTCGGATATACGGTCGGAAATTTAGTTTTACGGCGACGCGTAAGCGGAGCCGTAAAACGTAATTTCCGAACGTATATCCGACGATATACCTCCCCAAATGAAAATTTTGAAGATGGTTATCCCCATTCAAATGCACTATTAACACTTTTCCTTCAAAAAGACAGATAAAATGTACTATGTTGCGCCTACGCACAGCGGCTGCCAGCTGCATAAAACCGCTTGCCAGCTGCATATATTCACTTGTCAACCAATGAAAAGCGACATTATACAATTATTGACTAATGAGGCATTGGATATGATGTGATATCGACCAGATAATACCAATATTGACCGAGGCGAAGCCGAGGTCAATATTGGTATTCTCTGGTCGATATCACATCATATCCAATGCCTCATTAGTCAATAACTGTTTTATTATATAACATTTAGAGAAAGATGTACAGGTATTATTGCACCTGGAAAAAAATACTGAACTTATATACAAGTTTTGGGACAGACAAGCATTTAGCAGAAACAGTGCAACCCTAAATAAGGCCACCCTTTTACTATTGCATATTAGTTGTGCATGAGTGTCATCATTCAACATTTACAAACAAGAATTCTAACACACTTCGCATGTAGAGCAAATGATAAAATAAGTGTGATATGCCAAACAATAATTCTTAGCTTTGAAAGTGCAGGGAAAATGTGTGATAGCTGACGTCATTTGTTACTGATAAATGACGTCATTCATGGCGTTAGACGGTGTAACGTCGTTTTTACGCTTGAAAGACGTTACAAATACATGTAAACGTATGCGACGTGGTCTAAGTATTGGCGGGAGATCTTCAGTGCAAAGGCGGAAAGTTGCAAGAAGCTGAAGACTTCTTTGTTTTCGCCGTTTATTGTGCATTAAAATCGAAATAGATCAGCTCCAGTGCGTAATTTGTTGCGTTCTCAGCATCTACGATATGATTATTAGCCACGCTTTAGAAAAGCAGAACCAGAACGGTAAAAAACAGCAAGGAGTCTAATTTTAGTAACTAATATACACTGGCAAGCGCGCGCAAGCCAGTGAATATGACAATATATTGACTGGCCACGTGAGCGCTCTAAGCCAATGAAATTCAGTCTTTTTTCTTAGTTATATAATAATACGTAATGACGTTGAGTTTCCGACATTATATCGCAGAATATACTGTCGCAAATTTTTGACGTTATCCAATCAGACGTCGCGTTACAAACTCAAGTGCATTAAAATTAGGGAGCGCAGTGGCTCAGTGGTAGAGTGCTTGACTCGAGACCGAAGGGCCGCGGGTTCGAGCCTCAGCGGCGTCACTGCGTTATGGTCCTTGAGCAAGACGCATTTATCCTAGCTTAGTACAGGTTCAACCCAGGAAGACCCGTCTCGCATAACTGAAAGATTGTTGAGTGGATGTAAAGAATCAAATCAAACAAAGCATTAAAATCATTCATGACATCGCGAGGAAGAGTGGTGAGTGAGAAAACCAGCTCTCTTCCAAGCGAGATAATTGTCCAAGTTCAATTTACATGCAATCTGTCGCCAAATTGATTTGCATAAAAAATCCTTTTTTATTCGATATAAAAATCATTTTTATATCCGTGCCTAGAAATGTAATGTTTGGACCAGCCATGAGTTGAATCTACTTTAGTTAAGGATGTGTATAGAAAAAAACGTATGTTGCGGATACTCAAAAGAACCGTCACACTCTGGCGGGTCTTTCGAGCATCCAAAACACATGTTAAAACTGATGGATAAGAAAAAAATAACAATTCTACGCCGAAAATAGTGTTTATCTAAATCCTTGATACATTTGTATACATTTAGCGAAGTCATTCTTTAACCCCTTTCACTCCGATGGATTTATCACATACCTTCTTTGATACAATAAGTATGGAATTGTCCATTTTGTACTTCAAGGGGTTGTCGCTTATTAGTGGTGAATATCTGCTTTTGTTATATGACTGGAGAGAATCCTGTCTCCTGATTGGCCCAATTTGTCTTCATAAATCTCTATGTCTACCTCAAAACTGGTCTAAACTGGCTCAGAAGGTGATATAGGATAAAATCCAGCTCAAACTAGTTTCCAGAAGTTAATAATTTTGACACTTCTGCAATATCACCCTCTAGAGAGCCAAAAATAGCATGATGAGTATAAACTAGCATGTGCTGCATGAAATTGACATGATTTGCTGTTTCACATCCCAACAGGTAAACTAAAGACTTTCATGAATTTTAACAACTGTTTTGTTATGTTTTGTTTGTTCATTTATCTTTGTTTGAATAAACAAAATGTAAAAAAAAAAAGTTATATGATTAAATTTTACATTCCACATTTAGAGAATTAATATACATTTCAAATTGCAAAATACTATATTTAAATAATTTAATAACAGTTTATAAAACTTGTTGGAAAGTCCTTAGGTTGAAGGTTGACTTCAGCAACAAAAGTGAAAGTAGAACATTTCCATTCTAAGTTGAAAAGTCATATAACAAAACAGTTATTGACTTCAATTTCGGTAGACATGAGGATTTATCTACCCTTAAAAGTGATATTCACCTCGGCCTAGCGGCCTCTGTGAATTATCACTTTTTCGGGTAGATAAATCCTCATGTCTACCTCATTGAAGTCAATAATTGTATAGTATTTAAGCAAATAGTGCAAAACCTGATGGTATGCCGCATTATCTGAGCCTGCACTGAATGCCAAAGTACCTATTTACCGCTATCCATAATGAAATAGTGCTGACCACAGTTGTCATGCACGAACCCAGTTATTTTCTTTAGGGTTGGGGAGGAGTGTGGGGTGTGAATCTATATGTGTCATGTTACTACTACTTCTACTACTACTACTACTACTACTACTACTACTACTACTACTACTACTGCTACTACTACTACTACTACTACTACTTCTACTACTACTACTACTACTACTACTACTACTACTACTACTACTACTACGTCTACTACTACAACTACTGCTACTATTACAACTACTACTACTACTACTACTACTACTACTACTACTACTACAACTACTACTACTACTACTACTACTACTACTACTACTATTACTACTACTACTACTACTACTACTACTACTACTACTACTACACTACTACTACTACTACTACTACTACTACTACTACTACTACTACTACTACTACTACTACAACTAAATACTACTACTACTACTACTACTACTAATAATAATAATAATAATAAAATAATTATGATAATAATAATAATAATAATAATAATAATAATAATAATAATAATAATAAAAATAATGATAATAATAATAAGAAGAAGAAGAAGAAGAAGAAGAAGAAGAAGAAGAAGAAGAAAAAGAATATCCATTGGCGTAGCTCCCATTACGAAGTTACGCACATGCTGTAATAAAAATTATTTTAGTAACATTCGAGGAAGGTCACCTTATGTGGTAAAAGTGATTTTCCATAACATAAGGAACTGCTCTTAAAGGAAAAAATTCGCTCCCTCTGGGAGCAAATTCCTTTCTTTAAGAGAAGCTCCCATTTCGAAAAGGGACGCAATTGAAGAGAATCACTGCTTGGTCCAGTAGTCTCCCTTTGATTTGCGTAACTTTTTCGGCGTTCTGGCTACGCCACTGATATCAAGAGCAGTCGTGTTTTTCGAAAATGTCAGTGGGGGTGTTCTGTTGTTCTTTTTTAAGGTTTTGTCATTCAGAAATAATCTAATTTTAACGTTTTTCCTAAACATCTTTTATTTTTATGAACATGGCATACGTTTGCACGGATTTATACCACCTTTACCAACTTTAGCATGAAATATCACTCGATGTGCAAGGTCTACACTGATGTAGGTGGTAAAAAATAGTTATACCATGGTTTGTCCACCTGTACGTAAGACAATCCACTCGCTAAAGCTCGTGGATTATCTCCACGTACAGGCGGACAACCCATGGTATAACTATGCTGCCAGTGAGGTACACGTCATCCTTATATATTGTTTTCATTCATATCCGGTGTTCGGTCTCCACTGCATACCAATATTGCCATCTGTTGCGCAGTATATTTCAATTAAAATCGATAAGAATACAAATCCTTTCTTTTCGTCTTTTAGAAGGCGGATAACAGATTGTTTGCCCAGTATCATACTGAAGAAAGTATCCTAATACCCCCATATTTGGTTTTTACAATGCCGTAGTTAGCCCTGTGACATAATTCGTTTGTCAAACAACAAGAAAATGTCAAACAATACACATACTGATGAGTCGGGTTCGCAGTCAACTGAGTATGATATACATCTTTCAGAAAGTTGAAAAGTACATTTTGGCATGGCATGTATTTAGCATGTATTAACGTGGCGAATGTATCCGATAAGGTTTGAAACGTTACCTTACACGTCTATATCTACACGTTTTAATAATTAGACTGACAGAAACGAGTGTTGATTCAAATGAATATTAAGAAATATCGGGAATACAAATTCAGAAGGACGAAAAAATTACTTTATTGGGATAAAAACGTTTTGGAAACTTTATAGTAATTGGAAGAAACACGTACTAAACAGCCACCGAGAAGCAAAATATACCGTTACAAAGTTAGAACCATATATTTAGGATAAATTCAGTGAACAAAGAAAAAAGGAAAAAGAAGAAGAAAGTATAAAGCCCCCATGGTTATCTTTGAAATTGTGTTTGAATAGTATTCCAAGAAATAGGCTGGAAACCAAAATGTAGTTGGGTATATGATGCAATAAAATTGTGATCAAATATATTTATGAAGGTTTGAAAACCAGTATAGCTGCAATAAACTGAAAAGAACGAAATAAAACATCAAATAAAGCACCTGGAAACAGTAATAATTTAACCTTGAACTAGATATAGATATCTTAAGATGGCATTATTAAAGGCATGTCTGACATATTTGATGTCGTTCATGTTTTTGATTGTTCATGTATACAGCAAGACAGGATTCGTAAAAGATCAGTCTATGGACATCGTTTTTCCAGCCAGAAACATACAGAAAATAGAAGATGTTCCTCTTGGTCATCTAAGACCAGTAGGTAAGTAGGGTAAAGTCGGGTGAATTCGGACATCAGGTTAATTCGGGCACACGTTTGCAAACAGTGGAAATCCAGATGAGACGGCTCCTTATGAGCCGTCTCATCAGGATTTTCACAGTTTGCTTAGTTAATTTTTTTTTCTTCCAATAATTGAACTATGAAACAAACAAGACAGCTGTCCGAATTTAGCTGTCTGTCCGAATATACCCGACTTTACCCTTATAGTTAAACCATGGGTCGGTTGTCGATAACCCACGAACTTTAGCGAGTGGATTATCTTACGTACAGGTGGACAAACATGGTATAACTACATGCATTTTATACCACCTACATCAGTGCAGACCTTGCACATGACGAGATAGTTCGTGCTAAAGTTGGTAAGGTAGGTATAAGATCTGACACCCCCTCCCAGCTCTTGCTGTCCCAGCCAATATGGGTCTCGGGCCACTATAAGCCCGCCAGCGAACTCATTTTCATAGGATATTTAAAACAGGGGCGGGGAGAGGGGTTCAAGCGAACCCCCTATGGATCCACCACTATGAGTACTGGTTCAACCCAGGACACCCCGACCCAACATGACTGAAAACGCAAAGACCCACCACGTCAAACAAACAAAACAGAGTTTACATGAGAGTTTTGTGTCTAACAAGCTGCGGCTCATTTTATCTAGGTGAGGCTGAATCGATAAATAAACCTATAAGTTTTAATGACATCCTGTTACCATCCATTAAAGTACCCGGATCTGGTAATTATCCCCTGGGAACGCAATCGTACATACCATGCTTGTTGGGTACAACGACCCGTGGCAAATAATATTTAATGTTTCGAATGAAAGATTTTTTGATTAAGTCCCGATTTTGTGTCACTACAGGTAATTCGGAATATAAGCCTATCCGTGGTATATGGACTTAATCTATGTTTAAAGCACAGGGCAGATTACTGACACATGGGTCGGGAGTTTGATCCCGGCCCGCCAAATTACTTTCGTAGAGATTGATCACAAAAGCAGTGTTGCAGTTTGCCATTGCTTTGAAGGACAATTGATGTTTCCTTAAAGAGCCAAGCATTTTGTGAAGTGGCTCAGTAAGCAAGGCTGATAGTCTTTCTGGTGTAGTATTACTTGACTTTTCGCTTACTGTAAAGATGGCGCCTCATGAATGCGTAATTAGGACTATGTTAGTTAACCTTAGGCATAGGTAGAAGCTGAAACGGAGGCGTGGTTTTATTCAAAAGTAATTGTATCATCTTGTGCCACCACCTCAGTCATTATTTAGTCCTTTAAACGCCAGCAAAATAACTGCATCTGAAAATGTCTATTTAACATAAGCAGGGAGGCAAACATTTTGGACCCAGATCAGGCTGCTCCTACAGGAGCAGTCTGATCTGGATTCAAACTGTTTATCTATGAGACTTAGTCAACCTTAGGCATAGGTAGAAGCTGAAACGGAGGCGTGGTTTTATTCAAAAGTAACTGTATCATCTTGTGCCACCACCTCAGTCATTATTTAGTCCTTTAAACGCCAGCAAAATAACTACATCTGAAAATGTCTATTTAACGTAAGCAGGGAGGCAAACATTTTGGACCCAGATCAGGTGCTCCTACAGGAGCAGTCTGATCTGGATTCAAACTGTTTATCTATGAGACTTCAAACAGTTTAGTTGACGACAAAAACATACGTTTTGTGATTATGCGCTTTAAGGGTTAATAAATGTGAGTTCAGTGTGTATACGGTTAGGATTTTCATGAAATGCATGCACGTTTGCGCGGCCCAAAAAGCTGATTAACTCTTTACCAAATTATAAATAAAACCTGATTTCCTTTCCTTAGCAGATGGAATAGCCGAACCTTGCCAATATATGAATATTAAAGTTGCCGCCTTTACAGTAAGCGAAAAGTCAAGTAATAGATACACATGTAAACTATGTTTTCTGTCTCTTAAATGTCTTCCTCCAAAGTAGTTATAAGGCTATTCTTTTGATTAGTTCAGCTAGCATTGTTTTATTGTGAGATGCCAACGAATGTCGTTAAATGTTTAATTTGTGGCAGCAAGCATATTCAGCAAACGCCATCATCTGGTGAGATTTTCGGACTTTTTTATTTAATGTGGTTAACTCTGACTGTTGGTGACGTCTGCTGATAACATCGAGGCTTGTAAAGGGTGGTAACAAATATCCCATATCCCTTGAAGTAAAAAGACAAGTATCCCTTATAAACTGGCAAATATCCCCATGATTAATTTACCTAAATATTCAATATCCCTGAAAGTAACGAAAATATTGAACACAGTTTCCCATATTCCTGGAAGTAATATGGATAGTATCCTATATCCCTGGAAGTAAATTGGCAAATATCCTGTATCCCTAAAACCCCTATACAAGCCTCAACATTTGCAAACCATTTTGGACCCAGGTCTTTGACAATCTCCAAACTCTTTGACAATCTGATGGTATTTCTGAATGGTATTCCTGAATTAACTTTTGAAAAATTAATTCGGCCAAATAAAAAAAATAAGTGTATTCGGGTAACAGGTCTGGAAATTTTAGGTAGGGTAGACACACATAATTAAAAAAATCTGGAAAGCCTTTAAAAATGCATAAACTTAGTATCGGTAGTGTTAGGATACCCTAAACCCAGGTATTTTTGTTCGGCCTTAAAAATTGAAGAAAATATCAGTAGATGACAAAAGACGCGTAATATTCCCCATCATTCAAAGAGTGAAAGAGTATGAAAAGAAACTAATTGAACCGGGACATGTGTCTTCCAACAATGTGGCAGACTTACACGATCCTGTGCAGCCTCCTGTTAAGCTTATAAACTCCAAATGGTGTTTGGTCAGTTGCTTAACACTCATAGAATATTCAAGCGACTTGCAAAGGCTCTGATCAGACTGCGCGTATACGCAGGCTGATCTGAACCTTTGCTGGTCGCACATATCACAAGTTGGTACAAGTAATTTATCATGATTTTGCTCTGGGTAAATGTTATTTATCATACTTATGCTGTATGGTTACATGTAATTTATCATGGTTTAGCTGTGTGTACATGTAATTTATCATGATTTTGCTGTGAGTACATGTAATTTATCATGGTTTTGCTGTAAGTATATGTAATTCATCATGATTTTGCTATGGGTGCATGTATTTTATCATGGTTTTACTGTGGGTACATGTAATGTATCATGGTTTTGCTGTGGGTACATGGCATTTATCATTGTTTTGCTGCGGGTACAGTGGCGACATGTACATGTAATATATCATGATTGTGGTGTGAGTACATGTAATAAATCATGACTTAGCTCTTGGTTCATGTAATTTACCTTTATTTTGCTGTGCGTACATGTCATTTATCATGGTTTTGCTGTGAGTACATGTAATTTACCATGGTTTCGCTGTGGGTACATGTAATTTATCATGATTTAGCTATGGGTACACGTAATTTATCATGATTTTGCTGTGAGTACATGTAATTTATCATGGTTTTGCTGTAAGTATATGTAATTCATCATGATTTTGCTATGGGTGCATGTATTTTATTATGGTTTTACTGTGGGTACATGTAATGTATCATGGTTTTGCTGTGGGTACATGGCATTTATCATTGTTTTGCTGCGGGTACAGTGGCGACATGTACATGTAATTTATCATGATTTTGGTGTGAGTACATGTAATAAATCATGACTTAGCTCTTGGTTCATGTAATTTACCTTTATTTTGCTGTGCGTACATGTCATTTATCATGGTTTTGCTGTGAGTACATGTAATTTACCATGGTTTCGCTGTGGGTACATGTAATTTATCATGATTTAGCTATGGGTACACGTAATTTATCATGATTTTGCTGTGAGTACATGTAATTTATCATGGTTTTGCTGTAAGTATATGTAATTCATCATGATTTTGCTATGGGTGCATGTATTTTATCATGGTTTTACTGTGGGTACATGTAATGTATCATGGTTTGCTGTGGGTACATGGCATTAATCATTGTTTTGCTGCGGTTACAGTGGCGACATGTACATGTAATTTATCATGATTTTGGTGTGAGTACATGTAATAAATCATGACTTAGCTCTTGGTTCATGTAATTTACCTTTATTTTGCTGTGCGTACATGTCATTTATCATGGTTTTGCTGTGAGTACATGTAATTTATCATGGTTTCGCTGTGGGTACATGTAATTTATCATGGTTTAGCTGTGGGTACATGTAATTTATCATGATTTTGCTGTGAGTACATGTAATTTATCATGGTTTTGCTGTAAGTATATGTAATTCATCATGATTTTGCTATGGGTGCATGTATTTTATCATGGTTTTACTGTGGGTACATGTAATGTATCATGGTTTTGCTGTGGGTACATGGCATTTATCATTGTTTTGCTGCGGGTACAGTGGCGACATGTACATGTAATTTATCATGATTTTGGTGTGAGTACATGTAATAAATCATGACTTAGCTCTTGGTTCATGTAATTTACCTTTATTTTGCTGTGCGTACATGTCATTTATCATGGTTTTGCTGTGAGTACATGTAA
This sequence comes from Loripinus fragilis, assembly GCA_964019695.1. NCBI lineage: Eukaryota > Metazoa > Mollusca > Bivalvia > Lucinida > Lucinidae > Loripinus > Loripinus fragilis. The sequence goes on from OZ026528.1 coordinate 7,215,279, forward strand.
TTTACCATGGTTTCGCTGTGGGTACATGTAATTTATCATGATTTAGCTATGGGTACACGTAATTTATCATGATTTTGCTGTGAGTACATGTAATTTATCATGGTTTTGCTGTAAGTATATGTAATTCATCATGATTTTGCTATGGGTGCATGTATTTTATTATGGTTTTACTGTGGGTACATGTAATGTATCATGGTTTTGCTGTGGGTACATGGCATTTATCATTGTTTTGCTGCGGGTACAGTGGCGACATGTACATGTAATTTATCATGATTTTGGTGTGAGTACATGTAATAAATCATGACTTAGCTCTTGGTTCATGTAATTTACCTTTATTTTGCTGTGCGTACATGTCATTTATCATGGTTTTGCTGTGAGTACATGTAATTTACCATGGTTTCGCTGTGGGTACATGTAATTTATCATGATTTAGCTATGGGTACACGTAATTTATCATGATTTTGCTGTGAGTACATGTAATTTATCATGGTTTTGCTGTAAGTATATGTAATTCATCATGATTTTGCTATGGGTGCATGTATTTTATCATGGTTTTACTGTGGGTACATGTAATGTATCATGGTTTTGCTGTGGGTACATGGCATTAATCATTGTTTTGCTGCGGGTACAGTGGCGACATGTACATGTAATTTATCATGATTTTGGTGTGAGTACATGTAATAAATCATGACTTAGCTCTTGGTTCATGTAATTTACCTTTATTTTGCTGTGCGTACATGTCATTTATCATGGTTTTGCTGTGAGTACATGTAATTTATCATGGTTTCGCTGTGGGTACATGTAATTTATCATGGTTTAGCTGTGGGTACATGTAATTTATCATGATTTTGCTGTGAGTACATGTAATTTATCATGGTTTTGCTGTAAGTATATGTAATTCATCATGATTTTGCTATGGGTGCATGTATTTTATCATGGTTTTACTGTGGGTACATGTAATGTATCATGGTTTTGCTGTGGGTACATGGCATTTATCATTGTTTTGCTGCGGGTACAGTGGCGACATGTACATGTAATTTATCATGATTTTGGTGTGAGTACATGTAATAAATCATGACTTAGCTCTTGGTTCATGTAATTTACCTTTATTTTGCTGTGCGTACATGTCATTTATCATGGTTTTGCTGTGGGTACATGTCATTTATCATGGTTTTGCTGTGAGTACATGTAATTTATCATGGTTTCGCTGTGGGTACATGTAATTTATCATGATTTAGCTATGGGTACACGTAATTTATCATGATTTTGCTTTTGGTACATGTAATTTATCATGGTTTTGCTGTGAGTACATGTAATTTATCATGGTTTTGTCGTGGGTACATGTAATTTATCATAAGCTTGCTGTGGGTACATGTGATTTATCATGGTTTGGTAGTGATAAACTGTAATTTATCATGATTTTGCTGTGGGTACATGTTATTATCATGATTTTGCTGTGGGTAAATGCAATTTTTCATGTTTTGGCTGTGGATACATGTAATTGATCATGGTTTGGCTGTGGGTACATGTAATTTATCATGGTTTCGCTGTGGATACATGTAATTTATCATGATTTAGCTGTGGGTACATGTAATTTATCATGATTTTGCTTTTGGTACATGGCATTTATCATTGTTTTGCTGCGGGTACAGTGGCGATCTGTACATGTAATTTATCATGATTTTGGTGTGAGTACATGTAATAAATCATGACTTAGCTCTTGGTTTATGTAATTACCTTTATTTTGCTGTGCGTACATGTCATTTATCATTGTTTTGTTGTGAATACATGAAATTTATCATGGTTTTGGTGTAAGTACATGTGATTAATCATGATTCAGCTGTGAGTACATGTAATTAACCTCTATTTTGCTGTGCGTACATGTAATTTATCATGATTTTGCTGTTTTGTTACATGTAATTTATCATGATTTTGCGATGGGTACATGTAATTTATCATGATTTTGCTGTGGGTAAATGTAATTTATCATATTTTTCTGTCGGCAAAGATTTAATCAAACAACAAATTACAGGCTATCAGAGGAGCCCTGATGGTAAGGTGAGAGAAGAAAAGGAACCGATCACCCCCGCCTTGTTCTACCGTCGATACATCTCGACCCCTCGACCTGTGGTGATGAGAGGATATCTCAAGGACTCCCCAGTAATCGACGCCTGGTCGGACGACGCAGAACTGAAACAAAAGTAAGATCGTGTGCCGGGATCCAGCAAAATATGCAAAATGGCATGTGCGCCCATCGAATTCTCGGATCACCTGCGCATCCGCGCAGTCTGATCAGAGACTTCGATAGACGCTCCGTGTGTAGCCAATGGCCCAACGTTTCTTCAGACAGAAAACTAGGACTCTGATCAGATGGTGCGGATGCACAGACTGATTGGAATCTTACAATATAGGCACATGCCAACTTGTTTCTTTTGCTGGCCACCGGCTCATTAATAGTCTGGTTTCCGGTTTTCAATCCACCCGATCAAAATGTAAATGCTTCTGAGCATTAAAACAATATCCTAACAGACAATGATTCCTGCATATTCAAAATCTGGATCAGATCAAATGGTTGTAAGACCAGGGAATGTATTGATTCCAGACGAATCTAAGGCTCTGCGAGCCACAGAATACAGATACATGTATACCCGCACAATAGCTATGATACGAAAAAGCAAAGCAATAATTATTATGGGCAGCACGTTAGTGACAAACCCTGTTTCAGTGCTCGTTATCGTTATATCTTCAAACCGGATAGGCGGCAATCGAAAACTCTTTCTAACAATCGACGAACGCAGATCAAAATAAGTTAGAAACAGTCTTTTCGATTGCCATTTGTCGCAAGTCGGGTGACAAATGGCAATTGAAAACTATGTTTCTAACTATTTTTGATCTACGTTCGTCGATTGTTAGGAAGAGTTTTCGATTGCCGCCTATCCGTTGTGGTCTTTGTCTCCATTCTAATGCCTTTACCATAATTGTGAAGTAACCGTTGCTCATTTTCATTCAGGTTTGGGCTAGTTAATATTACAATCACCGTAAAGAAGGAGAGAGCTAAAAGAGCTAAACGACAGATGAAGTTTAAAAAGTTTCTACTTGACTACATGTACGAGAACTGGTACCTGTCGACGACTGTTCCAGATGAGATGATGGCCGAGTTCCAAGTAAGTCACATTTTTTGTTGTTGTTTTTTTTTTTACTTTTGCACAGATCCGACTTCCTGCAGGACCATACACCAGACCCATCCGCACACCCACACTAAGTTAGAAAAATTCACTAAGTTAGAAAAATTAAAAGCATTTATGACAAATGTGTAAAATGGCCACTCAAAAATAGACAAAACAAAGATCTTAATGACTAGTAACGGAAGCCTAATGTTGGTCAAAAGTATTGCAGAATGCTCCCCTTTGGAGCATTCTGCAATACTTTTGACATGCATTAAGCGATAATTCGTCTTGAAACCCAATTTATGGTCTTTTTGAGAATGGCCGTTTTACACAGGTTTTACTGTATAGCAGCACACTGTCGATATACGGAGAGAATATGAAGGTTGACGAAACTGTTTATATTCAGCAGACACGTCTATGCGGTGATTTGACTTAATGATATGACGTCGCGTCTGGGAGTGATATGACGCCATGCTTTAGAATCGATAAATCACTAGTGTTTTACTGATTTTGGTAAATAGAGGATCCTACATGAGTGCTCATGTTTTATTAAATTTATTAAACGAGTTGCGGAAAAGAGATAAAATGCGAGGCTTGCCGAGCATTTTATCTCTTTTTCGCAACGGGTTTAATAAATTCAATAATACAAGAGCACGAATGTTAGATTCTATTTATCATATGACATTAAGATTACTTTGAAATCCCATTTCTTGAATAAAAACGTTATAATTTTGTCATTATGGACGCAACGTTGTTATGGACGTCATAACGTTTCCTGAAAATCTGTGAACCACTAGTGGTTTATCGATTTTATTGCATGGCGTTATTTCACTCCCGGACGCGATGTCATTATAATAAATATCGGCTAGGAATACCTATTATTCCCATATTTTTGTAGTTTTCCAGGGAAAGAGGGTCCGGACCCCCTGTCGCCCCCCCCCCCTGGATCCGCCCGTGTACATGTACTTACAATGTATGTGTTATATTTTCAGCTGCCGGAAGTGGTGTCATGTGGTACTTTCAAGGACCGTCTGGTGGAGACAGAACTATGGATGAGTAGCGGTGGTACCTCTTCTCTGGTTCATAGCCACAGCGACCATAATATCCACTGTGTGTTAGACGGCCGTAAAGACGTGGTAGTCATTGAGAACAAGTATAAAGAACCATTCAAATTCCAAGAAACGGTAGGTATGAGCTACTAACGAAGCTACCACTTACGAGAATCTGACTGATTACATACCATATACGAGAATTAGACTGATTTACTTATTGCTTTATTTATTTAACGAGGATTCCTAACAGCCAAAGGACCACTAGTAGCTCCTCTCAAAAAAAACCAAAACAACATAAACATACACAAGTACATGTACAGTGACAATGCAGATAGACTGATTACATACCACCTACGAGAATTAGACTGATTACATTACACTTACGAGAATTAGACTTCTTACATAATACTTACGAGAATTAAACTGATTGCATACCACTTACGAGAATTAGACTGATTACATACCATTTACGAGGTTTTGACTGATTCCATAGCACATACGCGAATAAGACCTATTACATAAGCCGAGCATCGAGAACTCAGACGAGCCTGCGCATCGCGCAGACTCGTCAGCCCATCGAAGCTCGCGCTGACAATACAGTGTATGCAGTAGAGAGATATATAAGCCGAATGGAATTTCCTGCTTAGCAATTGGGTCAGTTCATTTCAGTTTAAGCGCTGTTGTGTGGTATTTTTCATTTTTATTGAACATTCTGTAAGCAAACAGTTGAGAGCCTGACAAGAGTATGCACTGTTTGCATATGTCCCACTAAAGGGACGACGGGCTTAGTTTAAACATATTTTATTCATTCCAACAAGCACAATAATATACAAGGCGTGTGACAGTATATGAGCCATCTCCTGAAAGGGGGTATGATATGCGATACGATGAGTGAACAAAATATATATGCAAACGAGAGAGAGAGAGAGAGAGAGAGAGAGAGAGAGAGAGAGAGAGAGAGAGAGAGACGGATGGGTGGGTGGGGGATCCAGCCTGCTTGCTCACTGTCTTGCACGAACATTTAGTAATAAAGTAATGTCTGTTTAAAAAAGCGTTTTTCATTTGATCCCGACCGAAGAAATTCGGTGAGAAATTCGTTGAAATACCCGCTCCCGCTGTAATACTTAAGAAAACTACATCTGTTGAATAGTTACATGTATTAAACTGCTCCCGAATTTCTACCCAATGAATTTGCCCGGCGCGTTTATTACAATCAGAATGAAAAACAGTGTGAATCAGGATCAGCTGATCAGGATCTACACGGTGATTTCAACAGGATATATTCGGGTTTAGTACTGCAATGGTTAACAGGATGTTAGGTCACGTTATTTTAAATGTTCGATTTTTATCAAAATTTGCCTAAAAGCATAATTTCCAACATTAAAAGTCAGCCCGTTCGGCACTGGTACTTATCGCACCAGGACCGTCTCGTGCAGGTACCCAGCATTCTTAGGTGTCCGTTGAATGGCATGTACTGTACCTTCATTGCGTGTGCGAAAACAACACACTTAAGGCTCTGATGAGACTGCGCTGGTGCGCAGGCTCACCTGATCCTTTGTTGGTCGCCTTTGTGACAGTTCCTTCATACGTATCAAATTGACTGTTTCGCTTTGCACGGATCGCTTATCTGCCTTTGAAGTCACGTGATAAATTTAAAATGTTTTAGGTGATTGATCAACTACCATGAAACTTGGCTGACATTTCCCACTACTACTAGTATAGTCATTCAAATGGAACATTGTTTTTCGACAATAACATTAAATCTAAAATGCGAATTTTAAATTTAATTGGAAATATATATTTAAACCAAAAAACCCTTGTCAAAAATATTTTTTTTGAAGTTTGCATGCGTTTTCATAAATACTGTGACAGGATGGTATTTTAACATTCATCTAGGGGTCGCAAGTTCGATCCCGGCCCGGTCCCATACTTTCGTGGAGATTGATCGTGAAATAAGGTCATTTTCCTCCCTTCCGATGAATCATTCAAGAAGGGTTGTCGTCAGTTACAAGCGGAAGTATGTGCACGAAGTACTGGTTAACTGCTTGTTCAAGCTTGCCCAGGAAAAAGTGTGGTTAGGTGAACTGACCGTCCCGCCATGACCATAGTTGTTGACTTGGGACGTAAAGCAACAAAACAAACAAACAAATTTTAACATTCTTAATGTTATAGGCCAATTAGTACCCAGAGCGAAACGGATCAATGACTATCGGTTGAACATACAGCCATATATACTAATAGAGTTGTCCGGGTTCACCGCATACGAATAAGTATACGTAAAAGGAAAGGTATAGCAACACCGTATTGAAACATGTACGCGATAGGTGAAGATGGGTATTAATGATAGGTTGCAGAAAAATTTTGACTTGTCCAAAGCTAATACTGTATAGCGTCTCAAGCTTTGATATACAAAAGTGATGCACACTCAACAAATGCAGAGTGTATTTAATGTGTCTGTGTATACGCTTTACGTTTCAGTTAACGATTTTTCAGTCATGTGGGGACGATTTTCTGTCTTCATATATTTGAACAGTACTAAGAAGCGAATAGAGTAAAACAAAAAACAGCGACTCCGGTGAGTCTCGAGCTAGCAACCTTCAATCCCCTGCCTCATACTGAAGAAACAAAGTCACTATGTGTCGTCTAGATATATGATCTATCCCATACAGTTAAAATGCTAATTAAACACCTCTTTAGGCAGATAAAGGTATGCTAAACTATAGCTATCATAGCGAATTGATATTCCCCGCCGAAATTATGAAATTTAGGCAATAACTCCTGTTCTTATGAATATTTATGTGCACTGGAATGAGTATTCATGTGTATCGCTCGAAATTTATTGATATTTAGGCAATCAGTTTTTGTTTGTTTGATTTGATTTTTTATGTCCCATCAACAATGTTTCAGTTAAACAGGGACGGGTCTTCCTGGGTTGGACCAGTACTAAGCTATTATAAATGTGTCTTGCTCAAGGACCACAACGCAGTGACGCTGGTGAGGCTTGAACCCGCGGCCCCTCGGTCTCGAGTCAAGCACTCAACCACTGAGCCACTGTGCACTCTTTAGGCAATCAGAGGGCAATAACTTCTTTACACCCAATGACATCCTCATAAATCTTCACATGCATCATCACACCAAAGCAAATATAAATTTCATGAAAATCCTTCTACCGCTTGTCAATCAATGGCTGAGGACTGGAACAACCATTGACATTTTGAAAGCCAAAGGACAATAACTCATATATAAACCAGGAAATCATGACAAAACTTCATTTGTATTATAGTATAGTCACATATACTTAGAATAAAATCCATGACATTTGATCAATTGCTTACTTAAACCGCAGTTACATTGCTTCCATCGGCAGTCTGTGGACTGTCAGTGATATGAATTGGCCCACAGTAGACCTACAGTCTGGTGATTTTGTATGCAATTTTAGCTGCTTTTTAGGGTCAGCTGGCGGCAAAAAAATTATAAATGACCAGTTTTTTCTTTTTCCACCCGCCAACTGTCTACGAGACTTAGCAAACAGTTTGGATTCGACCAACTGTCTGTCGACTATCGGCCTATCATTGGTCAACAATCGACTGACACTCCGCCAACTTCTATTTTCAAAATAAGTCACTTAAACTTGGCTGCCTGTCAGCCGATCATCCGGCGACAGTCGGACGAGTGATGGCAGATAATCTTTATTATCGACCGATAGTCGGCAGACAGTCACCCGATTCTTTTCACTTTTTGAGCAAAGTCCCAGATTTTTATTGCATTCATGTATAACTTATTTTGAACTTTCTGTTTATCTTAATGTTTTCTTCTTAAGGCAGAAAGCGACTAAATACAAACTGTCCATTTCGCTAAGTACTTTATGCAAAACGCGTATGGATACTGATATGAAGCCAAAGTCATATTATAGTTTGATCAGTCGGTGGACAGTTGGCCGATTGTCGGCTAACGATCGGTGGATAATCGGGGGTTGTCGGGCGATGATTGGTGGATAATCAGGCGTTGTCAGCAGATTGAAAACACTTTGTGTTTGATAAAATCAATCAAGCGAGGTTTGTTTTTATTGTAATTGCTAGAGTAATGTTATTGCTTGTTGTTGCTCACAAAGTGTGAAGGTTTTGTGTTTTGACCAGGTTTTGTGATGTTATTGTTTTTGGTTGCTCACAAAGTGTGATGGTTTAGTAAGTGACCTTGTTTTGTGATGTTATTGTTTGTTGTTGCTCACAAAGTGTGATTGTTTAGTGCTTTGACCTGATTTTGTGATGTTATTGTTAGTTGTGCTCACAAAGTGTGTTGGTTTTGTGTTTTGACCTTGTTTTGTGATGTTATTGTTTATTGCTGCTCACAAAGTGTGATGGTTTAGAGTTTTGACCTGATTTTGTGATGTTATTTTTTCATACTCACAAAGTGTGTTGGTTTTGTGTTTTGTCCTTATTTTGTGGAGTTATTGTTTGTTGTTGCTCACAAAGTGTGATTGTTTAGTGTTTGACCTTTTTTGTGATGTTATATTTTGTTGTTGCTCACAAAGTGTGATGGTTAAGTAAGTGACCTTGTTTTGTGATGTTATTGTTTGTTGGTGTTCAGAAAGTGTGATGGTTAAGTGTTTTGACCTGATTTTGTGATGCTTTTGTTTGTTGTTGCTAACAAAGTGTGATGGGTTACTGTTTTGACCTGATTTTGAAATGCTATTGTTTGTGAACGCTCACAAAGTGAGATGGTTTAGTGTTTTAACCTTGTTTTGTGATTTTATTGTTTGTTGTTGCCCACAAAGTGTGATGGTTTAGTGTTTTGACCTGATTTTGTGATGTTATTATTTGTTGTTGCTCACAAAGTGTGATGGTTTAGTGTTTTGACCTTGTTTTGTGATGCTTTTGTTTGGTTTAGCTCACAAAGTGCGACTGTTTTGTGTTTTGATCTTGTTTTGTGACGTTATTGTTTGTTGATGCTCACAATTTGCTATGGTTTAGGGTTTAACCTGATTTTATTGCTGGTTGTTGCTCACAAAGTGTGATTGTTTAGTGCTTGACCTTGATTTGTGATGTTATTGTTTGTTGTTGCCACAAAGTGCGATGGTATAGTGTTTTGACCTGCTTTTGTGATGTTATTGTTTCTTGTTGCTCACAAAGTGAGATGGTTAAGTGTTTTGATCTTGTCTTGTGATTTTATTGTTTGTTGTTGCTCACAAAGTGTAATGATTTAGTGTTTTGACCTTACCTGTTATTGTTTGTTAATGCTCACAAAGTGTGATGGTTTAGTGTTTTGACCTTGTTTTGTGATGTTTTCGTTTGGTTTAGCTCACAAAGTGTGATGGTTTAGTGTTTTGACCTGATTGTGTGATGTTATTGTTTGTTAATGCTCACAAAGTGTGATGGTTTTGTGTTTTGATCTTGTTTTGTGACGTTATTGTTTGTTGTTGCTCACAATTTGTGATGGTTTAGTGTTTGACCTTGTTTTGTGATGTTATTGTTTGTTGTTGCGCACAAAGTGCGATGGTTTAGTGCTTCGACCTGATTTTGTGATGTTATTGTTTGTTGTTGCTTACAAAGTGTGATGGTTTAGTGTTTTGACCTTGTTTTGTGATGTTATTGTTTGTTGTTGCTCACAAAGTGTGATGGATTAGTGGTTTGACCTTGTTTTGTGATATTATTGTTTGTTGTTGCGCACAAACCCTGACAAAACTATATGTGCATAACCACACGTGGTCACATATACTCAGTATAAGTATCGTTCTCTCTCTCTCTCTCTCTCTTTCTCTCTCTCTCTCTCTCTCTCTCAACATGGATGATTTGCTCTCCTGTATTCCGTGTAAAAAGTTTAAGTTTGATATCGATAATTTTGTATGTATTATATGATTTTATGAAATATACTGCACTGCTCAACGTTCTTATTAGCTCCGTACTACTTCGACTATGGTGATATCGCTTTAACGTTTACCTATCCGTAATTGATGCTTATGCCGCTTATCCCGGACATCTCTAATATAAGACAATTTATAACAATGGTTCAGTGTTTTTAAATGTAGCAATATACTGGCTTGCGTTGCCGTTTATAAAACTAGTCAATAATGTTTCGGGTATTTCAAACCGTGTCACAAAAATAGTGACCTCAAAGAAAGGCCATTATTCGTAGACTTATAGAGGCAGCTAAGCCGCACAATTTGATGCCTTCAACAAGATAATCGTCTGCTGTAATCTCTAATGCACAAAATACAATGTACTGGTATATCTATCCCAGCTGTATTGCACCAACAGTACAAATATGGGTACGGAAAGGGTATATTCACACTAACAAAACTAATTTATTTATACAAGATATCAGAGCAGTAAAGTTGATATCATTCTCCTCCAAAATTTAAATCTAGTTAGGGTTTTGCTATTTCTATGCGCATGCAAACTTTCTGTGTGAAGTAATGTGTATGTAAAATTTTAAAAACGAAAAACTGTGTTCCATTTGAAGCACAATAGTACAGATAGTTGCCCACTATGACAAATATAGAATATTAGGTGAGTGTCCTTTAATGGCCTGGCTTCGAGAAAGCTTGTTGAATCGCGTGGCTCTCAGATGTCCTTATCCCTGTGTGCAAAAAAAAAAGTTCTAACACTGATCTCCTATACAGCCAATGGTCAATTCACTTATTTATTGGTTGATAAATCACTGCAAGGACTGGACACGGACTGGCGTGTTGTCATTCGTACGCCAGAATGATTTTCATGACGTCATCTAACACATAAGCCTTGACGTCATCTAACACATCAAGCCTAACGTTGACAATAGACGGCATAACGTCGCTTTAACAACTAACGGACGTTCAAAACGTACGTAAAAGTACGCGTTACAGTCCAAACAAGAGTTACGGGAAATTCCAACACTCTGTTCAAGATGGCAAAATCGTTATAGACTCTGAAGTGTTCGTTCATATTTGTAATCTTTTCGTGCATTAGAATCGAAATTAATTCGCACTGACAGTGATTAGTTGCTTAATATATCACTGTCTGTCGGTCAGACGCAAGTGGATAAATCTCTTGCGCGTCTCGCTCGTGAGTTATTCACTTTAACGGCTAACCTCCAGCCAGTGATATAGTAAGCAACAAATCACTGTGAGCGCGAATCTATTTCTCAAATATTTTCTAAACCGTTTTTTGTATATCCAATGGCGTTTCGCTAGTAAGCTGGTGGTGGTCCATTCGCGGATCCAGAAAGGGTTTTTCAGAGAGGGTCAAACTTAGACAACGTTTTTTTTGTCTTTGTTTCTTTAGATTTTAGATGCGCGGATCCAAATATCACTAAAAGCGGGCCATCATCGGCCCGCCAACGAAACAGCATTTCAATGGCGTTTCGCTGGCGTGCCAATGTTGGCCCAACATTGAATGCTGGCTTGGTACCTTTGTGATAAATCAGGGGATCCGGACCAGTATTGCTAAGAAACACTATATTTTGGTGATTTATCAGGGGGGGGGGGGGGTTCAGGACCCCCTGCCCCCCTCTGGATCCGCGCAATGGTCCTTATTAATTGTTTACTAGGTTCATTGTAAAAATCACTTTCACAGTACAATCCAAACCTTTTGTCTCTCTCTACAGTATCCGAATTCAGGAGAAGGTTTTTCCCCTATCGACACAGAGATTGTGAACATGTTCGAGTTTGAAGATATCAAGAACGTTCCCTGGCACTGGGCGACACTGCTAAAGGGCGATTGTTTGTTTCTTCCAGCAGGTAGTTATACATCGGGCCCAGAATTACAATGGCCCTTTCAATAAATTGGTATTTTGGCAAACAATGAAGACCCAGATGGAATGCCGCCTGATATGGCATTTTATTAGGGTTTGCTACATGTAACACAAAATCAATCTAAACAATATTTATTGGAAATTATACATGTAACCTGTGACCTCTCAATAATGAACCATCCTCAGTGGCGGATCCAGAGGAGCTTCGCTCGACCACCGCCACCACCCCTCCCCCCCCCCCCCCCCCCCCGATTTTAAATATCCTATGTAAATGAAATAATTTGGTCTCAGTGAGACCAAATTATTTCATTTTCATGGGATATTTAGGAAAAAAGAGATAAAATCAGCAAATCGAACCCCCACACCTTTATATATATGAACCCCTTCCAGAAATCCCGGATCTGTCCCTGATCCTGACATAACAGTATGTAATTTTTTTTACAATCCCATTGGTCTGAAAAGGAATATGTACTACCTCAGTTTAGTTATGATCTTTCAAATTAAATTCTAAATGTTAGGCATCAGGCAACAAAATAACTGCTACAATGCTGCCTTAAGTTAAGTACTACCTCGCAATATGCGTTTTCGTCTTTGCTAATGTCTCATACTTTGTACATGTATAAATTTTAACCCTTAAAGCGCCAATCAAGACTGCATCAGACGACACATTTTGCGACATCTCTCTTAAATTTCGAGAAAAATAAGGTACGATATTTCATGAGACTCGTCTAGCTAGCTGCCAGCAGACGATTATCATAAAATATCATGCCGTATTTGTTATTTTCAAAAAGGCGGCACAATTTGAAATTGTCGTCCGCTGCAAATTATAGGTGGCGCTTTGAGGGTTAACAATTGTTTTCCAAATATGATTAAAGGGTACATATGAAACGATTATACAATAAAAACGACGAAAAAGACATGAAAGCATTGGTGGCGGTTGGTATGAATTCATTAGGGCAATATTAACATATAGGTCTGATATCATCCTACTGGCACAGGCGTGTCTGCATGTTCTTGTTTGCATGTATAAAAGTCAGTGCTCTTGCAAAAGGTTAAAAAAGTACCATGTACAGCCTAGGCCCAACAGTTATTACGCTAAAACAATTTCTCATGGACTTAAATGCATTTTCATGTGTACAAGACTCTCTTTATTGTGTGACAGTATGATTAAATAGCAATTACTTTGCAAGAGACCCGAAGTATTCATGATTCCATGAACCTTCCAAAAATCGAATTCATTTCTTAAATCTCGCTCAAAAAGTCCCCTGTAAGGTTCGAGCCAGGAAGAACTACCTCTCAAAACGTGACCAGGAAAATCACAATCAAACATTGCAGACCAACCCTCATCACCGCGAGGAAGAGCCATAGAACATAAAATGGCAGAAGAAGATACCCAGTGTTCTCTTTTTCATCAAGATAATTGCAAAATTATAAAGACGTGGCTTAGTACTGCGTAACAATGAAGGACCAAACACAGAACCCATACAATTAATTGTAGCAACAATAAACAGTGCATCAACAGCAACAGAGGCGTCACCTTAGAATATACAGCAGCCGAAGCACTGGGGCTAATTCGCTTTTTACTGGCGCCAAATCATCTCCCCAGATTTGACTGTTGTTAAATCAACAAAAAAGTTTAGCACACATTGAGGCTTCCTAACTTATGCAATGCATCTATACAGTGAAACATTCTAATAAAATTGACCAAATATGATGAAACATAGAATATGGCGCACAGATAGTCAGATTTAAAGAACACCATAAGTGATTCCTCGGTGTGCCCTGCTATATAATAGTTATACCATGGGTTGTCGATAATCCGCCAGCCGCGACATTCAACAAGCGGACAAACATGGTACAACTATTATATACCACCTACATCAGTGTAGATGGTGGTAAGTTAGAGCCTTATTATTTTAATACATGAATATGCTAAACATTTTAGAAGTTGTTGTTATACTAAGCAAAAAGTTATGAAGCATATAAGCGTATGAATATAAGGTTAGAACAATATATCCGAGTAATTTTGCTCAAACAGTTTCAAAGAGTCTTTTTTGCACAAAAGCTCTGTATCTGAATCACGTTTTCCTCAGCTCTAATCTGATTGGCCAGTAACGTTTTATGGTCTCATTTACTAAGAATATTAAAACATCACACCATTTTACCCTCTACTCCTACAAATAGTCGCGGGCTACTCACGAAACCTGTAAGACAGTCAGGTTAATACCCACCAGTGGTAAAACCTTAAAATAACGTCATATCGACGTTGATGCGACGTCATTATGTGCCTTCTGGGTAGCGTGATCATAAATAGATTTACCATCAGTGACGAATATTATGCTGACTGTAAATGAATCCTCAGTCTAGGGTGTCCAGGGGCATTTCCAGTGGGGAAACAAGGCAAAATATGACTTTTAGCTCGTTTTATGCAATTTATTGCGTGTTCCAAATGTAGTATGCTTTACTCCTCTGGGACGAAACCTTTTGGAATAACATCGTTTTGATTTTGTCTATTTGTATGTTTTGATTCTTTACATCCCTGTCAATTGTTTTTCAGTCATGTCGGACGGGTCTTCCCGGGTTGAACCAGTACTAAACAGAACATTCTTGAAATCTAACAACGTGACGCAGAGGATCGTTGAGCAATGTTTCTCGACCTATGATATTACGCATATGCGATTAGTAACACCCTAATAAGCATCTAAAAGTTGGTCACCATCGGTACGTTAACGAAACGCCATTTTAATGACGTTTTGCTTACGGACCTATGGTGGCCCGATGCTTTGTGCTGGCTGGGGCCCTCTAATAAACTGACTAATTTATATTATAAAGGTTACCTTACTCAAGTGAGATCATGGGCTCGAGGAGTCTCGTACACGGTACAATTTGCACCATCACCAGATTTCGATACCGACGACTGTGGCGATGAATTGAAATTGAAACGGAGAAAAAAGATCCAGAAGGGGAAAAACCAAGGATCATCGAAAGCAAAGGACAGTAAAAAGAAAACAAAGGATGGCAAAAAGAAAACAAAGGACAGCAAAACAAAGGACAAAGGCAAGAAAGAGTCGGAAGCCAAAGACAAGGATGACTCAGAGGAGGAAAATAAAGAAGAAAAAGAAGAGGATAAAGCTGGGAAGAAGCTTTCTCTCGCTGAAGTTAAATTTCTTTGGGCTTTTACGAATGGACAACGGGTAAGAGCTCCAGATATGAGGCGGTATTACAGTAACCCACAGGTTTGACAAACAGAGGTTTTAGCGTAAACTTGTGAATATTTTCTTACCCATCAGTTTTTACATATGTTTTGGGTGCTCAAAAGAACCGTTTCATTGAGACGGTTCTTTTGAGTACCCACAACATATGTTTTGGTTGAGAAATAAGAATATTTTTTGTACGCACTTTTAACTTAATTCCTGCAACCTTTTGTATACTAATGGATTCTGCCTTCTGGTTTGATACAATTAAATGGTGACAGTCCATTGTATATATCCAAGGGTGCAAGGTTATGATTTAAAAACAAATATTATATTTTTGTCAGAAGATCTTTTTACCTTACAAGCCTTGCAGACCCTGACGAAATGCCGCACGATATAAAAGTACCCCTTTAGGGGGTTTCTGTATACAAAGGGTAAATCAATTCAAATCTTATCTCTCAACCAAATGATACATGTATACTTGGGGTACTTAAAAGATGGCATTTTAGCTAATCCAAAAGATGTTTTAATAGAGGGATGGGCACAAAATTCGACATTCCGTCATTCCACAATTGTACTCCAACAAAGTAGTAAGTACATTGCATACGTATCCCATTCTACAGTTTAATGTACAACTATTTTGAAACTTAACAGTTATTTTGGTCATGGTCTGAAAATGTGTTAGAAATATGCATATAATTTTTAGATCATTTAAGCTACTTCTTTCACAAGTTTAATCTAGTCATTGTTCAGGCGTTATTACTATCAAAGTGAATAGATACATGATTTGGGTGCCTTGTGTGCGCAAAACCTTCTACAAGCATACATATATGCTTCTATATCTACATTTTAAAGAAAGCGAATTTTGTAACCGTCCATAGCCTTATGATTGTAATAATTATGATAGTCAGCTGCCAAACTTACTTACCCGTGCACTGATATTTGCAACATTAAATTCATTCGCCTGAAGTGTCATTGGTGCTTTGATTGACAGCGAGCAACACCTGATTTGCACGTGCTAAACAAGCATTTTGCTGTCCCTGTTCAGGCTGGCTGTTCTACTCTCAGACAAAACTGTTAACACGATTACATATCATTGCATAAAAGGCTGTGTCGCACGCTGTTAACAGACATGTTTTAACTGAAAAAAACGTGTATTAATCAGGCAATTCACGTGCTATTGATCCACGGATTTTGTACTCTACATATACGCACTCTAGGCCGTCACAAAAATTGACGTCATTAACAGAAATTAACGTTATTTAGTGACGTAAGTCTTTGCTCTGGAACAGGCTTTTTCAAAACCTACGAATCCTTTATGATTTTGCACGCCATTATATTACGCCAAAAATAACTTTTTCGAAGCGTTTTTCCATAGTTTTCAAGTGACAAAATGACTTTATGCAATAACAACGATCAAACATGGTTTCTGATACACTAACATCTGCTAGACCCTAGTGGGTCGTTAAAACCATTGCCTTTCAGGCTCGGGTCAACGCCACCCTCGGGGTCCAGCAGATGTGTATGCATAGAAAAACATGTTTGATCCCGATACTAAATACAAAACTGTTTTGTTTCCTAATTTTAAAACAATTTCCATATTTTAGATATTTTAGTAAAATGTGAATATATGCAATGAATTCAATCTTTGGTCTGTTTATGGAATCATGAATACTTCGGGTCTCTTGCAAAGTTGAGGTGAATACCGCAATAACGTGAAGCCTTTCAAGCTTCAATTACTTTGCTACGAGGGCTATTCAAATATGAATGCAAGTACTTTTTAACTTTCTTCACATATATGCTATGACAATATGTCATACCTTTCTGGAAAGAACTATTTGTCGCCTTGACAATGACACCAAACATAAAGAAACACTCACTATATTTCTCGAGTTACGGACCCTCATATAAAGGTCTTTTCTGTATACTGATTTTTTTTTCTAGCAAATTGCAATGCACGTTTTGGTACATGTGCGGTTATAATGTCATATCCTTGTAAGTTTTAGATAAAATGGCACCAAATTTTAGATGCAAATTTAAGTAACAATTCAAAAGTTGCTTGCAAGATAAAGTTTATATAGCCCTGTTTCAATCTGAGAAAACAGGCTCATTTGTGACGTCATTAATTTTATGATAAACGTCATTTTGAGTTATCTACTGGTGATGTAATAATGAACATCGCTTTGTCGTTGCTGAAAAAATGCTAAATATGTCATAAGGGAGTTTTAAAAGCACGCTATCCTCTATTAACAGAGTAATTACATTTTATATCATTTTTAAGCATTTTTCTGCCTCTTAATAACTTGTGTATATTAATTAAAATATGTTCAGTCTGTCTAGTCCTCAAGACCAGGTGAGTAATTTTATTGTAAATACTATCTATAGTGGTCAAACTTAAAGCTTGCGTTCAAATTTAGAATAAAACTGCAATGTTATGACAAAAAAAATAAGTATAAATCTATAACCCCCTCACTTAAGGCACTTTTGACTTAATAAAAATGCTTTTCAGCGTTTAAAAATATCCACTTTCCACCAATAATTTGTAGCAACAACACAGTATGAGCGATCAACATATTTTCTTTGAGTTAAAAGTAGTTTAAATGTTGATTCGTGCATTTTGTCAGAGATAAATGTAACTGAAAACTGAAAGGTGGTGTTTTGTTTACCATTTATTTGCAGACATAAGGAGGCTTTAGTGAAAACTATTCGTAGTTATTTAACAAAAGCATGTCAGATTTTGGCACATTTCACAGAATCATTATATAAGAATATGGGGATACTCCCTTAAAAATTTCAAGAAATTTCACCTGTTTATCGAAGAATTAAACGCTCGTCTATATCACTGGTATACGTTGGAAGCATTGAGTTTATAAGTATTTGTTTGTTTGATTTTATTCTTTACGTCCACTCAACAATCTTTCAGTTATGCGGGACGGTTCTTCCTGGGTTGAACCAGTACTAAGCTAGGATAAATGTGTCTTGCTCAAGGAACACAACGCAGTGACGACGGTGAGGCTCGAACCCGCGGCCCTTCGGTCTCGAGTCAAGCACTCTACCACTGAGCCACTGCGCTCCCTAGTTTATAAGTATATTAACGTGACCCTCATTCAAAGGGCTTTATCTCGATAAGTGTACTGTTATTTCTTTAGGCCAGGTGCCAGTTTAAAGGCACATATAGTCCTTTAAAGAAACGTTTACCATTTTGTTGTAGCATATATGTGAAGAAAGGAATGAATCTACTTGCATTCATATTTGAACAGCTCTCGTAGAGACCCGAAATTTTCAGGATTCCATGATCATTCCACAAATCGAATCAATTTCTTAAAAAAAACCCCGTTAAAATGCTCCTGCCAAGTTCTGAATATATGCATGTGTTTGGAATATAGATCAAAGGCGGTTATATATTCTCGTACTTTTTGTTAACTACATTTTGAACGCTAAATGCCGTTGGTGCTTAAATACCATGTTAATTTGTTAAAAAGCAAGATTTTACAACTATCCCGTTTATTTATGCCCAGTGGTATGTTCAAAAATCAATAATTCAGCCGCGACATGAGATTTCCGACAATGTGGTATGTGCGACCAGCAAAGGCTCAGACCAGCCTGCGCATACGCGCAGCCTGATCAGAGCCTTTGCTAGTCGCTTGAATATTCTATGACTGTTAAGCTATTGTCCGAACAGCATTTTGAGTTTCTAAGCTATGAGGGGGCAGCACAGACTCGTCTGTGTCTACACATGTCAAAATGCCACATTATTGGAAATCACGTGTCATGGCTCAATTTAGAAGATATTATTCCAACCATGTTTTATTTTCAGCACTTGAGTGACAAGGCCCTTACACCGACATCACTAAGAAGAGTGCTCTCCCTTATTATCAAAGATGGTGATAAGTTACATATAGAACAGTTCACGCACTTTTATGAAAAAGCACTACATATGGTAAGTTATTTCACATCACTAAGAAAAGTGCTCTCCCTTATTATTAAAGATGGTGATAAGTTACATATAGAACAGTTCACGCACTTTTATGAAAAAGCACTACATATGGTAAGTTAATTGACATTGCTAAGAAGAGTAACCTCCCTTAATATTGAAGATGGTGAAGGGTTACATATAGAACTGTTCAGGCACTTTTATGGAGAAGCAATACATATGGTAAGTTATTTGACATCACTAAGAAAAGTGCTCTCCCTTATTATTAAACATGGTGAAAAGTTACATATAGAACAGTTCAGACACTTTTATGAAGAAGCACTACATAGGGTAAGTTATTTGACATCACTAAGAAGAGAGCTTTACCTAATTACAAAAGATGGTGATAAGTTACATTAAGCACAGTTTGGCCACTTTTATGGAGAAGCAATACATATGGTAAGTTTTTGACATTACTAGGAAGTGTACTCTCCCTAATTTTTAAAGTTGGTCATATGCTACATATAGAACAGTACAGGCACTTTTATGAAGAAGCACTACATACGTTAAGATATTTGACATCACTAAGAAGAGTGCTCTACTTAATTATTAGGGATGGTAATAATCTACATATAGAACAGTTCAGGTACTTTTATAGAGAAGCATTACAAATGGTGAGTTAATTGACATCACTAAAAAGGTGCTCTCCCTAACTATTAAAGATGGTTATAAGTTACATATAGAACAGTTCAGGCACTTTTATGAAGAAGCACTACACACGGTAAGTTATTTGACATCACTAAGAAGAGTAATCTCCCTTATTATTAAAGACGGTGAAAAGTTACATATAGAACTGTTCACGCACTTTTATGGAGAAGCAATACATATGGTAAGTTTTTGACATCACTGAGAAGAGTGCTCTCCCTTATTATTAAAAACGGTGATAAGCTACATTAAGCACAGTTTGGCCCTTTTAATGAAGAAGCACTACAAATGGTAAGTTTTTGACATCACCAGGAAGTTTGCTCTCCCTAATAATTAAAGACGTTGATAAGTTACATAGAGAACATTTGGGGTACTTTTATGAAGAAGTACTACATACAGAAAGTTATTTGACATCTCTAAGAAGAGAGCTCTCCCTAATTATAAAAGATGGTGAAAAGCTGCATTAAGCACAGTTTGGCAGTTTTTTTGAAGACGCACTACATATGGAAAGTTTTTGACATCACTTGGAAGTGTGCTCTCTCTAATTATTAAGAATGGTAATAATATACATATAGAACAGTTTAGGCAATTATATTAAGAAGTACTACATATGGTAAGTTATTTTACATCACTAAGAAAAGTAATCTCCCTTATCATGGAATATGATGATAAGTTATATAAAGAACAGTTCAGACACTTTTATGAAGAACAATACATATGGTAAGTCATTTGACATCACTAGAAAGAGTGCTAGGATGGTGTTAAGCTACATATGGTAAAGTTCAGCCACTTTTATGATAAAACACTACTATGGTAAGTTATTGAACATCACTAGGAACAGTGTTCTTCCTAATAATCAAAGAGATTGATAAGCTACATTTAGAACTGTCCAACCACTTTTATGAAATAGAACTACATACGGTAAGCTATTTGACAGGACTAAGGTAAAGACGCTCTCCCTAATTATTAAGGATGGCGTTAAGCTACATATAGAACAGTTCATGCAAGTTTACAAAGAAGCACTACATATGGTAAGTTATTTTACACCACGAGTATGAGTGCTCTCCCTAATAATTAAAAAGATGGTGATAAGTTACATATAGAACAGTACAGACACGTTTATAAAGAAGCACTACATATTGTAAGCTATTTGACATCACTATGAAGAGTGCTCTCCCTTATCATGGAATATGCAGATAAGTTACATATAGAACAGTTCAGGCACTTTTATGAAGAAGCACTACATATCGTATGTTTTTTGATATCACTAAGACGAGTACCCTCCTTTTTTATGGAAAATGGTGATAAGCTACATATTGCACAAATTCTTTATGCAACTTAACTATTTTATACCACCTTTATCAGTGTAGACCTTGCACATCACGAGGTATATCATGTTAAAGTTGGTAAAGGTGGTATAAAAGCAGAAAGAATACTCCATAAGGTTACAAAGGGTTACATGTAACTTGTTATTTTTCATACATTCCAGGATCCTGATAGACCAGACGCTGATGAGATTTTCCATATAATGACACCAGCTGATACGCGCGCCTACTTAACACGTGACGAGGTGATGTCACTTCCGGATAAAAAATTGGGCCATATTTGTGAAGTATTCAATAATATACATAGAGTTCGTCACGATGAATTATAAAGCAACTTTTAATATAACCATTTTATTCAAAGTGAAGCATCATTTACCAACTGTACATAGTTGTTACAGTAATATCTCCGTGTTTCTCTTGTTTAAGTTTCACACCGGATAGCCGGCAATCGAAAACGTTTATACTATCGAGAAACGTAAATCAAAATAGTTAGAAAAAGAGTTTTCGAAATCGAAAACACGGTTTCTAGCGACTCTTGAACCGCAATCGTCGATTTATAAGAGCGTTTACGATTGTCTCCTATCCTGTGTTTGTGTTTCGTAAAATCATAATTTTATTATTTTAAGGTCAGATTATTTTTTTATGAATGGATTTACGAGAAAATATAGAAATTGAATGGGCCGAGCTTCGGTCGATCAAATAAAGATAAATTCTCAGTTAGGATACAGGTAAAATTAATGCATTTCTTTAGAAATATTGAGGGTCCAGGATCATAATAAAAAAGAAATTCAATATGGCAATTTTATTTTTTTGGAGGGGCTAAAATCTTAGGGTAGGCTCTCCCGTAAATCAATTTATAAAACTTAATCTGGCTAAATTGTGTGTGCGTGTGTACGTATGTGTGTGTGCGTGCGTGCATGCGTGCACGCGTGTGTGTGTGTCAAACAATAGTTTTTACCGAGATCTGGCCCTATTTGCAAATATTTTCCCCGTCAGTTTCGAAGTTACGACCTTTGTCTTCTGCTGTCTTGGTTGCTTATATGCTTAGATGGACTATATGGGGAAACAATATAAACCCAGATAAGACTGCTTTCGAGAGAGCAGTCTGACTGGATTTCATAGTGTTTGTTTCCTTGATAAAGTCTAGTCTTATGTGCATTTGAATACATGCAGCAGATGAAATAAGCAGGCTACATGTTAACCCATGTGTTAATTTACTTCATCTCTTTTATTGACTGAGATGATGCATTGATAAGTTATTTCATGCAAACCAAACATATATGTGTCTTGATCCACATCTGGCTAAAGGTGAGGTTGGGGCACCGTTTAACAGGTTGAAGCTCCAGTAAAATAATTTACTGACCATTCCAAGGCGGTGCTTCTTTTGTGGATCATTTATATTATTTATGTCTTGTTTTGTTATGCTTTCATGCACATCTGTTTGTTGATGCCTTGTGGTCACCTGCTGGGAAAGGGCTGACCTCTTGGCTCTCGTTTGTTATGTCTATTGTGACGTTGTCACTTTCCCATTGGTATCCTGCGTCAGGTGTGGTGTTGGTATTGGCTCCTGATCTTTGCCCTCTTTCTTACTTTCAATGTAAAAGTTTGGGAATCTTATCTATATGTATCCTTCTATTTAGTTTAAAATTGAAATAATGTAAGCAAACAGTGGGGACCCGATCACAAGCTGCTGCCGTGGCGTCTGATCAAAGTTTGCAGTCTTTGTCTGCGTCCCATAAATAGTGGGTCAGACATTTATGAGTTGCCATGTTCCCATCTAGTCACGTGCATGTACTTTTTGTCAATCTATCATCCAATAATTTTTGCTATTTGACTATGTATTATATGGAATAATAAATTTGAAACCACCAAAATGAGATTAATTTTATACCATTTATACCTTGACATGTCCAGGGATCTTTTATGCTAACCAAACATTTATTTGTCTTGATCAAGATCAGAAATGAGGGTGATGTTGGTAGGCCTACCGTCAAACACTTAAAACATACTGACCGTTCTAAGGCGGCGCTTCTTTTCTGGATCCGTTTTATAATTTGTGTTTCATGTTTGTCTGTTATACTGTCTTGTCTGTTCTTGCAGCCTTATGGTAACCTGCTGGGAAAGGGTTAACCTCTTGGCTCTCTTGTATGTGATGTTTTATTGTGTCCTTTGACTTTCCCATATGGTGTCCTAGGTCAGGTGTGGTATTAAATTTTATTGATTCCTGATCTTTGCCTTCTATCTTACTTTGTGATCTTGACCAGATTGGTATTTTTTCAAGATTAGTTTGCTACTGGTACCATCCAAAACAAGTAAGTTGATGAGGCTCATTTATTTGGTGAGGTCACCAATCTTGGAGTTTTTTGTAGGCAAACTAGAAAGTGACAGCTATGCCCATAACATGGGTGACAGAAGACTCACAGCCAACATTCGCGGTGCTGCGGAAGAGTATTAAATTCATAATAACATCAGCAGAGCAAACAGCTCGAGTCAGTAGGGTACAGGAGTAGTTTTTGGATTGCAAAAAATGTTGGGTTGGTACAAGGAAGGGCATCCTGCCATAATACTTTGCTACAAAAGGCAGTCTTACCCCAAAAAAGATCTGCTCTGTTTGCAGCAATCAAGTTACCTGGAATGGGGAGATCCAGAAGTGGGGGGACAGGGGCTTCTGGACCCCCTAAAACTTTCTAAAATGCAAATACATAGTGTTTCGTAACAATTAAAGCTACCGAGCCAGCAATCAATGTTGGGCCACCATTGGCCCGCTAGCAGAATGACAATTAATGGCATTTCGCTGACGGGCCGATGATGGCCCACTTTTAGTGGTATTTGGATTCCTATTCCCTTATCACATACAAAAAAGAAGACAATACGTTGTCAGAATGGCATCTGACAAAACTTTCTGGGTCTGTGCATGCCTGGAGGGGGGCATTGATGTGGCAGATGCTCATGCACATGTACGCTAATCATAACATGATGATGATGCTGATGATGATGATGATGATGATGATGAACCTTCATTTGCCATTGTCAGATTTCCAAAGATTGATGGAAACCACTTAATCAAATCAGTCCTCAATTCCTCATCTACGTATCCCCTAAACATAAATGATAGCATAAACTCTAATAATGTGTCAACCAAATTGAACATTTATTTTACTAAACAGTCATAACTAGATGACATCAGCGCAAATTAACCTAATTTAGGCGCTTAATGGCAATTTCTATGACAAAATATCACCATTCTTAGAGATACAATGTCAACATATAAAAATAATATAAATTGATGTTATGTCAGTTATCAACTTATAATAAAATAGTAAGTGAGTATGATCAGGAAATACCACAATCACAAAATGCAGACAACCCCGTGGCACCGCGAGGAAGGGCCGCTCAAACATCACGAGACACCAGGAAGACAAATTAAGCAAAACAATCAGCTCTCTCTTCCCTATCAAGATGATTGCAATACTAGAGTGGACATAAAGTAACGTGCAACAAAACATAGAACAATAACAGACTCCCACAATGGGAGTAACAATAAACAAAAAGTCAACAACAACAGAACCACCGCCTTAGAACGGAAAGCAGCCTAAGCCACCAGGGGGGCTTATAATGCATTTTACTGGTACCAATACTGGTGCCTAGCGTCCTTTTTATGGAGCATCGGCAAACAGTGCAAAACCAAATCAGCTGCCACAAAACGCGGCGTCTGATCAGGTTCTCCACTGTTTGCAAACAAAAGCTTCTTTTAAATTTGAATTAAAATGAAAAATACCACTCACCAACCCTAAAATTACAAATGGACTAGCCCATTTGATTAGAATGGGAATACACATTCGACATAAATGGGTAAAAAATCTAGTTATATTAAACAGTGTGGATTTGAATCAGATAGCAAATGTTACAACATAGCATCCGGGTCTTCGCTATATTTAATACATATCATAACAGCTTGCAAAATTACCTAGGATCAACAGAGTTTAGCGGAAGAATAGAAGTTTCTGAACCACGCCCAGAATGTCACTCAAAGTCACCTAACATTGTATAACTGACCAATACAAAAATGACTCAGCGAGTGACATGAAACCCACAAACAGAATCACACGTGTTCGATCTCCAACATTTAATCCGAGGTTTACCTTACAGGTTGTTGATTTTTTTTACCCATTTGCAAGCTGGGTAATTTTTCATGCATTTTTTGTCTACTGATTTTTCTTTTCTAAATCCCGTTTATCAAAAAATCATTTTCAGGAATACATGTACTATTAAAGTATCTTACAATTTGGCTCCAGATCAGGCGCAACATGTTTCGGTCC
Organism: Loripinus fragilis; assembly: GCA_964019695.1. NCBI lineage: Eukaryota > Metazoa > Mollusca > Bivalvia > Lucinida > Lucinidae > Loripinus > Loripinus fragilis. Next base: position 7,240,682 of record OZ026528.1, read on the forward strand.
TGATCTGGCTTCAAATTGGATCAAACTGTATGCATAATTACAAAGCAGACAGCACGAGCTTACAAAGAGATGAAATAGGGGCGTAGTTTTCAGAGAGGTAATTTGATCATTTTTAATTGGCTCTGACAGACAGTCTCAAGGAACTGTTTTCAAATTTTGTAGGTACTAGTTTGAGAAAGGATCCATTTTTTAGAATATTTGGTAAAACAAACAAGTATTTCAACACATTGTTAGATCATTTGTCAGATATTGTCTTTATATTATAAGTCTTCATGTTAGTATTACTGATGATATTTCTCCATCTAGCCTTGTTTACTCAAATCTTCTTCTCGAGATTCATCTTTGAACACAGCAAGATTTACCCCTTCTATCTTAGAACAGGGTATCTTCTTATTTTCAAATATTGTCTTTATATCATAAGTTTCAAGTTAGTATTGCTGATGATATGTCTCCATCTAGCCATGTTTACTTGAATCTTCTTCTCGAATCCTGTTAGATTCTTCTTTGAACACAGCAAGATTTACACCTGCTATCTTCGCGCAGGGTATCTTCTTATTTTTACTGAAATATATAGACACTATGCCGAGGCATATATGACAAACAGATGCAATTACGACTGACCCTGCTCCAAGATTGTAAAAAAACATGCTCAACTCAACTGAGTGTGTAATTTATCTTGCTAACAAATGTTTGAATGCTATTAGCAGGATAAATAAATATTTGAGAGTTTAAAGCAAGAAAGTATTTTTTAAAATATTTTAGTTTTATAAGCAATTGAAATGATATGTTAAGTTGAGCATTAAAACAGTTTATTAACACCCAGTGCTGTTGAGTGTGGAGGCTTTAGTGGCAAGAAAAATTGATGTGACCTGCTCATTCTTACATTATATTAAGACGACTGCCAAAATTAAAATGACCCGCTCATTCTTACACTTTATTAAGACGACTGCCAAAATTAAAAAAAGGAAAAAAATAGTCAATTACAAACTATGACTCCACTAAAAAATCTTACAGTGTAGGAAACCTTTACAGTCGATGAACTAAAAGGAACAGTATGTACAGAAAATATTGGTCCCTGTTTCCTGTATACGGAATACAAACAAGAGGGTAACTGGACCATGGAAAGCTCACCATGAGAATGAAAGTAGGTAAGGGTGCAAAGATCAGAAATCGATACAATCAAGTACCACACCTGACCAAGGATACCAATGGGAAAGTGACAAACTCACAGTAGACACCACAAACGAGAGCCAAGAGGTCGGCCCTTTCCAAGCAGGTGACCACAAAGCACATATAAACAGACGAACACAAAGGCATAGCAAAAACAAGATAAACAAATTATAAAAGATCCACAAAAGAAGTACCGCCTTGGAACGGTCAGTAAAGTATTTTACTGGAGGGCTTAAACCAGTTTAACGGCGCCAACCTCACCCTTAATTCAGATGTGGATCAAGACACATAGATAATTGGTTTGCATGAAAGCCCTTAACTTATCAATGCATCATCTCCTAAAACATATAAATCAAGATATAACAAGAAGATAATGCAAAGATAAGGACTCAACAGTAAATAAAACTGAATACCGGAGCAAATGAAATCCAACAGGTAAACCCCAGGGTGCCCGACAAACAGCCAAAACATTAGGCCCCTACCATCTCATCAATAGATAGGTCTTTAAGTCTGAACCTTCATAGAGTCTGAAGTTGGACCCATCGGCGTGCAATTAAAGAGGAAAGCAAAGTTGCCAACCGTGATTGGGTTGACTAACAAGCATGCAGTCTGTTGCAATACATTAATGTTATAGCCAACCATTTTTATAATGAAAATTATTTTAATGAACTGCGCTGAAAAATTATTAGAGCCAACAATCTTCTTCAATTTATACACCAAGTCACCATAGAAATCAGAATCGGAAAGTCCTTGGCGCAAGAGAGATTTAAGTCCAACTTGGAATTTAGATATCAAAACATAGTATCGTCTATAAAATTAAGAAAAGGTTTTGCGAAGTTTATGATACCCATAGCCCTGTTTAAGAAGTTTCTGAGTTAACAATCTATTGCGAGTTTTGAAGTCAGCAACATAGCTAGATGCATTGTACACACAAAATCCCGAGGATTTGAATAATAAGAGCATTAAATGAAAGTGCAGGGAGACTTTTTAGGGCCTCCACACAGCACAGACAAATCAACTCTGATGATGAAAGTTTATTAGGTGAGAGAAAAGCACTGCCCTTGCCAAAATTCTGCTCTGACCCCTTAGGAGCATGTTTTCTACAAGTTAAAATACCTTTACGGTATTGGTAAATTGTCACCCAAGGATCACGTGTACAAAAATATTTAAGGAATAGTAACCTAAGCTGAGGGCACTATCAAGTTTATGGACTGCCCGAGGGCCAGGGCCTGGACAACTGGGTTGATATGGCCTGTGCGGAAGGCGAGTGCTATATCAGCCCGGCGGTCCAGACCCTGGCCTGAGGGCAGTCCATAAACCTTGATAGTGTCCTAAGCTTAGGGTTCTATTGCTTTTAGTGCATTGAACAACTATCACATAAATTGAATATGTATTAACAAATAACAATTACGGAAAATTTGATGAACTGATAAATTAATTTAATAATTCTACAGATCACTGTCGTGTCCTTTAGAATAAACGTATGAAAACTGCAAAATTCACTCTCAATTTCACAGTAAAAATCCCTAAAGATGCATAATTCAAAAACAATGTAGACCCACATTATCTGCATGTACCTGGAGCAGTGTGATTTTGGTAGGCACTGTTTGTCCAAACATATTGGTCCAAGTTAGTATGATTTTACAGTAAATCTGCTATATGTCTGTGTTTCTTTAACACATGGACTTAATGCCGACGAAAAACACATATCCTTTGAACAAAAATGAAAAAGCTTGTTACATTAGTGATTAATCGTCATTTTCCGTAACACTTTTCCGGTCATCTCTGTATCTGACACTATAACGTGGTATGGACTGGTCCATATAACGTGATAGTGCCCGCTCGTGCATCTATCACAGAAAAGCGACCTCCACGTGATGCCTTTCTAGCCAATGAAAAAGCGTGTTACATTTGTGATATGCACTAATATCAAATAGACTAGGTAGTATCGTTTATATTCAGCAAACACTTTTCCGGTCATCTCTGTATCGGACTCTATAACGTGGTATGGACTGGTCCATATAACGTGATAGTGCCCGCTCGTGCATCTATCACAGAATAGCAACCTCCACGTGATGCCTTTCTAGCCAATGAAAAAGCGTGTTACATTTGTGATATGCACTAATATCAAATAGACTAGGTAGTATCGTTTATATTCAGCAAAGGCCCCAGAATACACTGATTTAAGACATAACATAGGAATGAAATCATTTGTCCACCGAAATGCGACTGTTCGATTTTATCATTCCACGGGTTCATACGAGATATGTCAGAGATTTTTCTTTCCAATGGGTAAAACAGCAGAAACCCTCATGTTGTTTGCAATAAGGCAAGTGGTGTTTGCTCATGAAAACTTTACTTGCCTAAAAACTTAACACAGTCTAAGTAATTGATCCGTGACACGAGATTTCCAACAATGTGGTATGTGCAACCACAGTCTCAGATCAGCCTGCGCATTGGCACAGTCTGATCAGAGCCGTTGCTAGTTGTTTGAATAATATAAGGATATTAAGCTACTGAATGCCCATCATTTGGAGGTTCTAAGCTCAACATGAGGCTGCGCAAGCTCGTCTGAGTCTACACCAGTCAAAATGCCAAATTGTTTGAAATCACATGCCCAGGCTTAATTGTGATGTTACCTGTCACTAGGGACCCTGAAGACGTCTGGCTGTATAAAGGGTATACCAGTGTTGTCACAAATTACCTTAGCCAAGGTCATTTTCTCTATTTCATCGATTTGCGCTGGAATATGAATAAGATTAATTATTATGTAATAAATGAATACCCAATTTGAGTAAAACAAAGCAGCGTGCTACAGAAACTAATTATCACCTTTAAGTTGGTGCATTTGTTTGTTTGTTTGATTTAATTCTTTACGTCCCATCAATAATATTTCAGTTATGTAGGGACGGGTCTTCCTGGAATGAACCAGTACTAAGCTAGGATTAGTATGTCTAGCTGAAGGACACAACGCAGTGCCGCCAAAGTTGATGTTTTTTGCATAGAAACTTCGTTCAGTGGTCTCTTTATATTCAATCTCTGACAAATGTGTCTTCGCTCGACAAACACCATGATGTCAAATAGTGACCCTTAGAATGGATTGTTCTATCCCTGGTAGATTCTCAAAGTAAATTGTTTATCCATGTTTGTCTCATTGGAGAGTGCATTTAAGGCTTAGAATTGGAACTTCATTGTCTGTTTTTATTCTGAGTCAGGGTATGAGCATATAAGAATATATCATGACCCTATAATATGGTACTCACAATTCGTCGCTTCAGTGCTATAGTTTTCTATCTACCATTGCACAAGTTTTGAGAAAAACGAGTTTGGAAATTTAAGCATTCTGATTTTTGATGCCTTATTTTTACAGACCTTTGAATCATACCAGATGGTTAAAATACATACATACAGTTTAAATTACCTTGGTGTGAAGATTTTTTTTACAGTAATATTGAATTTACGGGCATTTCACAGTTTGCAGATAGAACATTATGCCCTAAAATCGCCTTCTGCGTTCAGTGCTATAGTTTTCTATATTTTCCTACAGCTTATTATTCTGTTTATGGAGTCAATTCATATACTAGCCTGAACATAAATGGTTATTTGTACCTAAAAGTAACAGATTTAGTAATTTATTTTGCATAACAGTAACAAAAAAAACGCAAGGATTATGCCATTAAAATCTATGCAAGGGAGGTAATCTGTTTCTACAGTTAATATTTCTGTCAGTGGGGTCAATTTGTAGAATATTTTTGACTGAACTGATTATTTGGACCTAAAAGTTGCAGATTTAACCATTGATTTGTAATTACATCGACAAATTATTCAATTAAAGCAGTTTAGATATGTGTAAGGGAGGTAATCTGTTTCTACAGCTTGTTATTCTGTCCATGGATCATTTTGCGTTATATTTTTGACTGTGTGGATTATTTGGACCTACAAGTAGCCAATATAGCCATAAATTTGTCATAAGACCTACACAACGCTTCAATTTAGGAAATTTAATGTATGTAAGGAGGTAACTGCAATTTTGAGCACTTTCTCTAAGGGAAATGACTTTATGTAGATAGAACAATATAAAACTGAACTCATCCAGTAACGTGACATAATCATAATTGGCCATTGGATGAAAATCACTTAGAACATTATAACACTGAACGAAATTGTATTTTTGTAGATAGAACAGAAAAGCACAGCGATTTTAAGCTTACTGGGAGTAGATAGGCAAATGAAACCTTCACCAGTAGATAGAACATTTGACTCCCTTTCCAACGGTATGCATAACTCATTTTGACCAAAATGTCACTTAGAACACTATAGCACTGAAGCGACGACTTGCCAAATTTCAAAAATAATTGGGCCCATGTTGGCTGACTTCTTGGAAGACAGGTGATCAGGGTCCACATAACTTTGTTTTTCTGCACTGCTTATATACAGAATCTATCAGATTAATTTGACTGGACTCAGACATACAGTGAGCCACTTTAGTTACGCACCAATTTTTCAGGGCCCACATTTTTTGACAAAAATGCTGGAATCGAACATTCTCTATGCTAATTTATTTATTGACATATTATCTGTTTGATAACATCGAAAAAAAATATTGGAATCACTGATGTGAATCATTCTGCTACTCGAAGGCAATTTTGACAAATTTTGAAAAATGCACGTGCAAGCGGAACGTCTAAATTTTCTATTTTTGTTTTTTTGCTAGGCATTATCAATGGTGATCGTTGTGACCGAAAAACACCCAAAACAATTTATTTATTCAAGTAAAACCCCCTTTTTTGTGTCGTTGAATTTAGTAACACCGTTACTTTTTGAAGAAATGCTCGTTTTAACGTCATATTAACGTCAGTTACAAGCGTAACTAAAGTGGCTCACTGTAGTTTGGTGCATGGGAGTATTTTAATATACAGAGTGAAACGGTTTCCTTTTAGCCATCTAGACAACTAGATAGCATATTCGCAGTTTAATTACTATTGCCTTAAAATGGCCTAACAATAGCTGATGATATTGCATTACTTTCACCAGAATGGAAGTACAAGATGTTTGTTTGTTTGTTTGTTTGTTTTTTTCAAATCTTTTTTTTTCTTTCTTGTTTATCTATGTTAAAACCTACTGACATATTCCCAAATTATATAGACAAAATAAGATTCTTGTGAGTCTCTTTAATTTGATATGCAACATGACAATATTCTGAAAAAAGTTGTTTTTTGCCCTACTGACCCTATCCCCAGGGACATGGTCTGGCGGGCAAAATATTTGCTACCATGTTGCTGCATTCGTGATTCTCTTTAATTTAATATGCAACATGACCATGTTCTGAAAAAGTTAAATTTTGACCTACTGACCACATCCCCAGGGTCAGGGGGGGGGGGAGGGCTTGTGTACATAATATTTGCTACCATGCTGCTGCATTTCGTGATTCCCTTTATTTGGATAAGCAACCTGACCATATTCTGAATAAGTTGAAGTTTGAGCTATTGACCCTATCCCCAGTGTCATGGGGGTGCTCTGCGGGCATAATATTTGCTACCATGTGGCTGCATTTGTGACTCTCTTTAATTTGATATGCAACATGACCATATTCTGAAAAGGTTGAAGATTGACCTACTGACCCAATCCCCAGGGTCGGGGGGGGGGGGAGGGGGTCTGTGGACAAAATGCTGCTAAAATCTTTCTGCATTTGTGATTTTTTAAAATTAATTCGATATGCAACATGACCATGTTCTGAAAAAGATAAATTTTGACCCCATCCCCAGGGTCAGGGGGTGAGGGTGGGGGTAGGGTCTGCGGGCAAAATATTTGCTTCTGTGCTGCTGCATTTTGTGATTCCCTTAATTGGATAAGCAACATGACCATGCTCTGAAAAAGTTGAAGTTTGACATATTTACCCCATCTCTAGGTTGGAGGGGGGGGGGGGCGGGAGGGGGGTCTGCAGGCACACTGTTTGCTACCATCTTTCTGCATTTGTGAATTTCTTTAATTCAATATGCAATATGACCATATCTGAAAAAGTTGAATTTTGAGCTTTTTGACCCCAACCTAATGGTCAGGGGTGAAGGTGTGCGTGGGTGGGGGTGGGGGTCTGCGGGGAAAATATTTGCTTTTATGCAGCTTCATTTAGTGATTCCCTTTAATTGGATATGCTACATGACCATTTTCTGAACCAAAATTAAATTTGACTAATTGACCCTTTGACCCAACCCCGGTGTCAGGAGGTGAGGGTGGGGGATGGGTGGCGGTCTGCGGCCAAACTTTTTCCTACCAATGCATGTTTCTGCATTCGTCGTGATTATCTTTAATTTCACGTGCAACATGACCGGGTTCTGAAAAAGTCGAATTTTGACCTTTTGATCCCACACCCTAATTCCACCCAGGGAGAGAGACACAGGCATTTGATAAAAATCACATTTGATATGTTTCATATTTATTGTACCTCTGTATAAAAAATATTGACAACTTACCGAGTTATTGCAAAATTTAAATATTTGACCTTTGACAATATCTCAAGGGTCTGGTGGGTGGGGTAAAACTTTAATCACTGTCATACATATTTACAGGCACTGGGTAATCATGGCCTATAGTGAGAAGTTTTCAGATATTATAATTTTGGAGAAATGTGAAGTTTATTCCGAAAAAACAACAACAATGAAGCTTTTGCATTAGCCTAAACTTAAGTCAAAAAAGGGCCATAACTCAATCAAAAGTTTGTGAATGCCCTCTAAATTCTAAATTGACCTGTTTGTCATGATGCTTTACCATTATGTAAAATTTGAAAGACATTGTTGCATCCCTTCAAAAGCTATTGCTCAGAAACCACAAATTGACAATTTAGCCAAATCTAAGTAAAAAGGGGCCATAAGTCAGTCAAAATTTTGCGGATTACCCCATTTTACAAACTTGACATGTATTTAATGACGCTTGACCTTTCTGTAAAGTTTAAATGAAATTGATGCATCCCTTCAAGAGTAAATGTTCGGAAACCAAAAGGTTGACCCTGCGGACGACGACGACCCCACCGGAGTAATGATCCCTATATGTCATCCTTGCTTCGCAGCTGACACAAAAAGTTACAGGTAAGTTCTATAAGAACAACGTGCATTAAAAATGGAAGTAAAACGTAAGAAAAGCAAACATGTAGCCTATCTTAGAGTTGTGTCTCCTATTGGGACAATGCAAGTGCTCACAAGCGTAAACTGGTTCAGGATGTCCTGGAACCGAAAACTGTGGTACAGCTCCGCACTCCGCCTTATTCAACTAACTTGAGTCCCTGTGATTTTTCCTTTTGACTTTACTGAAAAGCAATCTCTACAGACGTCGATATGAGCCTCATAGTGCTATTGGCAGTGCCATTGTTCAGTCTACATGGTATGCCCAAAAATCTACTTATCTGCAATCAGAGTCTGAATACTAAGACTAGAAACTACATTTCTGTCAAGGGAGAAAACACTAACGGATTAAAATGAATAAACTATGGAGGAGTCTCGTCATGCGCCTTGCAGAACCCCAGGGTCACAATTAAATGCACACCCCCTCGTAAGCATATTGCTCTTTTTATGGGACATAGGCAATCAGTATAGACCCAGATCCGATGCGTCTGATCTGTATGCTTACAAAATGTTCTATTAAAGTTGGAATAAAAATGAAATATACCACCCCAAAATCCTTAAAAAACAAAAAGGTCCATATGATAAGAGCAGCAAAATTCCACCAGGCATAGGTAGGCTAAATGTAAATGGATGAATTTTGTTTCACCTAACTTAATTTATGTGATAGTAGAATAGTTAGATGGTATGCGTAGTTTTCTGTTTGTTAAGGTTTAACGTATCCTCATAGACAGAAATATATCATAAGTGGGAAAAGACAACCCGTGACACCGTAAAATATGTAATGGAGGATCCCATCCTTATTGTTTTTTATATGTACATAATACAATGGAATCTGAACTAAGGTGAGATTGGCGCCATGAAAACGGTGTAAGCCCTCCAGTAAAATATTTGTGCTGACCGTTCCAAGGCGGTACTTGCTTTGAGGATCATTTATGTTGTTTATGTCTTGTGTTTGTCATGCTTTCGCGTCTGTTCATTGCTGCCTTGTGGTCACCTGCTGGGAAAGGACTGACCTCATGGCTCTTTTTTGTGATGTCTAATAGCGATTTTGTTACTTTCCCATGTTGTATCCTTGGTCAGGTGTGGTACTTGATTGTACTGATTCCTGATTTTTGCCGTCTTTCTTACTTTAAATATACCTTTAGAGAATCCGATGTCAGGATCACTTGTTTGGTACCAAAATCTGTCCCCATTCATTAGCCGTTGAAACTGTCGTTCAAGAATACACTTAAAAACTGGTCCAACCAAACTTTCCGGCATTACCTTCTCAGTCATACCTCCAGAATACAAATCAATGTCGTCTGGGATCCTGGACAAAATAGCCGTCAGTGTTTTTATCTATTTTGCATGGGCGGATCCAGAAGGATCAGGAGGTCTGTACCCTCCGCCATTGCACTGGAACATCAAACGTGGCTATAGGTTTCATTGGAAACTCTGGTGTGGAGGGTCCAACTGCTTCTTGAAGATCAGCCCCGCCCATTATTATATGGGCCTCACCGCGACACAACCTGTATTTGGGGTTTCCGACGAACTGAGACTCAAACCAGTCTCCTTAGATACAGAGTCTTGCTAGACAATTGAAATTTCGCTCGTAGCAAGATTAGATATGATACTTTACAATAAGAGAATAACAAAGACGCTGATCAGACCGCGCGGATGCGCAGGCTTGTCTGCGCCTGTGTTGTTCGCCAACCCCAGAAGAGGCCCATGTGCAGTTGATGACTAGAAACTTTAACATCGCAATAGTAAAAGAAGACTTCATGCAAGCTTATTATTGTTGATGGAACGTAAACAATCAAATCAAACAAACAAAACAAAAACAAGCTTATTATTGTACATCTTTTACAACCACATGATCTAGGGCAAAGATGTGGTATCAAATAGGTGCATTTGAGCTTCCCAGCGGCTTAGGCTGCTTTCTGTACAAAGACGACGGTTCTGTTGTCTTAATTCGTAGTTGATTGTTGCTCCCGTTGTGGGGTTCTGTGACTATTCTATGTTTTGTTGTGCGTCGTCTTTATGTCCATTCTATTTTTGCAATAATCTTGATAGGGGTGAGCTGGTTGCTTCTCTGTTTGTCTTGCTGGTGTCCTTTGATTGTTGAGTTGCGCCTCCTCGCGGTGCCACGGGTTGTCTGCAGTTTGTGATTGTGGTATTACCTAATCATAATATAGAGCGCTGTGGCTCAGTGGTAGAGTGCTTGACGCAAGACTGAAGGGCCGCAAGTTCGAGCCTCACCGGCGTCACTGCCTTAGCGTCCTTGAGCAAGACACATTTATCCTAGCTAAGTACTGGTTAAACCCAGGAAGACCCGTCCCTATATAACTGAAAGATTGTTGATGGGACGTAAAGAATCAAATCATACAAACTAAACCTGATCATCATCACTTACTATTTTTGATTTTAATGATAAATTACACTGAGTTTCTTCAGTTTTTCACTTTCGTCAACAATACTGTTCTACTTAAAGTTCAAATGAGACTGCTGATCCACTAAAAGCTCTTACCTGAATTGCAAGGAGCGAGAACGATATACCTTGACATTTTAACAAAATTATTCTCGGGTGAGGGAATGATGGCATGAGTGCACTTGTATCATAGAAGATAATTTTAAATGTCATGAACAATTTTACTTATCCCATTTCTGTAACATTTCCGACCCTCATCAATTGGACGAATATATTTCGAATTTTGCATGTAAAAAGTATATTCTGTAAGCTTACACTGAAAAACCTGATCAGACACCGCGTTCTAGGGTGTCTGATATAGTTCTGCACTATTTGCCATGTCCCTTAAAAAGGACGCTAGGCAAAAATAACAACAACTGGAGGACTTAAACATGTTTGATGGCGCAAACCTCAGCCTTATTTCTGATGTGGATCAAAGAAAATAGATGTTTGACTCGCATGTATGATCTCTAACTTATCAATGCATCATCTCCTAGTATAAACAAAGCAAGATATAAAAAGAGAGATGATAAAGATATACAAATGAATAATGGAGTAAAAATAAATCCAACAGTTAAACCCCGGTTGACTCAACCACAGACACAACATCAATCCCAAACCCTCGTATCTATTGATACGCCTTTAATTCCAAACCGCCATTGAGCCCTTTATGGGCTGGAAACGCCTCATCAGACATTTGCTCAGTGTCTACACTTATTGCAAAGACCAAACTGAGCTTCACAGAAATAAATAAAATGTTTTTGGAAACGGAAACTAGAGCATTTATCCCCTTCAAATACAATGACCCTTACTGACTGGTGGTTCTGTTGTTGTTTCAATGTTCATTGTTGCTCATATGGTTTGTTGGGATAGTGTTTGTTCCTTGCAAGTGATTTGTTACGCATTACAGACAAACCAAAAGCTGTGAGGCGTGACTGTATTTTCAATATCTAGAAGTTGGGATTTCAGGAGCTAACATACATATACTATAATATTTTGAGACACTTAGATGTTTCAGCAGGTCTCTAACTGTCTAACTGGTGTTTTGCGACTGTTAGTGCTACATGGTTTTTCCCCACGGTGCCCAGCATTGTTCTGCAGTGTGTGATTGAGGTATTTCATGGTCGAACTTTCTTACTTTTGTATTATAGGTAGCTTATAGGAAAAATTCATAGGCCTGTAAAAGGTTGACCTGTAATAAAGATATTCTTATTCTTACCGGTATGCTTTTTTCAGGATTTGTTTCTTAGCATAACTGTGATCAGGCATATCATGGAAGCTCGTGATATATTCTGAAAGGCAGAAAGAAACAAGACATGTCTCAGTCACGTGACGAATGCCTCCAAAGGAATTGGTCTAGCATAAAACACATTCGAGGAAAGTTGGCTGTAATATAGGAGATATGCTCCAGACAGGAAAAACCTTGAAATGAGGCTAGAAGTCAATGTCAAAGTAAAAGTGACCCAAAATGGTATGTACAAATCCGCCAATTCCTACATCAAATAATATAGGAGATATGCCCCAGATATGATTATTCTAGAAACAAGGTCATAGGTCAAGATCACAATGACCTAAAATGGTATGCGACACATCAGCATCCAAAGATGTATCAATTTGGGATTCCCATCTCAAATAATATAAGAGATATGTTCTGGACACGATTATTCTACAAACTAGGTCAGAGGTCAAGGTCAAAGAGACCCAAAAATGGTTTTGACACTCCGCAATCAAAAGCTGCATCCACACACCAAATTTGGGATTCCTACCTTTAATATTATAAAAGATATGTTCCGAACAGTATTTTTCTAAAAACTAGGTCAGAGGTCAAGGTCACAGTGACCCTTATATGGTACAAGACACTCCACCATCCCAAGATGCATTCACACACCAAATTTGGAATTCCTATCTCAAATAATATAAGAGATATGCTCCTGACACAATTATTATTAAAACTAAGTCAGAGGTCAAGGTCACAGTGACCTGAAAATGGTAAGTGACACTCCCTCATCCCAAGATGCATATACACACCAAATTTGAAGTTCCTACCTCAAAGAATATATGATATATGCTTCGAACACAATAATTCTTAAAACTAGGTCAGAGGTCAAGGTCACAGTGACCCAAAATAGTATGTCCCTCATCTCAAGATACATTCAAACACCAAATTTGGAATTCCTATCTCAAAGAAAATAGGAGATATGCAACAGACTCAATGCAGTTTCCAGAAACTAGGTCAGAGTTCAAGTTCAAGGCTATAGTGACCTAATTGTAGTATGCGACACTTTGTCATCCCAAGATGCATTCACACACCAAATTTGAGATTCCTAGCTCAAATAATATAAGAGATGTGCTCCGGACACGATTATTCTTAAAACTAGGCCATAGGTCAAGTTCAAGGTCACAGTGACCCAATTATGGTTTGCTACACTTTCTCATCCCGCGATGCATCATCAGACCAAATTTGAGACTCCTAGCTCAAATTATATTAGAAATATGCTCCAGACATGATTATTCTAAAAACTAGGTCAGAAGTAAAGGTCACAGTGACCCAGAAATGGTTTGTAACACTCCGCCATCCAAAGATGCATTTACACACCAAAGGACGTGTTACGGTTTTGTATTACAAATGGCCCACTTTTACAGTAAAAAATCGATTGTAAAGAAATCCCTTCAAAATATTACCAAATGATACCTAAGAGTCTCTAGTTTAATGTCCACAATTTATTTTCTTCATTTAAATGTATTTTTATGATAAATTTTGGGGTTAAATACATGCCCTATCAACCACACTTAACACTAAGTCTATGGTAAAACCAAACACCCTCGTGTACTTCGTGACTCAATTACATACATGTCCACATGCGGAACCGGATAAAGCTATTTCTCATTTTATGTGCTTATAATATTACACCATAAAATGGTAACTCTGAGTAGGTTCCGCATGCGGCAAATACCGTAAAAAGACTTTTTCTGCAAATTTTATCCTGAAATGTACTATTCAATTCATAATTATCAAAGCACTGAGAGTACTTAAACCACTGGAGAGACGTAAGATTCCCGTCCAAAAATGGAATGCAATGTACATATTAGCAAGCTCGTGTCAATGTTATTTCTTACAAACAGTCTTTGAATATATTGCATTTGAAAAGCAAATACAACAACATTTCAGTAAATGCGAGTCTTATTTGAGAGAGAGAGAGAGAGAGAGAGAGAGAGAGAGAGACTGAGACAAGCAGAGAGAGAAGGTGCAAAGAGAGAGTTTGATGTGCCCCCTTCTTTAACTGATACATAGATTTCTGGAGACAGTTCTTTGGTACAATCTGCTTTTAAAACGACAGCTCACCGCCACTTTTGGTTTGGCATGGCCCATTGATTTTAAATAATATTGTCAAAAATGGCAAAGTATATGATCATTCTTTGGAGCATAATGAAATAATAATCAGTTATTGGTATTCTCAAATTACAGGGCAGACACTGTTTACTATGGCAATACTAGAGTAGTTAGGAATCGAAAGTATATAACATTAGATGGAGTTGTCTCCCCACCCACTTAAAGGAGTTATGTGACGCTGGTGATCTTGGAATTAAGGTCAATCCTACCGAATTCTAGTCATTCATTAAGGTCTTCCCAATGAATTATCTGTGTCAGTTTGGTCAAAATCTGGTCATTGGCTAGGAAGATAGAGTACAGACAATCCTTTTTTTATATAAGGCACTGGTGACCTTGTAAACAAGGTCGAGGTCACCAAAATCTTATAATTTGTTTTGGTTGTCCCAGATAAGTATCTGTGCAAGTTTCGATGAAATTCATCTAGCGGTTCATAAGGTAGAGCAAAAAGCTACTTCACAGCACATATATCGGAATCATTTGATATGATTCCAAAATTTTGATAGAACTGTGTCAGTGTAATGGTAATATTATTAAAGTGAGGTTATTTGAACAAAGAGGAGCTGGTGTGATGTATACAAATGCACACTCCCAACATATATTGTAACTGACCCTCAAAGCTAAGACCTATCTATATTTTTTGAAGATCGTAACTTCTCATGTACATATATGATGTATATAGGTGGCGCAGATATTGTTGCAAATAAACCAATGTAATTCTTTGATTTAGTTTTGTCCTTTTTAATTCATTGTTATTTATGCAAGAAAGCATGTATAAAAACAGCCAATGACCTGAATGTGAACGCTACAAGCATTTTATTCATAATGAGTGTAATTCACTTTTCATGCTTACATGTGCACAATATCTGTGCTAAACTGTTTGTTTCCTCATGAATATCGCTCTCGTAAAGTATTTGCTAAAATAATGCAGCATATATACAACAACCACTTATCTGCAGATGGTAAATAGTCACTGGTACCAACAAACACATACATTTAATAATCAATGATGGATCGAAATACTCTATTTTAGATGTTCATTCACCTTTATCAAAACACAATGTAGGTTGTTCAAAACGGTTCCGGAATCCCTGCTTTGACCAAAGTTGTCTCCCTTGAAATAGATGTTTGCACCACAAATACTCGAAACATGACTAAGAGTTTTAATGCTCTACGTCATTGCTCTACATTACAGTGAACCATATTTTAGTCATGATGTTTCCTCGGTTGAACCTTTGGGCTTCACTTACTTTACATGAGACCCGAAGTGTTCATGATCTCAAGAACAGACAAAAAATCAAATTTATTACTTATATTTATACTTTATATTGTATGTCAATTATTATTTTTCAACTTTCATATAACTTGGCTGGTTTTCTGGATATTTTAAATTATACTAGACATAACGGAGGGTTGGGAACAACCAAAATGCCGAATTCCCGCTTTTAACGTCATGACAATACGCGCTCAACGTCAGACAAACGCCAGTAAACAAACAACACTATTGGATGGCGTTGACGTTGGTCCGCCCAAACAGCGTGTGTGTTGGCGTGGCTTAAATAGATCCGTTCATGAATGTATGAACAACATCTCAAATGTAAAGGTTCATTTAAAGACTCGCAGTGGAAACGTAAATATTACGCAATAAAGATAAAGGGTCTTGCACAATGACACAAAACATATGTTTCTTTGGGATTGTAAACTGCGATCCCTTAGTCACACGTAAGATAATAGGTAAGTAATATAGACCACAGAGCTATCACGACTGTTGGATATCTGACATGGGACATGCGTAAAATATGGAGCAGATATGCATTCTGTAAATGTAACCAATGACCGCCTTCTTTGACATGGCCTTAAAGTATTCATTTATTCTGCATGTTCATCCACAAAGGTGCATAGTTTTGTGAATTAATCTTATAATCGAATCAGGCGTTTGGAAGATACGTCACAGACACAAAAGTGTGACATACAGACGGACTGACAGATGAACAGACAGATATTCAACACTCACATGCAGTTATTTAATAATTGTGGCTGTGAGCATGAAAAAGTGTTCAAAGCTCTCCATTATCATTTCTGTAGCGTTGTTACTATTTATATTCATGGTTCATACCAATCCAGCAAAAAAAAAGGTTGCGCATGTAACGCCACGTTTAACATGTTACATGCACGCTTGTGTACATGTCGTACTGATTATATTAATATGAATAAACCGGAATAGGCTTGTTTGAGCTATTGATTAACTGGAAAGGGCGATAAAACACTATGTGTTCAATATAAATTACACCTAAAAAACAACATATCATCAAGGTAATCGTAAACACAGTATTTAGCCAAGTTTTAGAATAGTTTTTAATTAATGATGGTTGTGTTAGCTCAAATTACGACATCGACATGACGAGTACAAACACACGCATGTTTGGTATTATTCTTGAGGTCAGTTTGCTTGTTGCGTCTTAAAAAATATCCACATTCATGAACAAACCTCCGTTTATACACACTAGTGAGAAACTTTAATTCATGTAACTGCTTATGCCGTCGTTAATTCAAAAACATGCTCATGTGAAAGGGCAAATATCAAACCACCATATATTTAAATTTCAGCCAAATCCATCGTGGGCCAAAAAACGGCCAAACCATTACACGTCCTTTGGAATTCCTACCTCAAAGAGTATAGGAATATGATCCAGACTCAATGCAGTTTCTAGGAACTAGGTCAGAAGTCAAGTTCAAGGTCACAGTGACACAATTATGGTACGCGACACTTCCTCGTCTCAAGATGCATCCAGACATCAAATTTGAAATTCCTACCTCAAATAATATAAGAGAAATGCTCCAGACATGATTATTCTAAAAACTAGGTCAGAGGTCAAGGTCAAGGTCACAGTGACCCAAAAATGGTACGCGACACTCTGCCATTCTAAGATGCATCCACATATTAAATTTGGAATTCCTACCTCAAAGAATGTAGGAGATATGCTCCGGACACGAAGCGGGATGGACAGACAGACGGAAATTTTGATTACCATAAGAACTAAGTCAGAGGTCAAGTTCAAGGTCTGTTACGATGTCAAATATATGGAACAACAGAATCAGTGATGGTTGCGTATACGCACAAATACGCAAATGTTTAGGTATGCACCTGGTCACCTATTCGAACCATGATACGGTACCTTTTCTACTAGTAGTCCCTATAAAAGGGCGGTTTGTCTGAGATGGAATTCATTGTGTCTTTATTTAGTAACGCTTGCATGATTTCGTTACTTTTCTTGAAGATCTTGGAGTTCTTGTGCACTTTTCACTATATAAAGGATGGAATTTCCCATTCTTGTTAGGGGACATTTTAAGGATACTGTAGAAAGGTAAGATATAGAGACGTTATTCATTATTATAGAAAGGTACGTGAAGTTATATATATTTGACTGTGTTGAAATTGTACATGACAGGGCTATGGCGATTTGTGTTATTGCATTGAATCGCGATGTCTCTAGCATGTCACATTGTATTGAAATAATAAGTCACTCGTTTTCTATTTTGTCGTCTGTTGAATTGGCCAGCATTCCGTGTACGAGTTCTATCGGGTGTTATCAATAACGTCCCGTTTTTTTCTGTGAAAATAGCGATTGTTACGCACTTGCGTATGAAGCTACACACATGCGTAGTGCCTAAAAATATGCTGGGATCATTCTTGCCGCTATAGTAAAAGCTGTCGGGATGGACACGACGGGTTATTTTGGCCAAAAGTAGTCACAGGCCATGTCGGGTCTGCACATAAAACTATAATGGTATGCTGAAAGATTTACCAGGGACCGATAGGTGAAAAACAATTTTAGCAGCTAGATTTTTAAGTTGTAATTTATACGGCGTTGTTGGAAAGACGATTTAACTGCCAGTGATGGTCGACTTTCTGTAGCGACCTGTATGTGTCACCTCGAGTTATATCTGACACATATAAGAATAAGGGTTAGGTGCATACACTACAACACTCTTACATAAATAAGGTGATAGCTGACATGTATGTTAAGAGATTAGGTAGGTGTTTGTTACACCAAAATAAATGTAAAAATATTGTACGTTTTTACACGCATAAAACAGAAGAATGTAATCTCTCAATATTGATGTAAATATGTTTGACCAGAGGTCATAATAAGTTGTTTACAACTGATACGTTATACATGTACAAAATTAGCGCGTGGGCAGGGTGATGTCCGACGTAAAAGTCCAAACGTTACATTGGCACCACACTGTTCAGCGTTTTCCTGGAATTTTAAGAGAATTGGTATCAGTATTTGTAAACCTCGAAACTATCTAGATTACGTGACCTGGAAGGGAAAAAGGGCCACGTGATCTTGATGTTTCAGCTGCGATAGCGTCTCAACCAGGGTGACGTTACGACAGCGTATTGAAAATTTTTGTAACGTATGGGTTTGCTCGTTTGGCATAGGAGGTATTGTTTAGCGCTGACATAGGCCAGTCACTAAAAATACTTCTCTATTACATATTTTTGAGTGTGGATATTTAGAAGAGCCAATCCATCCTAACCGCATGGGAGCCGTTAGCCATACACCCACGGGTGAGGGCTAATCGCGCGCTTATAGGGTTAGGCTGTCATTTAAAAAAGTAAGACCACTGAAATTATTTCTATTTTTGTGAACTTCAAACGAACAACTCCATTATTGACGCAACAGAGTGATTCTGAGATTCTAAAAGTAGATTGTTTTTTGCAGAATCGTCCATGATTTGTGTCCCCTCCTACGTTGGAGGCTGAATGTTGGTGAGCCACAAGATTGATACCTGAGGGCACTTACTAGCTGTCCCCTCAGGCCACGAACAGCGTGGAATCGGGCCCCAACTTTTACGACCAGCTACGTAGACCAGATCGAGTTGGGAGCCAACCGGCTGGAATTATTATAAGTAAATCTGACGTCCCAAAGTGGGGATACGATCAGGAACCGTTATATAGGAAGAGCCACTTATAATAAACTTGACATCTATATACCAAAAAGACGATCAACGTTCTGCGTAAGCAATTCTATGCGAATCAGGTGACGTCCGAAACACAGGATCAATCACATTCCTATTATCTCAGCGCCGATTGACTGAAGTAGACAACGTGCGCCTAAGAAGATATAGTGTTTGCGAGACGCGTGTAATACCAAGAGTTATAGTGTTCGCGAGATGTGTGTAATACCAAGAGTACTCATCAATACGATACTGAAGTATTAAAGGGCCCAATTTTTTTTCTGAGAACTTAAGTTATATGTGAATCATATTCTTTACGACTCTTATTTCTGACTACTTGACGTACATCTAGAGCAGGACACTCTAAGATTGATTCTAATTGAAATGATCTTAGAGTGGCAACTTGCCCTAGGATAGGATGGTCAATTAGCCAGAAATAACAGCGTAGGTGGTGTCATTGTATATTAATGTGTTGTTGATGTTTTCTTAGTACATAAAGTACTGAAAAGTTTTTGCTAGTTGTGTGCATTATTTTTCCCTGGTAGCATCGTCATCGCATAAAGGAATTTTCCAATAAGATTTCCCCTCTTCCTTCCTGACCGGCTTTATGTCGTAACAATTGTGTCAGAAGTGGGATTTTTGAGGTTTTATTGGCAAATTTCTCTGCTGTGACGTTGCTACGGGCGCACACTAGTAGATTTTTTTTCAAGAAAGGTTGTGAGTTTCAACACGCAGTACTGATTGCATGCGTTCCCCTGTGATGAAGTGTGACACATGTAAATAAGTCATCATATAACATTCTGAGGGGACCCATACTTTCTTGTCCTGTGGATTGCCAGTACGGTATAAAACCCAAGGAAAATTTGTCAGAGTTCAATTATTAGACTTGACCCATATAATTGTGTATTGGCTTTTGCCCTGTATTCCTATTAATTAAGGATACTGATGTGGAAAATTTCATATCGTCTGAGGGTACTAATTTAAATCACCTCAGTGACGTCATAGTGTGTGTCGCCACTCAACTGATTTGTATTATTAGAAGAAGTCCATAGAAAGATTATTTTTAGTCAATTATTATGTCTTGCTATGACAAGTGACTGTTGACTTGACTGTAACGCGTTTATATCGCGTAGGTATACATTACTTGACGTAAATACAAGAAGATGAATGATGTTTTTTTTTTAGTCAAGTACGTTGAGTGAAGGCCTATTTTAGGTTGATATATATCCTAGGCAGCTTTCCCTGGTGATCCCTTATACGTTGTACTTTACGTTACTTATATGTGACGTCATTTAAATCCCTAGTAATATTATTAATCTACCAGCGCGAACGTTGGTTAGCCCATACCTATTTAAAAGGGACAAAGCGAACCCTTATTTATTTTCAACAGTATAGTTGATTTATACCATTCCCAACAATAGGCTAAAATGGATAATCATATTTCATTAGCATGGGAATTATGATATGAAGGGCAAGAACTAAGGGATTATCTTAAGAGGCAACAAGATTTAGAAAGGGAGGAAAGGGTGGCCCAAAGGGAATATGAAAGAGAGAAAAGGGAGGCCGATCAAAAAGATAAAGAAAGTGAGCAAAAAGAGAAAGATCGGGAATTAGAAAAAATGAAAATTGAGGCCGCGCGTAAGGATAAGGAAATGGAAAAATTAAAAATTGAGGCGGAAGTGGAACTCAAAAAAATTGAGGCCAAAACCACTTCACATTCCTGGGGGCCCAAAGAGAAACGTTCAAATCCTAGGAGTCCCAAGCTTCCATACTTTGACGAACATACGGATAAGATGGATAGCTATTTAACTAGGTTCGAAAGTTATGCCATTTCAAATAAATGGGACCCATCTATGTGGGCATCATACCTAAGTGCATTATTAAAGGGACGCACTTTAAAAGACTTCGTTAGGCTTTCCAGAGATGACCAGTCGGATTATGGTCAGATTAAGGAGGCTCTGCTAGCTAATTTCGACCTCACCGAACGATATTTTCCTAAGAAATTTAGTGATTGTAGGCCCGAGAAAGCCGAAACTTTTAGACAATTTAGTGGTAGGCTAGCGAGCTACCTAGATAAATGGTTAGGTTTGGCTAAGGTCGAAAAGACCTACGAGGCCATTTGTGTTTTTTGGCCCGAGACCAGTTCCTCGACTGTTGCAGTCATGAACTTTATTTGTATCTAAAACTTAAGCCGTTTAAAGTCCTTGATGGTTTAGCCCATGAGGCAGATTTGTTCGCCGATGCAAAAGGGGGTGTTCCCTTGTGTATTTCAAAAGAGCAGCGTGGAAGTAAAGGTGTAGATCAAGCCCAGCCTAAGGTAGAGCCTAAGCAAGATCAACAGCCCATTAAGTGTACGATTTGTGGCAAGCCCCATCCTACTCATAAATGTTGGAATAACCCCAATAACAAGAGGGTAGCTTATAGTGCAGAGTTTGACTCCCAGTATAGGGGAGGTAATTCTAGTTGGGTTCAAGATAGGAACCGTGGTCGAGTTGACCAACGTGACCATCATTATGATAATAATTATTACGGGACCGATCATCAGGTTAATTTTTGTAAGATTGATTATAAAAATTGGGATGTAGGAAAAGGTCAGGCTAAGTTTAGTTCTCCTCATTCTTCATCAGAAGGTTTACCCCGTAAGGATAGAAAGGGCTCTTGTCATTTTCCACGGTCAAGGTTGCCGACAGTGATTGGTACCGTAAATGGTAAAGAGATTAGGGTCTTGAGAGACACGGGTTGTACGGGGGTAGTTGTCAGGAGAATGTAGTTTCTGATGGTCAGATGTTAAATAAGCAGTCTGGTGTGACTCTAATTAACAATTATAAGCAGAGATGTCCTATGGCCCGTATTAATATTGATTGTCCATTTTTTAGAGGTACTACCTTTTCTACTAATAGTCCCTATAAAAGGGAGGTTTGTTTGAGATGGAATTCATTGTGTCTTTATTTAGTAACGCTTGCACAATTTCGTTACTTTTCTTGAAGATCTTGTGCACTTTTCACTATATAAAGGATGGAATTTCCCATTCTTGTTAGGAGACATTTTAAAGATACCAGAGAGAGGTAAGATATAGAGACGCTATTCATTATTATAGAAAGGTACGTGAAGTTATATATATTTGACTGTGTTGAAATTGTACATGACAGGGCTATGGCGATTTGTGTTATTGCATTGAATCGCGATGTCTCTAGCATATCACATTGTATTGAAATAATAAGTCACTCGTTTTCTATTTTGTCGTCTGTTTAATCGGCCAGCATTCCGTGTACGAGTTCTATCGGGTGTTATTAATAACGTCCCGTTTTTTCGGTAAAAATAGCGATTGTTATGCAATTGCCTATGAAGCTACGCACATGCGTAGTGCCTAAAAATCTGCTGGGACCATTCTTGCGGCTATAGTAAAAGCTGTCCGGATGGAATCGACGGGTTATTTTGGCCAAAAGTAGTCACAGGCCATGTCTGGTCTGCACATAAAACTATAATGGTATGCTGAAAGATTTACCAGGGACCGATAGGTGAAAAACTATTTTAGCAGCTAGATTTTTAAGTTGTTGTGATTTATACGGCGTTGTTGGAAAGACGAATTAACTGCCAGTGATAGTCGACTTTCTGTAGCGACCTGTATGTGTCACCTCGAGTTATATCTGACGCATATAAGAATAAGGATTAGGTGCATACACTGCAACACACTTACATGAATAAGGTGATAGCTGACATGTATGTTTAGAGATTAGGTAGGTGTTTGTTACACCAAAATAAATGTAAAAATATTGTACGTTTTTACACGCATAAAACAGCAGAATGTAATCTCTCAATATTGATGTAAATATGTTTGACCAGAGGTCATAATTAGTTGTTTACAACTGATACGTTATACATGTACAAAATTAGCGCGTGGGCAGGGTGATGTCCGACGTAAACGTCCAAACGTCGGCACCACACTGTTCAACGTTTTCCTGGAATATTAAGAGAATTGGTATCAGTATTTGTAAACCTCGAAACTATCTAGATTACGTGATCTGGAAGGGAAAAAGGGCCACAGGATCTTGATGTTTCGGCTGCGATAGCGTCTCAACCAGGGTGACGTTATGACAGCGTATTGAAAATTTTTGTAACGTATGAGTTTGTTCGTTTGGCGTAGGAGGTATTGTTTAGCGCTGACATAGGCCAGTCACTAAAAATACTTTTCTATTACATATTTTTGAGTGTGGATATTTAGAAGAGCCGATCCATCCTAACCACATGGGAGCCATTAGCCATACACTCATGGGTGAGGGCTAATCGCGCGCTTATAGGGTTAAGCTGTAATTTAAAAAAGTAAGACCACTGAAATTATTTCTATTTTTGTGAACTTCAAACAAACAACTCCATTATAGACGCAACAGAGTGATTCTGAGATTCTAAAAGTAGATTGTTTTTTGCAGAATCGTCTCTGATTTGTGTCCCCTCCTACGTTGGAGGCTGAATGTTGGTGAGCCACAAGATTGATACCTGAGGGCACTTACTAGCTGTCCCCTCAGGCCACGAACAGCGTGGAATCGGGCCCCAACTTTTACGACCAGCTACGTAGACCAGATCGAGTTGGGAGCCAACCGGCTGAAATTGTTATAAGTAAATCTGACTTCCCAACGTAGGGATACGATCAGGAACCGTTATATAGGAAGAGCCACTTATAATAAACTTGACGTCTATATACTAAAAAGACGATCAACGTTCTCGTAAGCAATTCTATGTGAATCAGGTGATGTCCGAAACACAGGATTGATCACATTCCTATTGTCTCAGCGCCGATTGACTGAAGTAGACAACGTGCGGCTAAGAAGATATAGTGTTCGCGAGACGCGTGTAATACCAAGATGCATAGTGTTCCCGAGACGCGTGTAATACCAAGACTACTCATCAATACGATACTGAAGTATTAAAGAGCCCAATTTTTTTTGTCTGAGAACTTAAGTTATATGTGAATCATATTCTTTACGTCTCTTATTTCTGACTACTTGACGTACATCTAGAGCAGGACACTCTAAGATTGATTCTAATTGAAATGATCTTAGAGTGGCAACTTGCCCTAGTATAGGATGGTCAATTAGCCAGAAATAACAGCGTAGGTGGTGTCATTGTATATTAATGTGTTGTTGATGTTTTCTTAGTACATAAAGTGCTGAAAAGTTTTTGCTAGCTTTGTGCATTATTTTTCCCTGGTAGCATCGTCATCGCATAAAGGAATTTTCCAATAAGATTTCCCCTCTTCCTTCCTGACCGGCTTTATGTCTTTAACACTAAAATGATATGCGACACTCCGACATCCCAAGATGCATCCACACACCAAATTTGGAATTCCTACCTCAAAGAATGTAGGAGATATGCAGTGGAGATGAAGCGGGACGGACGGACGGACAGGGCGATTAGTATATGCCTCCAAAAGTTCCTTTGGGGGCATAAAAAATGTGGAGACAATATCATGCTTAAGGTACAAGTTGGCATGCGCGGATCCAGAAGGGGGAGAAGCAAGTGGTCTACAAAAATAAACAGTTTCTTAGCAATACTGGTCCGGATCCCCTGAAAAACCAAGCCAGCATTCAATGTTTGTCCATCATCGGCCTGCTTGTGAAACACCATTTTAATGATGGCCAGCATGTCGTGGTAATTGGGTCCCATCTCGAATCATTAACAACAAAAAAACGTCTTAGTGGGACAACCTCTGCCAAAACTTTCTTGATTCGCGCATTGTTGTTAAGTGTCGTGCCTTCAGTGAAAATACCAATCTGTAATTCCGGATAGCTTTGACAACGTTTTTTTTTTGTTTTTTTTTATTTCAGTTGATGAGGGGAGGGATGATACAAATACATGTACCACTAGCAACGGGATCTAAATCGATGATGGCCCAATATTGAATGTTAGCTTGAAAGCTTTGTGATTTTTAGGGGATCCGATCCAGTAATGCTAAGAAACACTATATTTTTGTGATTTTCAGGGTGGGGTATGGACTTGAAGTTCTGCCCTTATTTTACTTCACTAGCCTTTAAACCATTAAAATCGTCATTAAATTAATGTTTTGCAAATGCTGTAAATGTTACCATTAAAACAACATGACCAGGTCATTCGAGGCATGAATAACTTTTTTTCTGATGCATCAGCAAATAGGGTTTATCAGTGATTGAAAATATCAAATAGCGTTTGTCAACGATTGAAAATACGTAAAAATGACAACAGCCATTGAGGGTCAGATATCTGGTTTCACGCAGTGAATTTTAACCTTTGCCAGATTTGAAAAAAAAAATAAATTAAAAAAAAACCGGGGGTAACAACCTACGTCATAGCATGGGTGTTTCAAACAGGTAGCATGGCGCCATCTTTTATTTCAAAGGTTAAAATTTCCCTTCGTAAAATTATACAAATAAGTGTCAGTCAAACTAAGCAGTACATGTGGTGCCTAACATCACACTTGGATAGCATATGTAATGGTCATGCCCAGAAAGGCTGTTGCCATTGTAATCATTCATCCATAAATATCGAAGCCGAAGACACAAGGATAATTTCAGCAGAGACATAGTGTACACGTTTATAAAAATATATTATATTTTTCAGCTACATTTGTGTGATTGTCGTTAGCAGTTGTCCTAAACTATCACTCATTATTTGTCGATGGTAAAGCAAAGGATCATTCAAAGTGCCAATTTTGGTCTCAAAACACTTAATTTAGCATAAATGTCAATACTTCTCACGCTGAATATTCTTCAATACTTTTCATACTGTTTGTTTTATGCATATGTGGTATAGAGTTATATGTCAGTGTGCTCAGATTTTATACTTATGGTAACGTAAATTCTGCATTTGCAGAAAAACAACCCAGTTCAAGGAATATAAAAAATACACCTTATACCATCAGAAAAACAACAGCAAAACAACAAATTATTAAACTTACGTGTAAGCCACCAGAAAATTATTTGCAAACATAATTTTTAGCAAATTCACTTAGTACTCACACTGACATAACTTACATGTTTGTAAGAATAGACTATAATAAATAGTTTCTATAATTTTTTTACCTTACATAATAATAGTCTAAATTTTATTATTCACATCTATATCATATACAGTGCAGATCCAACTCAGATACTGCATATTGTAGTTAACAACGCAAGTAAGCTGAACATGTTTTAGCTTTATGCTTCCCACGAAACATGTATTCACAGTTTAGATGCACCTATTAGGGCCACCTGTTTGTGTCACATGATTATAAACTTTACAAAGGATTTAGATCCAGACTAGGCCCTGCAAAATATTAAGCCTGACCAGGATCCAAACTGTTTGACATTCTGGTTGCATTCCTGAATTTGCTTTCATATAGAAATAGAATTATATACTTGAACTATCTCATATATCTCAGATTGCAAGACTGATCCCAATTAAAACGTTAATAGATTGTTAAAAACATGAGGGTTTATTCCTATGAGGAAACATATTATATATAATAATTGAAACAGTCTCACATGTGTCAAACTTATTGCAAAAGTGACCCCATTTTTGTTTTTGTTTTTTGCTCTTAAAACAAATGTTTTACAAATCACTGTGGGGATACCTTCTTCCAAAAACACTGTTATTTTCTTGTTCACGTTCATTTTTACATGGCACTTTTTTCGAAATTAAAACCCCCATGGAGAAATATCAATACAATTATTGTTGGTGCGTTTCCATTTTTACATGCCAATTTTATGTGATTTCTTCATATTTGAACAAAATATGAGCTTTTGATTTTAAAAAACAAAACAAAAAAAGGAAGTTTTTCACATGTAGGAGAATCGCTGAAGGGATATTGACACTTGTCTTGAAATATTTCTAGGCCATATTTAGTCAACATATACTCAGTATGATATTTTCTTACAAAATAAGTCATTTGAAGTGTATATGTCTGTTTAAATAACTAGGCTAGTTTACCAAAACCTGGTTTGGCAAATGATTTCTTGCTGCTGGTATATTCATTTTAAACAATCGGGGCATGGCGTGGCTGTCACTTAATTTGCAATATGTGTTATATGTTTTCTACCAGATGATCCGACAGGCCTGGTGTTTAAAAATAATATCATTTATTACCAGCTTTTGTGATCATTTACGTTTTACAAATTTATGGTCAATTCATGGAATGGTTTGGTATTGAAAAATGTCTATATTTAGTTAGGCATTTTAAAAGCTGTGTACGTATGATACTGTAAATTCTATTTTTGCAGAAATACAGCCCAATTATAGGATCATACCTCATACCATCAGAAAGAAGACATTAATTGTTAAACTAATATCTTTTTTAAACAATTAGGACATGGCATAACAAATAATGTCATTTAATACCTACATTAATGATTATTCATAAAGTATTATATATTATATAAGTCATGATGAAAATATGGTCAAATTATAGCCAATGAATGGTATTATATTTTGTGTCCCTTTATGAATGACATTTATCAAGCATTTATAGCTCATTTATTTCCATCTGTGCAGTAAAAACCCCTCCCAGAATTGCAAACACTTTCAAATCATATTAAGATAGTATGTCAGAATGTCAGATAAAAGGGTTTGATAATAGTTGGTCAATGCGTTACATCTTACTGCAAGCGTCAACATTGAAGTAAAATCAATTTGAACACCTTCATCTTGTTTTGCTATGCAATACGATAGACATTTGGAGATTCGTTGCATGGCATCATGTAACTCCACAATGCGCTGATAAAATTATATCAAAAATACATTTAACATAATAAACGGCTACTTGATGGTTTTGGTGGACATTTTATGCAAAATGTTTGAATAAAAATCAAAATGAAATTGTGGATCTTATTTACAATCTTGAGTAGCCAAATTTACGAAGTGGTGCCAAATGTAATGTTGTATGTGTAGCAAATAAAGGATACTCAGAAGTACACAAAGTATAATACGTTATAGCAATGTACTAGATGTAGGATATGCAAATTAGAAACCCTGTTGTTTGTGATGCTAGTAAAGGTAGTCTTTATAAACAGATAACCACTAGCGAGAGAAGAGTAGATAGGAAACCGCGGAAGAACCTTTACTCCCCCTTAAATGACTTAAGTTAATTTCAAAGCTGAATTTGACTAAATTATTTCAGATATCGCCATAGAAGAACCGGTAAACGATCACAATCATAGACCAAACCAGAATAAAAGTAAGAGAGAGTGCAAAAATCAGAGATGGATACAATCAAGCACCACACCTGACCGAGGATACCAATGGGAAAGTGACAACTTCCAATTAGACATCACAAACGAGAGCCAAGATGTGAGCCCTTTTCCACAGGTGACAACGAAATTATTCACAGCTATTCACTCAAGCTTACCAGGGTAGCCATCTCTGGCACAAATGTAGCCTGACAAAAAATAATAAGTTCTTTTCAGGCTTAAAACAATTTGTGCCAGCGTGGCACCCATTACTACTGATTCTCTGCAGTGATGTATAATTCTTGCACACCAGATAAGTATATCTGAGAATTTACCTCGGAATAGAAAATCCGATCTTACACAGGCTGTCTTATCCAGGCTGTCACGTGAGGGCTACATACATTGGTTGTATTGGAACTCACGCAAATGGTCGTCAAGTGACGTCATTGTTATGTTAAAGTGACAGCATCATGTGAAATTGCATAATATGCAATTCAGTGACTTTTTGAAGCTTAGTCTAAAATTTACAAAAAATGGTGAGCAAGAAAAAGAATCCATTATTCATGTGAGGGTAGGATAGATAAACCCGTCCCTCGGGATCACCCTTTGTCATCACTCGGCAAGCCTCCTGATGCCAAACAGAGATCCTCCGGATATATTTTTCTATCCTACCCTTAAACTCATGATAGATTCTTATATTCTACACCAACTTCAATGTGTCTCTTCCTTTAGATACTATAACATGGGTTTTTATCGCACACCAGATCGGCATTTCCGTTGTTTTCACACATGTGAGATTATAAGAATCTATCCTACCCTCACACGAATAATGGATTCTTTTTCTTGCTCACCACTGTTTTTATTTATTTATTTACATATTTTAAAATAAGCTTTCAGAAGTCCCTGAATATGCTAAGATGCAATTTCACAGGATGACGTTAATTGACGTCCTGGGTAAGGCAGCTAAGAAAATTCTATCTCACATACCTGTACCAGCCTGTGGGAAAGATAAAAAACAAAAAAAAAAACGCACATCGACTGCACAATGTTGAAATGTCGTCACTATGTAGCACTTAAGCGTATTTAGGATTTTCTAGAAACCTTTTTCATGGGTTTCCAACATAAAATGCGGTACTTTGTTGTGAGAAAGAAATTTAATCCATTATTCGTGTGAGGATGTGATAGAAAAATCAATCCTTCATGATCACCGATTGCCATCACTGGACAAGCCTCGCAATGCCAATCCGTGAACCTATGAACAGAATTTCTATTTCACCCTCACACTCATGATGCATTCTTATAATCTACTCCACTTCAGTATCTCTCTTCCTCAAGTTGCCATGGCATGGGTTTACCAGTGATCTGCGGTTGTAGCATTTTCTTGTAATATTACTTGACTTTTCGCTTACTGTAAAGGCGGCAACTTTAATATTCATATCTGGGTGTGGTTCGGCTATTTCATCTGTAAAGGAAGGGAAATCAGGTTTTATTTATAATTTGGTGAAGAGTTAATAAGCTTTTTGAGCCACGCAAACGTGCGTGCATTTCATGTAAATCCTAACCGTATACACACTGGGCTCACATTTATTTAACCCTTAAGGCGCATTAGTCACAAAATGTATGTTTTTGTCATCCACTAACTATTTGAAGCCTCATAGATAAACAGTGTGGACCCAGATCAGACTGCTCCTGTAGGAGCAGTCTGATCTGGGCCCACAATGTTTGCCTCCCTGCTTATGTTAAATATACATTTTGAGATGCAGTTATTTTGCTGGCGTTTTAAGGACTAAATAATGACGAAGGTGGTGGTACAATATGATAAATTACTTTTGAATAAAACCACGCCTCCTTTTCCAGCTTTTACCTATGCCTATGGTTGACTAGTCCTAATTACGCATTCATGAGGCGCCGCCTTGACAGAAAGCGAAAAGTCAAGTAATACTCACTTGTTTTTTTTCTCTATATATTACTAATCAAAAGTATACATATGTTTTTAAATGAGCGATAACTTCACAAAATCCCTTAAAATTATCTGAGCCCTGGTCGTTAAGACTGTATAAACTGGTAATATCCATTTGTAGAATCGGTATGGGTCAGCACAAAATATTGAGCTCTACTCACATCAGCGAGCCTCCAGTAATTTCAGCACATATTTGCAGACTCGCCTTAATGTTAACATACTGTAAATTCGGAAATTTTCGCGAGAATTTTATTTTCGCGAATAGCGTTAACATGGTTAAAATACATATTTGCGACGCTAAAAAATCACGACTAGGCATTATTTACCTATATCAGTAAACGGCAGAGTGATTTTGGCATTTCGCGAGGATTTTATTTTCACGAAACTTCGCATATGCGAAGTTTCGCGAAAATAAAACCCTCGCGAAAATTTCCGAATTTACAGTACACAAAGTGGGCTGCAGACAAAGATTCAGATCAGACCGTGACTACGACCTCTAGATACGTTAGTATGGATGTTTATTATAGGCATTTGCAAATATGCGAAGTGTACTAAATTCTTGTTGTGTGCTGGCTCAAAAATATATATTGAATAAGACTCACTGAGACCACAGTTATGTCTGAATGCGTTATAGGACGGTAATTCATTGGCTCTATCTCGCTGTATATTCCAGGAAATATCATCCCTTCCCATGCTTTGATTAAGTTCCTTCTCAATTACGTCATTGTAAAACCTGTATAACAAATTGGAAAAACACTAATAAATTTTAATTGATGATTTTTATATTGTTGGTAGCGTCTGTATTTTTTGACTCAATGCCGAACAAGACAGCTTCAAATTTCTGCAGACACTGACAGTAATACGCACGACCCACGTTGAATGCTTTATAAATGGTATCTAGGTATTGAAATTGAAAACAATGTTAGAGTAGTTGAATTGAGTGTTTCAACATATCTATTATCTATACTTAAAGCCAAAAGTAACTTTACACTTTGAACTACCGAATATATCTTAACTGTTTTGGATTTTAACCAAAATAAATATTGCAATGAGTTCCTGGTACCCGCCCTAACATAATTCACGAAAAACAATTTAGGTGAATTAATATTTCTTCGAGTTATCTGTGCTTGCATTAAAAGCACAAAATCAGCATTTCCTTAAAAAAAATCCAAAGTAAACCTAGGATTTGACAACGCTAATTTAAGGGCCATTGATTGTCCATTGAAAATACTGCAAGACATTTTGTCTCTGACGTATAGTTTGTTTTTGGCAACATGTTAAAGTTGGTTCACTTTGAAATTATCTTCCTTTGAATCAAAAGAATAGTAAACTTTAGTCCCTGCTAAAAGCTTTCTCTCAGATGACATTTGAATTTTTTAATCAGCGATTTGTTGGGACTTCTGCCCTGAGTATTTGACAAGATAATCTGATAAAAATTCCGATCGGTTTGGAAGAAAAAAGGCAAACATGTTCATATGCGAAATTCCATTGAAAGCACTGTAAAGTTCACAAAAATGGATATGTACGTAAAAACACAACTCTAATTTGTATTCCCCGAAGGGTGATCTAGACTGATTTATTGTTTTAAGCTACAATTCAATAGCCTGTCTATTAGACTGGTTCTTTAAAGTTAAAAATTGTCCAATCGCAAAGCTACAGTAACACATCAAACGTGATGCGTTTTGGAAAAGTTTATTTTGCCCCCCTTGCCTCTTTTATAAGGGCATTGTGGTTGCATTTATGATAGCAAAAACATGAAATTCAACTGTCATGTGAATAATTGATTGAACTTTAATATGAATTTAACGCATTTAAAATAGCACTCTCCAATACCCAGAAAATGTAAAAATAATAACAGTGTAAAGTTACTTTTGGCTTTGAGTATATTTCGTTTACAATGTAATCTGCTATGAAACAGGAACTTTAGCATACATTGCAGACCTAGATTATTTTCCTAAGATATCGCTCTTGAAAGACAGAAAATTCATCAAACCCAAACTGGATATCATAATAAATGTTTCGCATTCTTAGATGATGGTTAGACATTATTTCCCTTTGTAGACGTGCTTAATAGTTTGGTATTTGCCTCGATAAGGCATTTACAGCATGAACAAGCCACTATTTAACCTTTGAGACATGTTTGTATATTTTGTCAGGCTGGCAAACCTAAATTTGATAATTTGGCCATGGCGAACAAAAATGACACGGGGATGATTTGTCGGGCTCCCAAAGGCAAAGTCAACCAAACTGTTATATGCCAGCAGCAACACTAGCCATATTCAACTTTCTAAAATTTACTTTCATGCAAACCAAACATCTATGTGTCATAAACCGGTTTAAGCCCTCCAATAAAATATTTTACTGAGCGTTCCAAGGCGGTACTTCTTTTGTGGATCTTTTATGTTTTTTCTGTCTTGTGTTTGCAAAGCCTTTGTGCGCGTCTGTTTATATGTGCCTTGTGGTCACCTGCTGGGAAAGGGCTGACCTCTTGGCTCTCGTTTGTGGTGTCTAACTGTGAGTTTGCTACTTTCCCATTGGTATCATGGGTATAGTGTTGTACTTGATTGTATCGATTCCTGATCTTTGCACCCTTACTTACTTTAAACGTATAATTGAGTGAACAACTACATGTATGTACTACCTCTATCGTACCTTCTGAAATTGGCATCCGATGGTGACTGGTACTGGTCAGTAAAATGCGGCTGGGTAAATCTGAAATACACATGTATATATAAGCCAGTGCATGAGATTTCAAACAATGTGGTATGTGTAACCAGCAAAGCCTCAGATCAGCCTGCGCTTACGCGCAGTCTGATCAGAGCCTTTGCTAGTCGCCTGAATATTCTATGAATGTACAGCTACTGACTAAACATCATTTGGAATTTCTAAGCTTAAAGGAGGCTGCATAGGCTCGTCTGAGTCTACACTTGTCAAAATGCCAAATTGTTGGAAATCACATGTCACGGCTCATACAATTAATTGGCTCAATGGTCTTAAAAATGGATCATTCCAAAACATAGAGAAATTCAAAGAACGTATTTGAAAATACCTAGTTCGGTTAAGAGAGAGCTGGTTGCTTTGCTTAATTTGTTTTCCCGGTGTCTCGTGATGGTTGAGCGGCTCTTCCTCGCGATGCCACGGGGTTGTCTGCGGTTTGTGATTGTGGTACTTCCTGATCATACTCACTTACTATTTTTGTTCATTAGAGTTAATGGAAAGTGCAACAACTCAATTGGAACTGCCTCGGCCAATTCCCCGAAATTCCGTGGAATCAGACCATCGATGTACATCGAGGATCTACTTTGATAACGCGGGTGAAAACGTGACGCCGACGCTATATAACGTGACGCTAACGTCACAGAAGCCATGTTTACACAATAACAAGTGTAATTGCAGCAACACAAACGGCTTAAATGAAGTTTATGTTTTTTCAATAAAATATTGCGATAGTGATATTTTATTGAATAAACTTCATTTATTCTGCTGATTAAACTTTTCAGATAATCAGAATAATCGATTTAAAAGGAGCTGAACCCACGTGCTACAGAACTAATCTTCCATAAACCAGTTCTGGCTAACAAAAGAGCTTTTTGGTACATAGTACTACGCTTAATGCTCCTTACATACATCCGAGCCATGATTCGATTCTCGAATTGTGACGAATTTCCCAAATGTGCAACAATTATCTTATCGTATAATTAATTTTATTTTTTTAATATACCTGGAGGTCGTTTCCTTGTGCTTTGTCTTCACATCTTAACTTTGCTTAGGACAGACACTTTCAAGGAGCCAGAATCTGGTCAGAGTCTGGCTTAATTATTGTATTAATTTGAAACTTAAAGGGAATAGATAACAACCTTTCAAACCGACGAGGAATTTGTTGTAAAACTGGTTTAAGCCCTCCAGTAAAATATTTTTACTGACCGTTCCAAGGCGGTACTTCTTTTGTGGATCATTCATGTTATTTCTGGTGTGTGTTTGTTATGCTTTCATGTGCGTCTGTTTATTGTTGCCTTGTGGTCACCTGCTGGGAAGGGCTGACCTCTTGGATCTCGTTTGCGATGTCCTATTGTGAGTTTGTTATTTCCCATTGGTACCCTGGGCAAGGTGTGGTACTTTATTGTATGGATTCCTTACCTTTGCCTTCTTTCATTCTTTTAATTAATACTAAATTCAGAATGGCTTTAAAGCAACAGTTATTTACCTGTAGGCAGCGGTAGCAAATGACGTGTAAATACCCGCTCTCATGTTATTATCATACTTATATTCTCCTATTGCATTTGGTCCAAGGATAGCAGGGATAAAGTCTTCATAGGTGATTTTTTTGAATCATGGCTCCTACAATTCTCCTTGTCTGAAAAAGAAGACACAGGTTTCATCTTAGATCATTTAAGCGGAAAAGAATTTCCCACTATTGTCAATTGGACCAGTCAATTTCCGTTTTAAGGGTTGATGCGTGGTAGTTTTCATTTTTATTAAAATTTTGATAGAAAATTCTGGAACCAAACAGTGAGGACCCTGATCAGACGCCACATGCTGTGGCGTCTGATATGGGTCTGTTCTGTTTGTCAATGTCCCCGAAAAATGACACCATACTTATAGTTTCAATAAAGTTCTATCATGTTGCATCATAAGGTTTGCAGGGTGATGACACGTGTTTATTGCGATTGGCAGCTATTTCTATGCCATTCTCACATATGGACATATTTCTTGTTACCATTAAAAAACTTATTTTCTTATTATTTCATCTTTGGTGTTCCAAGGAGATTAAATTATTCTGTCATGCATAAGGGTGGGATTGAAACCCTCCCCTCCCCGAAATGTTACTTTTTGGAACCACGAAGCTTGCAAAGTGATGACAAACTGTAATCCTGGGGTAAGGTTTTTTTCTATCACATCCTAACGCAAATGATAAAGTGCTTTTCCTTCCATTGTTTGTTTTTGCAAAAACTCGCATAAATTCATGAATACTCAGTGATGCGACATACGAGTGTGATTGCGCCACTTAACCATAAAATTGATGGCATTTTACTTACCAGACCTACGAATTCGCTTGATGTATGAAGTTCTCTGCAAAAAGCAAACAAATCCAAGCCAGTATTTTATGGTAATTTAATTTATAAATTGGAAATCATACTTATATGATTAGTTCAAAAATATAATCAAGCGTTTTAAAACGTGAGATATACAATATGGATATGATGTGAATGTCTGCCTGCATGGTTGGTTTTAAGTTAAGGTTTTCTCTTTGATAACACGATGCTGGGTCAGGGCTAAGACTCAATGTTGACTCTGACATCAGCTTTAAATAAGTGGGTTGGTGCCTTATACTTGTCTTTGGTTGTGCCCAACGTGGGTTTCAATTAGCCCTGACTACTTGCGAGTCGTGAGCCTGTTTTCTTGTTTCGCCATAGTATGATAAATTTCTCTGTAATATTGCATTACATAGGTAATGCCTCGATTAAATTTGCCTTCCGGTGAGTTAACGATGCTTGTACGATGTCCAAATCACCCTTTCCGTACAGCCACGGCAGGGAGACTCTGCGATCATCGTACGTATTCACGGTTATCGTAGCCTCTATGATTTTGTCTACGACAAATTTTGAAAAATCGTAAGCGTGTAGCCCGTAGACACATCGCAGGTAGATTGCACGATCCCCGTATGGGTACTGTACGCTGATCGTGAGGACACCGCAAGATTGTAGATAGTTTGGGCCCAAACAATGATATAATCGTAGGGAATCCACAAGGACATGGTGCGATTTTTAGTGCGGAGGTCGTGAAGATTACACAATGACTGCCAGATGATTGTGCGGTTTCCATACGATCTCCAAAAGGTCCCTGTAAGTACCGACCCACTTTGTCGCTAAAAGAAATCACAGAATGATTGTTAAGAATGAAAGACCATTCGATGTAGCTTAGAGCCACCTACTATGCCTGAAAATCGTACCAGAATTTTATAGACAAATAAATCGTACTATGCCCGTGGCAAATATAACTGAGACATAAGGAAGCCTCCATGCGAAATTAACAGGCGAGATTTAGTATGCACTTAAGCACCAGGTAGCTATCGCTGCCACCAATTCTAAGGCAACAGTGCTGTTGTTGTTGATTGCATGGCCCTTGGTTCTGCACTATAATCACTATGTGAGTCTGTCAGTCCACCCGCATATCCGTTAGTAGTTATTGAAATTGTTCATAACTCTTGAACAACATCGTATACTTTGATCACATATATATCCATGTCAACGTTTCCTTACCACTGGTATGTAAACATTAAAACTGCACTTCCGTTGGGTCTGCACTATGTGAGTCCGTCAGTCAGTCCTTCCATTAGTAGTTAGTGAATATGTTCATAACTCTTGAACCACATGGTATATTCGTCCATGAATGTTAGCGTTCCCTAACCACTGGCATGCAAAACCATATTTTTTATGGACGAGGGTTTGCTGAGCATCGGTCCAGCCTGCTGTGGTCAGTAAGTGAAAATCCTAATAACTCTTGAACCTTACTGGGATATTTGGATCTAGTTTTGCATACTTCTTTATTTTAATATTGTCCAGCCACTGGTATGCAAAAAGGTGACAAGGTTGTGCCAAGTATCATTTTGGCCAGTCGAGGTCTTTAAGTGAAATTGTTCATAACTCTTGAACCTAATGATATGTTTTAATCAAAATGTGCATACTTATACATCTTAACGTATATTTAAGTAATATATCAGCTCTAGCAGTGAATTGTTGTGTAATAATTCACTGTTTGGAGGTCAGTTATAAAGAAGATCAAATCACGAGCGCGCGTACAACTGACCAACAATTTCGGAATTTAAAGTACCCAACAAGTGTCCATTCGTGAGTACGGAGGGACGCTTTTACAGTTGGATACTTGTTGGGTACTTACAGTGTTAGAGAAAGTAGCCGAGAAAGCGTAAGAATAAAAAAAAACCAGATAGTTTTTAGGGAATAAACCTCATTTTGTGTAAATTAGCTCCCTTAATATACAAATAATTTATTTTTTAAAAAAACTATAAATCTGAAGAAACTATTACGGTGCGCAACATTACAACCAAAAAATCATCATCATCGAACTGTGGGCTTAGGGGAGGTTTGGGATAGAGAAATTTTAGAAATCTAAAGTACCCAACAAGGGTCTATTCGTGAGTACGCACGGATGGACACTCAACGCAAATTTTTGAACGGACGGTATAATATAATAGCCCTCACTTTTTAAGTGGCGGGGTATAAAAACGAAATAAAACAAAGATAATCTTAGAACAAAATTATCAATGAGGACCATATTTTAGCAATTCAGTATAATAAACGCTGGTAACATATACTATTTCTGAATATTTGAGTGTAAATGTCTTCTTTAGTTGTGAAGATCTTGTAACGTACCTCAAGAAATAGACGATCAGAACCCCACAACTTATTGTACTGTTTCAGTTGCTTTGCTATCCTGTTATGCTCTTTGGTAAGTAAATTGCCTAAAGCTGACACACTTGACGTGTCAGCGTCTTCCATTTGGTCCCCTAAATAAAACAAAAGCAAATACCATTTTGCATTTA
The DNA here is from genome assembly GCA_964019695.1 of Loripinus fragilis. Lineage (NCBI taxonomy): Eukaryota > Metazoa > Mollusca > Bivalvia > Lucinida > Lucinidae > Loripinus > Loripinus fragilis. The sequence goes on from OZ026528.1 coordinate 7,278,463, forward strand.
AGACGCATATGACTGAGCCTATGTGACTAAAACTAAAAAGATTTCTTCTTTAGCAATTTACAGCTTTCTGCTAGAAGCCAATGTTCGTACTGTACCACAAGACAATTAAGCCCTGTCGTAAAATATAAGAAGCCATCATTAGTTTCAGAGTAGGATAGATAAATACGTCCAAAGGATCACCGTTTGACATCACGCGCGATGCTTGCCGAGTGATGACAAATGGTGAATCCGAGGGACGGAATTTTCTATCCTACTCTCACACGAATAATGGATTCTTTTTTCTGCTCACCACCGTATTTTTTATTTTTAAAAAGGCTTCCAAAAGTTCATAAACGCGCTGAGATGCAATTTCACATGATGACGTCAATTTAACATAACAATGACGTCACTTGAAGACCATGTGCGTGAGATCTAATAGAACAAATGTATGTAACCCTCACGTGATAGCCTGGGTAAGATAGCATGAGTAAGATAAGATTTTCTACCCCTGGGTAAATATTCATATCCGGTGTGCAAGAACATGCTTTCCATTACTACATTCACGAGCATCCAAATAAACAAACTACGTTATGGCCTGTTATTATATGATATCGCGTCTGGAAAAGATATAGATTATGCATTAAAACCAATAACCCACTGGTTTCAGAACTTGTAACGTTAGGTAATGGCGCCCAAAACAACGTTATGTATATACTGACAAATTCTTAACGAGTTTTACGCCAAAAAGCGAGTTCAAAGTAATTTTCGTGTCCTATGATAAATAGAATCTAACATTCGTGCTCCTGTACACTGAAGGACTTTATTATTGTTTGAACCCAGAACATTTTAATCTTCTTTAACAAGTTAAATCGGCTGTAAACGACACTTTGCCTCTATCTATACCGTATACCGGTGTTTTATAGACAATGGCCACTTGTAATGTTAAAAGCTAGGATGCGTGTTCCTGGCGCCGCCAGATATTATAATTGGCGTCCATCAGCTATACAGAACGTCAGAGATTGCTACTGGGACAGTTAAAGCTCAACACAGGCCTGGCCAACTAAGAATGGCGACCGACATTACGACGGCAACTTACGTCGATTATATCGACGATATTTACATCGACGATATCCGTTCAGGCTGGCTACCAACACTGCCAGACGAATAGCAGGGCTCCAAGGGTAGTTTGTTTTAGACTTTTTTATAAAAATATTTTATTACAATAACTTTAAATCATACCCGATTTCTAGACAAATATCATATTGCAGCTTTAGAATCTATGGGTATTGTCTTTTGATGGCCTGTTGGTCTAAAATTATTTATCATTTTGATATGAAATTTAAATCATGTTTTGCTGACATATTGATGTTAATTTTTGCCAAATCTCAAGGCTCAATGACCGTTCCCGTTTATACATGAGAGGGCAGGCTGTGGCCTGGTGCGGTATCTTTGTTTTGTCTCCTTTTTTTTCTTGATTTGTATGTACTTGGAGATGATATCGATATTGTAGGGATCTTTCATACGAACCATCAGATTCACATCAGAAATAATGGCGATATTGGTACCGTTAAATATGTTTATGCCCCCAAGAATTTTATGCTGACCATTCCAAGGCTGTGATTCTTTTATGGATCCTTTTTGTTATTTTATGTTTATCCTTGTTATGCTGTCTTGCCTGTTCCGTACATCCTTGTGTTTACCTGCTTGGAAAAGGCTGACCTCATGGCTCTCTTGTGTTGTGTTTTCGTCTCTGTCCCATATGGTGTTCTGTGTCAGGTATGGTACTTGATAGTATTAATTTCTGACCATTGCCTTCCTCCCTACTTTTAGTATTTGTTTGTAACAACTGTAGTATTATATTCCTTTGAGCATCGACATTTTCTTACAAAAAGATACTTACGAAGATAAACGTCAATATATTTATCACGCTCTAACATGTACATGTAATACGTTATTAGTTTTTCCATATGTTTGAAAACTATTAAAATACTTTTTTGCCCATTTTGTCCGTATATTGATACAAGTCTGGCCACATGTATGTTATAGTCATTCATGTTAGCTCGAAGCAATATATAAGGCTTCGTGATGTTAATTCGTATCAGCCCACCATAGATTTAAGTGCGACATCATCTTTTACTAACTCAGACCTAGGTTACTGTATTCGACCACAATACGACACATGTGAGTGAGATATTACATGGTTTTGTCTTTAGATAAGGATTGCTAACTGACCAATTATCTACTTAAATTTACCTGATTTCTGTGTACTTCTCTTGTTTTTATGCACACTGATTCTACTAAAAAGCATCCCCGCAGCTTCATATATTGGAGAACCATCTATGTATGCTGTAACTCCATTAGAAACCTGCTGGATGTGCACCTGCTGTGTCTCTGAATAGAACAAAAGTATATGAGATAGTAGCCTGCAGGCTCAAACCTTACAAAACGTCGCAAATGTACCTGATTTCGCTGTACTTCTCTTGTGGTTACGCGCACTGAACCTACTAAATGAAAGTCCAAAAGCTTCATATATGGGAGATCCATCCATGTATGCTGTGACTCTATTTGGAATCTGCTGGAGGTGCACCTGCTGTGTTCCTTAATAGAACAAAAATTGATCTAGTCTACCCTGCAGACTCAAACCTTACAAAACGTCGCATAAACGTCGATACGATGCAATGACGTCACATTAACGTTTATACGACGTTATTTCGACGCCTTGTGATTGCTGGGTACATTAGATAAATAGTATGATCACGCATACCAACCCAAGGCACCGCGAGAAAGAGCCACACAACACCACCAGCCGCCAGGCATCAGGAAGACAATTAAGATAAAGGAACCAGCTCTTGTTTGTTAGTAAAGATGATTGCTTTTTTTTTTGTTCGTTTGATTTGATACTTTACGTCCCAAGAACCATCTTTCAGTTTAACAGGGACGGGTCATCCTGGGTTAAAAAATCATGTTATCAAGTACTGTGAAAAGTTATATGAGAGATCTAGTAAAATCTATTTTGGTCTATTAAAAATTCATGCGATAAACTTAAAGCTAGATATTTCAAAGCAACCAGCTTGTCAACTTATGACGTTTCTACTCTTTACACTACTTTACCTCATACTTTAATTAAAGTTAAACTTATTGATCTTATTGAAGGAACCTTCAATAGAAAAGGCTCTCTATACCTTGCATGTAACGACAAAAGCGCATGTTTTACTTTGGAAAAACCTAAAAAATATCAGGGTGTTGTCAAAATGTATGTGATGCGCTGACCAATGGTTTCAATGGCCCAAAATGGCAGGAAATTCATAACATACATTTATAATATAATAAAAAAAATCGAAAGACATAAAGTGTTATTGAACAGTAAAATTAATCGACGTCGGTCAATATGAAGTATACTGTTCAATATCACTCCATGTCCACCTCAACATAAGTACATAATTGTATAATGTTATTCCTCCATAAGCCCATTTAAACATGTGGCCACCTGGTCAGGGCCATTTTCGTGCAAGGGCAATAATTTAACCAAACTACTCAGAAGTCTACTCGATGATACTACATACTTTATGTCAAAACAAAACTCTAGGCCAAGTGGTTTTAGACAAGAAGATGATCTTTCATACTTCCCAATATAAGCCTATGTAAGACATGTGACTCCTAGGGAAGTGTCATTTTTGCCCAATTTGCACAATTTTAACACACTTGGTAGGGGCCAATAACATTGTGGTTTAAGACAAAACGAATTTGTCAGGTTTTTCATGCTTCCCTGTATAAGCTTATGTAAAACATTTAAGTTCTGAAGTTCTGGAGTGTGCCATTTGGACCCGAGGAACATACATTCAACAAACTTTGAAGAGGTCTACTAGATAATGCTACATATTAAATATAAGGGCTGAGGGCTTTGTTGTATTAGACCTTTTAAAGGTTTACATCTGGAAAATATATTTTGGTCATTGTGACCGGTTTATACAATCGACTTAAACCATTTGAGAAAAATATTTAAGAAGGCTATAATACATGTAAGGATCATTCTTGTCAAGTATGGCCATAATCCAGTCACTAGCCAATATTTATCATATGACGTCGCGTCTGGGAGTTAACTAACGCCATGCAATAAAATCGATAAACCACTAGTGCTTTACAGATCTACAGGAAACGTAATGACGTCCAAAACAACGTTGCGTGCATAACACTTCGAACGTTTTTACGCCAGAAATGAGATTTCAAAGTAATCTTAATGTTATATGAAAGATAGAATTTAATGTTCGTGCTCTTGTTTTATTGAATTTATATAACTCGTTGCGAAAAAGAGATAAAATGCTCGGCAAGCCTCACATTTAATTTGTATCTCGTTTCCCCAACTCGTTTAATAAATTCAATACAACATGAGCACACATGCAATATTCTCTATTTAGCACATCGTGAGTGGTTGTACCAGTTTACACATTTGCTTTAACCACGCAATGGTTAAGTATAAACGTCTCAACTTTCATTGGAGCAAAAGCTACGTACCTGAATTCGGCGTTAAGTCGATATCATGATCAAGGAACTGACCAAATTCCATAATCGCCTGTGTTAACAAAGGATGCGCTTGTAGTGATTGATCTATATTTGACATTAACAGTGTGTCACTGATTTCATTGGCGTCTCGTAGTACACCAGTCACATGTGGAAATACACGGCCTAAACAGGAATAAAAAATACCAGTATGATTACTTGTATACAATTTGTTCAAGTTTAGCTATAAACCGTGATTGGGTTTAAAACCAGGCATGCAGACTTCGCATGACATCCAAGTTATATCCATTCTTTATATAGTGTTTGATAATCTTTTTGAATTGATCACTAAAACTAGGTTTTCCAACAATTCGTTTGAAGTTATAAACTAAATCTCCATAAAAAATATAGGTTCTGATATGCCTTGTTGCAGAAGAGTTTTAACCCAAAGTTGTATTTAACAATTAACTCTGAGTGTCTGTGGTAAAATTTAGAAAATGCTTTTTTGAATTTTATTATATTTATAACCTTGTTTTAATAACTTGGCAATTAAAAATAAGTTTCTGTTGTTGAAGTCATCTACACTAGAACACACTCATCAAAACGAATAAGCTGAGAAATATATACACCATAGGAAGAGGAGCCAGGAACATCTCTTTACATCGAGAAAATGTAAATATACTATTTCAAAACTAAAATCATCCCATTTATCATAAATTTTAGAAGAAACTATGCCATTTGTTATTGACAAGTTAAGTCCAAAACGGAGCTTCAATATCAGAAGATTTCGCCTTATTTAACTGAAGTTCAGTAGAATATATCTAACCTACCATGTGTTCAAAACAAGGGTTATCAATAATAGTAAGTCATATAAATATCACGAGGTGGAGTAAAAAGCTTCAATAATACCAGTTTTATCATTGTTTAACAGAGACAACATGAAGTTTCTCTCATACAAAACAAAAGCAAATCATTTGGCAAAAATGTGAAACAAAATGCGGTAATAGACATATCTGTGAGTAAATTTACGGTTTGTTTTGAACTTGCATCTGCTTAAATGTACCATAGTTCGTATAAGTATATATAGCTCTGTTAAACATGTATTGAGGAGAAAATAATTTGACTAGCCAGTGGTTGCATACACACTACTGTAAAATACTTATTATTTGAGCCGTGACACATGATTTCCAACAATGTGGCATTTTGACAAGTGTAGACTCAGACGAGCCTGTGCAACCTTCTTTTAAGCTTAGAAACTCCAAATCATGTTCAGTCAGTAGCTTTACAACCAATAAATATTCAAGAGACTAGCAAAGGCTCTGATCAATCTGCGCGTTTGCGCAGGCTGATCTGAGTCTTTTCTGGTCGCACATACCACATTGTTGGAAAGCTCATGCCATGGCTCATATTTTGCGATTTATTTCGCCATCTGCCGTACAAACAGTCGTCAAATTTGGTCTGCAGTGTGTGATTGTGATGTGTCCTGATCATACTCACTTACTTTTTGAGACCGAGAGATAAAGTTTCGAATTCAGTAACCCAATAAGCAATCAATGGACACACATTCTTAGTATTGTGGTATCTGTACTATTGAACGGTGGAATATGTTTCAACGAAGAGGAAACTATGTCATAAAAGGAAAGAATATCCAAAAGCGGACATATTTTTTCCGTAAAAAGGAGCCCATGAGACCTCTATGAGAAAAGATGCTAATTTAAAATGACGTTAACTAAAGAATCCGTCAAAATAAAACTACGCAAACACGTCAGTCTTTTAAAATAGGAAAAATGTTGATGATTTGATTACTAATGCGTTTACAGTATCACTTACAAGTCTAGCATCCTTTTTGTGGGGCATTGGCAAATAAAATTCGCATTTTTTGTGGGAAATTTGAAATTAACTTTAAATGAAAACACCCCACAATCCTTTAAACGAACGAGGACAGGTAGGTAGAGTGGGCAACGTCGTTCGGTTTTGTTGTTGTTTACTTTTTTGTTTATTGTTACTCCCATTGTGGGAGTCTGTAATTGTTCTAAGTTTTGTTGTACGTTACTTTATGTCCATTCTAGTATTGCAAGCATCATGATGGGGAAGAGATAGTTGGTTGCTTTGCTTAATTTGTCTTCCTGGTGTCTCGTGATGGTTGAGTGGCTTTTCCTCGCGGTGCCGTGGGGTTGTCTGCGGTTTGTGATTGTGGTATTTCCTGATTATACTCACTTACTATTTTTAAATGTGTTTAATTACCAAGACCTTATCCCTTTCAAATCAATAGAACTTTACATAAAGTTATATACATTAAAACATTAATAAGATGGCCTTGTCTTTCATAACGTTGATAAATACATTTCACATGTGTTATATTACAGATCAAACTTGAACTCTTCTGCAACAGGGCATATCAGAACCTATATTTTATGGTGATTTAGTTTATAATTTAAAAAAAAAATGTTTGAAAGCCTTATTTTAGTGATCAATTCAAAAAGAGTATCAAACATTATAAAAAAGTTGGATATAATTTGGATATCATGCGACAGTCTGCAAGCCTAGTTGTAACCACAATCATGGTTTATAGCTATGGTTTCCTCAGCAATCAAAAATTGGTTCGATGTTCGATATTCAACATTCAACATTCAAATTTTGAATGTCGAATATCGAATATCAAACTCAATCTCACATTCAAATTATGAATGTCGAATATCGAATATCAAACTCAATCCAACATTCAAATCGAATGTCGAATATCGAATATCAAACTCAATCCAACATTCAAATCGAATGTCGAATATCGAATATCAAACTAAATCCAACATTCAAATCGAATATCAAACTCAATCTCACATTCAAATTTTGAATGTCGAATATCGAATATCAAACTAAATCCATCATTCAAATCGAATGCCGAATATCGAATATCAAATTCAATCTCACATTCAAATTGTGAATGTCGAATATCGAATATCAAACTAAATCTCACATTCAAATCGAATGTCGAATATCGAATATCAAACTCAATCCAACATTCAAATCGAATGTCGAATATCGAATATCAAACTCAATCCAACATTCAAATCGAATGTCGAATATCGAATATCAAACTGAATCCAACATTCAAATCGAATGTCGAATATCGAATATCAAACTCAATCCAACGTTCAAATCGAATGTCGAATATCGAATATCAAACTCAATCCAACATTCAAATCCAATGTCGAATATCGAATATCAAACTCAATCCAACATTCAAATCGAATGTCGAATATAGAATATCAAACTCAATCTCACATTTAAATTTTGAATGTCAAATATCGAATATCAAACTATATCCAACATTAAAATCGAATGTCGAATATCGAATATCAAACTCAATCTCACATTCAAATTTTGAATGTCGAATATCGAATATCAAACTCAATCCAACATTCAAATCCAATGTCGAATATCGAATATCAAACTCAATCCAGCATTCAAGTTGAATGTCGAATATCGAATATCAAACTAAATCCAACATTCAAATTATGAATGTCGAATATCGAATATCAAACTCAATCTCACATTCAAATTTTGAATGTCAAATATCGAATATCAAACTAAATCCAACATTCAAATCGAATGTCGAATATCGAAAATCAAACTCAATCCAACAATCAAATCGAATGTCGAATATCGAATATCAAACTAAATCCAACATTCAAATCGAATGTCGAATATCGAATATCAAACTAAATCAATTATTCAAATCGAATGTCGAATATCGAATATCAAACTCAATCTCACATTCAAATCGAATATCGAATATCAAACTCAATCCAACATTCAAATCGAATGTCGAATATCGAATACCAAACTCAATCCAACATTCAAATCGAATGTCGAATATCAAATATCAAACTCAATCCAACATTCAAATCGAATGTCGAATATCGAATATCAAACTAAATCCAACATTCAAATCGAATGTCGAATATCAAATATCAAACTCAATCCAACATTCCAATCGAATGTTGAATATCAAATATAAAAATAAATCCAACATTCAAATCAAATGTCGAATATCGAATATCAAACTCAATACAACTTTCAAATCGAATGTCGAATATCGAATATCCAACTCAATCTCACATTCAAATTTTGAATGTCGAATATCGAATATCAAACTAAATCCAACATTCAAATCGAATGTCGAATATCGAATATCAAACTCAATCTCACATTCAAATTTTGAATGTCGAATATCGAATATCAAACTCAATCCAACATTCAAATCGAATGTCGAATATCAAATATCAAACTCAATCCAACATTAAGATCGAATGTCGAATATCGAATATCAAACTAAATCAAACATTCAAATCGAATGTCGAATATTAAATATCAAACTCAATCTCACATTCAAATTTTGAATGTCGAATATCGAATATCAAACTAAATCCAAAATTCAAATCGAATGTCAAATATCGAATATCAAACTCAATCCAACATTTAAATCGAATGTCGAATATCGAATATCAAACTAAATCCAACATTCAAATCGAATGTCGAATATCGAATATCAAATTCAATCTCACATTCAAATTTTGAATGTCGAATATCGAATATCAAACTAAATCCAACATTCAAATCGAATGTCGAATATCGAATATCAAACTCAATCCAACATTCAAATCGAATGTCGAATATCGAATATCAAACTCAATCTCACATTCAAATTTTGAATGTCGAATATCGAATATCAAACTAAATCCAACATTCAAATCGAATGTCGAATATCGAATATCAAACTCAATCTCACATTCAAATTTTGAATGTCGAATATCGAATATCAAACTCAATCAAACATTCAAATCGAATGTCGAATATTGAATATCAAACTCAATCCAACATTCAAATCGAATGTCGAATATCGAATATCAAACTAAATCCAACATTCAAATCGAATGTCGAATATCGAATATCAAACTCAATCTCACATTCAAATTTTGAATGTCGAATATCGAATATCAAACTAAATCCAACATTCAAATCGAATGTCGAATAACGAATATCAAACTCAACCCAACATTCAAATCGAATGTCGAATATCGAATATCAAACTAAATCCAACATTCAAATCGAATGTCGAATATCGAATATCAAACTCAATCTCACATTCAATTTTTGAATTTCGAATATCGCATATCAAACTAAATCCAACATTCAAATCGAATGCCGAAAATCGAATATCAAACTCAATCCAACATTCAAATCGATTGTCGAATATCAAATATCAAACTCAATCCAACATTCAAATCGAATGTCGCATATCGAATATCAAACTGAATCCAACATTCAAGTTTTAAATGTCGAATATCAAACTAAATCCCACAATCAAATTTTAAATGTCGAATATCGAATATCAAACTGAAACCAACATTCAGTCAGTTAATGTACGCATTCACGGGTGCTGTAGCATTTACAATCAACTCCTGACTATGACAAATTTTGAGAAATTACAAGACCGTAGGTCGTTGACAAGACATGTAATTTACCCCATCGCATGATTGCCATACGGGTACATTTGTACATTTGTACCACACAGATACAGCACGCTGATCGGGCTGATAATGTATGATTTTAGATGGTATTTCGGGGCCCAAAATTGATTGTAGGCTCTAAAGAAATCGTAGAGACCCCGCGCAGCTACCGAAAGGTCGCCGCGTGAAGCCTGTGCAATATCTGTAAAATCAGACAGATTCCTGCGGCAACCCCATCGTGACCGCAACTTAACAATGTGGCCGCCTTACAATCGGTCAACATTTTCAGACAAGGCTGCACATCCTCACAGTCTTGCCAGAATCTTCGCTATTTGCACACACACACACAACATATATACAATGATAAAGAGTCAGACATTTTTTTTTAACCTGTAGTCCAACTATGTTGCCGTGCATGCTTGTTGGAACAATACAATACAATGCGATTAAGTATCAAAAAACGTGTGCCGCTCTATTACAAGGCGGGCCGGAAAAGGTCATTTTATTTGATTTTTTTCTGATTTTTTTATCTTGTACGGAAAAGATATTATTTTGATTTCTTGCTACTCTCTGTAGCTGAGCAGGCTGGTTTGAGGTTTACCAGGTCAAAATTCCAGAATTTTGATTTCTTTCCACTCTCTATAACTGATCTGGGCCCGGAACTACAATGCCTCCTTAGAAAGTTAAGTTTTGGTTTTTCAAGATGCGAAAAATAACGTTTAAAACTGATTAAAATCAAAATAGTTTTGATTTTTCTGAAGATTTCAATGATATCTTTGACCACAAATACCACATCGATCCAGGCAATTTATTTAGCATTTAATATAGCATGTTCGAATATCAATACTTAACTTAAGTCTTGCTTAACTTTAAGGAGGCATGTCGAATGTCGAATATCGAATATTAAACTCAATCCAACATTCAAATCGAATGTCGAATATTGAATATCAAACTCAATCCAACATTCAAATCGAATGTCGAATATTGAATATCAAACTCAATCTCACATTAAAATTTTGAATGTAGAATATCGAATATCAAACTCAATCCAACATTCAAATCGAATGTCGAATATCGAATATCAAACTCAATCCAACATTCAAATCGAATGTCGAATATTGAATATCAAACTCAATCTCACATTAAAATTTTGAATGTAGAATATCGAATATCAAACTCAATCCAACATTCAAATCGAATGTCGAATATCAAATATCAAACTCAATCCAACATTCAAATCGAATGTCGAATATCGAATATCAAACTCAATCCAACATTCAAAGCGAATGTCGATTATCAAATGTCAAACTCAATCCAACATTCAAATCGAATGTCGAATATCGAATATCAAACTCAATCTCACATTCAAATTTTGAATGTCGAATATCGAATATCAAACTCAATCCAACATTCAAATCGAATGTCGAATATCAAATATCAAACTCAATCCAACATTCAGATCGAATGTCGAATATCGAATATCAAACTAAATCCAACATTCAAATCGAATGTCGAATATTGAATATCAAACTCAATCTCACATTCAAATTTTGAATGTCGAATATCGAATATCAAACTAAAGCCAACATTCAAATCGAATGTCGAATATCGAATATCAAACTCAATCTAACATTCAAATCGAATGTCGAATATCAAATATCAAACTAAATCCAACATTCAAATCGAATGTCGAATATCGAATATCAAATTCAATCTCACATTCAAATTTTGAATGTCGAATATCGAATATCAAACTAAATCCAACATTCAAATCGAATGTCGAATATCGAATATCAAACTAAATCCAACATTCAAATCGAATGTCGAATATCGAATATCAAACTCAATCTCACATTTAAATTTTGAATGTCGAATATCAAATATCAAACTCAATCAAAAATTCAAATCGAATGTCGAATAGTGAATATCAAACTCAATCCAACATTCAAATCGAATGTCGAATATCGAATATCAAACTAAATCCAATATTCAAATCGAATGTCGAATATAGAATATCAAACTCAATCTCACATTCAAATTTTGAATGTCGAATATCGAATATCAAACTAAATCCAACAATAATCGAATGTCGAATATCGAATATCAAACTAAATCCACATTCAAATCGAATGTCGAATATCGAATATCAAACTCAACCCAACATTCAAATCGAATGTCGAATATCGAATATCAAACTAAATCCAACATTCAAATCGAATGTCGAATATCGAATATCAAACTCAATCTCACATTCAATTTTTGAATGTCGAATATCGCATATCAAACTCAATCCAACATTCAAATCGAATGTCGAATATCGAATATCAAACTCAATCTCACATTCAAATCGATTGTCGAATATCAAATATCAAACTCAATCCAACATTCAAATCGAATGTCGAATATCGAATATCAAACTGAATCCAACATTCAAGTTTTAAATGTCGAATATCAAACTAAATCCCACAATCAAATTTTAAATGTTGAATATCGAATATCAAACTGAAACCAACATTCAGTCAGTTAATGTACGCATTCACGGGTGCTGTAGCATTTACAATCAACTCCTGACTATGACAAATTTTGAGAAATTGCAAGGCCGTAGGTCGTTGACAAGACATGTAGTTTACCCCATCGCATGATTGCCATACGGGTACATTTGTACATTTGTACCATACAGATACAGCACGCTGATCGGGCTGATAATGTATGATTTTAGATGGTATTTCGGGGCCCAAAATTGATTGTAGGCTCTAAAGAAATCGTAGAGACCCCGCGCAGCTACCGAAAGGTCGCCGCATGAAGCCTGTGCAATATCTGTAAAATCAGACAGATTCCTGCGGCAACCCCATCGTGATCGCAACTTAACAATGTGGCCGCCTTACAATCGGTCAACATTTTCAGACAAGGCTGCACATCCTCACAGTCTTGCCAGAATCTTCGCTATTTGCACACACACACACACAACATATATACAATGATAAAGAGTCAGACATTTTTTTTTAACCTGTAGTCCAACTATGTTGCCGTGCATGCTTGTTGGAACAATACAATACAATGCGATTAAGTATCAAAAAACGTGTGCCGCTCTATTACAAGGCGGGCCGGAAAAGGTCATTTTATTTGATTTTTTCCTGATTTTTTATCTTGTACGGAAAAGATATTATTTTGATTTCTTGCTACTCTCTGTAGCTGAGCAGTCTGGTTTGAGGTTTACCAGGTCAAAATTCCAGAATTTGATTTCTTGCCACTCTCTATAACTGATCTGGGCCCGGAACTACAATGCCTCCTTAGAAAGTTAAGTTTTGATTTTTCAAGATGCGAAAAATAGCGTTTAAAACTGATTAAAATCAAAATAGTTTTGATTTTTCTGAAGATTTCAATGATATCTTTGACCACAAATACCACATCGATCCAGGCAATTTATTTAGCATTTAATATAGCATGTTGAAATATCAATACTTAACTTAAGTCTTGCTTAACTTTAAGGAGGCATTGCAATTCCGGGCCCTGGTTGGTTTGTGGCTTAACGGGTCAAACCTCCAAATGATATTCCTTGATACTCTCTGTAGCTGGGCTGACTGAATTGGAGCTTATCGGCCAAAGTCCCAGATTTTTACTACTCTCTAGATAATTTTTCATTTCTTACTTCTGTTTTTAGTTGAGCTGGGCCGCGTAGCGCAGTCGGCAACGTGTCTGAGTGCAGATGCGTGTCTAACTGCAAATCCAGGGGTCGATCCCGGTCCGGTCCCATACTTTCTAAATAATTTCTACGGTCACTCTCCTCCCTTCCGCTGAATCGAGAAGGGTTGTTGTCAGTTACAAGCGAAAGTACATGTATTTGCACGAAATACTGATAAACCGCTGGGTAAAGCTTGCCCAGGAAAAAGTGCGGTTATGTGAATTTACCGTCCCGACATGACCATAGATGTCGACTGGGACGTAAAATAACAAACCAAACCAAAAAAAAAGATGCGCTGGATGGTTTGAGTCTTACGTAGTCAAAACGAACATCAGAATTTTTAATTCTTACTACTTTCTGTGTCTGAGCTGGTTGGATTAAGCATTACCGGGTCAAAACACCAGAAATTTAAATTCTTACTACTCTCTGTACAAATGTAGCTGGTTACAGGCTAACAGGGTGAGATTTTTTGTTTCTTACAAAGTAAAGAAAAAGGCAATTATCAGGAATCGATACAATGAAGTACCACACCACATGGGAAAGTGACAAAAATCAAGAAACATCACACACAAGAGAGTCAAAAGGTCAACACTTTCCCAGTAGGTGATCTCAACGCTGCAAGGAACAGACAAGACGGCATAACAAAGACAAACCTGAAATATAAATAACAAGAAGGATCCACAAAAGAAGCACTGCCTTGGGACGGTCAGTAAAAAATTACTGGAGGGCTTAAACATGTTTAACGGTACTAACCTCACCCTCAATTTTGATGTGGATCAAGACACATAAATGTTACGTTCGCATGAAAGATCCCTAACTTATACATGAATCATCTCCAAGTACACACTAATCCAGATATAAAAAGGAGATTAAAAATGATAAGGACTCAACAGTAAGTACATACTGTTGATTCAAAGAGAGATGAGAATCGTTGTAAACAAAAATATGACCTAATCCAGGTACTGTCGTGCCAACCAAGAGTGGCAGTGACGTACATGTAATATATTGTTTACAATTGTTAAGTAAAACATTAATTTGACCACTCCACTTGAGCTAACGCAAATCGATAGTTCACTTGTGTATTAATCCTATCCTGTGGATAGGATTAATACACAAGTGAAATATCGACTATTAGTCCCTGTTAACTTTGTAAACAAATTACGACGTCACTGTCACTCTTGGCTGGCAGGACAGTAATGGGTGATTTATACAGGTATAGATAAACTAGGTTAAACTGGCACCCATGAATATGCCGTATAAACTCGTATAACTCCGTAAAACTAATTTTAGATTTGCAAACATTATGAAAAGTATTGATTTCAGAGTGATGTATTTTCTAATCATGTATCAATCACTGTCCCGCTTAGCCCTTTGGATAGAGCGAATAGCTGTCACGGTTGAGATCGCGGGTTCGAGTCTCACGACATACATTATATTTTGAAAAAAAAAAATTTATTAATTTTTCTGACTTAAACGATTTTTACAAGACTTGCGTATAAAATTAAATGTAATAGAATTCATTTAAAGTATTATTTGAGCCGCGTCATGAGATTTCCAACAATGTAGCATGTTCGACCAACAAAGACTCAGACCAGCCTGCGCATACGCGCAAGCTGATTAGAGCCTTTGCTAGCCGTTTGAGTATTATATGACTCCTTAGCTACTGACTGAACATCATTTGGAGTTTCTAAGCATAAAATGAGGCTGCACAGGCTTATCTGAGTCTACAATTGTCAAAATGACACATTGTTGGAAATCACATGCCACGGTGCATATAAGTTTGGAACTGTGATGTCTACTGATAAATCTTTAAAACATTTAAAATCTAAAGACAAATTTCTCATAGCTAATGTTTCAAACTATTTTGAGAAACACACAGGGCGGGGCAGCTCATCATATATTCAACAGGGTCAGCAGAAGAACCGTTTTCCGAGTACGAAAAGAACTACAAGAAACCGTACACTTTCGTCGCCGCAACGTTACAAACCAGTGGACGAATTTGATGAGGCTGTTATTAGAAAAAAAGTGCAGGGGTTTTACACCCACCGCCATCAGCTTCCGACCATAAATTATCTCTAACCAGTCTTGAAAACTGACATCATGTCAACTATCCATCAAATTAAAATAAACAAGAAACAATATAATAACTAAAAGATATATAATTTAAAAATGATGCCTAAAATAACTATATCCAGTGGGAATCGAACCCTCGCAATCCGGAATGTGAGTTAATCGTCTGACCACTACGCTACTGCCTCAGTATTGTAAGATCACCTTGCTGAAAGATACTTGTTCCATACATTAATCAATTAAAATAACTACTACACACCGAACGTGACCGAATGATGTCGAAGATTAATGAGTGCCAGTTTAACTTTGTTTTGCTATATACGTACCTCTAACTGCTGTAATACATTTACCGTTATTTAAAAATGCACCTGTGTCAATGAAAAATAGTAAAATCCTATTATTATGCATCTTTGAAACATCAGAACAACTGAATATCGGAGTAAAAGAAATCAAACATTTAAACTCCGGTGGGCCTGACTAAAGACACGACATCAGGCCCCATCCCTCTCATCTATAGGTCTTTAAGTCGGAACCGTCGGAGTCTGAGGTCCGACCCGCCGGCGTGCAATTAACGAGGAAAGCAAGTTGTCAACCTTGATTGGATTGACCACCAAGCATGCAACTCTCTTTAGCTGAGGTGGCTGGTTTGAGGATTAGAAGGTCAATAACCCAGAATTTCGATTTCTTACAATTCCCTGTAGCTGAGCTTAATGGTTTGAGTCTTACATAGTCGACACCCTAGAACAATTATTTCTTTCTATAGTCCAGCGGTATTCGGGCGAATTTTAGGAGGACCTGGAACTTGATTTTAAACTTTTTTTTCTTTGTTGATTCTGGTAATGGATACATTGTCCTTGAAAATTCCAAGTGATGCCACTCTGGCATCATTGAGCATTTCGATATATCCAAGATGGCGTCCAAGATGGAAGCCAATTATAGGTTAAAATATTGTTTGATATGGAAAACATGTCCCAAACCTGTTTTCTTTCTTAAATTGTAAGCTATGAAGTTGGAATCTAGTTAAAGACCCTTAGCTTGTAACCAAATAAAAAAATAAAATAAGAATGCTGACAAGATTGCCGCCAAGGTGGCGGTTTATTACAAAAATAAATATAAGAAAATCGTCTCTGATACTGGCAAACTTCAGCGCTTTGCATGCAAAATGCTTATTTTACTGATTCTTGAATTACAAACATTATCGTTGTAACATCCCAATGATGCTATTCATGCATCATTTAGAATTAAATATATTCAAGATGGCTTCCGGGATGGTAGCCAACAAGATTTACAAACCTGTGGGAGGGGACCCTACCAGATGGATTTGTAACAGACCAGATACCTTGCCTGGTAGAGTAGCACTTTACAAACATGCGTATCTGAATAAATGAACCCAGCATGCATGTCTGATAGAGTTGCACTGCACAAGCAGGCATATCTGAGAGTGGCACCGGATCAGCAAACATGTCCGATGTAATGGCACCTCTGTAAAAGCAGCAATAGACTTGCAATCATTCTTCTTCGACTAGTAAAATGTCGGTTGCAGTGGCGAATGACCAGCAGGCATGGTCTATAGTGAGGTACCACGCCAACAGGCATGGTCTGTAGTGAGGAACCACACCAACATGCATTCCTGATAATGAGGTTCCACACCAGAAGGTATCGCCTATAGTGATCACCACATCAGCAGAAATGGCTGATAATGAGGCACCACACCAGAAAACATGGCCATAGTGAGGCACCACACCAGCAGACATGGCTGATAGTGAGGCACCATACCAGAAGGCATGGCCTAAAGTGAGCCACCACAATAGAAGACATGGCTGATAATGAGGCACCATACCAGAAGGCATGGCCTATAGTGAGGCAACAAACCAGCAGACATGGCTGATAGTGAGGCACCACGCCAGAAAGCATGGCCCTTAAAGAGGCACCACATCAGCAGGCACAGCTGATAGTGAGACACCACACGAGAAGGTATGGCAGATAGAGAAACACAACACCAGTCCATATGCAAGACTGAGTGGTAAACGATCGGCAGGCATGATTAAGTGGCAACAGTCCAGCATGCATCCATCTTGCAGCAACACTAAACAGCAGCGGTGTTTGTGGCAGTAAATACACTAGGCCAGCAAGCATATATGCTGCAGCTGCAACAGCTTAGCAACTCGCTACATGGAGTGACACTTGACCAGCAGGGATGTATTTTGCATCGACAATGTAGCAACATTCCTGTCTAATAAAGTTTCATAGTGTTAGTAAGCATGTCTGATTGAGGGGCATCGGTCGAGTAGCTTTTCTTTTTGATTTTCAATGGACCAGGATGCATGTCTGACTGAATGGTACCAAGTCTGCAGGCATATCGGTTGAAGCTTCATCGAACAGCAGCCATGTATTGCCACAGGGCATCACATCAGACATGCTTACCACCATCACACGTGTTTAATTATGTGGTACTGAACCAACACACATGCCTGTTTATGAGACTTGGGACCAGCAGTCATGTGTGTTATTTACATTGCACTAGCAATAATGTATGTTTCAATTGACACCGACTAACAGGAATGCTGGGTACTGTTGCACTTGATCAGCAGGCATGTTTAAGTTGCGCCCGGCCAGTGTGCATGTCTGTCCTAACTTGCACTAGACCACCAATCATTGTCACAGGGTCAGCAAACATATTTACCATAACGCATGTTTAATTATGTGGCACAGGACCAGCACACATTTCTGAAACCAGGCAGTTTTTTTTCTGTAACAGCTTCACAAGACTAGCCAGCCTGTTGCAGCACCCATGTCTTAAGTTTGCTCTTAAACAGCTGGCATGTTTGTTATAGTTGCACCCGACCACCTGACATGCCGGTTACAATTGCACTCTACCAGCATGCATGTCTATTAGAGTTGCATCTCACCAGCAGATATGTTTTAATCAGTTGCAACTGACTTGCAAACACATCTGTAGTTGTGGGGGCTGAACCAGCAAGTATATCTGTTACACTTGCCTCAGACACACAGTTATGACCCTATGCTCGTACTTAACCAACATGCTGGTAAGCACAATCGCACCAGACATGTATTTTACAGCTGCACCTTGCCAGCAGCCATGTCTTAATAATTTGCTTACTGTCAGCATGCATGTCTGTTAAGGTTTTATCTTATAAACATTCATGTATATTTTATTTGCGTCATACCATGAGCCATGTCTTTCACAGTTGCACCTAACCACCAGTCATATCTGTTAAACTTGCACCTACAAACATGCACTGCGGAAACACTGTGATGATAGACTGTACTTCATAAGTAAATATTGTTTTCGCTTTTTTTTTTTTGGTAATTTTATCCATCCATCCATCCAAATACCACTTTCCAGCTAATTTTTCCCGCATATTGATTTAAAAAGAGGTAGGTACACTGTCACAAAGTTTTCAGTGATATTGTCCGTTCAGTATATTCTGGCATTTATCTCTTCATTCTTTGACAGAGAGTTTACCCAAAGTAGGAAATTTTACGAGAATACTATGACATTATGGTTTTATCAGATCCGGCCAAAAGTGGTCTGGAAGATGGTGCATGGATTGATGGATACCAGAACAAAGACAAAAACAATTCCAAATACGAAAAATAAGAGTCCGTTATTTTTCCGTACAGTGTATCATAGATTCCCCACCATGTTATTACTGCCATCTTGGACGTCATCTTGAATATTATACAATGCTGAAAACAACATGTCTGTCAAATTCTCCGATTACAACCGCTGTTGAAAACTATCAGAAAATAGTTATAAACTGCCATTTTGATTTCAGGTTTAATTTACGTTTTAAAATGGCGGCCATCTTGGACACCATCTTAAATATTTCAACCTTCTGAACCAAACCAATGGTCCATTTTAATCGTTTGTATCATTAGGCCTCTAAACCTCCATAAAAAGTTAAAATTAAAATGCTTTTTATCGAGTTTGTTGGTCTGATAGGTCTTAGGAGCCTAAATGGTGGCCATCTTGGATGCCATCTTTAATATTTCAACCCTCGGAATCAAACCGAAGTTCCACTTTAATCATTTGTATCATTAAGCCTCTGACCATCCATTAAAAAATCAAAATTAAATTGTTTTTAGCGAGTATGTTGGTCAAATAGCTCTTAGGAGCCTAACTGGCGGCCATTTTAGACGCCATCTTTAATAATGCAACCTTCTTAATCAAAACTATGTTCCAAATTAATTGTTTTTACCATTTAGCCTCTAAACACCCATTAAAAGTCAAAATTAAAATCCTTTCTTTCGAGTCCGTTGGTCAAATAGGTCTTATGAGCCTAACTGACGGCCGTCTTGGACGCCATCTTTAATATTTCAAAACGCTTAGTAATGTCAGAGTGGCATCACTTGGATTCAACAAATTCAATGCCTGGACTACAAGAATCAACAAAGAAAAAAAACTTGAAAATCAAGTTCCAGGTCATTTTGGTTTTCTACCGGACTACTACTCTCTGTAGCTCTTTAGCCAGCGAACGGCTTAGATTGTATTAATGCAAAAATGGAAGGAGCCATTTCTTGCATGCGTCCGTACGCACAGGCTCCCGTGCGTCTGTCTGTCTGTCCGTCTCTCTGTCCGCATGTATGGGTATGTCTGCATATATGCGCATGCGAGCGAGCGTGTGCACGTGCGTGCGAGTGTGTGTAGGTTTGCGTGTATGTATGTATGTATGTATGTATGTATGTATGTATGTATGTATGTATGTATGTATGTATGTATGTATGTATGCGCGTGCGTTCATGCGTGCGTGCGCGCGTGAATGCATGCTTACATACACACACACATACACACACACACACAACCCCCATATACACACATACATACATACATACATACATACATACATACATACATACATACATACATACATACATACATACATACATACAGACAGACAGCAGACCGACGTTCGGGTGTCGTTGGCGCATGCATGCTGACACACTAGCTTTGAACTGAGCTAGATGTTAGAAGTATAGAAGTTCTTGAAGTAGTCACGGGCTTTAATATAATAATACATACACGTGTATTCACGCATGTACGCACACACAGACACAACCCCCACACACATACACTCACGCACACATGCATGCGCTTACATACATACATACATACATACAGACAGAAAAAACAGAGATACAGACAAGCATGCAGAAAACCAATCACGCGAGCATACGTACATACATAAAGACAGACAGACAAATAGACAGACAGGTTTCTGTGCGAACGCATGCGCAGACGCATGCACGCCAACAAACAAACATCGAAGTTAGAAGTAAGAAATAATAAAAAGTCACGAACGTTCAAATATACATACACATCTATGCACGTACACAGACAAACACACGCACGCATACACGCACGTACGCATGTGCGCGTATACGGACATACAGACATACGAGAGGCAGACAGACGCACGGGTACCTGCGCGCTCAAACGCACGCAAGCATATGTACATACACAAACAAACAAACTAACAAACATGCATGCATGCATACATGCATGCATGCATCCATCCATACATACATACATACATACATACATACATACATACATACATACATACATACATACAGACAGACAGACAGACAGACAGACAGACAGACAGGCAGATTGACAGGTGAATGGGTTCTTTAACTCATTTATGCACGTTTGCATACATACACACACGCACGGTCGCACACACAACCGCACGCACACACAAACATACATACATTCAGACAGACAGGCACACTGGTACCTGTGTACACTTATGTACGCTTGCGTACGTACATACGATAATACATGCACGCACACACAGACACACACATTTTCGTGCCGACATGTCACAGTATTTGAGAGTCTCCACTGATGTCGCAGCTAACAATGTCTAGATAACCAGATGGTACATGTAAAGTGTCTCCCTTTGCAAAGTAGTATATGTAGCCTGTAATTGTGGCCATATTTAGCAGAATGAAACGTATTTATGAAAGATAAGTAAATCCAGAAAATACAATGAATCTGAATTTTCACCTACTTCGCAGCCAGCATTCAACGTCGGGACACCCTCGGCCCGCTAGCGAAACGCCATTTGGATCGGGCCACAATCATCCCGCTAGCAAAAGCGCCATTTGTATGGCGTTTCGCTAGAGGTCCGAAGGTGTCACTTTACGGATGTTTACTGGATTGTTTGTGTTTGTACACGCATAGAAGGCTCTGATGAGACTGCGTATTAGTCATGTGATAAGTAAAAAATACTCAAATGGTATATTAAACCTACATGTAAATGTAAAGAAGGTACATGTAATAATGTCTGGAGAAATTTCCGCAAATGTTTGTTTGGTTTGAGCCCAATCGGAGGGGAGTTTCTTACGTAAGTTTGGGGTAGGTTGTGAGTTCAAGCCCAAATCTGGCCACAAAGTTATGCAGAGACTGTTCTCTCCATAATGCTGATTCAAAAGCTTCTGACAAACAGATGTATACACCATATTTTGTTTCTTTGGTCAACCTTTATTTGAGATTTTTCATAATAAATTTGTTTCCAGATATGATACTGACGTCAACTGAAATGAATCAAGACTGAGTTCACCGACAAGACAGTTTACAGACACACATTTGAAGACAGTTCACCAACAAGACAGTTCACAGACACTCATTTGAAGACAGTTCACCGACAGAATTGAAGACAGTTCAGCGACAGAATTGAAGACAGTTCACCAAAAAATTTTATATTGTTTTTATAATGAATGTCACATGTTTTACTATTGTTTGGGATACTATTAAACACATGACTAATATAAGATTATTGAAGTTGAATGATTTCTGTGGCACTTCGATCTTTTTATTAGACATATATATGCCTAATGCATATATCTATAGATCATTACAATATCTGTATATACCGGATTGGTTCTAGTTGAAAAGAAAACAACAATAGTTTAGCTTCATGTAACATCAAAAGATCTGCCTATTATTTGTTAATCAAGCAAACAAATTCGCCTTGTTAACCAACAATAATGCAAAGTCCATGATCCCACTGATGCGGCACAGCAGTAACATAAACTGGTCAAAATAAGTTAAGCCCCATGCCACTTTTTTCCATTGCCATAATGTTAAATTCCAAAAGTTAAGTTCTGTATTTCAAAGATATCGAAGGTTGTTGAAAATTCTAACTCCACCAAAGCTAAACAATCTCTCAGTTGTAATTACACAGAATTCCAATTGAAAATACCGATTTTCTTTGGCTATGTGAAAGCTTTTCCAAGAGTATCCAATTTTTTGCCAATTTTACTATAGGAATGATAGGGAACGAAACGGGACATTTACTTGAATGTTTGATGCTCTATGGAAAATTTATCAATAAAAGTGAAACACTAGCTCATGTTAAGAATATATATTGCTGCTACTTCGCTGAAAAACATGAATGTATTAGCATTAATTCTATGGGGAAATTTTCTGTGGGGCTTAATTTATTTTGACCAGTTTAAATGTACTCTCTCATTAGTGAGAAGAAATAGTTCTATCTATCTTCTATTCTGGCAGCAATTGCCATTGTTCTCTACCAAATGTATCTACTTTTGTTTTTACTTCAAATCACAAGGGATCCATAATTCGTCAAAATTAACAGTTATTTTCCAGCCATAGGTCAGTTACATATAAAGCAAATGTGTCGGTGAACTGTCTTAAAAAGTGTCGATGAACTGTCTTCAATTCTGTCAGTGAACTGTCTTCAAAAACGTGTCGGTGAATTGTCTTGTCGGTGAACTGTCTTGTTCCCAACTAAAACGCCTCACTCGTAAACGATTTAGCGATGACATACAAAAATGAACAGCAACGTTCTGCTTATTTGTGTAGAAGCTGTGCGATGTTGGAAAATGACTTTGATTTGGTATGAAGGTAACGCGTTTTCAAATTGCAGTTTGTAGTTTTCTAGGCATCTCTAAAAACATCAGAACAAGTTGACTACAAAAACAATACATTGTAAACCCCAAAACATTTTGATTTACAGTCGACATGGCTCGTTGGTAGACCGTTAGGTTGCTAGTTCGATACTCACCGAAGTCACCGTGAAGTGATCCAGTAGCCAGTAATAGGGATATTAAAGAGAGTTATATGCAAAGTTCAGATGCGTAGCTTCGGAATTTTCGAGTGAAGACCATGGGGAGGTAGGTCTGGGTGTCCTGCCTACTGGATGTAACCCATCGGATTTGCGCATTAAGGGCTTAGAAATGGTAATGTAGTGGGACCTGGTAACCAGTTATGTGGATACTATAGAGTTATATGCAAAGTTCAGGTGCGCAGCCTCGGATAATTCGTAGTGAAGTCCATGTGGAGGTTAGTCTGGGTGTCCTGCCTACTGCCTACTATTGGTGCTCCCGTTGGGAGTTGGATTAAAGGTCTTAGAAATGGCGATGTAGTGGGACCTGATTGGATGCATATACTATAGAGTAATATGCAAAGTTCAGGTGCGAATCGTCTGAAATTTCGAGCATACAGGAGGTTGTGAATCCCATAGGGAGTTAGGCCTGTGTATACCATTCTACGGGGATACTTAACATGCTTAAGAGGGCTATATGCACAGTTCAGTCGCGCAGCCTCACTGCATGTACATCGCCATTTCTAAGCCCTTAAAGCCCAACCCAGAGGAGGTACACCTAGTAGGACGGACACAAAGGCATATCATGCCATGGGCTTCACTACCTCATGTATGCTCTAAATTCCCTGAACTTTGCATATAACTCGTTACAGTATATCCATCACTGGTTACCGGGCCAAACTACATAGTACATCGCCATTTCTATAGGTATTCTATGCATCTATGCCCTTAAAGCCCAAGCCAACGGTGGTATACCTAGTAGGCCGAACACCCAGGCCTACCTCCCTATAGGTTTCACTGGAATATTTCGAGACTACGCACCTGAACTTTGCATATAACTCTCTAGGGTATCTCCATTACTGGTTACCGGGCCCCACAGCATCGCCATTTTAAGCCCCTAATAGCCCAACCTACCCTAGTAGACAGGACACACAGGCGGTTTGACTTTTGTGTTTGATATAAATTTGGAGTGTGCAGCCTGCAAATAAGTTATTCAATACCAAGATTTACTGGTATTCAGAATTACCCCCACCCCCATCCCCACACCTTTAAGTGTAATATATATAATTTTCTTCGATTCTACAGTTGCAACGTCTTTTTCCTCCAAACACATTAAAATTATCCATGACATGACGAACCAACAAAATGAGTGTGCGCCCACCGAAGACTCTGATCAGCCTGAGTATCCACCCAGTCTGACCAGAGTCTTTGCTGTGCGCTCAGTGAGTAACTAAGGTCCCAACATTTCTTCATGCGAAGACTAGGCTGATTAGATCTGAGTCCTCTCGTAACGGACGGCGACATTGTTGGTTTTCTCATGTCGTGGCTCATTAATCGAGTTCCACTTTTGATCTGTTTTGAGATTTTTTTTAAATCAGCGCTGCGACGTTTCGCATGCTGTACATATAAAAAAACAATTCAACATTATGATACCGCCCCATGGGTTTGTAGAAAAATGGGGAAAAATTAACCAAACAAGAAAATAAATGCTAATTTTTTAGGGGGACAGAGAAATAAAGACGAATCTGGGGAACAGTGGATATAAGAAATTATGGAGGGCTGTGGGGGTAACGACGAGCAATCCAATTTATTTAAGGGGAACAACGACACTGGTACCATAATATTCTTAATCAGTTTGCAAAGTAAGCCGACCCGTTCCGTTGACAAAGTGTTTGTCTGCAGGTCCAGAGATCACAACTCCTAATCCCCCGCCGCAAAGCTGAGAGGGGATTATAGGAATGCCCTTTGCCTGTCCGTCAGTCTGTCCGCCCGTCCGTCCGAACGTAACACCTTCTTTTCCGCTCCATACCGCTTTCATTAATATTCAACTACTGAAGCAATGACAGCTTCGCAGACTCAGTAAAAGGTCATTGGATTTAGCCTTGAATTTTATGTCCGCTCCATATCACTTGAACACTTTGAAAGATTTGCATTAAACTTTGGTCAAATGTTCATCTCAGGGAGATCGTGTGCAGAACCTATGGCTCAGTTACAAAGACTCAATATCAAGGCCACAAATGAAGGTCGTGTGATTAAGCCTTGAATTTCCTGTCCGCTCCATATCTCCTTTACCCAAAAGCTTTTCTTTACACTTTGGTCAGATATTGATCATCGTCCCGACATAACTGAAAACTTGTTGACTGCGACGTAAAAATAAACTCTAGTAACATGACTTGCGAATCGAAGAGATAGGTTTCAGAACACCAAGGATGTCATGAAAAATAGTACGTGAGTATGATCAGGCAATACCACAATCACAGACTGTAGACAAACCCATGGCATCCATGGTACCGCGAGGAAGAGTCACACAACAATCACGAGACACCAGGAAGACAAACCAAGTAAAGCAACCAGCTCTCTCTTCCCCATCAAGATGATTGCTAAACTAGAATGGACATAATGTAACGTGCAACAAAACATAGAACAATTACAGACTCCCACAATGGGAGTAACAATAAACAACAAGTCAACAACAACAGAACCACCGCCTTAGAACGGACAGCAGCCTAAGCCACCTGGGGGAATTTTACTGGTACCAAATCTTCGCCCTAGATTCTGCTGTTATTGAACTACAATAAATGTTAAGCTCGCATGGAAGCCTTCTAACTATTGCAATATATCATCATGGAGAAACACTCTAATCAAATTAACACACTATGATGAAACAAAGAAATGGGCACACGACTCACAGATAGTCAGAGCTAAAACAAATCTCAAGTTGAGCCACGGTGGGCCCAGCTACAGATAAGCATCAGACACCAACCCACCGATTAAAGCCTGGCTTTTAAAGTGTGCCCTATAATCCAGAGAGAGAAACGTAAATCACCATCCCTGACGCATTGACGAACAATGTTTTACAAAGGGCACAATGTAGCAGTCTATTCAAAATTTGAATATAGGATTTAGTTTGATATTCGATACTCGAGATTAATCTTTTTGAGATTTTAGATCTGAATGTTTGATTCAGTTTGATATATAAGAGGTTCTGAATAAAAAAAATAATCAAATGTTGAATTGAGTTTGATATTCGATACTCGACATTCAAAATTCGACTGTTGGATTCAGTTTAATATTTAGGATTCAAATAATTGGAATGTTGGATTTAGTTTGATATTTGATATTCGACATTCAAAATTTGAATGTGAGATTTAGTTTGATATTCGATATTCGACATTCGATTTGAATGTGAGATTGAGTTTGATATTCGATATTCGACATTCGATTTAAATGTTGGATTGAATTTGATATTCGATATTCGACATTCGATTTGAATGTTGGATTGAGTTTGATATTCGATATTCGATTTGAATGCTGGATTTAGTTTGAAATTCGATATTCGACATTCAAAATTTGAATGTGAGATTGAGTTTGATATTCGATATTCGACATTCGATTTGAATGTTGGATTTAGATTGATTTTCGATATTCGACATTCGATTTGAATGTTGGATTGAGTTTGATATTCGATATTCGACATTCGATTTGAATGTTGGATTGAGTTTGATATTCGATATTCGACATTCGATTTGAATGTTGGATTGAGTTTGATACTCAATATTCGACATCCGATTTGAATGTTGGATTGAGTTTGATATTCGATATTCGACATTCGAAATTTGAACGTGAGATTGAGTTTGATATTCGATATTCGACATTCGATTTGAATGTTGGATTGAGTTTGATATTCGATATTCGACATTCAAAATTTGATTGTGAGATTGAGTTTGATATTCGATATTCGACATTCGATTTGAATGTTGGATTTAGTTTGATATTCGATATTCGACATTCAAATTTGAATGTGAGATTGAGTTTGATATTCGATATTCGACATTCGATTTGAATGTTGGATTTAGTTTGATATTCGATATTCGACATTCGATTTGAATGATGGATTGAGTTTGATATTTGATATTCGACATTCGATTTGAATGTTGGATTTAGTTTGATATTCGATATTCGACATTCGATTTGAATGTTGGATTGAGTTTGATATTCGATATTCGACATTCGATTTAGATGTTGGATTTAGTTTGATATTCGATATTCGAAATTCAAAATTTGAATGTGAGATTCAGTTTGATATATAAGAGGTTCTGAATAAAAAAATAATCAAATGTTGAATTGAGTTTGATATTCGATACTCGACATTCAAAATTCGACTGTTGGATTCAGTTTAATATTTAGGATTCAAATAATTGGAATGTTGGATTTAGTTTGATATTTGATATTCGACATTCAAAATTTGAATGTGAGATTTAGTTTGATATTCGATATTCGACATTCGATTTGAATGTGAGATTGAGTTTGATATCCGACATTCGATTTAAATGTTGGATTGAATTTGATATTCGATATTCGACATTCGATTTGAATGTTGGATTGAGTTTGATATTCGATATTCGATTTAAATGTTGGATTTAGCTTGATATTCGATATTCGAATTTCAAAATTTGAATGTGAGATTGAGTTTGATATTCGATATTCGACATTCGATTTGAATGTTGGATTTAGTTTGATTTTCGATATTCGACATTCGATTTGAATGTGGGATTGAGTTTGATATTCGATATTCGACATTCGATTTGAATAATGGATTGAGTTTGATATACGATATTCGCCATTCGATTTGCATGTTGGATTGAGTTTGATATTCAATATTCGACATCCGATTTGAATGTTGGATTGAGTTTGATATTCGATATTCGACATTCAAAATTTGAATGTGAGATTGAGTTTGATATTCGATATTCGCCATTCGATTTGAATGTTGGATTTAGTTTGATATTCGATATTCGACATTCAAAAATTTGAATGTGAGATTGAGTTTGATATTCAATATTCGACATTCGATTTGAATGTTGGATTTAGTTTGATATTCGATATTCGACATTCAAAATTAGAATGTGAGATTGAGTTTGATATTCGATATTCGACATTCGATTTGAATGTTGGATTTAGTTTGATATTCGATATTCGACAATTGATTTGAATGATGGATTGAGTTTGATATTTGATATTCAACATTCGATTTGAATGTTGGATTTAGTTTGATATTCGATATTCGACATTCGATTTGAAAGTTGGATTGAGTTTGATATTCGATATTCGACATTCGATTTAGATGTTGGATTTAGTTTGATATTCGATATTCGAAATTCAAAATTTGAATGTAAGATTGAGTTTGATATTCGATATTCGACATTCGATTTGAATTTTGGATTTACTTTGATATTCGATATTCGACATTCAATTTGAATGTTGGATTGACTTTGGTATTCGATATTCGACATTCGATTTGAATGTTGGATTGAGTTTGATATTCGATATTCGACATTCGATTTGAATGTTGGATTTAGTTTGATATTCGATATTCGACATTCAAAATTTGAATGTGAGATTGAGTTTGATTTTCGATATTCGACAGTCGATTTGAATGTTGGATTTAGTTTGATATTCGATTTTCAACATTCGATTTGAATGTTAGATTGAGTTTGATTTTCGATATTCGACATTTGATTTGAATGTTGGATAGAGTTTGATATTCGACATTCGATTTGAAAGTTGGATTGAGTTTAATATTCGATATTCGACATTCGATTTGAATGTTGGATTTAGTTTGATATTTGATATTCGACATTCAAAATTTGAATGTGAGATTGAGTTTGATATTCGATATTCGACATTCGATTTGAATGTTGGATTTAGTTTGATATTCGATATTCGACATTCGATTTGAATGTTGGATTGAGTTTGATATTCGATATTCGACATTCGATTTGAATGTTGGATTGAGCTTGATATTCGATATTGGACATTCGATTTGAATGTTGGATTTAGTTTGATATTCGATATTCGACATTCAAAATTTGAATGTGAGATTGAGTTTGATTTTCGATATTCGACAGTCAATTTGAATGTTGGATTTAGTTTGATATTCGATTTTCAACATTCGATTTGAATGTGAGATTGAATTTGATTTTCGATATTCGACATTCGATTTGAATGTTGGATTGAGTTTGATATTCGACATTCGATTTGAAAGTTGGATTAAGTTTGATATTCGATATTCGACATTTGATTTGAATGTTGGATTTAGTTTGATATTCGATATTCAACATTCAAAATTTGAATGTGAGATTGAGTTTGATATTCGATATTCGACATTCGATTTGAATGTTGGATTCAGTTTGATATTCGATATTCGACATTCGATTTGAATGTTGGATTGAGTTTGATATTCGATATTCGACATTCGATTTGAATGTTGGATTGAGTTTGATATTCGATATTCGACATCCGATTTGAATGTTGGATTGAGTTTGATGTTTGATATTCGACATTCAATTTGAATGTTGGATTTAGTTTGATATTCGTTATTCGACATTCAAAATTTGAATGTGAGATTGAGTTTGATATTCGATATTTGACATTCGATTTGAATGTTGGATTTAGTTTGATATTCGATATTCGACATTCGATTTGAATGTTGGATTGAGTTTGATATTCGATATTCGATTTGAATATTGGATTGAGTTTGATATTCGATATTCGACATTCGACTTGAATGTTGGATTGAGTTTGATATTCGATATTCGACATTCGATTTGAATGTTGGATTTAGTTTGATATTCGATATTCGACATTCAAAATTTGAATGTGAGATTGAGTTTGATTTTCGATATTCGACATTCGATTTGAATGTTGGATTGAGTTTGATATTCGACATTCGATTTGAAAGTTGGATTAAGTTTGATATTCGATATTCGACATTTGATTTGAATGTTGGATTTAGTTTGATATTCGATATTCAACATTCAAAATTTGAATGTGAGATTGAGTTTGATATTCGATATTCGACATTCGATTTGAATGTTGGATTCAGTTTGATATTCGATATTCGACATTCGATTTGAATGTTGGATTGAGTTTGATATTCGATATTCGACATTCGATTTAAATGTTGGATTTAGTTTGATATTCGATATTCGACATTCGATTTGAATGTTGGATTTAGTTTGATATTCGATATTCGACATTCAAAATTTAATGTGAGATTGAGTTTGATTTTCGATATTTGACATTCGATTTGAATGTTGGATTTAGTTTGATATTCGATATTCGACATTCGATTTGATTGTTGGATTGAGTTTGATATTCGATATTCGACATTCGATTTGAATGTTGATTGAGTTTGATATTCGACATTCGATTTGAAAGTTGGATTGAGTTTGATATTCGATATTCGACATTTGATTGAATGTTGGATTTAGTTTGATATTCGATATTCGACATTCAAAATTTGAATGTGAGATTGAGTTTGATATTTGATATTCGACATTCGATTTGAATGTTGGATTTAGTTTGATATTCGATATTCGACGTTCGATTTGAATGTTGGATTGAGTTTGATATTCGATATTCGATATTCGATTTGAATGTTGGATTGAGTTTGATATTCGATATTGGACATTCGATTTGAATGTTGGATTTAGTTTGATATTCGATATTCGACATTCAAAATTTGAATGTGAGATTGAGTTTGATTTTCGATATTCGACAGTCAATTTGAATGTAGGATTTAGTTTGATATTCGAATTTCAACATTCGATTTGAATGTGAGATTGAGTTTGATTTTCGATATTCGACATTCGATTTGAATGTTGGATTGAGTTTGATATTCGACATTCGATTTGAAAGTTGGATTTAGTTTGATATTCGATATTCGACATTCAAAATTTGAATGTGAGATTGAGTTTGATATTCGATATTCGACATTCGATTTGAATGTTGGATTTAGTTTGATATTCGATATTCGACATTCGATTTGAATGATGGATTGAGTTTGATATTTGATATTCGACATTCGATTTGAATGTTGGATTTAGTTTGATATTCGATATTCGACATTCGATTTGAATGTTGGATTGAGTTTGATATTCGATATTCGACATTCGATTTAGATGTTGGATTTAGTTTGATATTCGATATTCGAAATTCAAAATTTGAATGTAAGATTCAGTTTGATATATAAGAGATTCTGAATAAAAAAATAATCAAATGTTGAATTGAGTTTGATATTCGATACTCGACATTCAAAATTCGACTGTTGGATTCAGTTTAATATTTAGGATTCAAATAATTGGAATGTTGGATTTAGTTTGATATTTGATATTCGACATTCAAAATTTGAATGTGAGATTTATTTTGATATTCGATATTCGACATTCGATTTGAATGTGAGATTGAGTTTGATATTCGATATTCGACATTCGATTTAAATGTTGGATTGAATTTGATATTCGATATTCGACATTCGATTTGAATGTTGGATTGAGTTTGATATTCGATATTCGATTTGAATGTTGGATTTAGCTTGATATTCGATATTCGACATTCAAAATTTGAATGTGAGATTGAGTTTGATATTCGATATTCGACATTCGATTTGAATGTTTGATTTAGTTTGATTTTCGATATTCGACATTCAATTTGAATGTTGGATTGAGTTTGATATTCGATATTCGACATCCGACTTGAATGTTGGATTGAGTTTGATATACGATATTCGACATTCGATTTGAATGTTGGATTGAGTTTGATATTCAATATTCGACATCCGATTTGAATGTTGGATTGAGTTTGATATTCGATATTCGACATTCAAAATTTGAATGTGAGATTGAGTTTG
Organism: Loripinus fragilis; assembly: GCA_964019695.1. NCBI lineage: Eukaryota > Metazoa > Mollusca > Bivalvia > Lucinida > Lucinidae > Loripinus > Loripinus fragilis. The sequence continues at coordinate 7,310,989 of OZ026528.1, forward strand.
ATATTCGATATTCGACATTCGATTTGAATGTTGGATTTAGTTTGATATTCGATATTCGACATTCAAAATTTGAATGTGAGATTGAGTTTGATATTCGATATTGGACATTCGATTTGAATGTTGGATTTAGTTTGATATTCGATATTCGACATTCGATTTGAATGATGGATTGAGTTTGATATTTGATATTCAACATTCGATTTGAATGTTGGATTTAGTTTGATATTCGATATTCGACATTCGATTTGAAAGTTGGATTGAGTTTGATATTCGATATTCGACATTCGATTTAGATGTTGGATTTAGTTTGATATTCGATATTCGAAATTCAAAATTTGAATATGAGATTGAGTTTGATATTCGATATTCGACATTCGATTTGAATTTTGGATTTACTTTGATATTCGATATTCGACATTCAATTTGAATGTTGGATTGACTTTGGTATTCGATATTCGACATTCGATTTGAATGTTGGATTGAGTTTGATATTCGATATTCGACATTCGATTTGAATGTTGGATTTAGTTTGATATTCGATATTCGACATTCAAAATTTGAATGTGAGATTGAGTTTGATTTTCGATATTCGAGAGTCGATTTGAATGTTGGATTTAGTTTGATATTCGATTTTCAACATTCGATTTGAATGTGAGATTGAGTTTGATTTTCGATATTCGACATTCGATTTGAATGTTGGATTGAGTTTGATATTCGACATTCGATTTGAAAGTTGGATTGAGTTTGATATTCGATATTCGACATTCGATTTGAATGTTGGATTTAGTTTGATATTCGATATTCGACATTCAAAATTTGAATGTGAGATTGAGTTTGATATTCGATATTCGACATTCGATTTGAATGTTGGATTTAGTTTGATATTCGATATTCGACATTCGATTTGAATGTTGGATTGAGTTTGATATTCGATATTTGACATTCGATTTGAATGTTAGATTGAGTTTGATATTCGATATTGGACATTCGATTTGAATGTTGGATTTAGTTTGATATTCGATATTCGACATTCAAAATTTGAATGTGAGATTGAGTTTGATTTTCGATATTCGACAGTCAATTTGAATGTTGGATTTAGTTTGATATTCGATTTTCAACATTCGATTTGAATGTGAGATTGAGTTTGATTTTCGATATTCGACATTCGATTTGAATGTTGGATTGAGTTTGATATTCGACATTCGATTTGAAAGGTTGGATTAAGTTTGATATTCGATATTCGACATTTGATTTGAATGTTGGATTTAGTTTGATATTCGATATTCAACATTCAAAATTTGAATGTGAGATTGAGTTTGATATTCGATATTCGACATTCGATTTGAATGTTGGATTTAGTTTGATATTCGATATTCGACATTCGATTTGAATGTTGGATTGAGTTTGATATTCGATATTCGACATTCGATTTGAATGTTGGATTGAGTTTGATATTTGATATTCGACATTCGATTTGAATGTTGGATTTAGTTTGATATTCGTTATTCGACATTCAAAATTTGAATGTGAGATTGAGTTTGATATTCGATATTTGACATTCGATTTGAATGTTGGATTTAGTTTGATATTCGATATTCGACATTCGATTTGAATGTTGGATTTAGTTTGATATTCGATATTCGATTTGAATGTTGGATTGAGTTTGATATTCGATATTCGACATTCGACTTGAATGTTGGATTGAGTTTGATATTCGATATTCGACATTCAATTTGAATGTTGGATTTAGTTTGATATTCGATATTCGACACTCAAAATTTGAATGTGAGATTGAGTTTGATATTCGATATTCGACATTCGATTTGAATTTTGGATTTAGTTTAATATTCGATATTCGACATCCGATTTGAATGTTGGATTGAGTTTGATATTCGATATTCGACATTCGATTTGAATGTTAGATTTAGTTTGATATTCGATATTCGACATTTAAAATTTGAATGTGAGATTGAGTTTGATTTTCGATATTCGACATTCGATTTGAATGTTGGATTTAGTTTGATATTCGATTTTCAACATTCGATTTGAATTTTGGATTGAGTTCGATATTCGATATTCTACATTCGATTTGAATGTTAGATTGCGTTTGATATTCGACATTCAATTTGAAAGTTGGATTGAGTTTGATATTCGATATTCGACATTCGATTTGAATGTTGGATTTAGTTTGATATTCGATATTCGACATTCGATTTGAATGTTGGATTGAGTTTGATATTCGATATTCGACATTCAAAATTTAATGTGAGATTGAGTTTGATATTCGATATTTGACATTCGATTTGAATGTTGGATTTAGTTTGATATTCGACATTCGATTTGAATGTTGGATTGAGTTTGATATTCGATATTCGACATTCGATTTGAATGTTGGATTGAGTTTGATATTCGATATTCGACATACGATTTGAATGTTGGATTGAGCTTGAAATTCGATATTGGACATTCGATTTGAATGTTGGATTTAGTTTGATATTCGATATTCGACATTCAAAATTTGAATGTGAGATTGAGTTTGATATTCGATATTCGACATTCGATTTGAATGTTGGATTTAGTTTGATATTCGACATTCGATTTGAATGTTGGATTGAGTTTGATATTCGATATTCGACATTCGATTTGAATGTTGGATTTAGTTTGATATTCGATATTCGACATTCGATTTGAATGTTGGATTTAGTTTGATATTCGATATTCGACATTCAAAATTTCATGTGAGATTGAGTTTGATATTCGATATTCGACATTCGATTTGAATGTTGGATTAAGTTTGATATTTGATATTCGACATTCGATTTGATTGTTGGATTGAGTTTGATATTCGATATTCGACATTCGATTTGAATGTTGGATTGAGTTTGATATTCGACATTCGATTTGAATGTTGGATTGAGTTTGATATTCGATATTCGACATTTGATTTGAATGTTGGATTTAGTTTGATATTCGATATTCGACATTCAAAATTTGAATGTGAGATTGAGTTTGATATTTGATATTCGACATTCGATTTGAAAGTTGGATTTAGTTTTATATTCGATATTCGACATTCGATTTGAATGTTGGATTGAGTTTGATATTCGATATTCGATATTCGATTTGAATGTTGGATTGAGTTTGATATTCGATATTGGACATTCGATTTGAATGTTGGATTTAGTTTGATATTCGATATTCGACATTCAAAATTTGAATGTGAGATTGATTTTGATTTTCGATATTCGACAGTCAATTTGAATGTAGGATTTAGTTTGATATTCGATTTTCAACATTCGATTTGAATGTGAGATTGAGTTTGATTTTCGATATTCGACATTCGATTTGAATGTTGGATTGAGTTTGATATTCGACATTCGATTTGAAAGTTGGATTGAGTTTGATATTCGATATTCGACATTCGATTTGAATGTTGGATTTAGTTTGATATTCGATATTCGACATTCAAAATTTGAATGTGAGATTGAGTTTGATATTCGATATTCGACATTCGATTTGAATGTTGGATTAAGTTTGATATTCGATATTCGACATTCGATTTGAATGTTGGATTTAGTTTGATATTCGATATTCGACATTCGATTTGAATGTTGGATTTAGTTTGATATTCGATATTCGACATTCAAAAATTTGAATGTGAGATTGAGTTTGATATTCAATATTCGACATTCGATTTGAATGTTGGATTTAGTTTGATATTCGATATTCGACATTCAAAATTAGAATGTGAGATTGAGTTTGATATTCGATATTCGACATTCGATTTGAATGTTGGATTGAGTTTGATATTCGATATTGGACATTCGATTTGAATGTTGGATTTAGTTTGATATTCGATATTCGACATTCAAAATTTGAATGTGAGATTGAGTTTGATTTTCGATATTCGACAGTCAATTTGAATGTAGGATTTAGTTTGATATTCGAATTTCAACATTCGATTTGAATGTGAGATTGAGTTTGATTTTCGATATTCGACATTCGATTTGAATGTTGGATTGAGTTTGATATTCGACATTCGATTTGAAAGTTGGATTTAGTTTGATATTCGATATTCGACATTCAAAATTTGAATGTGAGATTGAGTTTGATATTTGATATTCGACATTCGATTTGAATGTTGGATTTAGTTTGATATTCGATATTCGACATTCGATTTGAATGATGGATTGAGTTTGATATTTGATATTCGACATTCGATTTGAATGTTGGATTTAGTTTGATATTCGATATTCGACATTCGATTTGAATGTTGGATTGAGTTTGATATTCGATATTCGACATTCGATTTAGATGTTGGATTTAGTTTGATATTCGATATTCGAAATTCAAAATTTGAATGTAAGATTCAGTTTGATATATAAGAGATTCTGAATAAAAAAATAATCAAATGTTGAATTGAGTTTGATATTCGATACTCGACATTCAAAATTCGACTGTTGGATTCAGTTTAATATTTAGGATTCAAATAATTGGAATGTTGGATTTAGTTTGATATTTGATATTCGACATTCAAAATTTGAATGTGAGATTTATTTTGATATTCGATATTCGACATTCGATTTGAATGTGAGATTGAGTTTGATATTCGATATTCGACATTCGATTTAAATGTTGGATTGAATTTGATATTCGATATTCGACATTCGATTTGAATGTTGGATTGAGTTTGATATTCGATATTCGATTTGAATGTTGGATTTAGCTTGATATTCGATATTCGACATTCAAAATTTGAATGTGAGATTGAGTTTGATATTCGATATTCGACATTCGATTTGAATGTTTGATTTAGTTTGATTTTCGATATTCGACATTCAATTTGAATGTTGGATTGAGTTTGATATTCGATATTCGACATCCGACTTGAATGTTGGATTGAGTTTGATATACGATATTCGACATTCGATTTGAATGTTGGATTGAGTTTGATATTCAATATTCGACATCCGATTTGAATGTTGGATTGAGTTTGATATTCGATATTCGACATTCAAAATTTGAATGTGAGATTGAGTTTGATATTCGATATTCGACATTCGATTTGAATGTTGGATTTAGTTTGATATTCGATATTCGACATTCAAAATTTGAATGTGAGATTGAGTTTGATATTCGATATTGGACATTCGATTTGAATGTTGGATTTAGTTTGATATTCGATATTCGACATTCGATTTGAATGATGGATTGAGTTTGATATTTGATATTCAACATTCGATTTGAATGTTGGATTTAGTTTGATATTCGATATTCGACATTCGATTTGAAAGTTGGATTGAGTTTGATATTCGATATTCGACATTCGATTTAGATGTTGGATTTAGTTTGATATTCGATATTCGAAATTCAAAATTTGAATATGAGATTGAGTTTGATATTCGATATTCGACATTCGATTTGAATTTTGGATTTACTTTGATATTCGATATTCGACATTCAATTTGAATGTTGGATTGACTTTGGTATTCGATATTCGACATTCGATTTGAATGTTGGATTGAGTTTGATATTCGATATTCGACATTCGATTTGAATGTTGGATTTAGTTTGATATTCGATATTCGACATTCAAAATTTGAATGTGAGATTGAGTTTGATTTTCGATATTCGAGAGTCGATTTGAATGTTGGATTTAGTTTGATATTCGATTTTCAACATTCGATTTGAATGTGAGATTGAGTTTGATTTTCGATATTCGACATTCGATTTGAATGTTGGATTGAGTTTGATATTCGACATTCGATTTGAAAGTTGGATTGAGTTTGATATTCGATATTCGACATTCGATTTGAATGTTGGATTTAGTTTGATATTCAATATTCGACATTCGATTTGAATGTTGGATTGAGTTTGATATTCGATATTTGACATTCGATTTGAATGTTAGATTGAGTTTGATATTCGATATTCGACATTCGATTTGAATGTTGGATTTAGTTTGATATTCGATATTCGACATTCAAAATTTGAATGTGAGATTGAGTTTGATTTTCGATATTCGACAGTCAATTTGAATGTTGGATTTAGTTTGATATTCGATTTTCAACATTCGATTTGAATGTGAGATTGAGTTTGATTTTCGATATTCGACATTCGATTTGAATGTTGGATTGAGTTTGATATTCGACATTCGATTTGAAAGGTTGGATTAAGTTTGATATTCGATATTCGACATTTGATTTGAATGTTGGATTTAGTTTGATATTCGATATTCAACATTCAAAATTTGAATGTGAGATTGAGTTTGATATTCGATATTCGACATTCGATTTGAATGTTGGATTTAGTTTGATATTCGATATTCGACATTCGATTTGAATGTTGGATTGAGTTTGATATTCGATATTCGACATTCGATTTGAATGTTGGATTGAGTTTGATATTTGATATTCGACATTCGATTTGAATGTTGGATTTAGTTTGATATTCGTTATTCGACATTCAAAATTTGAATGTGAGATTGAGTTTGATATTCGATATTTGACATTCGATTTGAATGTTGGATTTAGTTTGATATTCGATATTCGACATTCGATTTGAATGTTGGATTGAGTTTGATATTCGATATTCGATTTGAATGTTGGATTGAGTTTGATATTCGATATTCGACATTCGACTTGAATGTTGGATTGAGTTTGATATTCGATATTCGACATTCAATTTGAATGTTGGATTTAGTTTGATATTCGATATTCGACACTCAAAATTTGAATGTGAGATTGAGTTTGATATTCGATATTCGACATTCGATTTGAATTTTGGATTTAGTTTGATATTCGATATTCGACATCCGATTTGAATGTTGGATTGAGTTTGATATTCGATATTCGACATTTGATTTGAATGTTAGATTTAGTTTGATATTCGATATTCGACATTTAAAATTTGAATGTGAGATTGAGTTTGATTTTCGATATTCGACATTCGATTTGAATGTTGGATTTAGTTTGATATTCGATTTTCAACATTCGATTTGAATTTTGGATTGAGTTCGATATTCGATATTCTACATTCGATTTGAATGTTAGATTGCGTTTGATATTCGACATTCAATTTGAAAGTTGGATTGAGTTTGATATTCGATATTCGACATTCGATTTGAATGTTGGATTTAGTTTGATATTCGATATTCGACATTCGATTTGAATGTTGGATTGAGTTTGATATTCGATATTCGACATTCAAAATTTAATGTGAGATTGAGTTTGATATTCGATATTTGACATTCGATTTGAATGTTGGATTTAGTTTGATATTCGACATTCGATTTGAATGTTGGATTGAGTTTGATATTCGATATTCGACATTCGATTTGAATGTTGGATTGAGTTTGATATTCGATATTCGACATACGATTTGAATGTTGGATTGAGCTTGAAATTCGATATTGGACATTCGATTTGAATGTTGGATTTAGTTTGATATTCGATATTCGACATTCAAAATTTGAATGTGAGATTGAGTTTGATATTCGATATTCGACATTCGATTTGAATGTTGGATTTAGTTTGATATTCGACATTCGATTTGAATGTTGGATTGAGTTTGATATTCGATATTCGACATTCGATTTGAATGTTGGATTTAGTTTGATATTCGATATTCGACATTCGATTTGAATGTTGGATTTAGTTTGATATTCGATATTCGACATTCAAAATTTCATGTGAGATTGAGTTTGATATTCGATATTCGACATTCGATTTGAATGTTGGATTAAGTTTGATATTTGATATTCGACATTCGATTTGATTGTTGGATTGAGTTTGATATTCGATATTCGACATTCGATTTGAATGTTGGATTGAGTTTGATATTCGACATTCGATTTGAATGTTGGATTGAGTTTGATATTCGATATTCGACATTTGATTTGAATGTTGGATTTAGTTTGATATTCGATATTCGACATTCAAAATTTGAATGTGAGATTGAGTTTGATATTTGATATTCGACATTCGATTTGAAAGTTGGATTTAGTTTTATATTCGATATTCGACATTCGATTTGAATGTTGGATTGAGTTTGATATTCGATATTCGATATTCGATTTGAATGTTGGATTGAGTTTGATATTCGATATTGGACATTCGATTTGAATGTTGGATTTAGTTTGATATTCGATATTCGACATTCAAAATTTGAATGTGAGATTGATTTTGATTTTCGATATTCGACAGTCAATTTGAATGTAGGATTTAGTTTGATATTCGATTTTCAACATTCGATTTGAATGTGAGATTGAGTTTGATTTTCGATATTCGACATTCGATTTGAATGTTGGATTGAGTTTGATATTCGACATTCGATTTGAAAGTTGGATTGAGTTTGATATTCGATATTCGACATTCGATTTGAATGTTGGATTTAGTTTGATATTCGATATTCGACATTCAAAATTTGAATGTGAGATTGAGTTTGATATTCGATATTCGACATTCGATTTGAATGTTGGATTAAGTTTGATATTCGATATTCGACATTCGATTTGAATGTTGGATTTAGTTTGATATTCGATATTCGACATTCGATTTGAATGTTGGATTTAGTTTGATATTCGATATTCGACATTCAAAAATTTGAATGTGAGATTGAGTTTGATATTCAATATTCGACATTCGATTTGAATGTTGGATTTAGTTTGATATTCGATATTCGACATTCAAAATTAGAATGTGAGATTGAGTTTGATATTCGATATTCGACATTCGATTTGAATGTTGGATTTAGTTTGATATTCGATATTCGACAATTGATTTGAATGATGGATTGAGTTTGATATTTGATATTCAACATTCGATTTGAATGTTGGATTTAGTTTGATATTCGATATTCGACATTCGATTTGAAAGTTGGATTGAGTTTGATATTCGATATTCGACATTCGATTTAGATGTTGGATTTAGTTTGATATTCGATATTCGAAATTCAAAATTTGAATGTGAGATTGAGTTTGATATTCGATATTCGACATTCGATTTGAATTTTGGATTTACTTTGATATTCGATATTCGACATTCAATTTGAATGTTGGATTGACTTTGGTATTCGATATTCGACATTCGATTTGAATGTTGGATTGAGTTTGATATTCGATATTCGACATTCGATTTGAATGTTGGATTTAGTTTGATATTCGATATTCGACATTCAAAATTTGAATGTGAGATTGAGTTTGATTTTCGATATTCGACAGTCGATTTGAATGCTGGATTTAGTTTGATATTCGATTTTCAACATTCGATTTGAATGTTAGATTGAGTTTGATTTTCGATATTCGACATTTGATTTGAATGTTGGATAGAGTTTGATATTCGACATTCGATTTGAAAGTTGGATTGAGTTTAATATTCGATATTCGACATTCGATTTGAATGTTGGATTTAGTTTGATATTTGATATTCGACATTCAAAATTTGAATGTGAGATTGAGTTTGATATTCGATATTCGACATTCGATTTGAATGTTGGATTTAGTTTGATATTCGATATTCGACATTCGATTTGAATGTTGGATTGAGTTTGATATTCGATATTCGACATTCGATTTGAATGTTGGATTGAGCTTGATATTCGATATTGGACATTCGATTTGAATGTTGGATTTAGTTTGATATTCGATATTCGACATTCAAAATTTGAATGTGAGATTGAGTTTGATTTTCGATATTCGACAGTCAATTTGAATGTTGGATTTAGTTTGATATTCGATTTTCAACATTCGATTTGAATGTGAGATTGAATTTGATTTTCGATATTCGACATTCGATTTGAATGTTGGATTGAGTTTGATATTCGACATTCGATTTGAAAGTTGGATTAAGTTTGATATTCGATATTCGACATTTGATTTGAATGTTGGATTTAGTTTGATATTCGATATTCAACATTCAAAATTTGAATGTGAGATTGAGTTTGATATTCGATATTCGACATTCGATTTGAATGTTGGATTCAGTTTGATATTCGATATTCGACATTCGATTTGAATGTTGGATTGAGTTTGATATTCGATATTCGACATTCGATTTGAATGTTGGATTGAGTTTGATATTCGATATTCGACATCCGATTTGAATGTTGGATTGAGTTTGATGTTTGATATTCGACATTCAATTTGAATGTTGGATTTAGTTTGATATTCGTTATTCGACATTCAAAATTTGAATGTGAGATTGAGTTTGATATTCGATATTTGACATTCGATTTGAATGTTGGATTTAGTTTGATATTCGATATTCGACATTCGATTTGAATGTTGGATTGAGTTTGATATTCGATATTCGATTTGAATATTGGATTGAGTTTGATATTCGATATTCGACATTCGACTTGAATGTTGGATTGAGTTTGATATTCGATATTCGACATTCGATTTGAATGTTGGATTTAGTTTGATATTCGATATTCGACATTCAAAATTTGAATGTGAGATTGAGTTTGATTTTCGATATTCGACATTCGATTTGAATGTTGGATTGAGTTTGATATTCGACATTCGATTTGAAAGTTGGATTAAGTTTGATATTCGATATTCGACATTTGATTTGAATGTTGGATTTAGTTTGATATTCGATATTCAACATTCAAAATTTGAATGTGAGATTGAGTTTGATATTCGATATTCGACATTCGATTTGAATGTTGGATTCAGTTTGATATTCGATATTCGACATTCGATTTGAATGTTGGATTGAGTTTGATATTCGATATTCGACATTCGATTTAAATGTTGGATTTAGTTTGATATTCGATATTCGACATTCGATTTGAATGTTGGATTTAGTTTGATATTCGATATTCGACATTCAAAATTTAATGTGAGATTGAGTTTGATTTTCGATATTTGACATTCGATTTGAATGTTGGATTTAGTTTGATATTCGATATTCGACATTCGATTTGATTGTTGGATTGAGTTTGATATTCGATATTCGACATTCGATTTGAATGTTGATTGAGTTTGATATTCGACATTCGATTTGAAAGTTGGATTGAGTTTGATATTCGATATTCGACATTTGATTGAATGTTGGATTTAGTTTGATATTCGATATTCGACATTCAAAATTTGAATGTGAGATTGAGTTTGATATTTGATATTCGACATTCGATTTGAATGTTGGATTTAGTTTGATATTCGATATTCGACGTTCGATTTGAATGTTGGATTGAGTTTGATATTCGATATTCGATATTCGATTTGAATGTTGGATTGAGTTTGATATTCGATATTGGACATTCGATTTGAATGTTGGATTTAGTTTGATATTCGATATTCGACATTCAAAATTTGAATGTGAGATTGAGTTTGATTTTCGATATTCGACAGTCAATTTGAATGTAGGATTTAGTTTGATATTCGAATTTCAACATTCGATTTGAATGTGAGATTGAGTTTGATTTTCGATATTCGACATTCGATTTGAATGTTGGATTGAGTTTGATATTCGACATTCGATTTGAAAGTTGGATTTAGTTTGATATTCGATATTCGACATTCAAAATTTAATGTGAGATTGAGTTTGATATTCGATATTCGACATTCGATTTGAATGTTGGATTTAGTTTGATATTCGATATTCGACATTCGATTTGAATGATGGATTGAGTTTGATATTTGATATTCGACATTCGATTTGAATGTTGGATTTAGTTTGATATTCGATATTCGACATTCGATTTGAATGTTGGATTGAGTTTGATATTCGATATTCGACATTCGATTTAGATGTTGGATTTAGTTTGATATTCGATATTCGAAATTCAAAATTTGAATGTAAGATTCAGTTTGATATATAAGAGATTCTGAATAAAAAAATAATCAAATGTTGAATTGAGTTTGATATTCGATACTCGACATTCAAAATTCGACTGTTGGATTCAGTTTAATATTTAGGATTCAAATAATTGGAATGTTGGATTTAGTTTGATATTTGATATTCGACATTCAAAATTTGAATGTGAGATTTATTTTGATATTCGATATTCGACATTCGATTTGAATGTGAGATTGAGTTTGATATTCGATATTCGACATTCGATTTAAATGTTGGATTGAATTTGATATTCGATATTCGACATTCGATTTGAATGTTGGATTGAGTTTGATATTCGATATTCGATTTGAATGTTGGATTTAGCTTGATATTCGATATTCGACATTCAAAATTTGAATGTGAGATTGAGTTTGATATTCGATATTCGACATTCGATTTGAATGTTTGATTTAGTTTGATTTTCGATATTCGACATTCAATTTGAATGTTGGATTGAGTTTGATATTCGATATTCGACATCCGACTTGAATGTTGGATTGAGTTTGATATACGATATTCGACATTCGATTTGAATGTTGGATTGAGTTTGATATTCAATATTCGACATCCGATTTGAATGTTGGATTGAGTTTGATATTCGATATTCGACATTCAAAATTTGAATGTGAGATTGAGTTTGATATTCGATATTCGACATTCGATTTGAATGTTGGATTTAGTTTGATATTCGATATTCGACATTCAAAATTTGAATGTGAGATTGAGTTTGATATTCGATATTGGACATTCGATTTGAATGTTGGATTTAGTTTGATATTCGATATTCGACATTCGATTTGAATGATGGATTGAGTTTGATATTTGATATTCAACATTCGATTTGAATGTTGGATTTAGTTTGATATTCGATATTCGACATTCGATTTGAAAGTTGGATTGAGTTTGATATTCGATATTCGACATTCGATTTAGATGTTGGATTTAGTTTGATATTCGATATTCGAAATTCAAAATTTGAATATGAGATTGAGTTTGATATTCGATATTCGACATTCGATTTGAATTTTGGATTTACTTTGATATTCGATATTCGACATTCAATTTGAATGTTGGATTGACTTTGGTATTCGATATTCGACATTCGATTTGAATGTTGGATTGAGTTTGATATTCGATATTCGACATTCGATTTGAATGTTGGATTTAGTTTGATATTCGATATTCGACATTCAAAATTTGAATGTGAGATTGAGTTTGATTTTCGATATTCGAGAGTCGATTTGAATGTTGGATTTAGTTTGATATTCGATTTTCAACATTCGATTTGAATGTGAGATTGAGTTTGATTTTCGATATTCGACATTCGATTTGAATGTTGGATTGAGTTTGATATTCGACATTCGATTTGAAAGTTGGATTGAGTTTGATATTCGATATTCGACATTCGATTTGAATGTTGGATTTAGTTTGATATTCGATATTCGACATTCAAAATTTGAATGTGAGATTGAGTTTGATATTCGATATTCGACATTCGATTTGAATGTTGGATTTAGTTTGATATTCGATATTCGACATTCGATTTGAATGTTGGATTGAGTTTGATATTCGATATTTGACATTCGATTTGAATGTTAGATTGAGTTTGATATTCGATATTGGACATTCGATTTGAATGTTGGATTTAGTTTGATATTCGATATTCGACATTCAAAATTTGAATGTGAGATTGAGTTTGATTTTCGATATTCGACAGTCAATTTGAATGTTGGATTTAGTTTGATATTCGATTTTCAACATTCGATTTGAATGTGAGATTGAGTTTGATTTTCGATATTCGACATTCGATTTGAATGTTGGATTGAGTTTGATATTCGACATTCGATTTGAAAGGTTGGATTAAGTTTGATATTCGATATTCGACATTTGATTTGAATGTTGGATTTAGTTTGATATTCGATATTCAACATTCAAAATTTGAATGTGAGATTGAGTTTGATATTCGATATTCGACATTCGATTTGAATGTTGGATTTAGTTTGATATTCGATATTCGACATTCGATTTGAATGTTGGATTGAGTTTGATATTCGATATTCGACATTCGATTTGAATGTTGGATTTAGTTTGATATTCGATATTCGACATTCGATTTGAAAGTTGGATTGAGTTTGATATTCGATATTCGACATTCGATTTAGATGTTGGATTTAGTTTGATATTCGATATTCGAAATTCAAAATTTGAATATGAGATTGAGTTTGATATTCGATATTCGACATTCGATTTGAATTTTGGATTTACTTTGATATTCGATATTCGACATTCAATTTGAATGTTGGATTGACTTTGGTATTCGATATTCGACATTCGATTTGAATGTTGGATTGAGTTTGATATTCGATATTCGACATTCGATTTGAATGTTGGATTTAGTTTGATATTCGATATTCGACATTCAAAATTTGAATGTGAGATTGAGTTTGATTTTCGATATTCGAGAGTCGATTTGAATGTTGGATTTAGTTTGATATTCGATTTTCAACATTCGATTTGAATGTGAGATTGAGTTTGATTTTCGATATTCGACATTCGATTTGAATGTTGGATTGAGTTTGATATTCGACATTCGATTTGAAAGTTGGATTGAGTTTGATATTCGATATTCGACATTCGATTTGAATGTTGGATTTAGTTTGATATTCAATATTCGACATTCGATTTGAATGTTGGATTGAGTTTGATATTCGATATTTGACATTCGATTTGAATGTTAGATTGAGTTTGATATTCGATATTCGACATTCGATTTGAATGTTGGATTTAGTTTGATATTCGATATTCGACATTCAAAATTTGAATGTGAGATTGAGTTTGATTTTCGATATTCGACAGTCAATTTGAATGTTGGATTTAGTTTGATATTCGATTTTCAACATTCGATTTGAATGTGAGATTGAGTTTGATTTTCGATATTCGACATTCGATTTGAATGTTGGATTGAGTTTGATATTCGACATTCGATTTGAAAGGTTGGATTAAGTTTGATATTCGATATTCGACATTTGATTTGAATGTTGGATTTAGTTTGATATTCGATATTCAACATTCAAAATTTGAATGTGAGATTGAGTTTGATATTCGATATTCGACATTCGATTTGAATGTTGGATTTAGTTTGATATTCGATATTCGACATTCGATTTGAATGTTGGATTGAGTTTGATATTCGATATTCGACATTCGATTTGAATGTTGGATTGAGTTTGATATTTGATATTCGACATTCGATTTGAATGTTGGATTTAGTTTGATATTCGTTATTCGACATTCAAAATTTGAATGTGAGATTGAGTTTGATATTCGATATTTGACATTCGATTTGAATGTTGGATTTAGTTTGATATTCGATATTCGACATTCGATTTGAATGTTGGATTGAGTTTGATATTCGATATTCGATTTGAATGTTGGATTGAGTTTGATATTCGATATTCGACATTCGACTTGAATGTTGGATTGAGTTTGATATTCGATATTCGACATTCAATTTGAATGTTGGATTTAGTTTGATATTCGATATTCGACACTCAAAATTTGAATGTGAGATTGAGTTTGATATTCGATATTCGACATTCGATTTGAATTTTGGATTTAGTTTGATATTCGATATTCGACATTCGATTTGAATGTTGGATTGAGTTTGATATTCGATATTCGACATTCGATTTGAATGTTAGATTTAGTTTGATATTCGATATTCGACATTTAAAATTTGAATGTGAGATTGAGTTTGATTTTCGATATTCGACATTCGATTTGAATGTTGGATTTAGTTTGATATTCGATTTTCAACATTCGATTTGAATTTTGGATTGAGTTCGATATTCGATATTCTACATTCGATTTGAATGTTAGATTGCGTTTGATATTCGACATTCAATTTGAAAGTTGGATTGAGTTTGATATTCGATATTCGACATTCGATTTGAATGTTGGATTTAGTTTGATATTCGATATTCGACATTCGATTTGAATGTTGGATTGAGTTTGATATTCGATATTCGACATTCAAAATTTAATGTGAGATTGAGTTTGATATTCGATATTTGACATTCGATTTGAATGTTGGATTTAGTTTGATATTCGACATTCGATTTGAATGTTGGATTGAGTTTGATATTCGATATTCGACATTCGATTTGAATGTTGGATTGAGTTTGATATTCGATATTCGACATACGATTTGAATGTTGGATTGAGCTTGAAATTCGATATTGGACATTCGATTTGAATGTTGGATTTAGTTTGATATTCGATATTCGACATTCAAAATTTGAATGTGAGATTGAGTTTGATATTCGATATTCGACATTCGATTTGAATGTTGGATTTAGTTTGATATTCGACATTCGATTTGAATGTTGGATTGAGTTTGATATTCGATATTCGACATTCGATTTGAATGTTGGATTTAGTTTGATATTCGATATTCGACATTCGATTTGAATGTTGGATTTAGTTTGATATTCGATATTCGACATTCAAAATTTCATGTGAGATTGAGTTTGATATTCGATATTCGACATTCGATTTGAATGTTGGATTAAGTTTGATATTTGATATTCGACATTCGATTTGATTGTTGGATTGAGTTTGATATTCGATATTCGACATTCGATTTGAATGTTGGATTGAGTTTGATATTCGACATTCGATTTGAATGTTGGATTGAGTTTGATATTCGATATTCGACATTTGATTTGAATGTTGGATTTAGTTTGATATTCGATATTCGACATTCAAAATTTGAATGTGAGATTGAGTTTGATATTTGATATTCGACATTCGATTTGAAAGTTGGATTTAGTTTTATATTCGATATTCGACATTCGATTTGAATGTTGGATTGAGTTTGATATTCGATATTCGATATTCGATTTGAATGTTGGATTGAGTTTGATATTCGATATTGGACATTCGATTTGAATGTTGGATTTAGTTTGATATTCGATATTCGACATTCAAAATTTGAATGTGAGATTGATTTTGATTTTCGATATTCGACAGTCAATTTGAATGTAGGATTTAGTTTGATATTCGATTTTCAACATTCGATTTGAATGTGAGATTGAGTTTGATTTTCGATATTCGACATTCGATTTGAATGTTGGATTGAGTTTGATATTCGACATTCGATTTGAAAGTTGGATTGAGTTTGATATTCGATATTCGACATTCGATTTGAATGTTGGATTTAGTTTGATATTCGATATTCGACATTCAAAATTTGAATGTGAGATTGAGTTTGATATTCGATATTCGACATTCGATTTGAATGTTGGATTAAGTTTGATATTCGATATTCGACATTCGATTTGAATGTTGGATTTAGTTTGATATTCGATATTCGACATTCGATTTGAATGTTGGATTTAGTTTGATATTCGATATTCGACATTCAAAAATTTGAATGTGAGATTGAGTTTGATATTCAATATTCGACATTCGATTTGAATGTTGGATTTAGTTTGATATTCGATATTCGACATTCAAAATTAGAATGTGAGATTGAGTTTGATATTCGATATTCGACATTCGATTTGAATGTTGGATTTAGTTTGATATTCGATATTCGACAATTGATTTGAATGATGGATTGAGTTTGATATTTGATATTCAACATTCGATTTGAATGTTGGATTTAGTTTGATATTCGATATTCGACATTCGATTTGAAAGTTGGATTGAGTTTGATATTCGATATTCGACATTCGATTTAGATGTTGGATTTAGTTTGATATTCGATATTCGAAATTCAAAATTTGAATGTGAGATTGAGTTTGATATTCGATATTCGACATTCGATTTGAATTTTGGATTTACTTTGATATTCGATATTCGACATTCAATTTGAATGTTGGATTGACTTTGGTATTCGATATTCGACATTCGATTTGAATGTTGGATTGAGTTTGATATTCGATATTCGACATTCGATTTGAATGTTGGATTTAGTTTGATATTCGATATTCGACATTCAAAATTTGAATGTGAGATTGAGTTTGATTTTCGATATTCGACAGTCGATTTGAATGCTGGATTTAGTTTGATATTCGATTTTCAACATTCGATTTGAATGTTAGATTGAGTTTGATTTTCGATATTCGACATTTGATTTGAATGTTGGATAGAGTTTGATATTCGACATTCGATTTGAAAGTTGGATTGAGTTTAATATTCGATATTCGACATTCGATTTGAATGTTGGATTTAGTTTGATATTTGATATTCGACATTCAAAATTTGAATGTGAGATTGAGTTTGATATTCGATATTCGACATTCGATTTGAATGTTGGATTTAGTTTGATATTCGATATTCGACATTCGATTTGAATGTTGGATTGAGTTTGATATTCGATATTCTACATTCGATTTGAATGTTGGATTGAGCTTGATATTCGATATTGGACATTCGATTTGAATGTTGGATTTAGTTTGATATTCGATATTCGACATTCAAAATTTGAATGTGAGATTGAGTTTGATTTTCGATATTCGACAGTCAATTTGAATGTTGGATTTAGTTTGATATTCGATTTTCAACATTCGATTTGAATGTGAGATTGAATTTGATTTTCGATATTCGACATTCGATTTGAATGTTGGATTGAGTTTGATATTCGACATTCGATTTGAAAGTTGGATTAAGTTTGATATTCGATATTCGACATTTGATTTGAATGTTGGATTTAGTTTGATATTCGATATTCAACATTCAAAATTTGAATGTGAGATTGAGTTTGATATTCGATATTCGACATTCGATTTGAATGTTGGATTCAGTTTGATATTCGATATTCGACATTCGATTTGAATGTTGGATTGAGTTTGATATTCGATATTCGACATTCGATTTGAATGTTGGATTGAGTTTGATATTCGATATTCGACATCCGATTTGAATGTTGGATTGAGTTTGATGTTTGATATTCGACATTCAATTTGAATGTTGGATTTAGTTTGATATTCGTTATTCGACATTCAAAATTTGAATGTGAGATTGAGTTTGATATTCGATATTTGACATTCGATTTGAATGTTGGATTTAGTTTGATATTCGATATTCGACATTCGATTTGAATGTTGGATTGAGTTTGATATTCGATATTCGATTTGAATATTGGATTGAGTTTGATATTCGATATTCGACATTCGACTTGAATGTTGGATTGAGTTTGATATTCGATATTCGACATTCGATTTGAATGTTGGATTTAGTTTGATATTCGATATTCGACATTCAAAATTTGAATGTGAGATTGAGTTTGATTTTCGATATTCGACATTCGATTTGAATGTTGGATTGAGTTTGATATTCGACATTCGATTTGAAAGTTGGATTAAGTTTGATATTCGATATTCGACATTTGATTTGAATGTTGGATTTAGTTTGATATTCGATATTCAACATTCAAAATTTGAATGTGAGATTGAGTTTGATATTCGATATTCGACATTCGATTTGAATGTTGGATTCAGTTTGATATTCGATATTCGACATTCGATTTGAATGTTGGATTGAGTTTGATATTCGATATTCGACATTCGATTTAAATGTTGGATTTAGTTTGATATTCGATATTCGACATTCGATTTGAATGTTGGATTTAGTTTGATATTCGATATTCGACATTCAAAATTTAATGTGAGATTGAGTTTGATTTTCGATATTTGACATTCGATTTGAATGTTGGATTTAGTTTGATATTCGATATTCGACATTCGATTTGATTGTTGGATTGAGTTTGATATTCGATATTCGACATTCGATTTGAATGTTGATTGAGTTTGATATTCGACATTCGATTTGAAAGTTGGATTGAGTTTGATATTCGATATTCGACATTTGATTGAATGTTGGATTTAGTTTGATATTCGATATTCGACATTCAAAATTTGAATGTGAGATTGAGTTTGATATTTGATATTCGACATTCGATTTGAATGTTGGATTTAGTTTGATATTCGATATTCGACGTTCGATTTGAATGTTGGATTGAGTTTGATATTCGATATTCGATATTCGATTTGAATGTTGGATTGAGTTTGATATTCGATATTGGACATTCGATTTGAATGTTGGATTTAGTTTGATATTCGATATTCGACATTCAAAATTTGAATGTGAGATTGAGTTTGATTTTCGATATTCGACAGTCAATTTGAATGTAGGATTTAGTTTGATATTCGAATTTCAACATTCGATTTGAATGTGAGATTGAGTTTGATTTTCGATATTCGACATTCGATTTGAATGTTGGATTGAGTTTGATATTCGACATTCGATTTGAAAGTTGGATTTAGTTTGATATTCGATATTCGACATTCAAAATTTAATGTGAGATTGAGTTTGATATTCGATATTCGACATTCGATTTGAATGTTGGATTTAGTTTGATATTCGATATTCGACATTCGATTTGAATGATGGATTGAGTTTGATATTTGATATTCGACATTCGATTTGAATGTTGGATTTAGTTTGATATTCGATATTCGACATTCGATTTGAATGTTGGATTGAGTTTGATATTCGATATTCGACATTCGATTTAGATGTTGGATTTAGTTTGATATTCGATATTCGAAATTCAAAATTTGAATGTAAGATTCAGTTTGATATATAAGAGATTCTGAATAAAAAAATAATCAAATGTTGAATTGAGTTTGATATTCGATACTCGACATTCAAAATTCGACTGTTGGATTCAGTTTAATATTTAGGATTCAAATAATTGGAATGTTGGATTTAGTTTGATATTTGATATTCGACATTCAAAATTTGAATGTGAGATTTATTTTGATATTCGATATTCGACATTCGATTTGAATGTGAGATTGAGTTTGATATTCGATATTCGACATTCGATTTAAATGTTGGATTGAATTTGATATTCGATATTCGACATTCGATTTGAATGTTGGATTGAGTTTGATATTCGATATTCGATTTGAATGTTGGATTTAGCTTGATATTCGATATTCGACATTCAAAATTTGAATGTGAGATTGAGTTTGATATTCGATATTCGACATTCGATTTGAATGTTTGATTTAGTTTGATTTTCGATATTCGACATTCAATTTGAATGTTGGATTGAGTTTGATATTCGATATTCGACATCCGACTTGAATGTTGGATTGAGTTTGATATACGATATTCGACATTCGATTTGAATGTTGGATTGAGTTTGATATTCAATATTCGACATCCGATTTGAATGTTGGATTGAGTTTGATATTCGATATTCGACATTCAAAATTTGAATGTGAGATTGAGTTTGATATTCGATATTCGACATTCGATTTGAATGTTGGATTTAGTTTGATATTCGATATTCGACATTCAAAATTTGAATGTGAGATTGAGTTTGATATTCGATATTGGACATTCGATTTGAATGTTGGATTTAGTTTGATATTCGATATTCGACATTCGATTTGAATGATGGATTGAGTTTGATATTTGATATTCAACATTCGATTTGAATGTTGGATTTAGTTTGATATTCGATATTCGACATTCGATTTGAAAGTTGGATTGAGTTTGATATTCGATATTCGACATTCGATTTAGATGTTGGATTTAGTTTGATATTCGATATTCGAAATTCAAAATTTGAATATGAGATTGAGTTTGATATTCGATATTCGACATTCGATTTGAATTTTGGATTTACTTTGATATTCGATATTCGACATTCAATTTGAATGTTGGATTGACTTTGGTATTCGATATTCGACATTCGATTTGAATGTTGGATTGAGTTTGATATTCGATATTCGACATTCGATTTGAATGTTGGATTTAGTTTGATATTCGATATTCGACATTCAAAATTTGAATGTGAGATTGAGTTTGATTTTCGATATTCGAGAGTCGATTTGAATGTTGGATTTAGTTTGATATTCGATTTTCAACATTCGATTTGAATGTGAGATTGAGTTTGATTTTCGATATTCGACATTCGATTTGAATGTTGGATTGAGTTTGATATTCGACATTCGATTTGAAAGTTGGATTGAGTTTGATATTCGATATTCGACATTCGATTTGAATGTTGGATTTAGTTTGATATTCGATATTCGACATTCAAAATTTGAATGTGAGATTGAGTTTGATATTCGATATTCGACATTCGATTTGAATGTTGGATTTAGTTTGATATTCGATATTCGACATTCGATTTGAATGTTGGATTGAGTTTGATATTCGATATTTGACATTCGATTTGAATGTTAGATTGAGTTTGATATTCGATATTGGACATTCGATTTGAATGTTGGATTTAGTTTGATATTCGATATTCGACATTCAAAATTTGAATGTGAGATTGAGTTTGATTTTCGATATTCGACAGTCAATTTGAATGTTGGATTTAGTTTGATATTCGATTTTCAACATTCGATTTGAATGTGAGATTGAGTTTGATTTTCGATATTCGACATTCGATTTGAATGTTGGATTGAGTTTGATATTCGACATTCGATTTGAAAGGTTGGATTAAGTTTGATATTCGATATTCGACATTTGATTTGAATGTTGGATTTAGTTTGATATTCGATATTCAACATTCAAAATTTGAATGTGAGATTGAGTTTGATATTCGATATTCGACATTCGATTTGAATGTTGGATTGAGTTTGATATTTGATATTCGACATTCGATTTGAATGTTGGATTGAGTTTGATATTCGATATTCGACATTCGATTTGAATGTTGGATTGAGTTTGATATTTGATATTCGACATTCGATTTGAATGTTGGATTTAGTTTGATATTCGTTATTCGACATTCAAAATTTGAATGTGAGATTGAGTTTGATATTCGATATTTGACATTCGATTTGAATGTTGGATTTAGTTTGATATTCGATATTCGACATTCGATTTGAATGTTGGATTGAGTTTGATATTCGATATTCGATTTGAATGTTGGATTGAGTTTGATATTCGATATTCGACATTCGACTTGAATGTTGGATTGAGTTTGATATTCGATATTCGACATTCAATTTGAATGTTGGATTTAGTTTGATATTCGATATTCGACACTCAAAATTTGAATGTGAGATTGAGTTTAGTATTCGATATTCGACATTCGATTTGAATTTTGGATTTAGTTTGATATTCGATATTCGACATCCGATTTGAATGTTGGATTGAGTTTGATATTCGATATTCGACATTCGATTTGAATGTTAGATTTAGTTTGATATTCGATATTCGACATTTAAAATTTGAATGTGAGATTGAGTTTGATTTTCGATATTCGACATTCGATTTGAATGTTGGATTTAGTTTGATATTCGATTTTCAACATTCGATTTGAATTTTGGATTGAGTTCGATATTCGATATTCTACATTCGATTTGAATGTTAGATTGCGTTTGATATTCGACATTCAATTTGAAAGTTGGATTGAGTTTGATATTCGATATTCGACATTCGATTTGAATGTTGGATTTAGTTTGATATTTGATACTCGACATTCGATTTGAATGTTGGATTGAGTTTGATATTCGATATTCGACATTCGATTTGAATGTTGGATTGAGTTTGATATTTGATATTCGACATTCGATTTGAATGTTGGATTTAGTTTGATATTCGTTATTCGACATTCAAAATTTGAATGTGAGATTGAGTTTGATATTCGATATTTGACATTCGATTTGAATGTTGGATTTAGTTTGATATTCGATATTCGACATTCGATTTGAATGTTGGATTGAGTTTGATATTCGATATTCGATTTGAATGTTGGATTGAGTTTGATATTCGATATTCGACATTCGACTTGAATGTTGGATTGAGTTTGATATTCGATATTCGACATTCAATTTGAATGTTGGATTTAGTTTGATATTCGATATTCGACATTCGATTTGAATGTTGGATTTAGTTTGATATTCGATATTCGACATTCGATTTGAATGTTGGATTGAGTTTGATATTCGATATTCGACATTCAAAATTTAATGTGAGATTGAGTTTGATATTCGATATTTGACATTCGATTTGAATGTTGGATTTAGTTTGATATTCGACATTCGATTTGAATGTTGGATTGAGTTTGATATTCGATATTCGACATTCGATTTGAATGTTGGATTGAGTTTGATATTCGATATTCGACATACGATTTGAATGTTGGATTGAGCTTGAAATTCGATATTGGACATTCGATTTGAATGTTTGATTTAGTTTGATATTCGATATTCGACATTCAAAATTTGAATGTGAGATTGAGTTTGATATTCGATATTCGACATTCGATTTGAATGTTGGATTTAGTTTGATATTCGACATTCGATTTGAATGTTGGATTGAGTTTGATATTCGATATTCGACATTCGATTTGAATGTTGGATTTAGTTTGATATTCGATATTCGACATTCGATTTGAATGTTGGATTTAGTTTGATATTCGATATTCGACATTCAAAATTTCATGTGAGATTGAGTTTGATATTCGATATTCGACATTCGATTTGAATGTTGGATTAAGTTTGATATTTGATATTCGACATTCGATTTGATTGTTGGATTGAGTTTGATATTCGATATTCGACATTCGATTTGAATGTTGGATTGAGTTTGATATTCGACATTCGATTTGAATGTTGGATTGAGTTTGATATTCGATATTCGACATTTGATTTGAATGTTGGATTTAGTTTGATATTCGATATTCGACATTCAAAATTTGAATGTGAGATTGAGTTTGATATTTGATATTCGACATTCGATTTGAAAGTTGGATTTAGTTTTATATTCGATATTCGACATTCGATTTGAATGTTGGATTGAGTTTGATATTCGATATTCGATATTCGATTTGAATGTTGGATTGAGTTTGATATTCGATATTGGACATTCGATTTGAATGTTGGATTTAGTTTGATATTCGATATTCGACATTCAAAATTTGAATGTGAGATTGATTTTGATTTTCGATATTCGACAGTCAATTTGAATGTAGGATTTAGTTTGATATTCGATTTTCAACATTCGATTTGAATGTGAGATTGAGTTTGATTTTCGATATTCGACATTCGATTTGAATGTTGGATTGAGTTTGATATTCGACATTCGATTTGAAAGTTGGATTGAGTTTGATATTCGATATTCGACATTCGATTTGAATGTTGGATTTAGTTTGATATTCGATATTCGACATTCAAAATTTGAATGTGAGATTGAGTTTGATATTCGATATTCGACATTCGATTTGAATGTTGGATTAAGTTTGATATTCGATATTCGACATTCGATTTGAATGTTGGATTTAGTTTGATATTCGATATTCGACATTCGATTTGAATGTTGGATTGAGTTTGATATTCGATATTCGATTTGAATGTTGGATTGAGTTTGATATTCGATATTCGACATTCGATTTGAATGTTGGATTTAGTTTGATATTCAATATTCGACATTCAAAATTTGAATGTGAGATTGAGTTTGATATTCGATATTCGACATTCGATTTGAATATTGGATTTAGTTTGATATTCGATATTCGACATTCGATTTGAATGTTGGATTGAGTTTGATATTCGATATTCGACATTCGATTTGAATGTTGGATTTAGTTTGATATTCGATATTCGACATTCGATTTGAATGTTGGATTGAGTTTGATATTCGATATTCGACATTCAAAATTTAATGTGAGATTGAGTTTGATATTCGATATTTGACATCGATTTGAATGTTGGATTTAGTTTGATATTCGATATTCGACATTCGATTTGAATGTTGAATTGAGTTTGATATTCGATATTCGATTTGAATGTTGGATTGAGTTTGATATTCGATATTCGACATTCGATTTGAATGTTGGATTAAGTTTGATATTCGATATTCGACATTCGATTTGAATGTTGGATTTAGTTTGATATTCGATATTCGACATTCAAAATTTGAATGTGAGATTGAGTTTGATATTCGATATTCGACATTCGATTTGAATTTTGGATGATTTAGTTTGATATTCGATATTCGACATTAGATTTGAATGTTGGATTGAGTTTGGTATTCGATATTCAACATCCGATTTGAATGTTGGATTGAGTTTGATATTCGATATTCGACATTCGATTTGAATGTTGGATTTAGTTTGATATTCGATATTCGACATTTAAAATTTGAATGTGAGATTGAGTTTGATTTTCGATATTCGACATTCGATTTGAATGTTGGATTTAGTTTGATATTCGATTTTCAACATTCGATTTGAATTTTGGATTGGGTTTGATATTCGATATTCTACATTCGATTTGAATGTTGGATTGCGTTTGATATTCGACATTCGATTTGAATGTTGGATTGAGTTTGGTATTCGATATTCGACATTCGATTTGAATGTTGGATTAAGTTTGATATTCGATATTTGACATTCAAAATTTGAATGTGAGATTGAGTTTGATATTCGATATTCGACATTCGATTTGAATGTTGGATTTAGTTTGATATTCGATATTCGACATTCGATTTGAATGTTGGATTGAGTTTGATATTCGATATTCGGCATTCGATTTGAATGTTGGATTGAGTTTGATATTCGATATTCGACATTCGATTTGAATGTTGGATTGAGTTTGAAATTCGATATTCGACATTCGATTTGAATGTTGGATTTAGTTTGATATTCGATATTCGACATTCAAAATTTGAATGTGAGATTGAGTTTGATAGTCGATATTCGACATTCGATTTGAAAGGTTGGATTAAGTTTGATATTCGATATTCGACATTTGATTTGAATGTTGGATTTAGTTTGATATTCGATATTCAACATTCAAAATTTGAATGTGAGATTGAGTTTGATATTCGATATTCGACATTCGATTTGAATGTTGGATTTAGTTTGATATTCGATATTCGACATTCGATTTGAATGTTGGATTGAGTTTGATATTCGATATTCGACATTCGATTTGAATGTTGGATTGAGTTTGATATTCGACATTCGATTTGAATGTTGGATTTAGTTTGATATTCGTTATTCGACATTCAAAATTTGAATGTGAGATTGAGTTTGATATTCGATATTTGACATTCGATTTGAATGTTGGATTTAGTTTGATATTCGATATTCGACATTCGATTTGAATGTTGGATTGAGTTTGATATTCGATATTCGATTTGAATGTTGGATTGAGTTTGATATTCGATATTCGACATTCGACTTGAATGTTGGATTGAGTTTGATATTCGATATTCGACATTCGATTTGAATGTTGGATTTAGTTTGATATTCGATATTCGACATTCAAAATTTGAATGTGAGATTGAGTTTGATATTCGATATTCGACATTCGATTTGAATTTTGGATTTAGTTTGATATTCGATATTCGACATCCGATTTGAATGTTGGATTGAGTTTGATATTCGATATTCGACATTCGATTTGAATGTTAGATTTAGTTTGATATTCGATATTCGACATTTAAAATTTGAATGTGAGATTGAGTTTGATTTTCGATATTCGACATTCGATTTGAATGTTGGATTTAGTTTGATATTCGATTTTCAACATTCGATTTGAATTTTGGATTGAGTTCGATATTCGATATTCTACATTCGATTTGAATGTTGGATTGCGTTTGATATTCGACATTCAATTTGAAAGTTGGATTGAGTTTGATATTCGATATTCGACATTCGATTTGAATGTTGGATTTAGTTTGATATTCGATATTCGACATTCGATTTGAATGTTGGATTGAGTTTGATATTCGATATTCGACATTCAAAATTTAATGTGAGATTGAGTTTGATATTCGATATTTGACATTCGATTTGAATGTTGGATTTAGTTTGATATTCGACATTCGACATTCGATTTGAATGTTGGATTGAGTTTGATATTCGATATTCGACATTCGATTTGAATGTTGGATTGAGTTTGATATTCGATATTCGACATACGATTTGAATGTTGGATTGAGTTTGAAATTCGATATTGGACATTCGATTTGAATGTTGGATTTAGTTTGATATTCGATATTCGACATTCAAAATTTGAATATGAGATTGAGTTTGATATTCGATATTCGACATTCGATTTGAATGTTGGATTTAGTTTGATATTCGACATTCGATTTGAATGTTGGATTGAGTTTGATATTCGATATTCGACATTCGATTTGAATGTTGGATTTAGTTTGATATTCGATATTCGACATTCGATTTGAATGTTGGATTTAGTTTGATATTCGATATTCGACATTCAAAATTTCATGTGAGATTGAGTTTGATATTCGATATTCGACATTCGATTTGAATGTTGGATTAAGTTTGATATTTGATATTCGACATTCGATTTGATTGTTGGATTGAGTTTGATATTCGATATTCGACATTCGATTTGAATGTTGGATTGAGTTTGATATTCGACATTCGATTTGAAAGTTGGATTGAGTTTGATATTCGATATTCGACATTTGATTTGAATGTTGGATTTAGTTTGATATTCGATATTCGACATTCAAAATTTGAATGTGAGATTGAGTTTGATATTTGATATTCGACATTCGATTTGAAAGTTGGATTTAGTTTTATATTCGATATTCGACATTCGATATGAATGTTGGATTGAGTTTGATATTCGATATTCGATATTCGATTTGAATGTTGGATTGAGTTTGATATTCGATATTGGACATTCGATTTGAATGTTGGATTTAGTTTGATATTCGATATTCGACATTCAAAATTTGAATGTGAGATTGATTTTGATTTTCGATATTCGACAGTCAATTTGAATGTAGGATTTAGTTTGATATTCGATTTTCAACATTCGATTTGAATGTGAGATTGAGTTTGATTTTCGATATTCGACATTCGATTTTGAATGTTGGATTGAGTTTGATATTCGACATTCGATTTGAAAGTTGGATTGAGTTTGATATTCGATATTCGACATTCGATTTGAATGTTGGATTTAGTTTGATATTCGATATTCGACATTCAAAATTTTAATGTGAGATTGAGTTTGATATTCGATATTCGACATTCGATTTGAATGTTGGATTAAGTTTGATATTCGATATTCGACATTCGATTTGAATGTTGGATTTAGTTTGATATTCGATATTCGACTTTCGATTGGAATGTTGGATTGAGTTTGATATTCGATATTCGATTTGAATGTTGGATTGAGTTTGATATTCGATATTCGACATTCGATTTGAATGTTGGATTTAGTTTGATATTCAATATTCGACATTCAAAATTTGAATGTGAGATTGAGCTTGATATTCGATATTCGACATTCGATTTGAATATTGGATTTAGTTTGATATTCGATATTCGACATTCGATTTGAATGTTGGATTGAGTTTGATATTCGATATTCGACATTCGATTTGAATGTTGGATTTAGTTTGATATTCGATATTCGACATTCGATTTGAATGTTGGATTGAGTTTGATATTCGATATTCGACATTCAAAATTTAATGTGAGATTGAGTTTGATATTCGATATTCGACATTCGATTTGAATGTTGGATTTAGTTTGATATTCGATATTCGACATTCGATTTGAATGTTGAATTGAGTTTGATATTCGGTATTCGATTTGAATGTTGGATTGAGTTTGATATTCGATATTCGACATTCGATTTGAATGTTGGATTAAGTTTGATATTCGATATTCGACATTCGATTTGAATGTTGGATTTAGTTTGATATTCGATATTCGACATTCAAAATTTGAACGTGAGATTGAGTTTGATATTCGATATTCGACATTCGATTTGAATTTTGGATTTAGTTTGATATTCGATATTCGACATTAGATTTGAATGTTGGATTGAGTTTGGTATTCGATATTCAACATCCGATTTGAATGTTGGATTGAGTTTGATATTCGATATTCGACATTCGATTTGAATGTTGGATTTAGTTTGATATTCGATATTCGACATTTAAAATTTGAATGTGAGATTGAGTTTGATTTTCGATATTCGACATTCGATTTGAATGTTGGATTTAGTTTGATATTCGATTTTCAACATTCGATTTGAATTTTGGATTGGGTTTGATATTCGATATTCTACATTCGATTTGAATGTTGGATTGCGTTTGATATTCGACATTCGATTTGAATGTTGGATTGAGTTTGATATTCGATATTCGACATTCGATTTGAATGTTGGATTAAGTTTGATATTCGATATTTGACATTCAAAATTTGAATGTGAGATTGAGTTTGATATTCGATATTCGACATTCGATTTGAATGTTGGATTTAGTTTGATATTCGATATTCGACATTCGATTTGAATGTTGGATTGAGTTTGATATTCGATATTCGGCATTCGATTTGAATGTTGGATTGAGTTTGATATTCGATATTCGACATTCGATTTGAATGTTGGATTGAGTTTGAAATTCGATATTCGACATTCGATTTGAATGTTGGATTTAGTTTGATATTCGATATTCGACATTCAAAATTTGAATGTGAGATTGAGTTTGATATTCGATATTCGACATTCGATTTGAATGTTGGATTTAGTTTGATATTCGATATTCGACATTCAAAATTTAATGTGAGATTGAGTTTGATATTCGATATTCGACATTCGATTTGAATGTTGGATTTAGTTTGATATTCGATATTCGACATTCGATTTGAATGTTGGATTGAGTTTGATATTCGATATTCGACATTCGATTTGAATGTTGGATTGAGTTTGATATTCGATATTCGACATTCAATTTGAATGTTGGATTGAGTTTGATATTCGATATTCGACATTCGATTTGAATGTTGGATTTAGTTTGATATTCGATATTCGACATTCAAAATTTGAATGTGAGATTGAGTTTGATATTCGATATTCGACATTCGATTTGAATGTTGGATTTAGTTTGATATTCAATATTCGACATTCAAAATTTGAATGTGAGATTGAATTTGATATTCGATATTCGACATTCGATTTGAATTTTGGATTTAGTTTGATATTCGATATTAGACATTCGAATTGAATGTTGGATTGAGTTTGATTTTCGATATTCGACATTCGATTTGAATGTTGAATTTAGTTTGATATTCGATATTCGACATTCGATTTGAATGTTGGATCGAGTTTGATATTCGATATTCGACATTCGATTTGAATGTTTGATTGAGTTTGATATTCGATATTCGACATTCGATTTGAATGTTGGATTGAGTTTGATATTCGATATTCAACATTCAAAATTTGAATGTGAGATTGAGTTTGATATTCGATATTCGACATTCGATTTGAATGTTGGATTAAGTTTGATATTCGATATTCGACATTCAAAATATGAATGTGAGATTGAGTTTGATATTCGATATTCGACATTCGATTTGAATGTTGGATTTAGTTTGATATTCGACATTCAAAATATGAATGTGAGATTGAGTTTGATATTCGATATTCGACATTCGTTTTGAATGTTGGATTGAGTTTGATATTCGATATTCGATATTCAAAATTTGAATGTTAGATTGAGTTTGATATTCGATATTCGACATTCGATTTGAATGTTGGATTTAGTTTGATATTCGATATTCGACATTTGATTTGAATGTTGGATTGAGTTTGATATTCGATATTCGACATTCGATTTGAATGTTGGATTGAGTTTGATATTCGATATTCGACATTCGATTTGAATGTTTGATTGAGTTTGATATTCGATATTCGACATTCGATTTGAATGTTGGATTTAGTTTGATATTCGATATTCGACATTCAAAATTTGAATGTGAGATTGAGTTTGATATTCGATATTCGACATTCGATTTGAATTTTGGATTTAGTTTGATATTCGATATTCGACATTCGATTTGAATGTTGGATTGAGTTTGATATTCGATATTCGACATTCGATTTGAGTGTTGGATTTAGTTTGATATTCGATATTCGACATTCGATTTGAATGTTGGATTGAGTTTAATATTCGATATTCGACATTCGATTTGAATGTTGGATTGAGTTTGATATTCGATATTCAACATTCGATTTGAATGTTGGATTGAGTTTGATATTCGATATTCGACATTCAACATTTGAATGTGAGAATGAGTTTGATATTCGATATTCGACATTCGATTTGAATATTAGATTAAGTTTGATATTCGATATTCGACATTCAAAATGTGAAAGTGAGATTGAGTTTGATATTCGATATTGGATATTCGATTTGAATGTTGGATTTAGTTTGATATTCGATATTCGACATTCAAATATGAATGTGAGATTAAGTTTGATATTCGATATTCGACATTCGATTTGAATGTGAGATTGAGTTTGATATTCGATATTCGACATTCGATTTGAATGTTGGATTTAGTTTGATATTCGATATTCGACATTCGATTTGAATGTTGGATTGAGTTTGATATTCTATATTCGACATTCAAAATTTGAATGTGAGATTGAGTTTGATATTCGATATTCGACATTCGATTTGAATGTTCGATTTAGTTTGATATTCGATATTGGACATTCAAAATTTGAATGTGAGATTGAGTTTGATATTCGATATTCGACATTCGATTTGAATGTTGGATTTACTTTGATATTCGATATTCGACATTCAAAATTTGAATGTGAGACTGGGTTTGATATTCGATATTCGACATTTGATTTAAATGTTGGATTTAGTTTGATATTCGATATTCGACATTCGATTTGAATGTTGGATTGAGTTTGATATTCGATATTCGATGTTCAATTTGAATGTTGGATTGAGTTTGATAATTCGATATTCGACATTCATAATTTGAATGTGAGATTTAGTTTGATATTCGATATTCGACATTCAAAATTTGAATGTGAGACTGGGTTTGATATTCGATATTCGACATTTGATTTGAATGTTGGATTTAGTTTGATATTCGATATTCGACATTCGATTTGAATGTTGGATTGAGTTTGATATTCGATATTCGATGTTCGATTTGAATGTTGGATTGAGTTTGATAATTCGATATTCGACATTCATAATTTGAATGTGAGATTGAGTTTGATATTCGATATTCGACATTCAAAATTTGAATGTTGAATGTTGAATATCGAACATCGAACCAATTTTTGATTGCTGGTTTCCTCTTTAATTTCACGACGGTGGCTCAGGCCTCAGACTAAATGACGGCTCTGACGTAAAACTTTAATCATTGAGCTGGTGCCTGATGCTTGGCTGTAGCTGGGCCCACCGTGGCTCAACTTGAGATTTTCTTTAGCTCTGACTATATGTGAGTCGTGAGCCCTTTTCGCTGTTTCATCATATTGCTTTAATTTGATAATGTTGTTTCTCTATGATGATACATTGCAATAGTCAGGAATCCTACATAGGAGCCTAACATTTTTGTGCTTCAACAACAGCAGAAGCTAGTGCGAAGATTTGGTACCAGTAAAATGCATCTAAAGCCCCAATTGGCTTTGGCTGCTGTCCATTCTAAGGTGGTGGTTCTGTAGTTGCTAATTCGTTGTTGATTGTACTCCCATTGTGGGATTCTGTTATCGTTCTATGTTTTGTTGTGCGTTACTTTGTGTCCATTCTAGTTTTACAATCATCTCGATGGGGAAGAGAGAGCTGGTTGCTTTACTTTGTTTGTCTTCCTGATTTCTTATGATTGGTGTGTGACTCTTCCTTACGATGCCATGGGTTGGTCTGCAGTTTTTGATTGTGGTATTTCCTGATCATACTCACTCACTATTTTTGGCATTATATGATTTAATAAAAACTTCATATCATATAGATCAAGCCAGGAAACTGTGCACCCTTGTTTTCTTCCCAAGGCGTGTTGCAAAGTATTCAAAACTTTGTTGATGACCAAATAAGCTATATTTAATGTTGGTTGGAATTCGAACAATTGTGTAAAATATGTGAATATAGCCCATTTATGTTGAGCATCTAATTTTTCTTTACTTTGAGGCACTTCTTGGACTGAGGCAATGATGCCTGATGAATGTAAAAATGATCAAGGACTAACTTTGGCATATGCATGAATAGTATGGACTCAGTCAAATCCAATTGGAACGGGCCTCGGCAAATTCCGCGAAATTCCGTTGAATCCGTCCACGGATGTACATCGAGGATCTACTTTGATAACGCGGGTGATAATGTGACGCTGACGTTATATAACGAGACGCTGACGTCACAGAAACCATGTTAACACAATAACAAGTGTGATTGCAGCAAAACAAACGGCTTGAATGAAGTGTATTGGGTGTTGTTTTTTTTTCAATAAAATATCCCTATAGCGATATTTTAATGAAAAAAACATAAACATCATTTATTCTGCTGATTAAACTTTTCGGATAAGCAGAATAATAGATTTAATAGAACTGAACCCACATGCTACAGAACTAATTTTCCACACACCAGTTCCGGCTAACAAAATGGAGCTTTTTGGTACATAGTACTACGCATAATGCTACCTACATATACCAAGCCATGATTTGATTCTCGAATTGTGGCGGACTTTTCCGAATGAGTTAAATCTTGGTCCAAAACTTTTTGCTTCAGAAACGTTTTGAAAGGACCAACACACAAAGCATATGCCATTTGGTCGTAATTACTATCTAATGAGATAAGGGATAAGACACCAACATAGAAACTTACCTGTATTGTATTCAGAGGGGATCATGCTAATATAAGAGTCATACTTTGAACCCCACAATATATTTCCTAGATTGTTGCATGTCCCGTCCATAGTGCGATATTTGGATGTATTGTCACACTTCTGAAACAATATTAGTAATATATGTGTCATGTTTTCTATGTACAAACTAAGTGATCTTGCAACTTTTTAACTATCGATTGACTAACGTTTATAAGCCTCCTGTATTTTAAATTGCTAACGTATGACAATGACAATAAAATGATTATTCGTGCATCATCAAAATGAAATAAAATGAAATAAACAAATAAAGGCAAACAACTTGCCAACATTACACGTGTTAATGCATATGCTGAACCAAACGGAATGTTGCCATCCATCTATTATTTCAACTCAGAAAAGCACAATTCTGAAGACCCTATTTGGTTCATTACCGCTATAAGAGTAAAATCATAACTACATCACACACCAGACAGCAACCTATGGCACTAAAAGCCAAAAACAAGAAACACAGATATGCACACAACAACAAAACCAAAATTCTAATGCACTTGCTTTTGTTAGGCGACGTCTGATTGGATAACGTCAAAAAAGTTAACATTATATCCTGCGATATACTGTCTAGTCAGAAATAGTTTGTCGTCATTAATTGTGTCACATTTTGTTAGATGATGTACGCCATTGTGCGACATTTTGCGGCTTGCAACGCTCACACTTGAGACAATACTGTATAAGCGCATTGGAACGGGGATAACCATACTCAAAATTTTCATTTGGGAGGTATAACGTTGGATATACGTTCGGATATCACCTTTGATGGCTACGCTCGCGCGTCGCCGTTAACCTAAATTTCCGTCCGTATATCCGACGGTATACCTCCCCAAATGAAAATTTTGAATACAGTTTTACCCTAAATAACAATAACAATATTGAAGTAACGATAAAAGCTCTTGTCCCCTCATCAAAAAGTAAGAGAGATAATTTCAAACTAGAAATAGCTCTGTTACTGTAAATTCGAAAATTTTGAGAGGGTTTTATTTTCGCAAAACTTCGCAGAAGCAGAGTTCCGCAAAAATAAAACCCTCGCAGAAATGGCGAAAACTCATTGCCCTTTACGGATTTAGGTAAATCATGCCAACGTCGCGAATTTTTTACTTGGCAGATATGTATTTAAACTACTCTATTCCCCCGAAAAATTCTTGCGAAAATTGCCAACTTTGCAGTATTACCATAACAAATCAAATAGCAAAAGCAAAACTCTTACACAACATGCAAACAACAACAAACAGTACGACGGGGCTTTCAGTTTATATCTATATGTTTCATGAAATACAATACATTGGTTACTATGTTATGACACTGAATGGACTAAATTCATGAATATTAAGGCGACCAGATTGCAATAATTCCCCAACAACTGATGACGTTCTCATAAAATTTCAGATGAATTATCACACTTTGGTTATATATACTCAGTATAAAATACGAGTACATGGAATTCTATCCATTGCTTACTAAGTTATGATTGAGGATTGGGAAATTTATTGACATTGGGCAATAAGTCCTTTATTACTGAATACATCATGGCGAACTTACTGTGCATTACCACACTATGGCAACATAAACTGACTATAAGTTTCATGAAATTTCATTTGTTGGTTACTAAAGCTATGGCTTTGATTGGAATTATGCAGAAATATTTTGCCGATCAAATGGCAATCACTCCAAGTAGGGTAAAGTCTGATAACTTCTGACACCAGGTAAATTTGGACAGCGACCTTGTTTGTTTCATCTTTAAATATTGGAAAAAATAGATTTCAAAGCAAACAGTGGAAATCCTGATGAGACGTTTCATAAGGAGCCGTTTCATCTGGATTTACACTGTTTGCAAATGTATGTCCGATTTTACCTGATGCCCAAAATTACCAGGCTTTACCCTAATGACATGCTTAACTTCACATGCATCATCACACTATAGTCAAATACTCAGTACAAGTTTTATGATATTCCATTTATTGCTTTCTACGTTATGGCTGAGGATGGAACAATTCATTGACATTTAGGTAATTAAAGAACAATAATTCCTCTATCATTTAAGTCATCCTGGTGGTACTTCAGGTGCATTACCACTAATGGTAATACATATAAGTTAAATTTTATTTATTTAAGTTTAAGTTATGACTCTGAATGAACAAATTCATAGACTTTTAAGGTGATCTTAAGGCAATAACTCTTCTGAAACTGATGATATCCTCACAAAACTTCACATGCTACATCACAGTATGGTGATACGTACTTACATGTATTTACAGGTACATGTAGTATAATATCATAAAATTCCATCTATTGGCTAAGAACAGTATAGTGCATTAAGATGAAATTTTGGCAAGGAAATGGTGACAAAAGCCCATCCACGACTGATGGTATTTTCGATAAAACGTCACGTGCACAATTGCACTTTGGCCACATATATTCGAAATTAGCTTCATTGGTTACTTTGTTCTGGCTAAGAGCGGAAGGAAGGACAGAAATTCAGGTAATCAAAGGACAATAGCGTATTTATGACTGATGACTTCCTGATGAAACTTTACGTGCATAACCACACTATGTTCATATATATTCAGTATAAGTATCATGATATTCCATTTATGGGTTACTTAGTTATGGGTGAGGATAGCAGGATGAACAGACAGACAGACCAATAGACGTACAGATGGATGGACAACACCAAACCAATATTCCTATGCCTTCGACAGGGGTTACAAATATCGATCAATGGGGAATGATATGGTATATAATAAAACAACCATCGAAACATATGCAAAGCCGTCGCCATAAAACGAGCACATGCGAAACTTCATGGCTAAAAATATAAAGAAGCACGGCCATTAAAAACTGTTTTCAAAATAGTCATCAAAACCAGAGACATTACAATATTTTCGTCATAGCTCATAGCCATAATCGCATACCCTGAAAAAGAGAAGGTCATGGCCGTGGGAAAGAATATTAATTACATTTAATAATTCAGTAATTTATAAGCACAAGTCCACGTTTCGTGATATTCCATTTATTGCTTTCTAACCTATGGCTGAGTGTGGAACAATTCATTGGCATTAAGGTAATTAAAGGTCAATAACTCCTCTTTTATCTAAAGTAAGAAAGACAGCGAGAATCATGAATCGATACAATCAAGTACCACACCTGTCCCAGGATACCAAATGGGAAGTAACAACATCACAATAAACATCACAAACAAGAGCCAAGAGGTCAGGTGACCACAAGGCAGCAATGAATAGACGCAAAAGCCAGACGAACACAGGACATAAATAAACAAAAGAAGTACCGCCTTGGTAAGGTCAGTAAATATATCAATAATTGTCATATATATGATTTAAATTCCATTGCAAACAAAGTTATGGCTCTGAATGAACAAATTCATAGACTTTGAAGGTGATCAAAAAGCAATAACTCTTCTGAAACTGATGATATCCTCACAAAACCTCACATGCTACATCACAGTATGGTGATACGTACTTACATGTATTTACAGGTACATGTAGTATAAGTTTCATGAAATTCCATCTATTGGCTAAGATAGTGCAGTGCATTTAATTGAAATGTTAGCAAGCAAATGGTGGCAATAGCCCATCTATGACTGATGACATTTTCATAAAACTTCACGTGCATCATTGTACTATGGTCATATATATTTAAAATTACATTCATTGGTTACTTAGTTCAGGATGAACACAGAAGGATGGACAGAAATTAAGCTAGTCAAAGGATAATTACGCATTTATGACTAATGACGTCCTGGTGAAACTTCACGTGCATAACCGCACCATGGTCATATATATGCAGTATACGTTTAATAA
Organism: Loripinus fragilis; assembly: GCA_964019695.1. NCBI lineage: Eukaryota > Metazoa > Mollusca > Bivalvia > Lucinida > Lucinidae > Loripinus > Loripinus fragilis. The sequence continues at coordinate 7,349,361 of OZ026528.1, forward strand.
TATTCTTAGTAATGGCTGAGGATAGCAGGATGACCAGACGGACAGACAGATGGACGTACAGACGGACAAGCAACACCAAACCAATATCCCTGTACCTTCAACAGGGGATACAATATCGATCAAGGGGGGAATAAAATGGTGTATTATATTTCAACCATTGAAACATTTGCAAAGCAATGGCCATTAAACCAGCACTTGCAAAATATCATGACAAAGAGTGTATAAAATCATGATAACAAAAAACAATTTCTCAAATCATAATCATCAAAACTACCATTAATTCAGGGCCATTACAATATTTTTGCCGTAGCTCATGCCATAATAATATACTCTGAAAAAGAAACAGTCGAGGCCGTGGAAAAGGATATTAATTGTCTTTAATAATTAAGTAATTTATGGGCATCATAAATGAAATAATATCATTATTAATTGTATTATTTTGAATAGCCAATGTAGATTATGTTACTAATAACCATCAAATGGAAATGTATCGCCATCTTTTTTGCATTTAATATAAAGAAGAAAAACTAATGGTAGCTGAAAAGTGTTTCCTTAAATTAGAATTAATACCCTTAATGGCAAGTAGTTTTTGCCCATAAACGTAAGTGGATAATATAGACACATAGATTTCCCATAAAACATCCAAAAACATAATGACCAATTAATAATAACATTAAATGGAAACGATTCTTGAGTTATCGCCATTAATAATTCATTTTTGTTTGTTAGTGACTAATAAAAGTATCTGGAAAATAAATGCCCATTTATTTAAAAAAAATGTATTGTAATTATTGTGAAGTTTGAGAAATTAACTTGTCAGTTAATGATATTATTATTGCCTTGCTGACTATTTCATGCACATTACTAATGTCGCTTTACCGACCATGATAACTTGGTGAAATTAGTTGTTTGTTCAGAGATATTCCATGACTGTTACTGAAGTAATGTCAGAGCCTTCTGAAGTGATTATCAGGGCTTTATTTATAGTAGAAAGTTAGTTGTGTCTGACACAGGGCGATAATTAGCAGTTTATTAATTTGAACGAGCTCTAGACATGTGGCATTTGTCTACAATTACTTTTCTATCACTATTATTTGAGCCAGTGCATGAGATTTCCAACAATGTGGTATATGCGACCAGCAAAGCCTCAGATCAGCCAGCGCCTACGCGCTGTCTGATCAGAGCCTTTGCTAGTCGCTTGAGTATTCTATGATTGTTAAGCTACTGACTGAACACGATTTGGAGTTTCTAAGCTTAAAAGCAGGCTGCACAGGCTTGTCCGAGTCTACACATGTCAAAATGCCACATTGTTGGAAATCTCATGTCACTGCTCATTTATTTGTACACGCTGTATGATTTACACCAATCAAAGTCTTACTTACAGGTATTTGCGTTGTACTTTCAGGGTAAGTGCACCCCTGTCCTAGGCATATCTGTGACACACACAAAAGTGAAACAGCCAGATTTAGCAACGTAGGTGTAGGTGGTCTGTCCATTTCTAAAAACATAAATGGGCCGTGACATGAGATTTCGAACAATTGGACATTTTGACAAGTGTAGACTCGAACTAGCCTCTGTATCCTCCTTTTAAGCTTAGAAACTCCAACTGGTGAACAGTCAGTAGCTTAACACTCACTGAATATTCAAGCGACTAGCAAAGGCTCTGATCAGACTGCGCGTATGCGCAGGCTGATCTGAAGCTTTGCTGGTCGCACATACCACATTGTTGGAAATCTCATGCACTGGCTCAAATAAGAAACTAGTGGAAAATATGAATCAGCAGAAATCTTAGGTTATTTTCCTACAGTATACAGTATATAGACATCACAAAACCTTCTGCTCGCATTCATTGTCCATACAGACATAATACATAACCACATATGTTCATTTACCAGGTACTTTCAAGAGCGACCCGCCCTCCCTTCAAGTTTTGACCAATTTACAATTAGGAAGTCATGTATCTTGCTCAGTCTGGTGCATAACTTTCAAAAGTTAAAAATATATCACTTTAAGCAGTTAACTTTTTAGAAACAAATACAAAAGTAACCTGTTTGAGTGAATCTGTCTTTTTTCATCTTCATATTTTGGAGTTACAGCTATTTTCACGGCCATGTGGGTAATTTTATCTGAAAGACCTAATAATTAACTTTACGATTATGCAATAAATTTGTGTACGCATCGTCTAGAAATTTGTACGCAAGGTCATTGAAGATCAGAAAATAAGCTACTTTTAACTTGAATAAGATATAACCTAAATAAGTTACTTTCGATGGCTTCACTTTGAAATCATTGTTGAAAAGACACAATTTTAACTTCTTCAAGTGATTTATATTGTAACTTATACAGGTTATGCCCCTGATTGTTGCTGGTGGACTTAATTAAATGACGTGAAAGTATTGCTGCTTACTTACTTGGTTTTTAATTGTTAATTCAATCGAGAGCATGTTGTAACTAATGCTTTGAAATAATTTTACAGTATTAATGCAAGACTTTCATTCTATTGCGACAATTAAGAACTTCATCCGCCTAAACCTCAATTTACCTTTAGTCAATTCAAGTTAAATGTATAAACATATTTTCACAATATTTACAATTCCTAGTTTTCAAATATCATTTTAATCAAAAATCTAGAATGGTGAACAACATGACTCCACCTATCATTAATATCTATGAAGACTTCTTACCTAATTAATATTATTCTTAAGTTCTTGAGTCGCGCAGCTGACGACAAGTTCTGCAAATTATGTCTCATTGTTTTTTCTGCAAACTTATCTCTCCCAAAGTCTCTAAATTTAGTACTCACAAGAGACGAAATTTATAGAGTGGGACATCGACAAACAGTGCAAAACCTAATCGACCGCTGCATCATGGGACGGTCGATCATGTTCTGTGCTTATGTATTCACTGAATACCATTTAACTCTGAATGACATTGAAGACTAATCTTCCTTTCATTTAAGATTCTTGCCTTAACTCTGTACAGAATTATACTGAAAGACTTTAAAAACGCACCACCTGCTTAAATGATAATTTATGTCGAAAATTGAATATTTTCATTACGTGAAAAATAAAATTGACAAGCTCCGTCATTTAGCTTGTATTTTATAAGAAAATCGAAACTTATGATTGCCGTGACGTCGCGATAATTCTGAGACAACTCAAATGCAAAAAGTCACAGAGTACCAATACCTTTCATAATGAACGAAAAAACGTTTTAGAACCGATGTTTTTTCTTAAAAGCAAAAGGAAAGACGAAATCAAATCATAAAGTTTTAGGCCTCTGGCAACGTTCATTACGTCTACATGACGTCATTGATTTTTGATGTAATTGGCCGTTTATATCCTAAGGATCAGGAATAATCTTTTTTTTCATTGCCAACAGATACACCTCAATCAGTTGCATAAAAGACAAAAGTATGGCGACATGCGCGGACGTCACCCGTCTTTTATTGCTGTTTGAAAATTTAAGCCTGACGTTAGCAAAGAAACGCTGCGAATGGGAGTGTAATAAAACTATTATTTCTGAAATCTTTTGTGTTTTTTTCATTTGTTAAGACATCTGGCTACCACCTCAAAGTGTTTGTTTTCAAATTAAATCAAATTTACATTTACCAGACGACAATTGATGAAAAGCACTTACGTCGATATTACGTCAGAATGAACAGCATGAGTAAATCGAAATAATGGCAAATCATGGTCCATTATGCAAGACGATAATAATTTGATAAAGAAAACATCCTCAAATCAATCATGTGGCAGAGGCAGTGAATGTAAAATTTTTTGTTTCTAAAGTCCCTCAGTATATTTCCTAGAGACGCTATTCATGCGCGGATACAGATGCGGTGAAGGAATGGAGTTAGGGTTTCCATGGAAAATCACATACTTTTAAGGCTTTCTTGATGATGCGCCATTGTATCTCCATAGTAAGAAAGAGGGCAAAGATCAGGAATTGATACAATCCAGCACCACACGTGACCCAGGATACCAATGGGAAAGTGTCAGCGTCACAACCAGACATCACAAACGAGAGCCAAGAGGCCAGTCCTTTCCAAGCAGGTAGGTGACCACAAGGCATCAACAAGCAGACGTGCATGAAAGCATAACAAAACATGATGATCCACAGAGTAAGCACCGCCTTGGAACGGTCAGTAGAAATATTTACTGGAATGCTTTAACCGGTTTAACGGTGCACCATCCCAATGTTATTTCCCTTTCATTTTAATTTCAGTCCCCCACACACCTGACGAAATATCGTTAATCCGCTCATGCCATTGCTGTTTGAATATAAATATAATGCCATGCATCTTAAACATGTTTGAAAGGCAAATTGAAATCAAGATAGATTACTATGGATGCCTACTGGTGCCATTGTGTCTTATTTCTAAGTAAGAAAGACGGCAAAGATCAGGAAACGATACAATCAAGTACCACACCTGACAGAGGATACCACAGGGGAAAGTTACAAAACTACAATAAATATCACCAACAAGTGCCAAGAGATACCTTTGGCGATAATTTGATATTAATAAAGTAGATAGAAAGTATCAGGAATCGATATAATCAAGTATCACACCTTATAGGATTGTGACAAAAACACAAGAAAACATAGCATTTTCATCCGCAGGTGATCAGAAGGCTGCCGGTTACAGACAATATAGCAAACCTATATATATAAAATCAACAAACGAAACACCGCTTTAGATGAAATACGAGTCATTCTGTAGGTACATTCCCACTTTCTTTAAAATCGCTTGGACCCCATCCCCTAGCTAAAACCTACAAAATTTGTTATATTGCCATATTTTCCTGCAAACATTAGTGATATAATTTCGATGAATGTTTTAAAGTTCTCATTTTAATAAAATCATTCCTGACACATTTGGGCCAGATAATATGCACGCACTAGTTATGAACATGAAAAAATCTTAACTAAGTCGGAAGCAAGATTATTTGCTCAAGTTGTCCCCCCCTGGTTACCTCTTGATCATTGTTTTAATTCTGATTGCATAAATTGATGTCAGTGAAGACCCCCAATAATGAGAAGATGTTTTGGATTGACTTGGTCCAGTTTGGCATCCTTAACACATTTCTATTCAGATTTTAATTATTTTTCTTCAATCTTGGACAAATGGTGGCGGCCATGTTACAGTTTATCGAACGAGCCCCATATTTACACTTGAGCTAAAGATTGATCAAAGTAATCATTTAGTATGGTATTTGGAGAAAATAAGGTTATAAATGGCTAAATTAAAGAAGCCACAAAAAAGACGGACAGAGAGACGGACGGACTAACGAACATGCCATTTGCCAGGCCCTCATAATCATGCGCGGATCCAGAAAGTTTTGTCAGAAGCGGTAAATATTTGATAACGTTTTCATTTTTTTTTAATTTTGTTTTTTAGTAATGAGGGGAAAGAGGAGCCAAATACCCTTATAAATTAATGGGATGGGTCATCATTGGCCCGCCAGCGAAACGCCATTCAACATTAAAAGCTGGCTGAGTAGCTTTGTGATTTTCAGGGGATCCGGACCAGTATTGCACAGATACCCTATATTTTTCGGATTTTTCAGGGGGGGGGGGTCCAGACCCCGAGCCCCTCCCGCTCTGGATCCGCTCATGATAATGTTTTAATCTGATACTTTTGCAATGTACTATAGTTACGAAGGTACCATATTACCTTCTAATTGATATAGCATCAGTATTTAAATTGGATATGACACCATATGTTGTAACAAACTTGCCTCTAAAAAGCGAAAGGTGATTTTCCCCGAAAGCGTTTAAGCAAACACAGACATTTTTGTCAATTACTGGACATCTTCCAAAAGTGAAGATGATAATTGATATTCCAAGAATTGTTTGCAATGTATTAACTTCATTGGGATTTTTATAAGCAAAGGTAATCACGAAACATTTGACCATGAGTGAGAGGGTAGGATAATAAAAAAAATCCGTCCTGAGGATCGCCGTTTGGCATCACGAGGCTTGTCGAGACTATGAGAATACATCATGAGTTTGAATTGACAACTGTTTATAAATCTAAATAGTGAGAATGTCCTTGCTTAAAGCTGCATAGACTGTAACTTTTGATCTTTTAATTTTAGAACTAATGTTTCTATTTTTCAAGAACACAGTAAAATAACTAAAATTCAGGTATACATTTTACCAATTTCGTAAACCTTAACAAATTATCAGCATCAAAACAACAGCATTTAAGCTAAAATTAAATGTCTATAACTATTGGATACCAATAAGAGACAAACACACCTGTTTTATAAGATAATTCACTTTTCCGTGCAGTTTTCAGCTATAGTGAACAGATTTATTTTGAAAACATAACTTAATTCTACTTTTACAAATGATTTAAAAAGAAAATGAACAAATTCGAAAAATGTTCATAGTTGCAGACTAAGTCTCTTTAATACACGGAAATAGTGTATTATATATACTGCCAAGGCACGTTAAAATGCACACAATTGTTGGTATTTTAATACATACGGGCAGGATTGTTTCCATGCTTAGTATAGCGTGATTATTTGTATAACCTCAAAGCCATGTACATGTAAGACTAATTTGAAGCTACTCAGCTACATGGACTAAGTAGGTAGAGGATATTTACTTTTGTTAGGTCGGGTGAGCACCAAATATATTTCATCGAGAACGGTAAAAAGAAAAAAAATATTTTTCACGAGTGCTTAACACAAGGGAAAAGAATGTTAATATTGTCACGGTAATTTGTTTTTTGTAAAACTTACAGTTACAGAAAGCAAACCTTTACTTCTTTCCTTGTCGTTTTCCCATCCGTTTTGACATTTCAGCGTGTTTGTTCCTAGAAAATAGCTTAGAACAACATTTTAATGAATGCAGCATAAGAAATCTGCACTTACTGAAACTGGTGTGCTTTAGGACAGTTATGGCACGTGCAAACTAGATCTCTAAAAGTCTGTCAAGTTCAAAATTTTATATTATGTGGGTGCTTAAACTCGAGGATTATCTGCGTATTTAGGCGGATAAACCATTGCATCACTAATTAATACATTTCGTATGGTCGCTTTAAAAAGTATTGCATTCCTTGCAGTAGCTGAGTCTGCTATACTACACGTGCATGTACTTTTGCCTGTATAAAGGAAAACCTGTCACTATTGCGCCACGACGCTAGAAAACCTGCCTTCGGATTTGCGAACAGCAAAGGTGCAGACCAGGTCTGATCAGCGGCTTGGCTATTCGCTTTTTTTTTAAAAAAAACAGCATATCTTTTCTTACCAGAGGACAAATACTTTGGATTGCCAGAGTGACCATAGAGGCAAAGCTCAGGTTAAACAAGTAGCCCACTAGGTAGGCAACTTTGACATTGATCAAGCCTAAATTCAAGCGCTCAAGATATTATGACAGTGAGTTCTAGATATCTGCAAGTATTCAGAGGATATGACTAAAATTGCCGAGAAAACCCGTGGAAACTATATTTTTCAGAAACGCTAGGGCATCACCCAGCCTAGTCAGTGGTGGGATCTGACAGAAATTCAAACTCATCGAAGCGTTTTGGCGTATCCGGGTTACCTAGAAGAACGGCAAATTCAAATGAAATGAAGGCAACAGAGTGGTCACCGTTTTTGTCATTGTATGGACAGCTGCGCCGTCCGAGTTTCGATCTTGCTGAAATTCAAACAAGCCAAAGCTTTTACAATTGTTCTTGTTACATGCAAGAATAAAATAAGATCCAAGCAAAAATAAAGGTGCAAGAGTGGTCACAACATGATACATAATTGTTTAAGTCGCTCAAAGGCAACTATTTCTCATTCGAGAAAAACGAAAAATGCATATAGCAAGTATATGGCAATTATAAGCAAATAGCAAATGGTCTAAGAATTGTTTCAGACAGTTTCTCTATTATGATACATTGCAATAGTTGGTAAGCCTCCATGCGAGCTTTGCATTTTTTGTGCTTCAAGATATGGTACATGTACCAGTAAAATGTGTTTAAGCCACCCAGTGGTTTAGGATGTTGTCCGTTCTAATGCTGTTGATTTGTTGTTGATTGTTACTCCCATTGTCGGGGTTCTGTAATTATTCTATGTTTTGTTTGTGCGATATTTTATCTCCATTCGTGTTTTGCAATCATCTTGATGGGGAAGAGAGGGCTGGTTTCTTTGCTTTTTCTTTGTCTTCCTGGCTTCTCGTGATTGTTGTGTGGCTCTTCCTCGCGCTGCCCCGGGTTTGTCTGCAGTTGGTGATTGTGGGATTTTCTGATCATACTCACTTACTATTTTTGGTCTCCACCTTTGATGCTTGAAAGTCCGAAGTCAGGTTTTCTCACGTCGAGGCACCACGGTGACAGATTGTCGTTTTAATAAACGAATACTAGCAAACGTGCTGATCAGATTTGGTCTGCGCCTTTAATGTTCTAAAATCCGAAGGCTAGTTTTCTCACGTCGAGGCCCAACGGTGACGGCTTGTCAATTACAGGCAAAAGTACACGTACATGTAATTAAGCAGACTCAATATCTGCAAGGAATGCAAAAATATAGTGAATGTGACCAGGAAATGCCACAATCACATACTTAAGACCAAACAATGGACTCGCGAGGAAGAGTCATATAACGATAGCAGCGACATGTAATTCAGAGCACGACAAAAAATAAAGCAACCAGCTCTTTTTCCCCAAAAGTAGAAAGGACAGAAAGTACTGATAAACAAAAAAAAGTAGTAACTCTACACAACTCTTCCAAAATTTTCGTTTAACGAGACGATTTTGATTTTGGAATTGTCAATTTCCCACTTTTAGATGGTGATCCTCTTTCAACATCCTTTGGAGTTTATTTTTCTGATCGCATTTGATTTGCTAGAGCATCTATCTATGTTGCCGACTTTAACACTCGCAATAAACTGTTAACTCAGATAGTTTTTAAACAAAGCAATGGGTATCATAAACTTCGCCATTGTTTTCAAAATTTTACTGCCAATACTATGATTTGATATGTAATTTCAATGCTGGACTTTAATCTCTCTTGCGACAGGGACTTGGTGTATAAATTAAAGAAAATTGTTGTCTCTTATAACTTTTAGCGCAGTTTTGTTAAGATAATTTCTCATTATAAAAAGATTTGTTAAATTATAAATGTATTGTAATAGACTGCATGCTTTGTCAACCCATTCACGGTTGTAACCATTGCTTTCCTCTTTAATTGCGAGCTGGCGGGTCGGATCTCAGACTATATGACGGCCCTTACTTAAAGACTTATCTATAAATGAGAGGTTTAGAGCCAGACTTATTTTACTCATATATGCAGTTGTATGTACTGCTCAGTCCTTATCCTGATTTTATCACCCTTTTATACATCGATTTATATGTATTAGACGATACATCTATCATTTAGGGATGTTTCATGCAAACCAAACTTCTAAATGTCTTGATCTATATCAGAAGTAATGATGAGGTTGGTATCATCAAACATAATTAAGCCATCCAATAAGTTTCTTACTAACCTTTCTAAGGCGGTGCTTCTTTTGTGGACCCTTTTTGCGTTTGCCTGTCATACTGTCTTGCCTGTTCCTTGTAGACTTGTGATCATACTCACCTGCTGGGAAAGGGCTGGTCTCTTGGTTCTTTTGTATGTGATCTTTTCTTGTGTTTTTGTCATATTCCCATATGGTTTCCTTGGTCAAATGTAGTATTTGATTGTATCGATTCTTGATCTTTGTATTCTTCCTTACTTTGACAATATTTAGTCAAACATTCTTAAGACCAGCATCAGGCACCAACCAACGGATTAAAGCTTTACGTCAGGGCTGTTATTGAGGCTAAGACCTGATCAATCGTGTGCAATTAAAAAAGAAAATTTAGCTTGAAACCATGATTGTGTTAACAACCAGGTAATCAGACCGTCACATGAAATCCATGCTGTATCTAACTTTTTATAACGTTTAATTGTCCTTTAAAATTGATCAATAAAATTAGGCTTTCCAACAATTCTTTTAAAATAAACATCATCACTATAGAATACCGGTTCCCATATTCTTTTATGAAGAAGATTTTTCAACTAATATTGTTTTAGTGGCCTTGGCAGCTGTCCCATGTCAGACCGTAATTCTGTTGTAGATGAGTTATCATCTGCTGTTGTTACCACCCTGTGTTGGGTTATAAAAAGTTGGATATAGCTTGGATATCATGGGGCAGTCTGCATGTTTGATCGTAAACCCAATTACGATTTAAAGCTATGGTTTCCTCTATAATTGCACGACGGTGGGTCAGACCTCATACTTAATTAAGGCTTTGATCAGTGGGTCGGTAATTGAAACTTTTTATAGTTAGGCCCACTATGGCTCAACTTGAAGTTTTCTTTAGCTTTGACTATCTGTGAGTCATGAGCCCTTTTCATTGTTTCATTGTAGTGTGTTAATATGATTATGTTGTTTCTCTATATGATGATACAATGCAAAAAGAAGAAATCCTCCATGCGAGCTTAACATTATTTGTGCTTCAACAACGACAGAATCTAGAGCGAAGATTTGGTACCAGTAAAATGCCCCCCCCCCCCCCCCCGTGGCTTTGCAATTGGCTACTGTCCGTTCTAAGGCGGTGGTTCTATTGTTGTTGATTCATTGTTGATTGATTCGCCCATTGTTGGATTTATGTAATTGTTCCATGTTTTGTTTAGCGTTATTTTATGCCCATTCTTGTTTCGCAGTCATCTTGATGGGATAGAGAGAGCTGGTTGGTTTGCTAAATGTCCTCGTGTCTCGTGATGGCTGTGTGGCTCTTTCTCACCATGCCACGGGTTTGTTTGCAGTTTGTAATTGTGGTATTTCCTGATCATACTCACTAATTTTGTTTTTAGTTATTGATTTCTGTTGTAATTCTTAGCTCGGAGGGATATAGATTTGGTGTATCTTAATCCATCCGCTCATCTGTCTTGCATGTCCATTTGTCTGTCTGTCCGTTCGTCCATCCAGAGCCACATCTCAGTACCTTTTAATCAGATTTGATGTATTCTTGGTATAAATGATGAGTACTATCTACAATCAATATCCTATACATTTCGTGAAAATCTACTCATTAACACTTGAGTTATTGCCCTCGTCTTATAATAGTTATTTATAATACAACAGCTTATTTGGCTTTTCGTGTAATGAGCTTCACATTTCTCAAAAGCTATTATGTCTGACGATTTCTCAGTATGGGCCATGATTGCTCTGTGCTAGTAGATAGGCATGACCCTATCAAAAAAGTACCAAACCCCTTGATAATTTAGGCGGGGAAAAAGTCAAATATCTAAATATTGCATAATCCAGCCAGTTGTCAATAATTTGACCGAACTTTTGCATGCAGGCAGAGAAATCGATCCGATCTGCTGGGTGGGACTGAGGACAAACTGAATATGGTCATGCTGCATATTAAATTAAAGGGAACGAACGACGCCCACAGCAACATGATAGCAAACGTTTGCACGCAAACACTGCCATGCCCCAGGGTTAGGGTCAAAAGGTCAACATATTTTCTTTTCTGAAGGCAGTCATGTTTTATATTAAATTAAAGGGAGTGGAGCGTAGAGCACCATTCAAGCAAATATTACACTAATCCGCGACCCCTAGGATGGGGGTCGAAAGATCAAAACAGCGTGTTAAGGTCAAAAGATTTTATTTCTGTAAAAAGTCTGCATATCAAATTAAAAGAAAAAGAAGTGTAGACCAGCGTGTAAGCACCCATTTAGACCCTAAACACACCATAGCCACTGAGGTTGGGTTAATAAAAGTACGAAAGACAGCAAGGGTCAGGAATCGATACAAGCAAGTACCAGACATGTCCCAGGATACCAAATGGGAAAGTAACAAAATCACAATAAACAACACAAACAAGAGCCAAGAGGTCAGCCCCTTCCCCTTCAGGTGACCACAAAGTAAGAAAGAAGGGCAAAGAGTTGAATCGATACAATGAAGCACCACACCTGACCCAAAACTAATGGGAAAGTGACAACTTCACAATTACGAGGGTCATCCAATAAATACCTGGACTCTCCTTATAATGTAAGAGTTCATACCATTTAAACATCACAAATGTAAACATTAGGTGGCATAACTTGTTGGGCATTTAACAACATATCCAAATATTTGATGGAAAGTGAGGTTGTTTGTTGCTTAGCAATGAAAATATGATATCAAAGCTAGGCTGGCCGGATTTTCCTCATACAAAAATCTCATGCTAAAGAAACGTAGGCTGCAATTCAGCTATTATCATGTGTCTGTACATAGTTTGTCATTTCAATTGGTTCCAATGTAAAATATAAAATATGGTCAATAACATATACAAGTTAGTCACGGTTGCCTAGCAACCACGTGATTGTAGAAATTTGTATAATCTTTATTCTTCTGTTGCCAGGCAACAAGGGGCACATTCGATACATGTTTTTTTAAAGATATTGTTTGAAAAATAAAATAAAACTAATAATTTAAGGCTGATAAAACTTTTATACCAACCAACGACACGGTAAGGGCTTATTAATGACCTCTACTTCCCATTTCTGATGCCACAATTTTGCAGTTGTGTCGCTTTTTTGCGCTAAGCGTACCTGCCAATTTGACATTTTTCAAAGGAAGTCAATGAGTTTTACAGAATAGTTACGTTATGTTGTAGTTTAGAAAATAGATTCTTCTTAGAACTGATCTATACATGCCAGTAACCATGACAATCCTTTTAAGATATCTGGCCATGTTAGCTTTAATACCATGTTTCGTTGCTAAGCAACATGCAACCTCACTTTCCATCAAACATTTTGATATATCATTGCATGCGCAACAAGTTATTCAACCTAATGGTATATTTCTGATGTTTAAATGGTACATTATAAGGAAAATCCCGCTGTTTATTGGATGAACCTCAAAGACATCACAAACGAGAGCCATGAGGTCAGCCTTTCCCGGCAGGTGACCACAAGGCAGCAATGAACAGATGCGAAAGCATGACAAATACAAGACATAAATAACACAAATGATCCACAAAAGAAGCACCGACTTAGAACGGTCAGTTTAAATATTTTACTGGAGGGCTTAAAAATAGTAAGTGAGTATGATCAGGAAATACCACAATCACAAACTGCAGACAACCCCGTGGCACCGAAAAGAAGAGCCGCTCAACCATCACGAGACACCAGGAAGACAAATTAAGCAAAGCAATCAGCTCTCTCTTCCCCATCAAGATGATTGCAAATCTAGAATGGACATAAAGTAACGTACAACAAAACATAGAACAATAACAGACTCCCATAACAACAACAGAAACACCGCCTTAGAACAGACAGCAGCCTAAGCCACCGGGGGGCTTAAATGCATTTTACTGGTACCAAATCTTCGCCCTAGATTCCGCTGTTGTTGAAGTACAAGAAATGTTCAGCTCCCATGGAGGCCATCTAACTAATGCAATGTATCATCATGGAAAACACTCTAATCAAATTAACACTCCATGATGAAACAAAGAAAAGGGCTCATGACTCACAGAAAGTCAGAGCTAAAGAAAACCTCAAGTTGAGCCACGGTGGGTCCAGCTACAGATAAGCATCAGGCACCAACCCATCGATTAAAGCTTTACGTCAGAGCCGTCATAGAGTCTGAGGCCTGACCCACCGTCGTGCAATTAAAGAGCAAACCATAGCTATTAAGCGTGATTGGGTTTAAAACTAGGCAAGCAGACTGTCGCATAATATCCAAATTATATCCAACCCTTATATTACGTTTTACTATCTTTTTGAATTGATCACTAAAATTCGATTTTCCAACAATTCGTTTGAATTTATAGACTAAATCACCACAAAATATAGGTTCTGATATGCCTTGTTGCAGAAGAGTTTTTAACCCAATGTTGTATTTAACAATTAACTCTGAGTGTCTGCAGTAGAATTTAGAAAATGCTTTTCGAATTTTATGATATCTATAACCTTGTTTTAATAATTTAGCAGTTAAAAATAAGTTTCTGTTGTTGAATTCATCAACATTAGAGCACACTAGCAAAACGAATAAGCTGAGAAATATATACACCATAGGAAGGAGAGTGAGGAACATCTCCATCAAGAAATGGGAAATTTACTATTTCAAAATTAAAATCATCCCGTTTATTATAAATTTTAGAAGAAACTATGCCATTTGTTATTGACAAGTTCAAGTCCAAAAACGGAGCTTCAGTATCAGAAGAATTCGCTTAATTTAACTGAAGTTCAGTGGGATATATCTGACCTACCATTTGTTCAAAATAAGGATTATCAATATTAAGTAAGTCATTAAATATCTGGAGGTAGAGTTAAAAGCTTCAATAATATCAGCTTGATTATTGTCTGACAGAGATAAAATAAAGTCTCTCTCATAACAAAACAAAAACAAATCTGCAACAACAGGAGCACAATTAGTACCCATTGGAATACCAAAAATTTGTCTATATAATTTTGAGCCAAATCTTATAAATATATTGTCCAAAAGATAATGGAGCGCATCACACATTTTCTGACATGACCACAATTTATATCGTTTCGGTTGTTCAGAAGTAAAAAAGGCATTTTTATCATTACAAGCCAAATAAAGTGAGCCCTCTCTGTTAAATGTTTGTTCAATTAATTCTGTTAGTTTTTCTTTTATTAGATTATGAGGTAATGTAGTATAGAGAGTAGAGAAATCATATGTAGACAAACCAGATGCTAGAAAACCTCTAGACTTCAATTTATTAAGAATTTCACCTGAATTTTTAATAGACCAAAATAAATTTTTACCATTTCTTTCATAAACTGTTGTGCAATATTTAATGACATGGTTTCTAATTGCAGTGAGGCAAAAAGTCAAAAGAATAGACAATTCAGTAGTTGTACTAAACCGGTTTCACGGCAGGCCAACCTCACCATAAGATCAGATGTGGATTATGACACAAAGCTGTTTGGTTTGCATTAAACACCTCTGACTTATCCAGGCATCATCTCCTTGAACATATAAATCAAGAATAACTAGAAATGTGTCCATGTGACACGGATGCCCCCGCTATTGCCAAATGCGTATAAATAGGAAATGTCATTAACAAAGGACAATAACTCCTGAAGGCATGATGCGATATGGGTCATTCTGAAACTTTAACACATTAGGGTACTTAATAATGTGACCAAGTTTCATAGAATTATAATCAAAACTATTCATGTTAGAGAGCAGACGTCGTTTCAACCGATGATTTTTCATAAACTAAGGGCCATAACTCTTGAAAGCACGGTGTCATATATACCATTTTCAAACTTGAAGAAGACATCATGGTACTAAACAATGTAACAAAGTTTCATAAAATTCGGATCAAAACTATTTGACTTAGAGAGCGGACATCGTTTAAAACAGTGGATTTTCATAAACAAAGGGCCATAACTGCTGAAAGCATGGTGCAATAAAGACCATTATCGAACTTAAACAAGACATCATGGCACTTAATAATGTGACAAAGTTTCATAAAATTCTAATAAAAATACTCGACTCAGAGAGCGGACATCGTTTAAAATGGTGAATTTTCATAAATAAAGGGCCATAACTGCTGAAAGCATGGTGCAATATAGACTATTATCGAAGTTGAAGAAGACATCATGGCACTTAACAATGTGACAAAGTTTCATAAAATTCTAATGACAAATATTCGACTTAGAGAGCGGACATCGTTTAAAATGGTGAATTTTCATAAACAAAAGGCCATAACTCTTGAAAGCAAGGTACGATATAGACCATTTTCAAACTTGAAAAAGACATTATAGTACTAAACAATGTGACTAAGTTTCATAAAATTCTGATCAAAACTATTCGACTTATAGAGAGCGGATATCGTTTAAAACAGAGAATTTTCATGAACAAAGGACCATAACTACAGAAAGCATGGTGCGATATGGACCATTATCGAACTTGAAGAAACATCATGGTACTAAACAATGTGACCATGTTTCATAAAATTCTGATAAAAAATATTCGAGTTAGAGAGCGGACGTCGTCGGGACAGACGTACGTTATTACGTACGTACGTACTGACGAACGGACAGGGGTAACACTTAATGCCCCGGACATTATCATGGCGGGACATTAAAAGGAGATAAAGCAAAGACAAGTACTCAACAGTACATAAAACTGACTACTGTACCGGAACAAAAGAAATCCAACAGGTAAACCCAGGTGGGCCTGGCAACTGCCAAAGCATCAGGCCCAGGTATTGAAATTGTGCAGATATGTATATTTTATTGAACTAAGCATGTTGTCACTAAAACCCCTATTCCACACAGGCCACCAATCGCCCGAATCGCCACGAATTGATTTTTTCTTTATTCGGGGTGGGGGGATTCGTGAGGTTTTCTTAGATTTTTTTCTTCAATCGTGATGTTCTACGAGTTAGTACCGATTCAGATACGATGTCGGTACGAATATTCGGGAGAATCGGCTCAATTCGGCTGGAATCGCGCAAGAATTCATTACGATTAGCAAAATAATATTATAACATGCTGCACGAAAGTTAAGGAATCAATTACGAATCAGTTAAGAATATGCCGAATGCAGCACGAATTAGGCACGAGTGAACAGAAATCCGCGACGATTCTCTCACGATAGCTATAGAAAAAAAGGCCCATACATGTTTCAGGGCATCAGTTCCAAAATGAATATTTCTCGTAAAGCAGCAGTAGAATTGATCCTGCAACTTGAGTGTTGAAAACGGCTTCTTATATATCTAGAAGAAAACAACTACGTTAAAGTCGAAAGGCCCTGACCCAGACTCTTTTACTTGGCAAAATATGGCAGTTCGCCATTGGCAAAATCACCAGCCAGGAGCTTCTGACTATTCCTGATTGTGCTCCAGAATCTGCCAATCTGTTTCAACTTCTAGGACTGGTCACATGTGCGTGACGGGGTAATTAATCTTAGGGAAAACCCTTCTACTATCTCTTCCTTGGTTTTATTGCTTGGCTTTATCTCCCGATTCCCCACGGATGAGCTAAGAGTAGCTACGAATGCCCCAAAACGCCTCCGATTCGATGACGATTCAGTTACGATGTCCAAGAATGTCTTAGGAATTTGGTTCGAATCACTCACGATTTTTCGAATCGGGGAATTCGTGGCCAAAGTTTTGAACAGTTCAAAACTTTTGAGCCGAATTCCGGATAGACCTACGAATTGCAAGAACTCACTACGGACTGTGCGAATCAGTTAAGATCATCTCAAACTGAGTACGATTCAGCCTCGAATCCAAAAAATTGTCAATTTGTGTCAATTCGTGGGATTCGGTGCCTGTGTGGAATAGGGGTATAAAACAGAGTTGGCATGCATTTCTTATGATCTGATTAATACCCAAGGTGAACGTAGGTTTGGAAAATCGAGGATCTTACACGAGTGCTCATGTTTAATTGAATTTATTAAACCCGTTTGGGACAAAGATAAAATGCGAGGCTTGCCGAGCATTTTATCTCTTTTTTGCAACGTATTTAATAAATTCAAGAATACAAGAGCACGAATTTTAGAATCTATTTATCGTATGACATTAGGATTACATTAAAATCTCATTTCTGCCGTAAAAACGTTAAGATTTTGTCATTATGTACGCAACGTTGTTATGGACGGCATAATGTTTCCCAAAAATCTGTAAACGACTAGTGGTTTACCGATTTTATTGTATGGCAGATGTGACGTCGTATGATAAATGGGATTTATATTTTGTGATTTACAGGTTTCTTTAAAATAGCCCTTCGACAGTGCATATAAAATCGACCAATCCGCCTTGTTTGTTATGCAATAATCTTATGGAGGAAGAGAGAGCTGGTTTGTTTATTTCAATTGTTTCCTTGCTATCATGAAATTGACAGTGCTATGTGTCTCATCCTCGCGTTACGCTGTAGTGGTCTGTGCTTGTCGCATTTCATGGTCATACTCACTTGCTTTTAAAACTGACAGATATTTTTTTGCGTATTTCGAACTCGACTTTTGGTTGTTTTCCTGAGATGATGTATTGCATAAGTTATCAAATCTCCGTGTGACCTTATTTTTTGTTTTATAACAACAAGATCCAGAATGAAGATTTGGCCAGTAAAATTAATTTCAGCCCCAGGTGGCTTTGGCTGCTTTCCGTTCTACGGCGGTGATTCTGCTGTTGTTTATAAATCGTTTATTGTTGCTCTCTTCGTTTGTGGGGTAGGTCTTTATTTTGTTTTGCAATACTTTCTATGCTTTCTGGTTTTGCAATCATCTCACTGCGGAAGAGAGAGCTGGTTGCTTTACTTTTGTTGTGTTCTGAATTTCATGTTGCTGTTATCGTTCTATGACTCGTCCTGGCGGTGCTATGGAATGATCTGTAATTTGTGATGTGGGTTTTCTTGGTCATATTTACTTACTTGTTTACTGCCGTCCAAAATAATGAAAACATCTTAAGGTTTCATTTTATTAGTCTACATCTAGATTTTGACAGAACAATATCATATTATAATATGAGAACATAAAATCAGCCAATATTACAGTATACAATGTTTAGTGACTACATTAGTCGCCTGCTTTCCCGTCTGGTTATTTATTAAGTTGCAAATGCTGAAAATTATTATACCCAGATCAAACTGTCTGATCCGAGTTCATATTGTTTGCTTCTAAGACAAATTCTAGTGCAATTGAATATTAGCAGCAGACTTAAAAAGCAGGCAAACTTTTTAGGACAAAAACATTAATTTTATTGTTTCTTGTAGAACTCTTTATATTGATAATAGTATTCTCGGTAGATAACTTTTTTCCGGTAGTGGCGACTATTGTCGTCTACCGATCACCTTTACAAACAGTTAAGACCAAGACCAGGGCAAACAAAACATAAGGCTCGATCTGGTTTAAAGCGTTTGATACTCTGTTTTTATACTTGAGAGGATATTTTTGAAAACATAATTTGGCAATTTTATAAACAGAGAGACAATAAAAAACATCCAAAATTATCCAACATGCAAAGAGTTAAACCAGTGGTTCAGTGCAGATAAACCGTTGCACATTCCTTTAACTGTCAAAAACAGCGTCAGAAAGTGTATCTAATTATCAAATTTAATGAGTTCTCTTCTATTTTGAATAATCATTTTTAGAATATTTCCCCAATGACTAAATATTAACATAAGTTTTTAAAGCACATTGTTTAATAACCTGTCAGAGATCATCTTTAAATTCAGAATTTCTAGGTCGATGAATTTTCTGATGAGTCTTGTTTACTTGAATCCCCTTCTGGAGTGCTCTTAGCTCTTTCCTTGAACACAGAGAGATCCACTCCTTCTATCTTAGAACAGGGTATCTTCTTATTGTCACTAAAATATAAAGACACTATAAAAATGTCATGACGCAACAAAACCTGTCTTTGGGATTTCTGACACCAATCTACTGAGCTACTATACACCAGTTAAGCAAACATATTATTCTTTCGGACTGGAATATTAAAATCATGTGTACATCATGCTAAACAATTAAACTGTCTAGAACATTAGTAAAAAATCGATGATCAGACTGTGTGAATGCGCTGGCTGATCTGAGCCTTTCATGTTTGCATGCAATAATTTCAGATTTTCTCACATCAATGCCTGAAATGAAAATGACAAAATCTGAGCTGCGACATGATATTTCAAAGAAAATGGTATGTGCGACCAGCAAAGGCTCAGACTAGGCTGTACATACTTGCAGTCTGATCAGAGACTATGCTAGTCGCTTGAATGTTCTATGAATGTTAAGCTACTGACCGAACATCATTTAGAGTTTCTAAGCTTAAAAAGAGGCTGCAAAGGTTTGCATGAGGCTACACTTGTGAAAATGCCACATTATTGCATATTTAAATATCAAGCATAATAAAACAACTTATGTTTTTCCCAGCGAGATGGCTGTCAAAATAAACGAAATAAAGTACTACATTTCAAACTACACATAGATAAAAGTTCTTACAAAATGGGATCAAAATAGCCAGTATTGCTTCGCTGTAAAGGTACATTGAATGTGTAATGAAGCCTTCGTACGAGCAAATCATTTTTGTTTCTTTTAACATCAGAAAAATCAAGGGCAAAGTGAGTAAGCCTCAGCTGATGTCCATTCTAAGGTGGTATTTCTGTTTGTTTCATTTTATCGTTTAAATAATGTTGTCCCATTGTGTGTGCTTTATTTGGTTTGTCCTTCCTAGTTTTACAATAAGGAGAGCTGGCTGCCTTGCTATACTTTTGACTTGCTTTCGCCTGGCTGTCAGTGTTTAATGAAGAGTTACAATATAACCTTACACTTTTCATAGAAACAAACATATCCTTTTCTGTATATTGAAAATAACTTTTGATCTTTTATGTTTTTGTTCTGTCTTGTGTTTGCTATGTTTTGTGCGCGTCTGTTTATATGTGCTTTGTGGTCACCTGCTGGGAAAGGGCTGACCTCTTGGCTCTCGTTTGTGGTTTCTTCTGTGAGTGTGTCACTTTCCCATTGGTATCCTGGGTCAGGTGTGGTACTTGATTGTATCGATTCCTGATCTTTGCACCATTACTTACTTTTATATTGAAAATAATCAAAAAAAAATATTACCATTACAGCGAAAAGTCAAATTTGTCATTTTCATCGATTCAGAAATTAAAAGAATTCATAGAAACTTAGCATTATATGGGATCTTCAAATACAATTTTACAGATCACACTTCTAAATCAAATGATCAAATGCACTGCTCATTTATAACTCACTATTAAATACTGCATTTTTATTTTCTAAAAAAGGCTCCAAGAAGTTTTTAAATAAGATGCGATATAACATGATAACGTCACTTTAACATAGCAATGATGCCATTTGTCTACCAACGTGCGGCTTTTTTTTTATCCTAATCGCGGGATAATACGGGGTATGTGTTACATAGAGGATCTTACACGAGTGATCATTTAATATGAATTTTACTAAACAAGCCTTGGGCGAGTTCAATGAATTTAATCTGAAATTATCACGAGTGTGGGATTCTGTTTATCATATGACATTTTAAATGCGATTTTATTGCTTTCAAAAGTTGATTATTTCAATGAAAATTTTCATTGTTGTAACGGACGTCGTCATGACGTTACTTTTTCCCGCCGAAAGTGTATGTAGCGTGTGGTTATAACATTATTTATGACATGACGTTATCCACTGAATAACAGTAATGCCATATGATAAATAATTCTCTCACATGGGAAAACAGCAGAGACACTGGTGTGGTTTGCAAGAACACAAGTGAAACTTTACCTGCCTTAGGTAGATGGTCTAACTACATGTAAGATGCTTACCTGTCATTAGGGACTCTGAAGACATCCGGCTGTATAAATGGTAAAACAGTGTTGTCACAGATTATCTTAGCCAAGCTCACTTTCTCTATTTCATGAATTTGAGCTGGAATATGAATAATACATGCAAAATTACTGCCTCGTTTGAAAGAAACAAAGGACCCTTGTTACAGCAAATAGATATCGCTTTGTGTATTTTACATACAAGATTTCGCTTAACAGCCTATCTACATTCAATCTCTCAATTTCCAACAAGTGGGTCAAAGTAAGTAAGGGTGCAAAGATCCACTCTTTGACTCAGTGGTTTGTGCAGTTGGCTTGCAACAGTACAGTCTGGTTCGTTTCCAAATCACGGTGTGTGAATATTTTAGCGCTACTTTATACTTGAATATTATATGACTGTAAAACTACTGACTGAACATCATTTGGAGTTCTAAGCTTAAAAGGAGACTGCACAGGCTCGTCTGAATCTACACTTGCCAGAATTCAATTGTGTTGGAAATCTCAAGTCGCGGCTTATTATTATTATTATACCTCTAGAGAATCCGACGACAGGATCACGTGTTTGGTACCAGAATCTATCTCCCTGCTGGAGCCGTTGAAATTGTCGTTCAAGAATACACTTGAAAACTGGCCCAACCAGGCTTTCTGGTAAAGGGTTCTCAGTCATACCTCCAGATGCCAGTTCAATGTCGTCAGGATGCCTGGAGAAAATTAAATACTCGTAAGTCACTGTTTTAGATAAACAAAAAAATCATCCTGCATTTGTGAATACTTTCTTACCCAAAATTGTTGGCATATATTTTGGATGCTCTTAAGAACCGTTTCAAAGAGATAGTATTTTGGGGTACCAACAACATAGTGTTTGGTTGCGAAATAAAAAAAACTATTTTGTTTCTGTTACACACTTTTAACTAAAGGTCTGCTGCATAAGTTTTTACATCTTTAGTTAGTGAGTTCAAATTCTAGCTTTTGAGAGGTACACGAACTGCCTTTTAGCACATTGGACGAAAAACTATCATGAAACCATAAATCAAACTTATCAATTTATCTCCATACAGAATTTCGAAGATACCATTTTACCATTCATTTTTGAAAATTTAGCTAATACATGAATGCTTACATTGAAACTTGTAGCGACGGTTTTTCTTCAGAATTCCACAGCAGCATATTGTGTAGTTTGGGTACATAATATGATCTCTATTAACACAGTGTGTAGGCCTGGCACACAGCATGGTCTTTCGAGGAACTAAAGTGTTTAGGCTACACATTGTTAACAGGCCTGTCACAAAAATGAATGACGGGGTTATCTATCAGTACGCAAGGAATTGTATGCATTCCGTTAGACATTGGTCAGCGTTGATTCAGTCTTGATTTAAATGATAAATAACTCCGAGTTTGTACATTCATGCGCGGATCCAGAGAGGGGGGAGGGGACAGGGCAGGGGCAGGGATCCCCTGCACAATCACAAAGCTACCAAGCCAGCCATCATCGACACGCCAGCGAAACACCATTTAAATTGGGTTTCCCTGGCGGGCTGATGGTGGTCCGCTTATAGTGGTATTTGGCTCTTCTCATCAACTAAAAAAGTAAGACCCCCTCTGACTAAACTTTCTGGATCCGCTCTTGACAGTCTCTCACTTTCGTATACATTACTTAAACTTATGTAATATACTAGAGGACTTTGAAAACGCATCACCATACTTTTGCAATTTTCTTGCAAATGGTAAATGCGATTGCAAAGCTACTTGCAGCGTTTAATGTGCAACTCAAAATAGGTATGAATCAGTCGTTAATTTGACTGTACATGTATCATAACGCGAAGCTGCTGTTACATGTAGCATACAGCATCCAGTGCTATTCTGCAAAGTACAGCTGACACTTTTTGGTTATTTTTTATTTACATGTAGCGTGTATAATACCAATACCAGTAATGCCGTTTAATAATTTTTTCTAATTTTCAGTAATTGATAACGTCAATATTTTGAAAATAAACGTCAAATTAAAACATAAGTTTACAGCTCATTTTAAGAAAAATCTCCATAAGTTACCTTTAATGTACACTCACACTTGTGGTATTGACTACTTACACTTGCATTCATATGGCGATTACGATTTAATGTAGAGCATGTCTGGAAATTTTTTGTCACGTGATTGAGAATATCTTCAAAACTTACGTTCTTGTCACATACACAATGCTGAAGAAATGTGATGTAAGCCAAAATTTAATCAGAATATGTAATTTGTAAATGATCTTTGTTCCTGCAAACAAAACCCAACGAAAATAAATAAAACTTTGAAATCGCTAACTATGGTAATCGGAGTGGGTGGGGTATGTCCGCATCTATAAATGGGCAATACTTTGAGCATAACGTACTGTCAATACATTTTGAATCGTTCAATACAGAATGTGTAATCATCAAAGAAGCATAGGACACATATCTGTTGAGTCAGGAAACAAAACTAAAGAGGATTAACTTGCTGCTGAATTTGTGTCCTTCGAAATCGCCTACCCCTGCTTTATAAAAGTTGTTATTTCACTAATTTCAATTAACTATACAGCCATGAATTTTCTAGAGCAAACTAAAAGCTGGTCAGACTTTGGTATGCAATGAAATTGATATCTCTGTCATCCTTAATGGTTGAGCAATAAATGATTTAGTCTGGGTGATTCGTTTTCAAAGTCCTTAAGTATATAAATTTCAATTTAGACTGCTTATTCATCAAAATAATAGGTGGATTACTTGGACCGATACTTTTTACTATTGACCTGGCCCCATAGCGCAGTCTGTAACGTGTCTGACTGCAGATTCCGGGATCCCACAAGTTAGAACCCTGCCTGGTTCCATATTTTCGTATCAATTGATCATGAATTTATTTCTACGGTCATTCTCCTCCATCCGCTGATTCAAGAAGGGTTGATGTCAGTTACAAGCTAACGTTTGTGCACGAAGTAGTGGTTAATCGCTAAAGGAATTAACAAATAAACAGTATAAGCTTATTCTTACTTGTATGTTGATTTCAGGAGTTCTCTGTTAGCTTCATTGTGATCAGGCATATCATCAAAACTAGTGACAGCTTCTGTAAGACAAAAAAGCATAAGGTACAAGGTGGTATTATAAGGCTATTGAGTCAATGTAAAGGCGGCGCCTCATGAATCCATAAGTAGGACTGATCTACCTTAGACATAGGTAAAAGCTGAAAATGAGGCGTGGTTTTGTTCGAAAGTAACGCCATAACACCTCAGTAAAGACAAAAAAACATATGATTTCGTCCTAAACGCCAGCAAAACAACTACATCCGAAAATGTCTGTTTTTGGTTAACATAAGTGTAGAGGGTAGCAGTGTGGACTCAGATCAGACTGCTCTTAAAAGAGCAGTCTGATCTGGATCTACACTGTTTGTCCAAGAGGCTTCAAATAATTCTGCAGACGTCAAAAACAGACGACTCTTTGGTGTATATACGGTTAGGATTACTACGAAATGCACGAACGTTTGCGCTTCTCAAAAACTGATTAACTCTTAACCAAATAGGCAGAACCTGGTTTCCCTCCTTGAGCAGATGAAATAGCCGAACCATGCCCAGCTACGAATAGTAAGGTTACCGCCTTTACAGTGACCCAAAAGCTTTATAATATGTGCGTTCAGCGAAGAGTCTTGACTAGCCACAAGTCAGATAAATAATACTGATGTTCTTCTGTTAATGTGAGAAACTGTTTGGTCCTTTTTAAACAACAAGTCTACTTTTCATTGCATCTAGGTTTAGTCTTATTTTAAAACTGAGAAAAAATGGTAGACTAGCTATGCTGTTTGCATACCAGATTTTACAGATTGTACCCCTGCCGTCATTCCAGAGCCTTAGTGTTTGCCATAAAGTGCGTTGCATCCATGGCCATCCACTGCACCATGCACAGGCTTGTCTGAGTCCCCGATTGACGCTTATACCAACATGCACATTCTGCTTGACATCGGCTAATTAATGAGGCTTAACTTTAATCATCATTTTACCCTTTCCTTTGTGAATCATCATGCTAAGCTCCACTCAATGTGAATAATGCTATATAGATACATTTCAACTTTTGTACATGTAGAACAAAGGAATTACTTGCTAGGTCAACTTCTGTAGGATCTTATATATTGATCTTGGTAAATACTGTTTGCTATATTTGTAAGGACATTTTCTACTAAAACAGAGTGATGTGGCTATTATGGACAGTTTTATAAAAAAAAAACACCTTTACAGTGGTAAATGGCCTAAAAATTATGTGTTTTTTATAGTCAAACATTCATTTTCTGTAGCTGTTTACATACATTCTTTCAATGGTAACACTCAAGTTTTAATTGCCCAAATTCTACCATCAGAATTATTAGGGCAAAAAACAGCGGTAATACCAGGCAATATCTTTTGTCAAAATTCTGCCTGAAATTATTCATGATTATTGAATGCTCAAGGAGATATAAATTTAAAATGTACATGAAGTCATTTATTTGCAATTCTAATTTATGCAGCAGTACTTTATATGTACGGTGCTATTTATGCTATACTGAACAAAAGTGAAAACGCTACACTACAATATTCTATATTTTGTGAGAAAGTATTGTACGAAAAGTATTTAGTAAAGCATAATAATGTTTTCCATACATCCAGAAAACGATTCGTCGAATTTCCACCATTTTGTCTCTTTTGATGCCTGAGTTATGTTTCCTTTTGCGGTTAAAGCTTTATTCACTTGATTATGCATTTGCACATGTGCAAAAAAAAAGATTGTTATGCTTATCAGAAATTGTCATACTTGTATTGCATTAAAACATAAGAAAACTGACGTATTACTTAAAACAAGCGCGTAAATCAATTTCGAATAATCAAATTTGTAAAAAAAAAATTAAATTGTCTCCCTTTGAAGAAAACAAATAGGGAATATTAAATGTTTGGTAATCTTCTATTTATCACGATTTTCGATAAATTTATGTTGCCAAATCAGGTAGACCTATCAGCACATTGTTGCTACCACTTCTCGACCAATAATGTTCTCAGATTAAGATGCAACAACACATTGATTTTCTTATGGACATTTCAGTGATATACATTTCAATCTTGGCCAATTTGACGAAAACCCCGCTTTATAAGGTTGTTTTAAACGATCATTTTTGATAAGTCATTCACATTTCTGGTTGTCACATGTCTAGACTAACATTTCGTTCAGTCAGATCTGGTTGGCAGTGGATTTCTGAAGGCCTAAATTTGAGATTTCTGTTCAAATTTGTAACCTGAAAAATTGAACCCTGTCGCATTTAAATGGCTTTCAAGTGATTCCTCTTGACAACTTCCGTAAAGCTTTTACTTTTATGCACAACTCAGTCTTTGAACATTCAGATACATTTTATTATTTGCTTTACTGGTGAACACCATTTGCATATAGATGACAAACAGTTCAGATGCAGCGTTTCCACGTTTGTTCAGTACATAACGTATACAGCGAATACTGACCTGAAACGACATCGAACGATTTAGGCCCACTTCAAATGGAACTAAAGTTAATACGTAATAGATGCGCACGCACGTTTACACCCAAACGGCTACAGTTGCAAACTTTTAGTTGGTTGGCAAGTAACCAAAACGAATAGCCCTGTATGATCCACTTCAAATCTTCATCATAAACAAAAGGATGTGTATAAACTGCACCGCCTATTCTTACAATAAATTACAAATAAATGGGACCACAAAATGATGCACAGCTAAGATTATTTTGTAAAAACAAATCATTTTGAGACTACAGACAGCTATGGAAACCATCTTGCTAGACGAGGGAACCAGACATGTTACTAGAGTAACGGTGCTCTGAACCATTATTGATCTCTAGTAGGTTCGTGACGTTACTCTAGTAGCGACTATCGATGTTCGAATCAAACTTTAGTTACTATAGTTGGAACTATAGTTCGATTCGAAGTGCGCCTTAGTCAACCATTGCATATTATTAATAAACTCGGTCAGTTTATGTCCATTCTACCAACAGTGATATTCCCCCTTTAAAAAGGACCAACAATATGCCCTAATTCCTTCTAATTACAGAAACACAGTAAAAATCATCCGGTTGAAAATTTTGTCAAAAAATACTGCAGCTTTTTCTACCCCCATATCGAAAAGATCAAGAGAAAATAACGCAAACTTAAAGTCGATTTTTCGCGTTTCTTATTAATGCGGCAGTACTTTAGTCATTACTAAATTCCTGTCAATCTAACAGGTAAATTATGAAGGACGTCGACCAAAGGTAAAATTATCTAGTGTATTAACCGTGAAATTATTCACCTGTGTCAGGTTAATAAAACCATAGAATAGTAGGGTATTATGTCCATTATTTGTTTTGTTTGTGTAGAATCTTAACGTCCCAGTTTTCTTTACTGACTGAGCTACAGTGCTGTCTGTCTTATATGGGCCTCGTCGCGAGAAAACCTGTCTTCGGGATTCCCGTCAAAACGAGTTTCGAACCGGTCTCCTCAGCTACTGAGACTAGCTAAAAATTTGAAATTTCGTCCCCTAGAAAGTCTAGATACGATACTTTCCAATAAGCGAATAACAAAGGCGCTGATCAGACTGCGCGGATGCGCAGGCTGGTCTGCGCCTGTGTTGTTCGCACACCTCCAAAGACAGGTTTTCTCACGTCAAGGCCCAATAAAACAAACATCAAAGGAGATATGGAGAGGAAAAGAATGCTTAATTTCTCGTTCATCGAGGGGAGGAGCCGGGATAGAACCTGTAAAATAAAACAAGCTGGATGAAACCTGATGCTCATGGAAAATGGCTTGCTATCTTTGAAGTCTTCAATGCAGGGTACACATATACAAGAATGATTGAAATACGTTCTGAATTTCATTTAATGCTTCTACCCTTTTCTAAAAAAGATAAAGCAAATAAATGCACATGCGTGCATACTCGCCAAACTATTCCAACTTTGCGCAGGGCACCTACCTCATCGATAAAACTGACAAAATCCCTTGCGCTATTCTAGAATGATCCGATATCATTCTAGAATTGCGCAACCAAGTAGGAAGTCGTTTTAGAATGGTATCGATTCCTACTTTGCGCATAACATATATATGCAAATGATAGATTGTTAAGCATTAACTTAAGTAAAGAGGATCAAAAATCAATGCTCGTGCATTATCAAATTCAATAAACAAGATGGAAAACTTTATAAATAGAAAAGAAAACACAACCAATTTACATCACATAATACTTTGACTTTAAATTACTATTAATGGCAATGGTGTTCCCTATAATAATCCATTTAAAATGTCAATGTCATAATTCTAATTATCAAACGACATTAAAACTATTTAAAAATGGCATTTTTAGCGCGAAAATGTCAAAATTTTGCAACCAAATATACAACGATTTTACGAACGTCGATACGTTACGTTAATAAATCTGTAAACCACTAGTGGTTTATCAATTTTATTCCATGGCGTTATATTACCCCCAGACGCGACGTCATGTGATAAAGGCATTTACGTATATGTGATGGGTACCGAAATCTCTCGAGTTAGCTCAAAAGCAGATAAATATAACTCACCAAGACCACAGGCATGTCTGAACGCATTGTAGGACGGTAATGCATTGTCTCGATCTCGCTGTATATTCAATGATAGAAAATCTCCTCCCATGCTTTGACTAAGGTTTTTCTCAACTGCGACAGTAAAAAATCTGAAAAATGCCAAAAACGAAATCGAAAATAAAACAACATCTGTATATTGAAGAACCAAAACATACATTGTGTGTCCTTTTGAGCACCAAAAACATTTGTTGAAACCATGAGTATTTTTTTTGTTCAATTTGATTCTTTACGTCCAATCAACAATTTTACAGTTTTTTAGGGATGGGTCTTCCAAAGCTAGGATGAATGTGTCTTGCGCATGGACAGAAAACAGTGACGCCTGTGAGACTCGAACCCACGGCTCATCGGTCTCTAGTCAAGCACTCTACCACTGAGCCACTGCGCTCCCTTAACCTATGGTCATATACATGTATTGTTGTTTGGTAGACGTGGTTGAATCATTTGATATTTGTCAAGTAAAGCATTCACAGCTCGCACAAATATTTAAGACATGTAACTATGTAATCTTTTGTCCAAGGTGGCAAACCAATTTTTGATGTTCTGATGTTTTTTTCAACGCCCGAAGACAAATTCGACCAAAATCTAATACAAACGTATTTTTGAGCGATCAGCTGCACAAATATATACTGTTTATTCAAAGATAGATGAGAATCATTTTAAACAAAAACTAGAATGCGCAGTCAATGGGGCGCCATTGCAATTCCCCACGCTAAAGGTTTTGATATCCCAGCACCAGAAGTCCCACCAAGGGGCATGACCCAGGCCACAGAATAAAAATTCCGTTTGATTTTTTTATATCGATATTTATGAGAACACGCACAAAGTTAGGTATAAAATCCTTGTAATGGAGGCTTAATGATATTTGACATTTTGACCCAGGGCCACAGGGGACAGGGCAAAAAATATACTATTGCACGCCCCATTCAAGTGAGTAACTCAGGCACCTAATTTGGTTGAATTTCGTCCAATGGTTAAGGAGGAGATAGCATAACGGACAGACGGATGGACGGACAGACAGACGGACAGACGGAGGTGATTACAATATCCCCTATATATATACTTATCCAGGTAGTGGGTAATTTATACAGGTGTATATCATATACTGTGGTATATTAATATACACCGTAATTTACCTAGTGTCTATGAAAAATAGTATAATCCTATTATCATGCATCTTTGAAACTTCTGTACTACCTGTATATCGTACCTTCTTAGATGAGCATTCAACGATGGCTGGTAAGCTTCAGTATTAAGCGGCTGGGTAAATCTGAAATATACATAGAGAATACTAGGGTACTGTCGTCCAAGTCAAGAGTGACAGTGACGTAATACTTTGCTTAGAATTTCTAAACTCGATGTTGTATGTTTTTCACATTGATCTTCGGAGATAACTTTTTTATTTCAATTTTAGTAAACTGTGTTCGCGATGAAAGTTGTAGAGAAAAATTTGCCCTGTTTTCTCCAAATGGTTTCAAAATCAAAGATGCTGCAATTAGCTCTGCGCATAGATGCACTCTTTGAGCACTTTAAGCAAAGCAAAATTAACTAAGATAAATATTTCAGTCAAAAAGCTATAATTCAGGATGGCTTGTTTAAATATAAAGGAAATCGTGCGTTAAGCTGGTGGGGTCATCTCGAAACCGCATATTTTAGAGCACGTGCATAGGAGAAAAATAGCACGTCATGCGCAATCACAGCTTCTGTTTCTTCAAATGATCACGCTCAAATTAGATTATGTAAATTTTGGGTGGGCAAACAGTTGGATTATGCTATGCACAGCCGCTGAATAATGTTATATTCACCACTTGCGAACAATCTTTTGAGACGAACACTTTCTGTCACGCCTGTACGAATTTTACCTGTCTATAAAAGACTTAGAAATTTTGGCTGAATTTCGTTTATTGCGAATTCTTCATCTATGTACACAAAAATCTGTCAAAGCCACATGCTTCAGACTTTTTGGAGAAATTGCTGCTATTTTTTCTTTACAACTTTCATCGCTACATTGAAACTAAAAAACGTTATCGCCGAAAATCATTGTGAAAAATATAAAATATCGAGTTTAAGTAAACACAAACGTGTACATTTCTATTGCGCTAACGCGAATGGATAGCTCACTTGTGTATTAATTCTACCCTGAGGACAGGATTTACACACAAGTGATCTATCGAATATAGGTCCCTGATAACTTTGTAAACAAAACATGAAGTCGCTGTCATTCTTGGCTGGCAGGACAGTAGAGTATTTTGATATCAAGTTGATCAGACAAGGATTCAAGAACTCTTGTTGAAATGCGAGGCTTGCCAAGCGATTCAATTTATGTTCTCAAAGCTAAACCTAGTCAACTTGATATCAAAAGACGCAAACCTGGTATTCTAAGTTGGTTCACCCTTGGAACTAGCAATTATGACGTAATGAACGATTTTCTCGTCGATTGAATGGCATTCAAAAAGTGCATCGTTATGTTGACCTGATAAAGGTGCATACAGTGAGATAGACAACATTTGAGCTGTGACACGTGATTTCCAACAATGTGGCATTTTGACAAGTGCTAACTCAGATGAGCTTCTGCAGCCTCCTTTTAAGCTTAGGAATGAGGTTGGTCAGTAGTTTAACAGTCATATAATATTTAAGCGACCAGCAAAGGCTCTGATCAGTCTGCGCATTGCGCAGGCTGGTCTGAGCCTTTGCTGGTCGCACATACCACATTGTTTGAAATCTCATGCCATGGCTCATTTATCAGAGTCAACGTGCAATATGCAGTAAATAAGAGCGGTAACTTATAGAGAGTGCGTATAAATAGAGAATACAAGGTGAGTGTCTTTTGATATCAAGTTTACCAGGCAAGGCTTTGAGAACGCTTGTTGACATCGCGAGGCTTGCCGAGCGATTCAACATGCGTTCTCAAAGCCGAGCCTGGTAAACTTGATATCAAAATTTGCAAACCTGGTATTCTATTTATCAGTTTACCAATTGTTAAACACTCTTCAAACTAGCGATTATGACGTATTTTTTTATTTCTGTGTTGATTCAGCATTATTTGCGACGTCATTCAAAAAGTGCAACGTCATCATGACCTGATCAAGGTAACATGCCGTGAGATGGGAAACGTTTATTAGGTAATGTTGAAGCAATTCAGTTAATATTAGGGGTCACTGATAAACGACAGACGCAACACCACACATTAAGTGTTGTAAAACAACAAGCACACAGACAATTATATGCGTGGCTGTCTGCATGACCATGGAGGTAGGTTCATATATTTTATATTGGATAAATTATCTTTAAAAACTGAATCATTCCAAATATAGTGAAAATACCTGACTCTTTTTATTGATTATGTTCATAAGATTAAATGGAAATGGCAACACCTATATCGCCCCTTAGCATCTGCCTAAAAGGTATTCTGCTTTCTGCTAGAGCCTTATAATTATTCAGTAAGGCAAAGCATATTATATTAGTTTACTATAAATAGAGGATCTGACAAAAGTGGCCATGAACTATTATATTTATTAAACAAGTTTGGGAAACTGAAGAAATGCGAGGTATTTTATCGCTTATTCGCCAATAGTTTAATAAATGCAATACAACAGGAATGCGAATGCTAGATTCTTTTATCAGAAGATATTAAAATTATTTAAAAATCACATTTTTGGCGCGAAAATCATAAGATTTTGACGATATGTACCCAGAAGTGTTAGGGGCGCCACTAAATTATTTAAAACATTTGTGGTTTATCGAATAAAATACTTGGCGTTAGATAACAAAATATAATTAATATTTTGTGAAAGTTAGTATGTGCGCTAAATATAAAAAGCTGAATATAGTGAATATGCTTACATAATAAATATAAATGGTGACGCAATATTCACTGAGTAGAATTATTTATATTACATTTTTGACAGAGAAATTCCATGATTTATCAAACAAATAAAAGCTGTAATTTTGTTTTTGTCTAGAAAGATTTATTTCCTCTAGGGAAATAAATCTCTTTAGCCGGAAATCCTTTTCCCTGAAAATCCTTTTCCCTGACCACAAGTGACCCAAGACATCGTTGAGATCAAACGCATGCCATATTCATTCATAACGCTTCTCTGCACTTATGACGTCACACACATTAACAAATGACGTCATTTACACATGCAATGACGTTGCATTACGTTTCTGTCTTCCAACATTGAAAGTGGAAGATCGCGGTACAAAAACGAAAAATTCTAGAAAAGCACAATAAATTTAGTACCCAAATGTTCGTTATTATCTAACTAAGAAAATGACTACCAATACTTTATGTTTTCGTTCAATAATAAAAAAAGTTACAGACATTTGAAATTCTGAAGTGGACTGGATGAAGAAGATTTCCAAAATGGCGGACTTCATTTTTTTCAGCAGGGAACTGTTGTTGTTTTACTACTCAGGTTAGAATTAGACATGTCGTGTTCCCGCTAGTTTTGCCACATCGCATATTATAGTATTTTCTTGATTTGAGCAACGGTTCAAGCAGAGTACATGTAATATACAGTTTATTGATTCATTCTGTTTTTTAAAATATGGGATTTATAAACCTTGGGAGGTTAAAAATCATAATATGAAATAGGCACACCTAATGGGCAACCAACCACTATTTGATCTGAGAGGATAGCACAGTAAACGGTATTTCTTGTGAGTCGGTACTCGTGTTAGTATGAATAGTAAGGAAGAAGGCAAATGTCAGGAATCGATACAATTAGTACCACACCTGACCCGGAACACCTTATGGGAAAGTGACCAAAGAACAAGAAAACGTCACATACAGTTCTAAGCGCCCTGAGGTCAGCTCAGACTCAGGGCCGTCACTGTGTATTTCAATTTCAAAGTGGTCCGACGGAGGAAACCATCGAGTGCCAAAGGCACGAAAGGGTGGAGAGCACGAATGGGTAATCATTCCAACCTATCGTTAGGGGTCTCCCCCGATATTAATTTTAATTTTGAGCGTTTCTATGGTCGTTTTAATGGGTTTTAATGCGTTTGGGACTAGATTGCAGTCGCTTTGGATCATGTTTTTTTCCCAGAAAAGATTTTCCTTGTGGAGTAAGAAACCGAATGCAGGACAAAATCCTTTTTAGACAGTTACGATTTTCACTTTTTTCGTCAGCACGTTACTTTGACATATGTCTCAGCAGGTTTTTGTCAGAGGACTTTTAGCACTGATCCTTGGGTCGTGGTTTCGAACAGATATACACTATAGCTACACCGGGTACGCGACAATCGAAAACGCTATCAACAATCGACGAACGCGGATCAAAATCGATAGAAACAGTGTTTTCGATTGCCATTTGTCGCCAATGTGGCGACAAATGGCAATCGAAAACTCTGTTTCTAACGATTTTGATCTACGTTCCTCGATAGTATAGGCGTTTTCGAATGCCGCCTACCCGGTGTGATAGCGTCTTTTAAAGCAGGCTTCATCTAGATTTCGGCTGCGCACCTTTCTTTGACGACTTCCCTTGTTGGTGACAAAACGTGAGATCTTTGGCTTCATCGTAATGAAGCCAGGCCCTTATGTCGAACCAAGACGGCAAAACACTTCTCTGTACACATAGTCCAGGCCCCGGGTCCAGGCTTCTTTACGGCAAATGACCGTTGAGGGAACCAAAAACTCTTGGGCTAAATTGGAACAGGCAGGACTTGTTTATCCTTAACGGAATAGACATGGGCTCACGATGTTCGTATTATATGAATTCGCAACGTTTTAAACTTTAGAATAATAAGAAGAAAAAAAAAAGCAAAACAAAACTGGATCACAGAAATTACAATGGCTTTGATAAATGAGTCTCAACATGAGAAAACCTGTCTTCGGGGTTTTCGACCATGCAAGCCTTAAACCAACCTGCTCAGTTACAGAGATTAGCTAGAGTGCTGAAATTTTGTGTGTATAGCAAGTTTATCAATTATACTTTCCAGAGATTGAACAACAAAGTCGCTGTTCAGACTGCGCGTCCGCGCCTTTGCTGCTGAAATGCAACTACCTTAGGTTTTCTCGCGACGCGACCCGTATCCCATATTTCTGTGAATGCTTGTTTAAACACCTTGGCAAGGTGTATTTATGACATGCGCAACGTTTGGTATTGTCGCATCAGAGGTACGCTCAAAGAAAAATAAGCCAAAATGAGAAAAAGGGACACGGCTTGACAAGTGTAGACTCAGACGAGCCTGTGCAGCCTCCTAAATGATGTTCAGTCAATAGTATAACACGCATAGAGAACTCAAGCGACTAGCAAAGGCTCTGATCAGACTGCGTGTATGCGCAGGCTGATCTGAGTCTTTGCTGGTCGCACATATCACATTGTTGGAAATCTCATGTCGCTGCCTCTTTCAAAGGCGCGACGATGCACGTGTCAGTTGGCGTTACGTGACGTAACGTTAGAAATATTGTGACGTCACGTCATGGGGATCACACAGCCGCTTGCTTGAAAGAGCTATCGTTAACGTTCAAGCTCCTGGTGATCGAAAAAATCCCTAAGTCTCTGGGCTAAAATACAACTTAAATATAAAAAAAAACTAGCATCTTCAGGATTCACTTTTACTTTTTGTATTTTTGCAATGTTCATGATGATTACGGCACATTTTTCAACGGTAGAATAAGGTTTTTAGTTCGATCGAATCGACTCCGTATAGATACCGGAACTCTCGGTTGACAGAACGGAAATCAGGCCTTCATATAGCAGATGAATAGAACAGAACAGAGCCTCTAATCGTAAGAGCAACCAACTCTCGTTGTTGCCGCTTCGCGGCAACAACTCGTTGGTTGGTTGCTATAAAGAAACTCGTGCAACTCGGATTTTACACCTCCCTCGGTTTATAAATCCCATATTTTAAATAGAATGATCAATAAACTCTTTACATTCCACTCCTGCCTAAGAAATAAAAAGTGTAAATATGCATTCATTCCTAACAAAGGTTTAAGGTTTAAGTATCATTCTGTATCCACACACAAAACACACTAAAGGACCAGCATGTAAAATAAGAGTCTAGACTTTTCAAATTGTACATGAAACGTTCCTGGTGATCAGAATAATCGGTTTTGATAGAACTGAACCCACATGCTACTATACTATTGTCCTTACGCCAGTTCCAGCTCAATAATGCAGATTTTTCTATGCCTTACATACATCCGAGGTTTGTTTCTCGAATTGAGCTGCAGATTTTTTCTGATAGCATTTTAAGAATGGCTTAAGCATATTCAAGAAGTAAAGTCAATTATCTCATAGGACAGCTCTAATACATGTAGTTTATCTAAGAGAACATACTTTCAAGGCTCTTTTGTTTATTTAATGGGTCTCTTGGGAGGTAAGGTTAAAACTGGAAGTTATATATTTGTGTTTTAATTTCTTTTCCTACATCTGTTCTTGTTCTAAGAGCTATGAACTAGTAATAGCATAGCTAAACCAATATATTTATTTGAAATTCAGAGGTATGCGATAACGTCATGTACTTTTCAAACAGACACGTAGAAGGTGGTTATAAAAACAAACAAAAATAGATTCTAATATAAATGAATCAGTACCAACAGTACCTTACCTGTAGTAAGCAGTAGCAAATGATTTGAAAATGCCCGCATGGGTTTTAATATCATACTCATAATCTCTTGTTGTATTTGGTCCAAGGATAGAAGGGATAAACTCTTCATAGGTGATTTTCTGTATTATGGCTCCTACAATTTTCCTAGTTTGAAAGAATAATCACAGCCTTTTTTCACTGCTAAATTACTTAATCAAGGCTATCGATAACATGATCTTAGTAAAGCATTTTCTAAATTCTAAAGTTGACACTAAGTGCTGTTTATTAAACACAACCTAAAAGTAAGTGATTATTATCTTTAAATGCCATAACCATAGACTGCATGCGCGAATAAAGAGGGGAGGCAGGGGGTCCGGACCCCCTGAAAATCACAAAATATAGGGTTTCTTAGTAGTACTGGTCCGGATCCCCTGAAAAAACAACAGAGCTACCAAGCCAGCATTCCATGTTGGGTCATCGAAACGACATTTAAATGGCGTTTCTCTTGTGGGCCGATGATGGTCAGCTTAAAGTGGTATTAGGATCCTCTCTCTCCTCATCGCCTAAAGAAACGCCCCACGTCAATGGACATCTCTGACAAAACTTTCTGGACCCGCGCATTTCCTGCAGACCGACTCACACCAGCACAAGGAAGAGACAAAGACCAACAGCAGCTATAACTTGACTTTTCGTTTACTGTAAAGGCGGCGCCTCATGAATGCGTAATTAGGACTAGTCGACCTTAGGCATAGGTAACAGCTGAAAAGGAGGCGTTGTTTTATTCAAAAGTAACTGTATCATCTTGTGCCACAACCTCAGTCATTAATTAGGCCTTAAAACGCCAGCAAAATTACTGCATCTGATAATGTCTATTTAACATAAGCAGGGAGGCAAACATTGTGGACCCAGATCAGACTGCTCCTACAGGAGCAGTCTGATCTGGGTCCACACTGTTTATCTATGAGGCTCCAAATAGTTTAGTGGACGACAAAAAAACATACATTTTATGAGTATGCGCTTTAAGGGTTAAGAAATGTGAGTTAAGTGAGTATACGGTTAGGATTTTCATGAAATGCACGCACGTTTGCGCGGCTCAAAAAGCTTATTAACTCTTTACCAAATTATAAATAAACCCTGATTTCCCTTCCTTAGCAGATAAAATCGCCGAATCACACCCAGATATGAATATTAAAGTTGCCGCCTTTACAGTAAGCGAAAAGTCAAGTAATACACAACAACAAGAACAATTTTAAAATGCAAAACAACTAGATCTCTCTTCTAAGCAAGATGTTTGTCACTAAGTACACAGAAACTAGTCACAACCCCTAGGAATGCTAAAAGTTTACTTTATCTACTTTTATAGACAATGTTAGTAACGCTTGTTGTTGGGGTATCCTATTTGGCTCATCAAAACAGCCGCCAGATAACTCAACTTATATAAGCACTACTATAATGTCCTGATTTCGAGAGAAATTAGTCTGTCTAGCGATACCAACCTTTTTTCAGACGTTGATAACTCCATGAAATCATCAAGGACAACTCTAACTTTTTTGAAAATATGGAATCGCGTTTTATTTATTATGAATCCAATTAACCTACTCGTAGAACTGTTTAAAAAGAATAAGATTCAATATGCCCTCGCTTGCACCGTCAACTTTAAATTCCTATATGGAAACAATTTATTCACGACATTTATTGAAGCCTTTCAGTGAAAAATCTGTATTTAGTTCATTAACATATAATAGATCGAATTCTTGAATCAGTAAACAAATCCATCCCAAGTGATTATATGACCATAAGTTGATAGTAATATATTGCTTCCTTTCACTCTCAAGTATCAGGAATAGTAGTTTAAATATCAAAGACAGGTACTATTTTGATAGTTTAACACAGTACTACGAGTAGGTGAATTGGACTTATAACATATAATAGGCGATTCCATATTTTCAAAATAAGTAGGAATAGAAGAGATAACAGATTTATCTTTTAATATATTGGGTAAATAAATTCAATCTCTTAATCGGCAAATTGAACTTTGATAAAATGCCTAATAGGATTAATTTCCAAGTCAATATAATGTGAAGAGCAAGACCTCGTAAGACCTTGTAAGAATTGCTGCATCATAAAGTCGATAAGCTCTATCATATAATTTATTAGCCTCAATATCCAAATTACGAGGTGAAGACATAGAAAGAATAACTTAACATGAACATGCAATATGGCGGTCAGATGGTTGTAAGACCATACATAAGTCAGAAAGTGTTAAACTTTGTCAATTTTAGTGCAACCCGCTCTATCTTCCCCTCCAAGACGATTGCAAAAATAGTTAGTGAGTATGATCAGGAAATACCACAATCACAAACCGCAGACTACTCCATGGCACCGCGAGGAAGAGCCGCTCAACCATCACGAGACACCAGGAAGACAAATTAAGCAAAGCAATCATTTTTCTCTTCCCCATCAAGATGATTGCAATACTAGAATGGACATAAAGTAACGTACAACAAAACATAGAACAATTACAGACTCCCACAATGGGAGTAACAAAAAACAAAAAGTCAACAACAACAGAACCACCGCCTTAGAACGGACAGCACCCTAAGCTACCGGGGAGCTTAAATGCATTTTACTGGTACCAAATCTTTGCCCTAGATTCTGCTTTTGTTGAAGTATAAGAAATGTTCAGCTCGCATGGAGGCCATCTAACTTATACAATGTATCATCATGGAGAAACACTCTAATCAAATTACTACACCATGATGAAACAAAGAAAAGGGCTCATGACTCACAGATAGTCAGAGCTAAAGAAAACCTCAAGTTGAGCCACGGTGGGTCCAGCTACAGATAAGCACCAGGCACCAAACCACCGATTAAAGCTTTACGTCAGAGCCGTCATAGAGTCTGAGGCCTGACCCACCGTCGTGCAATTAAAGAGAAAACCATAGCTATAAACCTTGATTGGGTTTAAAAGTAGGCATGCAGACTGTCGCATGATATCCAAGTAAAACCGGAAATGACGTTAAGTACTGCATAACAAAATAAGGACCAAACATAGAACCTCCAAAAACAATATAAGCAACAGTAAATGTTTAATCAACATGGACAAAACCGCAGTCAGCAGCCTAAGCTACTGGGGTGGGGTGCTTAAATGCATTTTACTGGTACCAAATCTTCACCCTAGATTCCGTTGTGATCAAACCTAACATTGTTTAGCTTGTATGGGGGCTTCCTAACTTATACATGTACAATGTATCATCACAGAGAAAAAAATCAAATTAAATTAACATAGTCACTATAATCAAACAAGGAAAATGGCGCACAGTCACAGAAAGTCAGAGCTAAAGAAAACCTCGCATTGAGCCACAGTGGGCCAAGCCAAAAACAAGTATCTAATACTAACCCATGTCTGCTGTTTTCAAATTTTGTTTTAGAATAACGGATTCCTCCAGAAATAGAGAAAACTAAACAACATACGAAAACAATAATTAGATCTCTAGTTTTTGTGATCCTTAACTCTTTGCATGATACCACAAGGGAGTGATATATTTTAAAAGGGCCTTTGGCTTAAGCTGGCTATTATGACCACTTTGATATTATATAATAAACCATGCCTTGGTAATTGGTTTCCAAAAGGTAAAAATAGACTCCAGCGAACTTTGTATTGTACCGTCAGAGAGTGAATAAAAATCAAGCTGATCAGACTGCACATGCTATGCAGGCTGGTCTGTACCTGAGTTGTCTTCGTGTAATGAAGCCTGTGTATTCGTGTAGAGCACCATATCGATTTTTATCAGTCACCCCTTATATTAACTGAATTGTTTCAACATAACCTAATAAACGTTTCCTATGTCACGGCATGTTACCTCTATCAGGTCATGATGACGTTGCACTTTTTGAATGACGTCGCCAATGACGCTGAATCAACACAAAAATAAAAAAAAACATCATAATCGCTAGTTTGAAGAGTGTTCAACAATGAGTAAACTGAAAAATAGAATACCAGGTTCGCGTCTTTTGATATCAAGTTTACCAGGCTTGGCTTTGAGAACGCATGTTGAATCGCTTGGCAAGCCTCGCGATGTCAACAAGCATTCTCAAAGCCTTGCCTGGTAAACTTGATATCAAAAGACACTCACCTAGTATTCTCTATGCCTGTGGTCAACAGATTGCTTCTGTCTGATATTGTTATGGGATGTGATATCTTTAATGCAATAATCTTGCACCAAATCCGTTTCATTGAAACAGGTTATTCATTTGAATCACCAAACTATCAATTATTGCTTATAAATTCATAAGAATGCATAGTATAGTATGTGCAAAATAGATATAAGCAAACATATAAATATTTTTTCAACTACTGTGTGCCAGTCGCAGAAATGGTCCATAATACTGAATATCAAGACTTTGTCCTTGATTTGTAATGCAGTAACTAATGTCCTTTTTAAGTTTTGCAATCATCTCACCAAGGACAAGATAACTGGATGCTTTACTCTAATAGTTTTTCTTGCTGTTATATGGGTGTAAGTGTTCTTATTATCTCCCTAGCAGTGTAGTGGCCCTGGGGTGGTCTTGGATCTGATATTGTGATATCCTCACTTATATTTTATCTGGCATGAAGAATACATGATTAAAAGGTTAAATATACTTTTTGTTGATATATAACATTTTTGAATGGCATGTGCACCAGACAAAGACTCAGCTTCTACACAAAGCAAACTAAGTAGTGTTGTGTCTGTGTACATGAAAGAACATTGACAGTTAGCTTCTAGAGTAT
Source organism: Loripinus fragilis (assembly GCA_964019695.1). Lineage (NCBI taxonomy): Eukaryota > Metazoa > Mollusca > Bivalvia > Lucinida > Lucinidae > Loripinus > Loripinus fragilis. The sequence goes on from OZ026528.1 coordinate 7,390,545, forward strand.
AAATGTTTTGACAGTCATGGGTCTAGCCTAATGGACAAAACCGTTATCTAATGTGGGGTTTGCTGCACACAAATTTGATTGTGTTTATTGACATACGATGTCTTTTTGCTTTCCTGTATTATAGACTTCTTGATGGATTCCACTAAAACATGAGCTTGAGAAAGTGTCGTTTTTCAGAATGGCAAATATGTCCTATCTTTAAGCACCGTTCTCTTGCTGTTGAGTTTGCAGAAATAATGTTATTTAGAGTTTATAGGAGTTTTATTGTTACTTACCTCCTGAAATAGACGGTCAGAATTCCATAATTTATTGAAGTGTTTAAGTTTCTTTGCTATCCTGTCATGCTCTTTCGAAAATAAAGTGACTAAAGCGGATACACCAGACATTTCCGTTTCTAACATTTGGCCCCCTTTAGGAAAATAACAACAAATATCATTTTGCACTGTCCTGCCAGCCAACAGTGACATTGCTTCATGTTTGTTTACGCCATTATCAGGGAATTATAATCGATAGATCACGTGTGTATTAATCCTATCCTGAGGATAGGATTAATACACAAGTGATATATTGATTCGCGTCCTAGCAAGAGGAGTGTACAAATTACTTTGTACTTGGCAATTGTAAACACAATATTACGTCACTGTCACTCTTGGTTGGCACGACAGTAGGTAAGACCAAGATCTATATCATCCCACTCATATTGATATCTTAAGCAATATGTTTGTTCCAAATGCAAATGTATTCATATAACTAAGTAAAGTAAGAAAGATAGCAAAGATCAGGACTCAATACAATCAAGTACCACACCTGACGAAGATTCCACGTGGGAAAGTGACAAAATCACAACCAAACATCACAAACAAGGGCCAAGAGATCAGCTCTTTCCCAGCAGGTGAACACAAGGCAGCAATGAACTGACACGAAAGCATGACAAACACAAGACATAGATAACACAAATGATCCACAAAAGAGGTACCGTCTAAGAACGGTCAGTAAAAATATTTTACTGGAGGGCTTAAACCTGTTTATTCTTTAATAGTTATATTTGATTTTGCCTTCTACATACATGTAACTTGATCTAGCTTCTGAATAAAAAAAAAATTTGGCTTCTCAGCAAGCATAAATATTTCTAAAAATGAATATGATATGAATTTATCAACAACACATCACATACAATATCCATAAAAGAAAAGAGAGTAAACGATTTATACTCAATGCTGTTTAAATGGAAAATTGCCTAGCATATACATTCACGTGAACTGTAATTTGGTTTAAACGTAGACCTACCGTCTGTTGCATAATACCAAAGCTTTTATACTCTTTTCAAACGTTTTAGTATCTTTATGAATTTATCAGGTTTGTTTCAATGACCTTTTGAATGTATAAGCTAAAGTACCATAAAACAGGTTCTTATATCCTATGGACGTTGAATGTATTTTGGCAACTAAGCCTTAAACAGAAAAAACAACATCTCCTGAATCACTGGCACCATTTGGGCCTCGACGCGAGAAAACCTGTCTTCGGGGGTTTGCATACAACACAGGCGCAGACCAGCCTGCGCATCCGCGCAGTCTGATCAGCGCCTTTGTTATTCGCTTTTTGAAAAGTATGATATACTCAGCGTCAATGAAAAGTTACCAGTATCGAAATTTCGATATTTCGGAAAATATATAATACAGCTCTTTAGCTACTGTTACGTTCATGTTTCTGGTCAACGACAAGCTGGTTTGGAGAGATAAAACAGTTACATGAGCCCTGGAACTATGGTGCACGTGATGCACGTGCATTTTACATTTTTTGCAGTTTTTAAGAATTTGAAATCATCATTTTCAGAAGACAACATGCCAGAACATGCCCTAGACATTTTCGTTAAAAACGCCACCAAAATGGTTTAGGTTATTCCATTAAACGCGAAAAATGAGGATCAAATTCTAAGGCAGCACCAAAAATTTGCATTTTCCCATACAATGCAATGGAAAATACAGGGGTCCGTCAAGGAATGATTATAATGCCTTCGGGTGTGATGGATACCGTTTTCCATAGTGGTGATGCATGGGACTCAATGCCATAAAATTGAGTGTCGAAGTATCCGCAGTTCTTCGTTCAGAATGAACTAAATATTGTCCTATGTTACGTGTATGTGAATTACTGGTAACTTTTCACTGACGTTGAGTATATATAAACTTGCTACAGGTGAAATTTCAAATTTCTAGCTCGTCTCGGTAGCTGAGGAGAATGGTTTGAAACTCGCTTTGTCGGAAACCCCAAAGACAGGTTTTGTCGCGACGTGGCCCATTTCATATTGATTTTACAGGAATGTTTCTCATTATGCCTTCAACTAAAAATCAACAAACATATCCACATCCTAGACCAATTGGCAACCACCACTAAATAGCATTATTTAAAGAAGCAACAAACTATTGATCTTTTATCAAAAGTCTTACATAAAACTGTTTCTCATAAAGCATTTTACTTTAATACTTCAAACCACTGCACTCAAGATGTATGATAGTATTATTTGACTTTTCGCTTACTGTAAAGGCGGCGCCTCATGAATGCGTAATAAGGACTAGTCAACCTTAGGCATAGGTAAAAGCTGAATAGGAGGCTTTTATGCAAAAGTAACTGTATCATCTTGTGCCACCACCTCCGTCATTATTTAGTCCTTAAAACGCCAGCAAAATAACTGCATCTGAAAATGTCTATTAAACATGAGCAGGGAGCAAACATTGTGGACCCAGATCAGACTGCTCCTACAGGAGCAGTCTGATCTTGGTCCACACTGTTTATCTATGAGGCTTCAGATAGTTTAATGGACGACAAAAACATACATTTTGTGATTATGCTCTTTAAGGGTTAATAAATGTGAGTTCAGTGTGTATACGGTTAGGATTTTCATGAAATGCACGCACGTTTGCGCGGCTCAAAAAAGCTTATTAACCCTTTACCGAATTATAAATAAAACCTGATTTCCCTTCCTTAGCAGATAAAATAGCCGAACCACACCCAGATATGAATATTAAAGTTGCCGCCTTTACAGTAACCGAAAAGTCAAGTAATATGTTTGTGTGTACATGTCCAGATTAATGACCTGTGTTATTATGTCTCTATTGATCGGTGATTAATATCGGTTGGTATTCAATATTTGTGTTATTTTTTGGTTGCATTAACTTACTTATTTAAAGTACTGTTTTGATGACAATTCCTGCTTATTCTATGAGCACATCATTTAAATAGAGGATCTTACATGTAAAAGAGTACTCGTTTTTTTATTAAATTTATTAAACAAGTTGAAGAAAAGAGATAAAATGCGAGGCTTGCCAAGCATTTTATTTTTTATTGCAACGAGTTTAATAAATTCGATAATACAGGGGCACGAATGATAGATTCTATTTACCACATGACATTTACATAACTTAAAATTCGCATTTTTGGCGTGAAAACTTTAATATGTTGCAGCTTTTATTGCGTGACGTTATACAATCTGTAAACCACTAGAGGTTTATCAATTTTATTGTATTGCGCTATATCACTCCCAGACGCGACGACATGTGATAAATGATGTTGAACACTATCTCTAACATGTATGACCAACCAAACGAATGACCATTAAATTGACAAGTCGTAAATATCAGAGTTTACAAATAAAGGTCAAGTAGATGTTTTATGTCTTCAAGTACATTTTAGGATATATCTTTTTAACACAAATTGATTAGACTTATAGATGCCTCAATCACATGCTAATACACCATTATGTGCCAGAAGAGCATAGATTACCTTGAGTTGGAACCCCCAGTATTCGCTGTTGATCCACTTTTTCTTTCAGGATCTCTATAGAAATAAATCAAAAGGTGATGACAAATGCAATGACGATAAACACTAGGTGATTATTATATATGTATAAACTCAGTGAGCCAACCCTCAGACTGAATAACAACTCTAGCCGTATAGTTTCATAACTCGATTGGTGTCTGATTTTATCTTTGGTGGAGTACACTAGCTCAACTAGGTGTTTTCTTTAGCTCTGTATGTCTGTGAGTTAAGATTCGTTTTTGTTTCATTGCAGTACGTTAATATGTTTTGAATTTTACCTTGTGATGTTATATTGCATGAATAAAGGAACATTCACAGGAGCTAATCAAATAATGCATTTTGGCAGAAACTAATGCGGCGATTTAGCCAGTGGAATGTATTTCAACCAACCCAAGTAGCCCCTGCTTCTGTCTATTGTAAGGCGGTGTTTATGGCGTTGTTAATTCATTGTTTGTGGCTTCCTTCTTTCGAGATGTGTATTGAATTTAGCATGATTTAGTTTTGTGTTTCTTATATAGCTTTGCAATCATCTCGCTGTGGAAAAGAGAGCTTGTTGTTTTGTGATATCGAATTTTGACGTCAGAATTGAGGTTTTTTGACGTCTGAAGATCTCAAGTCATAATTCTGGAACAAAAAGTCCTTGTAATGAATAAATCGCAAGCAGAAATGAAAGTTTACGCGTTTCACGCAGTATTCAGAGTTGACGTTAATGAGGTTAAGCCGTTTCAGAATCCTAGAGAAACGTCACCATTTGATCATTTCCTTGATCCGCAATCTATGCCAAGACTTTTTAAAACAATAAACCGATAGTTGATTTAAACTTTGCTTTTATTAACCCTATTGCAGCAGTTTACTACGGGGGTCAGGCTGGTTATGCGCATGCCAAAATGATTAGTAATACGTAATCGATGATAACGTTAAACCTGCTGTAATTTTATGGACACATACTGGATAAATATCATTTGCACTTAAAACTTGAATCATATTGTATGCGTACAATGACTCGAAGTGTTTGTTACGTTTTTTTATTCCTTAAGTATAGTTTGATGTATCTGTTTTATATTTCACACGATGATTGTCTGAGGTGTATAGATGTCAACAGTAGTTTTGCACTGATGATAAGGTCAATGTCAAATATTCGAATTATGTCTATATTGCTTATAACGCCTACATTTTGATAATTATAAAGACATTTTAATAATAATAAAGACACGAATTGTCTAAGTTTTGTACAATGTATATGACAACCAATATCTTGATTTGCTGCTATGACTATCTTGGCAAATTTCAAAGTCGAAAATTGTCATACTAATATAAGTGCGGATATTTGCAAGGGTTTCTCCAATCAATTAAGTCCTCTCTAGTTTCTGAAAATATACCTGCTCTCTGTGTATCCCTCTTAGCCATAGTTTCTGGTACAGACCCATACACATTAGATGCATCAATGTATGCCGTTATGCTGCCATTAGCCTCTCGTGTCTCTGAATAGAACAAAGGAAGAAATAGAGGATCTTACATGAGTGCTCATGTTTTATTGAATTTATTAAACGAGTTGGGGAAAAGAGATAAAATGCGAGGCTTGCCGAGCATTTTATCTCTTTTTCGCAACGAGTTTAATAAATTCAATAATACAAGAGCACGAATGTTAGATTCTATTTATCATATGACAAATACTTTGAAATCTCATTTCTGGCGTAAAAACGTTATAATTTTGTCATTATGTACGCAACGTTGTTATGGACGTCATAACGTTTCCCGAAAATCGATAAACCACTAGTGGTTTACAGATTTTATTGCATGGCGTTATTTCACTCCGAGACGCGACGTCATATGATAAGATAATTTTTCGCATTTTCGAGCAGCAAAAGCTCAGGCCAGCCTTTGCATATGAACAGACTCGCAGGATCTTTTGCTGATCACTTACACAAAATATAGTTGTTGATAAATGCTCAGATTACAATTTAGAACCCAAGCCCGACTGCATACTTCTGCGGAGCGTGTATTGTACGCTTTCTCACCATACATGCTATAAGCAAGCAAATCTATTTTGCTTGCCTAAAAAGAAAAACATTTTATCATATGACGTCGCGTCTGGGAGTGAAATAATGCCATGCAATAAAATCGATAAACCACTAGTGGTTTATAGATTTACGGGAAACGTTATGACGTCCATAACAACGTTGCGTCCATGATGACAAAATCGTACCGTTTTACGCCAGAAATGAGATTTCAAAGTATTTATCATATGATAAATAGAATCTAACATTCGTGCTCTTGTATTACTGAATTTATTAAACTCGTTGCGAAAAAGAGATAAAATGCTCGGCAAGCCTCGCGTTTTATCTCTTTTCCCCAACTCGTTTAATAAATTAAATAAAACATGAGCACTCATGTTAGATCCTCTATATAGTACAAATTCTAAAACGTGTACACAATAACATAGATGATATCACCTGCTGTTCGTGTATTGACAGAGTTGTTTATATTTGGCACCATGACAGCCTGTGGGTGTAGCTAGGCTATTCAGATCACTGATACGACATTGATGTCCACGATCAAGGTCACATAAACAAGTATATGCCTTACTGCTTGTAACGCGAACTCCTCTTTCATATTAAGACTGAAGGTGTTCATATATAGCACAATGATTGCCTGTGGTGTTTAGATACCAGTAGATTACCCTTGTACCTTTCGATAAAGAAGAGGAGTTCAGTTTTCAAACATTAATACAAAATTCAAAAATATTTGACCTTGACATTTGTCCCCAAGGTCATACCTGTATTTTGAGACCTTTATTGTAATCCTGTCCGTCCGTCAGTTGCTGCTTGCTCAAACGCTAGCTCCTGCTTCAATTTTTGACAGAGAATGTTTATATTTGGCACCATGATTGCCTATTGAGTGCAGCTAGACAAATCAGATCACCTTAGATCGATGGGCAAGGTCACATATACTGAAAGACAGTTCATGGCTTGTAATTCAAATTTTTGTTTCATTTATTGAACGAGGTTTAAATTTATATGCTATATAATGCTTTAAAGCTAGTTTTAGGGCGATGCTTTGTATCAGTTTATGTACAAATAGTTTAAAGTTTAAACTAGATTCACCAATATTGGACATTCCGCAGAGAGGGGTAAAAGATATGACTTAATGCACCCCTGATGGATTTGTACACCATATGTCAAAATTAGGCCTGTTAAGTAGGTCCTCGTTATGATAGGCTATGATATAGGCATCTGCATTATCAGCCATACTGAAAGCCTAGTAAAATGCATATTGCTCCTAGTATTACTATCAACACTCTTGAAAATCATTTCTTTTTTCTTAAATAATGCAAGGTTTTACTGAACAAAAGTAGTAAGATATTTTTCATTTGCGTGATACAAAATAATGATAATAATACAATAAATAGTACTTATATTACAGGGAAAAGGTAACGTTGTAAGGTCATACATGTACGAGAGTTCTGCCAATGTGTCAAATAATTTAGACTGTGAGCTGCTTATAGACCCCCTGCATCTCAGGGGGAATTTTGTACATCTTCATTATAGAAGATGCAAAATGACACATGTTGGCCTTCTGTCAGTTCGAGCGTTACCGTGCAACAGCCATAACTCATTAAGGTGCTTCTTTTTACAGTTACATACGTTACTTTCTAATTGAATAGATTGATTAAGTGCAATGGTATCATTATATGTGTTTAAACTGCTTATGTGTGTAAATTACTTCCATGTGAGGGCTCAATAATGAGAAAAAAAACAAATATTGTATTTTATAGCATAAAATATAAGTGAGATTAAACTCTTAACATAAGCACAAGTGATAACAAGAAAGATATTGGAACTCAACGCACATAAAATGTTATTTCCATTAAGAGTGTTTAATCGAATATGTAAACACTACATTGAAACTTCTTATTTTAATGATCAGATCATGCTTTTTAAATGCTTAAATATCATTTATCTTCCTGACACTTAAATGGGTTTAATTAATTTAATACATGAAATAATATATGCAAGACATTTTCCCACAATGCCTACAACTCGGTTTAGAAAGCATGTAGTAGCTTACTCAGATCTATTGACCATTGTGTAACCATAAAGCTTATTAGCTATTGATTATATCAGCTATATTGATAGCAATCAAGGACGAAAGCTAGCTCACAATTTCTGAATTGTAAGTCATTTTAAGTATAGTAAAAATGGAGAAATGATTTTATACAGGCGTTATAGAGGTCCTCCGAACGAAAACTGAAGTTTATTCTATTTGTTTTGATTTCTACCCCACATATGGTACCCAACATGCCTATCCCTATTGTTATAATCCCTATGGTAGAAATGTATCTATATCTTAAAGTACGTCTGGTTTGGTGGTTTGGTGAAAAATACTATATATATATATATATATATATATATAAATATATATATATATATATATATATATATATATATATATATATATATATATATATATATATATATATATATATATATATATATATATATATATATAACAACAACAATATTTACATTTATCACCTGTTTTGTCTGGTTCTTCAGTTTTGTGAGGTATTGAAACAGTTAGCTAGGGCAGCATTTGTTCTAAAGCTTTATTTTGGTCATGTGTTTGAAAGTGCTTACTACTAGGAAAAGCTCCCTTGCATTGTTAGTATTGTATTGTAGACAAAGTTAGTTTGGACTTTTAATTTGAATTATGTATGTCATTACGACTTGGTCTAACTATTGAGCATGCCAAATTGGAACATAATCATAGGTACAAAATACATCCCAGCGATCCTTTGCCTATTCTAAATCATTCTAAATTGATTAAAACTTGTAACACAAAGAATCAATCAAATAAGCCAGCACATTTGATTTTGGTACTAGCGCTTATAGCAGTTAAAGCAATGTAGGTTCAATATAACAATATAGCCTGTGCATACTCGACAGATACTTTGCTGCCTGCATACACAAAGTATGGATATAGGTGTAAAATCAGACCAGAATTAGTACCGCTAGCTCCACTGCATCAGCACGAATAATTAATGGAAGCATTTGCCAATGTGATAAGTACCAACATTTCATGTGCTGGTCAAATATTTTCATTTGAGATCTTTATAAATTACAATAAATAAGATCAACACTTATTCTTTCATCTAAAGTCAACAATTACCATACGTTTTCTACTGTCATATCACACCTAGTATAATGTTTCAATAGTTTGTAAATTATATCATACACACATGTAACATAAATAACAGTAGAGGCACTGTATCGTCAACAGCTGAACTATATGATATCCTTTTCAATGTGAAAAAAATATGATTTGTTTAGGATAGGTTAAGTTTAAAGAGACACATGGTAATTGGAAATGCGTAGATACTGATATCAAAATCACACATACTTTGTCCATACCCTGGTATGTATGCAACTTATTCATGATGTTAATATCCATATAACACTATGCTATTAACGATTTATGCGATAATTTGGCCATGTTACATTCTATTTAGTGGTAATTTGCATCAGTTTTTATAGCTTTAATTGCTAAAACTACCGGTAAGTAAGATTTTATCACTGCATTTATCACTTTAAATATTTTACTTTTTCATCCATCTTTCTATAAGTACATTTTAAAATCTAATTTACACAAGCTTAAATGACAAGTTGGGTCTGACCTCATTCTGGCTGTCAAAGTATTCTACATTTAAATCAGTATAGCATGTAACAATTGTCCCTTTTCCTTAGATATGATATCACATGTAATTATTGTCATGTAAAATCCACCATTATCACTTATTTTCCCATTTCACTGAAATATTGTCCTTAAGAAATCTTTTTACTATAAAATTAACATTGCCATAAGAAATACTATGTTTATTTAAACAATGAAAGCTTTACCGTAGGCAAACTTAAGTATATTTAAAAGTTGGTAGTAAATTAATGCATCAACATCTGCATACAAACAAAAGTTTGATTTAGAGACAGTCTCTTTAAACACTATCTGATTACTGTTTGTCTACATTGACCTGAGACATATGCATATTCAATGACCTTCTTCCAATCTTTGGCAATCTTCGTAAAATGTGTCCTTTAGATTGTGGCACAATTACTTTTATGAATGAAAAAAATCACAATTCCTCGATAGCCTAATGGATAAGAGGCTGCCCTTTGCACTCAAAAGATGCGGGTTCGAGTCCAGCAGCATTTCATTTTTTTTTCTTCTTTCATTTTAATTTGTTAGTTTGTTCGTCTTTATTCTTAATTTGTGTAGACATAGATATATTTATTTGTATCTGTCATACGTTTATTCAACAAATACACACGTAAAACGTGTATAATTTCAATAAGCCGAAATGTAATTACTCTAAGCACGCTGGATGATTTTAATACTTTTGTTGTCATCTGCTCACTTTTTTTTTCAAAATTAACTTTTTCAAAGCATCTTTCAGGAACACTATCAGAGTGTCAAACAGTCCTTACCCATATCAGGAGAGACGTTCTGTTGGTACTGATCTAGGAACAAACTTTTTCCGAAGGCTATCAGCAGACAACAAAAGTTGCTGCTGACAAGAAAAGAGTGAGGAAACCTAGGAAATAATGAAAATAAAAGTGACTAGATATAAATGAAAGATGTTAAGCCCAACACGAGATGACAAAATATAAGAACAATCTTAAATTTAAAAAAGGATGCAATTTGACAATTATATAAAAAAAAGGCTTTTCAAAGTTTCGATCCAGGTAGGCTTGATCTGTAAGTTGCCACCTAACCACTAGGCTATCGGAACATTTGTATTAATGTATACTTAAACGCAAAAGAAACGCAACTATTTCTAAAACAGTAGTTTTTTTTCTTTTTCATCAAAAAATCAGCCAGCGATAATGTAATCGCTAAGTATCGTTATTTGCCTTGCACACAGCACCAAAATCAAACGGCTGTGACTTATGGTTGGTGAGCTGCAACGAGAAATGTAAGGCAATCCCCATTTTTAAAGTCACAAAATTCAAAAATTGTGCCTATTTTGCAAAAAAAAAACGTTTTAAACCAATAACGGTTTTTGAAAGCAAAAGGGTAGACAAAATCAAATCAGGTACTTTTATGTTTCTATCAATTTCCATTTTGTCAAAATGACGTTTTTTACGTAATTGACCATTTTTATCAAAACGAATATCAATAATCAAAACCTTTTAATGTCACCTAATAGCCCTCACTACCTTGCATAGAAGACATAAGTATCGCGACATAATCAAACACAATGCGTCTGTAATGACTGTTTAAAAAAAGTAAGTTGACGTCAACAAAGAAACGCAGCAACGCAGCGGCTGGTAGCGTTGATAATCAATAAATTGCAAACTGTTTTACTGTTTTTCTTTAGTTAAGACATCTGGCTATCAGATCAAACAGTTTGTTTTCAAATTGAATGAGACATCACCTTTTTAGACTCCATTTGTTGAAATTTACTGATGTCATTATAACTTCAGAATGGAAATCGTGAGCAAAACCATTTTACGGCAAATCATTACTCAATGCACAGGAACACAGGTTATAATTAAGAAATTAGCCTCATGTGATCCATGTGGAAGAAAAAGTTGATTGAAAACGGTTGCGTTTCGTTTGCGTTTAAGTATATTTATCTTCATATACCTGTTAAAAGAATGACCAAGGTCGGAGTACTTCACGAAAACGCACGAATATCACGAAGATTTTGGCGAAAATTAATCAGTCTCATGCCAATTTGGGCAAACTAAATACACTTATAATGCTTTGTATCTAATGTAAACATATATCAGTTTTTATTCTACCAACCTACAAATACTTGATTCTATCTTGTTTGTAATAGCACACATGTTTTGATAGCTACAACCTTCCATAAACAATTAGTGAAAAACAGAATTTTGTTTATGTAGATGAACCAAATGATATATAAGGAATACTAGCCTGTATCTGGTCACTGACTATGTTTGTATAATGTGAGCAACAGTTAACTGGGTACACTGGAATATTGGTTGCTGTTAAATAAGTGACTTGATTAAAAATGTTCTTCAGATAAGTAATAAAAAGAATTAAAAATAGTAAGTGAGTATGAGCAGGAAATACCACAATCACAAACTGCAGACAACTCTGTGGCACCGCGAGGATGAGCCGCTAAATCCACCTAAAAAACTATATCCATCATATATTACTTTTTAGGGTCAATTATAATATGCCGTTAATAGCAGTTTGGACGTTCATTGGGCGTTATGATCAATTTGTATTTGGTAATATACGTATTTGCTAAATATAAACACCAAGCATTGAAAATTGAAATAACGTTTCACTTTATGAGCGGTAAGACAGTTTTATATTTATATTTGATATTGTCTGAGACCTTCACTGTTAGCTACACCCCATACGGAATCACTGTGAGAAACAAAACTTAATTAATCAATGTTAAAAGAGGAGTTCGCATTACTAACAAAGCTGACCATACAATAGCATTTCAATATATTTGTTTTGAGTAGATTGTTTCACTGTGATGATGATACATTGCATTAGTTAGGAAGCCTCCATGCCAGCTAAACAATTGTGTTTAAACAACAACAGAATCTATGGCAAAGACTTGGCGCCAGTAAATGCATTTAAGCCTCCTGCTAGTGGCCTAGGCTGCTCGCTGTTCTAAGGCGGTGGTTCTGTTGTTATTGATTTATTGTTTGATATACTTCTCATTCTTTGTGGGAGTTCTGTGTTTGGCTTAGTTTTGATATGCATTACTTTGTGGCAATCCTCTTGAGAAGAAGAGAAATCTGGTTGCTTTGCTTTTATTGTCTTACAGATGTATTGTTACAGTATATGTTCTGTGGCTCTTTCTCAAGGTGCAATTGGTTGATCTGCAGTGTGTGATTGTGGTATTTTCTGACCATACTCACTTATTTTGTGTTTTCCAAAACCAATGATATGAATAGAAAACTCTACAAAGCCCTTAATACTGTTGAACTCGCTAATGATTTAACCGATCATAGTCCAAAACGCGTTTATAATTTAACAGTAGTCATTAAATGGTACATGAAGTTAACATGTGAACTAAATCAAATTCTATCTTCTGTAGAAAAACTGTGTCGAATGGCTTTAGGGCATAGGCTGCATACCTCTCTTTGTCTTTAACTTTGTATCTTCAAATAATCTTGTGCCAATCTGTGTTAATCCACTATTAGTTTGGGCATTTCCATCTAAATTAAAATATATATTAAATAGATAAGTATATGTCTGTAAAACGTTCAAATATGAAGTGGTACATGAGGTTTTCAACATTTAAAATGTTGGACTCCAAGGCTGGACCACAGATTTGCCCAAACAACACAATTTTGTCATGAGTATATCTCAGTAACCACTTCAGGGACTGTTCTGATTTTGTTGATATGTTAAAAAGAAATATATAGGTTTGCAGGAAAAATTGAAATATGAAATTCTGGGCTCAAGTGCTGATCCATAGGCCTAACCTGGCCCAAACAATTCGTCGCATCCTAATATCCCAGGAACCGTTTAGATCCCCACCCGTAAACCATATGCATTCATGATTATTATGATAAAAAGCACTCAATATACACTGACTAGGAAGTCCCCGCGGGGCCTTCACTTCAAATGTGTCATAATATCTAATTCAGATAACCACCTCTAAACCATATATAATGTAATTCCATATGATAAAGACGCATTCAACAACAATTATCAGGATGCAACCTAGTGCATGGCCAGGCTTGCCCCACTACATTCCCTTCATAAAAGGTCTCATATCTCTGAATCTGTTCAGATCTCCCCACCATCAAACCATATATAATAATGTTCCATATCATAAGACGCATTCGTTAACAGTGACCAGGATGCCCTCTGGAACATGCACTGGATTGCCCTACATCCTTCACATCATGTTTTGTGAATCATTTTTGTTATTTATGCTTCGTGTTTGTCATGCTTTCTTGTCTGTTTATTGCAGCCTTGTGGTCACCTGCTGGGAAAGGGCTAACCTCTTGGCTCTCTTGTGTGTGATGTTTTTGTCACTTTCCCATGTGGTGTCCTGGGTCAAGTGTGGTACTTGATTGTATCGATTCCTGATATTTGCCTCCTTACTTTTAAATCTTATATGATATTTAATTTAAAGTTCAAATATAAAATACTTGAAACCTGTCTTTATGGCCCCTAACACCAACATGTTTTGTATAAGCTATTCATATTTTGGGTTCTGATTGTAAGATATATAGATGCATGTTTAGGCAGCCGACATCACCCCTGTTTTAACCATTTGTTTTAACCAGTTAAAACCGCCCCAGTCAATATTCCCAAAAGTGGTCAGTTCTTGTCACTATGAGTCATAGTGGTCGATTCGAAATTTTAAGTGGTTGTTTTAGTGCGGACTGGACGCCTGTTCTGATTTCATCAACATCTTCAGACAGGGTAGGTGTAGTGGGTTCATGGATTGTTCCAGCAGTCTGTTCAAAATGCATTTTAACATGTTTTGATTTGTTTTCAATGAGTTTTATGGTGTGAGTTCAATCTCAATACCATATAATTCTCTTCTGTATAGTAGACTTGACACCTTCCACTAGTTTTTTCATCAATAAGCGGAAAAATAGAAGCGTCATATGTGTTTGTTACTTCGTTTTGAGACATAACATGTAATGACACTTTGGTTAAATTTTTAACTCAACTGATAACAGCAGATAACAGTATGACCACACTTTCAAACACCAAAATAAATATAAGTAACACTTATTTAGCTTTTGCATTTTTTAATAAATGGACACACCTTATTTATTCTTAGAGACGTTCCCAGTATTTTGACAGTTCTACTTGTTATCGGGCAATTAAAGAGACAGTGTCTCTTTTGTTATTATCAACAGTAAGTATTGTTGTTCTTTTCACAATTTTCACACTTTTGTCTTCTAACGTAAGATGTTTTCTTATCAATGATGTTTAACAGAAAAAAATAGTTGGAGGTATTTGGTCTGACCTGGAAAATGAGTGGTAACGACAAGAACCAAACACCTGAACACCACAAAGAATTGGAGGAATATTTAACACCAGAACCGCCAACTTAGAAAGAGCAGTTTTATTGCATTTTTAATATTTTATTGTCACTGGCATACAGGTTGGAGCAACAGCAATCCATGAAACACATTTTCAATTCAGCCTATATTTTAATATTGAATCTTTTTTTTAATTTAGTGAACTTGATCAAGACATAGCACAATCACACATTGCAGACCAACCCATGTCATCGTGAGTAAGAGCCGCATACCATTTACAGACACCAGGAGGACAATTTACGCAAAGCAACAGCACTCTTTCTTCCTCGTCAAGATGGTTGTAAAACTTGAAAGCATACTAAAACAAAGACCAAACAAAGAACCCCTACAAAAATAGTAAGTGAGTCTGATCAGGAAATACCACAATCACAATCTGCAAATAAACCTGTGGCAGCGTTAGGAAGAGCCACACAACACTCACAAGACACCAGGAAGACAAACAAAGCAAACCAACCAGCTCTCTCTTCCCCTTAGAGATGGTTGCAAAACTGGAATGGACACAAAGTATTAAGATATCCGGAAGACAATTAAAGAAAAGCAACCATCTCAGGTCAAGGTGACTGTTATACTAAAAATGGTATTATGTAATGCATAGTTAAACAAGGACCAAACACACCAACCTCACAAAAATGGGAGGAACATTTAACAATGAATCATCAAAGAACCACCACTTTAGGAAGGACAGCTTAAATCATTGATGCTGAAATTTGCCTTAAATTAGAAACACAAAAAACGTTTATCTCACGTGGGGCTTCCTATCTCTTGCAGTACATAATCACTGTGAAACAATCTAAATAATGACAACCAGCTGTCAAAACACAGGTTTGCGATGAATAATGTTTATATTGCAATGGACATTATTTTAGCAAACGTCAGTTAATGGCTGCGGAAAGCCAATTGAGACAAGTATACACTGAAGCAAACTTATAAACGAACACGTTAATTTTTTTTAAAAGCTAGCTCAGAAAGTAAATATCTGTCATACAACATTTTAATTCTATTAATAAACCAATGATTTGCAGAAACTCTACAAGTCGTTTCATTTCAAAATGTCTCGTTCGTCTTGCACAGACGAAATCCGAGTAAAGGTACCCTCATTTCAGAAAATAACACTTTTCATAACAATTTAAAATAGTCTGCAGAAACATTACTTATTTGCATATTTGATTGTTTGAAGATGTTAATGACTGCAATAATTTAAGATGAAATTAAATCAAAAGTGTTGACACAATTGAAATCGTCATTTCTTTTCCGTAATAACATGAAGACAGGCGTTGTCAGCCGCTCAATCTAAGAAATTCTGCTTTATTAATGCACTTTGGGTAAAAACTTTGTACTGCTCTGTACACTTTATTATCTGCTGTACGGCATTGAAATTTTCAGGGATTATTTATTTTTAGTAAAAATCACTGTTCTTCTTTAGAACAATAAAAAAACTTTGACAAATGCCGTCAAATTAATTGTTTAAATTTCACAATGAAACCTGAAGTGTGGAATAGTCGTGAGAGATTTACGGCCGCAGAATAGTCCGATCGAGTTCTGTTGGTTTTTGCCAACCAAGTTCAGATAGAATAAAAACATACAACGATTTTAACGTGTGCTACTGACGATTTTCAAAATTTTCGGAAAATGTGATTTTTTTTCCTTTTTTTTAAAAATGTGTAAAATATCTGCCATATATCAAATTTCGAATATTGGTTGTTTTTTAAGTCACCTAGACCAGTTTGTAAACACATGCACTTCGATTTGATAAAAATGCACCCAAAATTTTTTTTTCACAAAAACGTTGAATTTTACTTTTTTGAACCCCAAAAATGTAAAATGAATGAAAACTATCCCAAAACACTTCTAAAGTTTGGTCCATTGCAATGCTCATGATCAGGTCAAAAATTCATTCAATATTATTGGTGCCTTAGTCAGAAAAACGAGTTTGTAAAGTGTTCGTTTATAAGTTTGTTTAAGTGTATAATAAGCAGTTCATCATAAAATTAAAAAAAATACAACGCATGTCAACGGTGTAATGGCTATCATCATCAGTTGAGCAACCAATATCTATATGGTTAGGCTTTTCAATACCTAGAAAACAAGATTGCTATTACGCAATTTTATTAAAAACAATGTTTTCTCAATCAGGACTTTTAAAAATTGAGATAACTGAGATGTTTTTGTGTCTTTTGTAGCAGTTTGTTGAAGCACTTGGACCTCTAGTTGTTATATAAGCTTCATACTTGCTTAAGAGTTGTGTTTCTCTATTGTGTAATTTTGCTTGCTTAGGAAGCTATTAATGTAAAAGATTCTATCTTTAGAAAAAAATCCTAAAGTAAATAAAACTTGTACATATTTTATACGTAGCATGTTGTGAATGATTTTATCACAAATGATTTAGCATAGGCTACATACCTGAAACTGGTTGTAGGTCAATATCATGATCCAGAAACTGACCAAATACAAATACCATCTGTGATAATTTACTATCATTATGGTTAATGATATCTGCATTTGACAGCATCTCACCGATTTCTTTAGCATCTAATAGGAGGTCATCCTGTGCACCAGCCACCTTTGGAAATGCATGTCCTAAACAGGATTAAAAATGGTCAGTGTATTTATGTGTAAAGAAGTTATTATATAATGCTGCCATAACTATTCAGCATTATGGGCGTAAACACATCATACCTTTGCCATCTATGCGCTATAAGTTATAGACAACTTTTCATAACGTCTCCAAAATATCATCTACATGTATGTGGTTAATCGTTTTAATAGATGATGCTATATTAGACACAAATGCGACTTCAAAAATAAGCCTGAGGTTGGTACCATGAAACTAGTTTAAGCCATCCAGTAAAACAATTTTACTGACCGTTCCAAGGCGGTGTGTCTTTTGTGGATCCTTTTTGTTATTTATGTTTCATGTGTGTCGTGTTGTCATGTCTGTCTATTGTAGCCTTGTAGTCACATGTTGGGAAAGGGCTGACATCTTGGCTCTCTTGTGGGTTGCTTTTATGTGCTTTTGTCACATTCCCATGTGTTGTACATAGTAAGGTGTGGTACTTGATTATATCAATTCCTGATCATGCCTTCTTCCCTACTTTCATTTGATAATATTGGTGCAAAGTCTTGTTCTTGTAGCAAACACTTTTTATTTTTTATTTTACTTCATTTTTTTATTATTGCTTTTATATGCATATTGTAAGATTGTGCTGGTGTCTCTTCATTGAGGAAGAGGTAGTATGCCTCATGAATGTCGCACACCCAGGTAACAGAACACACATGGATAAAGGCTGAATTCCAAGAGACTTTTTTTAATAATGTTAACTTATTTTGCCATTGTTATTGTAGGGAAAGTGCATATGCAATTATTTCTAGCTTGGTGCCCTTGTATTGTGAGAGATTGTTTATTGATATTTATGTTTGTTTTTTTTTGTCCCAGAAAAACAATATCCTGGAACAGTATAACGGTTTTGGACCCAGGGGTCTTTCTTAACAAAAACTTAAAAACACACTTATGTGATTCATTTATAGCCAATTCATTGATTTGGTGTATAAACTGCAATTTTTGTAAAATAAAAAACAAAACAAATTTAATCAAACAAGGTACAGTGACATTATTAGAATAAGTTTATGTTGTTTAGTTTAACTTTTATTTTGCACTGTTTGGTTGTACTAATCCTTTAACCGCCACCGCTACATTTCCATCACAGAGTTTGAAGCTTAATATTGGTGCTTGTACTAATGGCCAAATATCTTATTACTTTTATTGTTTGTATATATTGTAAAACACAAATTTTATCTTGCTCTCATAGAGGTTGCGTTTTCTGTTTTGTTAAACTTT
This sequence comes from Loripinus fragilis, assembly GCA_964019695.1. Taxonomy (NCBI): domain Eukaryota; kingdom Metazoa; phylum Mollusca; class Bivalvia; order Lucinida; family Lucinidae; genus Loripinus; species Loripinus fragilis. Next base: position 7,409,250 of record OZ026528.1, read on the forward strand.
GCAGCACTTGCATGTTTAAGGTAGAAATAAAATAATTGAGGTCCCTTCATTATGTTCTGACCATCAGAGGTCTGATATGCTTATATTTTCCGATATTTTTAGTACAAGTACTGGATTCGATAATTTTCTGTGATGATTCAGGTAGCTAGGAGTATATACCCAGTATGCATATAAAACGGGTCACTACCGATTCGTCATATGGTGTTTCACTTGTAGACCAGTAGCATTTATTAATGCAAGCTAAACAATGTTTGGTTTTCAGACAACAACGGGACTTATGGTGACAAATTTACCAATAAAATGTGTATCTTTTGAAAAGGACATCGTTTTTTATCTGCTCTTAGTTTCCTTGGTCCTGTTCTTGGTATACCTGTTTTGTAATATTGTTAAGTCGGTTTCTAGTCTTGGTCTTCCATTTTCTAGTCGTGGTGTATGTGTTTCAGATCACGGTCAGTCTGTTTCTAGTTTTGATCTTCCTGTTTCCAGGCTTGGTATATGTGTCATTTCCAGTTCTGAGTTCCATCTTACTGAGAGAAACAAACGTGTTGCTTTGATTTACTATGTTCTTGATCGTCCCTCAACTATCTACTTACAATGTTCTTGTGATTCGTGGCCGTCTCATGGGCATATGCCTTATTGTGTGACCATGGCAATTCTACTTTATGTTCACTGTCTTAACAGATACAGCAAAATAATAATGTATTGATCATTTTACCCGCATCGTAATTTGGCAATATCATGGTAATCAGAGAGGAATACTTTGAACCCCACAGAGGATATTCTAGATTGTTGCATGTCCCATCTACAGTGCGGTACTTGGCCTTATCGTCACACCTTTCCTGAAATTAAATTAGTAATGCGATGGTCAGCGTTTTCTCTGACATAACATATATTGCTATTCTCATGTTATGTCTATGTTATAAAATGACTGGCATTGACTAATTTCACGCGTTTATTAAACTGGTGATGTATGGCATAAAAAGTGGTCATACAAGCTTCAACAAGAAATGTAAATGACTTGCCAACGTCTCACTTGTTAATGTATGTACTGTATCAAAAGGACGTGTCAATTCATCAGAGACTACACCTAAAAAGGCCAAAATTCTAAGCATCTTCTTTGTTTCGTTTTGAGCAGTGTCATATATTTGCCCAAACCCCAGAAGACCTATTTATCTTATACTAATGTTCAATGTCATTGGAAGCGTCTTCATATAAGTAATAATGATATTTATTATACACTTCGATATTGTCCCACGTCAATGGCATTGGAGCAAAAAGTAAATGAGTATGATCAGGAAATACCACAATCACATACTGCAGACCAGCCCACGGCACCATGAGAAAGAGCCACAGAACATTTATAGTAGCAATACTTCTGTAAGACAATGGTAGCAAAGCAACCAGCTTTCTCTTCCTCTTCAAGATGATTGCAAACCTAGAATGAACACAAAGTAATGCATAACAAAACAAAGACAAACACAGAATTCCCACAAACAATGAGAGGTACAATAAACAATAGATCAACAACAACAGAGCCATCAACTTAGAAGGGACAGCAGCCTAAGCCACCGGTGGTTTACTAGCGCTTAATCTTTGCTCTAGATTATGTTGTTGTTAAAACACAAAATTGTTTAGCTCGCATTGAACCCACCAATGCACTTTTTCGATGTCGCAGCACAGAAATAAAAGTTGACCAAAGTTTTATATTTTCTGAAAGGTTTGATTGGAAAGAAAATGCTTACTTGATAATGTCTTCTCTTAGTTTAACTCTAGACTATCCACCTATATTAACATTCAAGGGACCTTTTCTTGCCTGTTATATATTTGGATTGAAAGGGTCATCATGAAGACATGTGGACTATTCAATTAATATGTCCTAGAGGATTCCTAACTAATGCTATGTATCATCACAGATAAACAATCAAAGTAAAAAGCATAATATGATGATACATAGAAAATGGCTCATGAATCACAGATGGTCAGAGCTAGAGAAAACCTCAACAACAAGCATCAGGCACCAACCAACCAACGGATTGAAGCTTTACGGCAGGGCCGTCATTAAATCTGAGGCCTGGCCCACCGTCGTGAAATTAAAGAGTTTTCAATATTAGCCAGGGAACCCAATCGTGTATCGTGCAAAAAACACAAACTGTTTGCAGATTCTAGCGTTATATACGCTACTTGGGCATCCTTTTTGGGGATGCCTCAGTGGTGTAATGGTTAACGACGTCAGACGTTTCATTGCTAGGCGCACACGCCGCATTCGTGGGTTTAACTCCCACAGAAGTCGAAATATTTATATGGATTATGTCTCCACTGTGGTCGAAAAAGACAAGTGTCGCCGCTACAGATTGAGAAAAATGTCATAATTCTGCACAGTAAAATAGTTTACAATTTTACACTGAAAATTATTTATCTAAACCTGTGAGTATTACGATAATGATATTGTATTTTTTGCAATGTCAACCCTTTCTATATAAGTGACTCCTAAATTCGTTCTTTGGCAATTAGTGATGACCGCGTTGTAATGTTACTTAATGCGGCATGTCATTAGGCTCTACACTTTTTGTTATGACAAAAACAATCTACAGCAAAAGAAGACTTTTTATGTGGAAATAATAATCTGTGAACCTCAGTATATACAATTGACCGTCCTTACTTTATTGCATCAAAATAACGGGAAGAATACTTTGGGGGCATAAAGGGTAACCAATTGAATTTCTACTGTCGTACCAACCAAGAGTGACAATGACGTAATAGTTTGTTTACAATTGCTTAGTGAAACATTAACTTGTACACTCCACTTGAGCTAATGCAAATCGATAATCACTTATGTATTAATCCTACCCTACGGATAGGATTAATACACAAGTGATCTATCGATTATAAGTCCCTGATAACCTTGTAAAGAAAACATAAAGTCACTGTCACTCTTGGTTGGCACGACAGTAACTTACCTGGTTTGGTGATAAACAATCTGGATAATGGCAGTCTTGTCCAAGACAAATGTGTGTCACACACAAAAGTAATACACCCAAGTTTATCAAATTAAGTGTTCTTCTGTCCATTTCTGTCGAATAAACGAGAACACACTGGTAAATGTATACGTCGATTTGGTGGTATTTACGCGTATTGCCGGTACTTCATAGACCGGAAGTGGTAGATATTGGTGTTAATACTATATAGAAAAACATGTCATATGCCTAAAGGACTATAGAATTAGATCATTTTAAGTATTCGGCATGCACATGACGATATATGTAACCATTTAGGAATAGATTCGAGTACCGATCTGGATGATCGCTACTCGAATCATTTCCTAAATGCTTACATAAATCACCATGCACATACTGAATACTTAAAAATGATTGAAGTCTATAGTCCTTTAGGCATATGGCATGTTTTCTATATAGTATTAACACGAATATCTACCACTTCCGGTCTATGAAGTACCGGCAATACGCGTAAATACCACCAAATCGACGTATATATTTACCAGTGTGAAGAAACAATCGAAGAGAACCTAATACACAAAGCCAGCTAGTTGGTAAATAAATCTGAGCCAGCTATCTAACAATATGTTGGCAAGTTGCGTTTAAAATGCAAAAAATGGTCAGCTCGTGTAGAGGTGCCTTTACTGATGTGATGCATCATCACAGACGAGCATTATCCATGGGCGGATCAAAAAGATAGCAGCAGTGGTCCAGACCCCACACCTCTTCCCTAAATGATTGATCTATTAACAATCTGGAATTCAAAGTAAATAGAGGATCTTACATGAATGCTCATATTTTGATACAGGAGCACGAGTGTTAGATTGTATTTATCATATGAGATTAAACTTATTTTGAAATCATATTTTTGGCGTAAAAAGATAGGGTTTTGCCATATGCGTCACGTTAAAAGCGTGATTTAAAAACGTTTCCCCAAAATCTGGAAACCACTAGTGTTTTATCGATTTTATTGCATGACGTTATTTCACTCCCAGACGCGACGTCATATAATATTATGAAATTAATATAATCTGAAAAACAATTGGAGGATATTAAAATTCTTTTGACTATATAGCATTTGAGAAGCAACATATTTTCCAAACAAAGTATTTTCGTAACTGATAGACCTACTTATATGCATTTTTGGAGCCTGTCATTATGGTATACAAACGATAAAAATGTTTCAATCATTTGTGAATGCTTGTGACATTTTAGTATAGAGGGTTGAGCCATTTTGGCCTGTATTGTGCTTAATTCTTTGAAGCGTGGCTTAAATCAAACATTCACTTTGATTGCAGATATCTGGAACTATGAAATCCATGTATAGTTAGTTCAGTTTTTATTATAGTGAACTTTAGAGATGCAACTGAATCTAAATGTACTTCAATTGTTTTATGAGTATACATCAACACGTGACAGGAAATTAAATTAACAAAGTAAGAAAGACAGCAAGTATCAGGAATCGATACAATCAAGTAGCACACCTGTCCCAGAATACCAAATGGGAAAGTAACAAAATCAAAATTAACACCACAATATGGAGCCAAGAGGTCAGCCCTTCCCTTCAGGTGACCACAAGGCAGCAATGAACAGATGTGAAAGCATGGAAACACAATACATAAATAACACAAATGATCCACAAAAGAAGTACCGCCTTGGAACGGTCAGTAAAATATTATACTGGAGGGCTTAAACCAGTTTCACGGCGTGCCAACCTCACCCTTAGTTCAGATGTGGATCAAGATACATAGATCTTTGGTTTGTATGAAAGACCCTTAACTTATCCATGCATCATCTCTACACACAAGTCTGGACATCTAAGTATTATTATTCATTTAATAAGATTGGTATGCGTTTCGACTGACAACCATCCTCTGACACCCTGAAAAAATCTTGATCCGAACTTGACACCAATGGATGCAGCAAATGTTGAGCATCAGTTACCTTTCAATCAATGAAAATTTTAGCTGATGCATTTGTGAATTTAAGATGGATCTAATAGCGAAAAGTCAATTAAGGGCTCCAAACTCTGCTTGTCGACTCGCAGTACATACCATATACTTACTTTATCCTACCGTGTGGAACCACTGAATAAATTTATCGCTTATGCGCCTATGGTGGGATGACGTCACGTTTTACACCAAGCTGTGCATGATAACTAATCAACGTAATAAGATACCGTAACAGCTTAGTACAGTTTTATAGAGGGATGGATTGTAATATTAATTTGTGGCTATATTCGAATAGTTAAATTAAGTATTAGAAAATTTATAAATCGTTCGTTTCTACGCTTACATTTACTCGATAAAGCAAAGTTTAGTCTGGGCTGCATCAATTTAAACACTCGTTAGCTCGTGTAAATTGAGCACAACCCAGAACCAACTAGGACTTTTACAGGCATTTGAGCATAGCTACGAATGTTTAGATTTTGAAGCATTCATGCTGACTGATTTGTCTGAAAACATGCCATTTATAACCAAAATCAAAACAACAATGAATGAAGCTAATGGCATAAGAGACATTGTCCAATTGCACGCCAGGGCCAAGAATGGAAGAATTTTTGTAGGAAGACAACTACATATTGCTATAAGAGAATATGTAGACTGTGGCCGTAATGATTTCAAAGAAGAAGTTGTGTAATGTGTAATGTTTCCCATTAAAAGTCAGTGAAAGTTTTTAACAGTACATGCAACTGAATACTGGGGGAAAGGAAATTCAACTGTTAAATGTGGGTGGTCCTGACTAAAGACACGACGTCAGGCCCCGATCCTCTCATCTGCAGATACTTATAACTTAAGTTGGAACTATACTATAGTCTGAGGTCCGATTGGCATGCAATTAAAGAGAAAAGAACAGTTGTCAACCGTGAATAGGATGACCATCAAGCATACAGTCTGTCGCAATACGTTTAAGTTATAACCAACCTTTATATGGTCAGATATATTCCACTTAACTGTAGTTAAATAAAAGTAAGAAAGACGGTTAAGATCAGGAAACTATAAAATCAAGTACCACACCTGACCCAGGATACCACATGGGAACGTAACAAAAATACAATAAACATCACCAACAATAGCCAATGGGACAGCCCTTACCCAGCAGGCAACCACAAGGCAGCAATGAACAGACGCGAAAGCACGAGAAACACAATACTAAAAAAAACACAAAAAGATCCACAAAAGAAGTACCGCCTTGGAAATGCTGAAGCCCGTTTTTTACTTGAACTTGTCCATAACGAATACCATATTGCATTTAAAATTTATGATGAACAGGATGAATTTAATTTTGAAACAGTTAATTTCCCATTTATGGATGGAGATGATCATACATGTAGCGCTCCTTCCTACGATGTATATATTTTGCAGCTAATTTGAGCCGTGACATGTGATTTCCAACAATGTGGCATTTTGACAAGTGTTGACTCAGGCGAGCCTGTCCAGCCTCCTTTTTAGCTTAGAAACTACAAATGATGTTCGGCCTGTAGCCTTAGTGTCATAGAATATTCAAGCAGCTAGCAAAGGCTCTGATCAGACTGCGCATATGCGCAGGCTGTTCTGAGCCTTTGCTGGTGGCACATACCACAATGTTGGAAATCTCATGTTGCGGCTCATTTGTTTTGTGAGGGTATGTTTTAATGTCAGTGATTTCAACAACAAAAACCAATTTTGAGTACTAAAATGGTTAAACAAGTTCATCGTTATCATTCAATTCGTAAAATAATTTTCTAAATAATATCACATACACTCAGATTTGTTAAATACAATATTGGTTTAAATTTCTTCACAGCAGAGCATATCAGTATGTATTGTGATTTCATTTATTAAAGAATTGTTGGAAACTCTAATCTTAGAGATATATTCAAAAGGATAATAAAACAAATATAACATGGATACCATGCGCCAGTCTGCATGCCTAGTTGTTAACCCAATCTCGGTTTATAGCTATGACTTCGTCTTTAATTTTAAGATAGTGGATCAGACCACAGACTCAGTGATGGCCCTGACGAAAAGCTTTAATCCATGCATTGGTACCTGATGCTTGTCTTTTGTTGGCCCCACTGTGGCTCAACTTGAGTAATCCTTTTGCTTTGACTTTCTGTAAGTCGTGATCCCTTTTTTGTGTAATCATAGTTTAATTTAATTGTTTCTCTGTGATTAAGCATTGCATAAGCAAAGTAAGGGAGAAGGCAACCCAGGACTCCATATGAGAAAGTGACAATAACACAATAAAACATCACATACAAGAGAGCAAAGAGGACAGCCCTTTCCCAGCAGGTGACCACAAGGCTGCAAGGAACAGACAAGACAGCATGACAGACATGAAACATAAATAACATAAAGGATCTCCAAAAGAAGCATCGCCTTAGAATGGTCAGTAAAAAAAAATACTGAGAGGCTTTAATTTGTTTTTACGGCGCCAACCTCACCCTTATTTCTGATGTAGATTAAGACAAATAGATGTTTGGTTCGCATGATAGATCCCTAACTTATAGATGTATCATCTCGTTGTAAATACAAATCGAGATATAAAAAGGAGATGAACTATTGATAAAGACTCAATAGTATATACAACTTTAAAATACTTGAGTAAAAGAAATCCAACATTAAATGCTGGTGGGCCTGGCCACAGACACAACATCAGGCCCTAACCCTCTAATTCATAGATAAGTCTTTAAGTCGGAACCTTCATAGAGTCTGAGGTCCAACCTGCCGACGTGCAATTAAAGAGGAAATTAAAGTTGTCAACCCTGATTGAGTTGACCACAAAGCATGCAGTCTGTCGCAATACAGTAATGTTATAATAAATCTTCTTATTATGACAAATTATTTTTTTAAAAGTGGTGAAAAATTATTAGAGCCGACAATTTTATTTAATTTATACACCATAAAACTCTTGTTCCTCTATGCCGACCAAACCTTTTTTGTGTCATAGCAAGAATAGAATCTAGAGCGAAGACGTGGTTCCAGTAAAATGCTTTTTAGCCCTCCCTCCTCCCATGTAGCTTAGCCTGCTGTCCGTTCTAAGACGGTCGTTATGTTGTTCTTGATTCATTGTATATCGTTGCTCCCATTGTTTTATTTTCTTGTAATACGTTGTGTCCCTTGAAGGACAATCATCTTGGTTAGAAAATGAGAACTTGGTTGCTTTACGTTTGTTTTCTTCCTGATGTCTTTTGATTGTTGGTGTTGTGTGATGTCGTGGGCCGGCCTGTAGTATATGACTGGTGGTGGTTCTTGATCATGCTAACATAATAATTTAGAAAACATATCTCCTGTACATTCCATTGTGTCTGTTTATAAGACTAACTTGTCTATAATAAACTAAAAGCACTCAACTTATGGATGAACATCTTTTGTTTAATTTACAATTACTGTTTGTCCTACACCAATTTACCTAAAAATCTAAAAGTAAGAAGAAAGAAATACACCTATCAATCTCCTCTACTTACCTGATGAATCCTAACGTTTTACTTTTAACCCTTAAAGCGCCACCTATAATTTACAGCACACGTTAATTTCAAATTTTGCTGTTTTTTTTTTTTAAATAACAAAAGGCATGGTATTTCGATTCTCATGAAATATCATTCTTTATTTCTTTCGAAAGTTAGGAAAGATAACGAAAAAATTGTCGTCTGCTGCAATCGTGATTGGCGCTTTAAGGGTTAACGAGTAGGGCTGCTGAGATAAAATTCTGCAAATTCTATTTTTCCTGTATGCGCTACCAACTGAACTCTCCTAAAGTCTTTCACTAAACAGCTGAGTCTAGCACATTACCAAATGATAAGTGACAAATACACTGAAGCAAAAAAGGTATTCGACATTGGCTGAATATAATGAACAGAGTTTTGTCTTAATCCACATAAGCATTGTGTCTTTTTTATGTTATTGGATAGAGGAAACAGTACATAACCTCATCAAATGTCACAGAATGTGGCGTCTGATTAGATTCTGCACTGTTCCATTTCAGAGTGTGCTTTTAAATTTCGAGTCACATTATACAACTGATGCATTCTTTTGAGGTTAACAGCAGGATTTGTCAACCCGAGAACAGTGATGTTCACCGAGGCAAAGCCGAGGTGAACATCACTTTCGAGGGTTGACTAATCCTGATGTTAACTGACAAAGAATGCACCAATTGTTTTGTTATATGATACTGTCTCTCTTTTCCTAGTTTTATTTAAAGTGTTTTCATATTTCTAAATTTACTCAAGTCAGATGTTCCTTTTGCACTTTCACCAGGAAGATTATTTCAACAATCAACTTCCAAAGTTTCAGCAACTCTTATGAGATAAGCAAAATAATTGCATTTTAACCCATATATGCCTAGCGTCCTTTATTCGGGACATAGGCAAATAGCGCAGACCCAGATCAGATGCCACAGAATGATCAGGGTCTCCATTGTTTGCTTGCATAATTTTCTATTAAAACTTGAATGAAAATGAAAAATACCACCTAACATCCCTTAAAACAGAAATGTACCTTTCTAACTGGTAACGATGGGAAATTCTATTCGGCATAAATGGGTTAAATGCTGTTTTCATAAAATGAACAAACATTTTACCTGTGAAATATACATAAGAAACCAGTCAGTGTTTCAATGTCTATTTTTAGCTCTCTGTTAGGACTGACAAAAAGCAATGTTACCTGGGCTAGATTTAGTTCAATCTATTTTTAGCTCTCTGTCAAGACTGACAACACTTGTTAACCTGTCTTTAGCTTATCACTGTTTGACATCGTGATCTGTCACAACCAGTGCAAGCTAGTTTCAGCCAATCAGAGGGGATCTTTTATAGGAGTCATATAACAATTATAATTACTACCCAACAACCCTTGAATTCTGAATCGATCCGTCGAATTGATAAGGGTGTGAAATTCCATTAGGACTAAATTATTGTGTTAAGGTCACTACTGACACGTGTGCAAAATTTATTCTGAAAATGGATTGTCTTCATTTTCTGTAATTTGCGGTTTAAATATTGATGATATAAACCATTCTAACGCCGATCGCCTATGTAGCCAATGGCTAAGTTCACTGATTTATTTGTTGATAAATCACTGCACGAACTGGCGTGACGTCAATCGGTCGCCAGTTTAATTTTCATGATGCCATCTATCGCATAATTCCTTGTAGCGTTGACAATAGACGGTGTAACGTTATTTTTACAACTGATGAACGTTCAAAACGTACGTATAAATACAAGAGTTATGGGAAATTCTAACACTCTGTTTAAGATTGCGGAATCATTGTAGACGCTGAAAGATTCGTTAAGGTTTTAATCGTTTTGTGTGTTAGAATCGAAATAAATTCGCACTGGCAGTGAGTTGTTGCTAAATATATCATGGTTGTCAGTCAGTCCTTAGTGAATGAATCACACATGCTTCGCGCTTTTAACGACTGACCTCCAGCTAGTTATGTACTGAGCACAAATCACCGCGAGGGCGAATCTATTTCTCAAATTAAACATTCATGTCACCATGTAGTATTTTAGCTATGGCACTTCAAAGACATACATGTAACTAAAACGTTAGTTTTCTCCAAACATGTTCAGGACCGAAGCAAGAGAGAAACAGATATATGATATGGTAGCTAATGATTATGCATGTAGTGAACTATTGCACAGGAACAGCTTAAAACTACACGAAGTACAGGAATTGTTAATTAATGTGACTTAATAGACAGTAAATTTACCGACCAACTTTGACATTAAAAGGATAAGTCAAAATAAAGGACTTGTTACGTTCGATAACTAAGTATTTCTATTATTTAAGCCAATCCTCCACTCCCACCCCCCCCCCCACCCACCCCCCCCCCAAAAAAAAAAATAAATAAATAAAAACAACAGATTTTTGTTAAATGTGAATAGTATAAACACCATTACGTAAGCTGAATCAGTATTCAATTATGGCGATTTTTGCCGTCTAGAAGGAGTGATAAACCTCTACTTACTGAAATGCACCAGTTCTATTTTCTAATTTAAGATGTTTTGTTTTATTTATTTAGTTTTTTATACATGTATAAGCAAGGAAAAGGGCATATAAACGACGCATCCACCAGTCTCTATTGATTTTATGCATCAAAGAGGACCTATATGTAGCTACGTTCTTGCATTGGAATCATAGACCACTCCTTTCAAATATCAACTGTTATTATATAATCTATGAATAGGCCCATATGCCTATCCACGGCCGCTGATATATCTACATGTCGCAAGGTTTGCCGGACGTGACGAGGTAATATTGCATAGCTTACGGGAAGTGACTTCTGAACGTCAAGTAAGTTCGCACGATCCACCATTAACGACAATAATTTTAATGGCAGGAAATGCTATATATAATAATCAAACAAACGTTGACTTATGTTTGGTAGATATGGAGTGTTATTGACGTGTACAGTAAAGCACGTCGGTCAATATGACGTTTACTGTTCAATAACACTCCATGTCCACCTCAACATAAGTCAATTATTGTTTATGATAACTATCTAATTTGAAGAAAAATGGTCGAAAATGTTTAAGATAGAGAGGGGGAAATGCTTACCGAGAGACAGACAGATGGATAGATGGACGAAGAATCAAAGGCCCGGTGGATATAACATCATACTCCGCACTTTTTAGAGTCGTGGGGTAAAAAGGCTCAACAATAACATTTCATCAAGATCAAACTCGTATTCAAAATAAATTTTGAAGCCGTTACTTTTTAAACGCATTATAACTGCAAAGTTAGCTTCTTATTGTCATGCCAAATGTTACCATTTTACATTCCATTGGATCATCAGACGAAAACGCAATCAATACTATAAAGCATTAAAATGCATTTACATGCACAATAAATTAACAACGTATTAGAGTACGCATAGGTCGTTCGGCGTATTAACAAACTGACTTTTTCAGTGTTCTGGCGTGTTTAATTTATGTTCTAAATTAGAATTTTTGTGTCCTAATGTATGTCTGTATTTCCACTACTAAACCAATGCTTTAATCCAACACTTCCACACTTCCAGTGGAATTTTCAACATTAATATTTTCCGTTGCGCTTTGTGCTTTGTAAGTAAGAGAATGCGCTGATGACTTGGCTCATTGCATGCGCGGATCAGAAAGTCAGAGGGGGTGCAACTTTGACAACTTTTTTTCTTTTTTTTTAGTTTGATGAGGGGAGGAAAGATCCAAATACAATTATTAGCGGCTATCATCGGCCCGTCAGCGAAACGCCGTTTCAATGGCGTTTCGCTGGCGTGCCGATGATGACCCAACTTGAATTCTGGCTTGGTAGCTTTGTGATTTTAAGGGGATCCGGACCAGTATTGCTTAGAAACCCTATATTTTTGCGATTTCAAGCGGGGCCCGGACCCCCAGTCCCCACCCTCTGGATCCGCAAAAGTCATTGTGTGTCTTTAAATAAAATTCACTGCTATAAAATACAAAGAGAGTCATGCGTGGTCCAGCACAGACAGCAGAGACATAACATTTCAATAAGACAAGACGCAATATGTTGCAACACAAAGAATGGTGGTCCAGACACAGATACTTTTTCAATTACTAGCCAGTATCCCAAAGAAATGAGAAATTATATTCAGAAAATGTTTCAGGATAGGTTTGCTTGATTCGGCATGCATTATGAAAATGTAACCAAGAAACATAGGATAATGAATGTAAGTGCATAGTCCATTGAATGTGTAGGCGGCTAAGAGCCAAGATTGTGCTATTCCGGATACAAGCATGAAACTTTCCACACTTGTTAAGGTTGGTGAGCTGATGATTTTTAGATATAGAACCACTTCGACAAATTACCTCTGCGCATGCGCAAGGCAAAATTCACTTCCGTTATAGAAAATTAGGTCTTACTTGACTACACAGACCAATATTTGCATTTAACATGGTAAAAAATCGACCCACTATATCTCTAGATGTCCTGAAAGACATAAACAAATATATTTTAAATAGTTTCTATATTACGCATGCGCAAACTAACTAATACTTCCGGTTATCTCGTTTAATGATGTCAAAACGGTAGAAACCATTGAATAAATGGAATACTTAAAACTTTTGACTTGGAAATAAATGTGTTTCTGCAAATCATTTATCTAATAATTTTTGCTGCGTATGCATTCACGCTAGAGAGCCACTGTACTAGAACAGTGCAGTCATCACGGGTCAGTTGCAGTCGATGAGGGCACAAACTATATTACTTTGGTTTACTGTGATCCATTCTATGAGCTAGTTCATAAAAGCTATTAATTTCCATGATGTATTCATTTTCAATCATCACTTAGGTATTGTAGTCCATTCTGGGAATTCTAAAACTAGCTAAGTACCAGCCAATTTCTGGATAGCCGTGGGATATTTTATGTGTACGAAATGTGTTCACAGATTAATGAGACGCTATTTTAGTCACTAGTTATGATTTAATGGCATGACATAATGAAGAATACAAATAAGTGAATGAATAGAATGTTTTGCATATTTCTGTTTATTTTTGTGAATTTGCAAACGATTTTGTAGCTGTACGCAAAATTTGAGTAGTCAAGGGCATTGTACTAGTAGTCGAGGATCTAAATATAATCAATTTGTATGCAATCTATGACCCGGTCACTGGGGCAGAACAGCCGATGTATGTAGTACTATGCGTACAGTACGAAAGTAAGAAAGGGGGCAAAGATCAGGAATCGATACAATCAAGTACCAAACCTGACCCAGGATACCAAATGGGAAAGTAACAATCACACAATTTAACACCTCAAACTAGAGCCAAGAGGTCAGCCCTTTCCCAGCAGGTGACCACAAGGCAGCAATGAGCAGACGCGAAAGCATGACAAACACAATACAGAATGGTCAGTAAAAGTATTTTACTGGATGGCTTAAACCAGTTTCACTTGAATAACTTTCAAAATGCTCTGCCCTCAGATTTCGAACTTTTGCACATTAAAGCAATAATACTATGCATTTTATCTAAACTAACTAAAGTAAGCATATATTCTAGAACATAAACAAAAATGCCTACCATCCTTTATTTCAGGAAAATATATCACCTTTTTGGCACAATTCAGGTGCTGTAGCGACTAACGCTTAACTCACATAAATCTTTGTTACTCAGATACACAACTGGATATATAAGTGACAGTAATAAGCACAGAATATGTTCAAAAGTATATATTGACAAAAATATTACCCTTTTTAACAGCCAGTTACACTTAAACGGTATATTTTGTGCCCTCGTCTACAGCAGCCAAACCGCGCTGACCATGCTGTTTGAGTACAGTGGTTCTCTAGCGCAGCATTTGACATGAATGAATTTCTCTTGTTATGCTGGGGACATGCATGTTTTACCCATCACGTTCTTGAATGACTACATACCGTAATGTAATTTCGACTGTAACTCATGTTATGGAGTTTACTGAAGAGTGTTTGACTGTCTTTTGAACTTATGTCCATTCATTGTTGTGCATTTATTTTTGGTTACTTGGCACCTGGGCCAAGACGACGAGATCACGTTGATCTTATATACAAACGTATAAATTTTCAAAGTGACATATAACCAAGAGAGCTTGCAATATGTGCCATAATCTGTATGTAAGCTGATATGACACAGCCTTCTCAAATGATTTTCAGTTATTTAACATTACTTTTTTTTTAAAAAAAACAATCATCAATTTACAGAAATGTAGTGTTCAAAGTTACCCCCACAGACACAAAGGTTCGCACACTGGAGAGCTGCATTTTCTACTTCTGCAACCTTGAAGACAGCCATATCTCACAAGATCAAGAGATGATTTTGATGCTTGTGGTATGGTGGTCCACAGTAGACTGTACATTCCAGTGTCTAGTTCTATCCATCACAGTTTGCTGGACTTGGTAATCATTTTCCCTGTTATAGTATTGACTCTAACACATGAGCCTTGATATGCTGCCTTTACAATGTGCTGGTACAAAGCCACCTTCATAAGGGCTGTCATTTCATCGAACATACCTTTTTGGTAAGCAAATGTTTTCTAGCCATGTCTATGTTCATGTAGGTGCTTGCTTGTTCTGCCATACAGTACTGTGATGAATCGTTCACTGGTGCAAAGGTAATCTGTAGGTGGTTTTTCAGTGAGAGATTTCATTTTTACAAAATACCCAGTTACAGCTGGAAAGATTACCCACCGTTTTCCACGAACAAGGAGAAAGAATGTTTTATTGCACCCTGTGAGTGAATGTAAAAAAGCAAGACAATTTGATTTCACACCAACGATAGCCGGCGATTTTTGCCAACCCCACAATTCATCCACTCACAACTGTTGCACCACATGTATGACCAGAACTACTACATCAGTATCAACAGCGCAACTGCTTATTTTCTTGTTTGGCCTTTTAGCTGCTTCCGTAGCACGAGCAAATATTCTTGTATCTGCCTCCTCATGCAAACAAGGCGCAAATGAAGACATAACGCAAGCTGGACACACTAAGACCGAGCTTCTTCTCACGTAAAGTGCAGGGTTCTCTCTAGAGTATTCTCGCACTCTCATCGTGCAACACTTGATCTCAATCTGTGGTTATTGTTTCTTAGTTGGCATATCTTATGTCCAGGAAACACAGCAGTTGGAAAGATAATGAAATAGTTTATTGTCATCTTTTCACAAGAAATCTTGCCAGTTTTTCGGTACAACAGTTATTTGATGGACGGACCCGCCAGTGAATGTCGTTTCCTCGTTTTCCCTTGTTGATGCTTTTAAACTGTCCACCTAACATGCGCCACACACTAAGTCTACTCGATCAACTGCACAAAAAGTGGATATAACGTAACGTTTTAAAAACATCTTTGGTATACTGCTCACTTAACAGTGCTAGCCCCTACACCTTTAAGTATCTGAACAACGGAGGCTCCATCCAAAATGACAACACTGACTCCAAGTGCAAAATCTTTTACAGGAGGACCAAATGCCTTGAAGCCAGTTGGTAGCTTCACAACCAAAACCATGAGGCATATCAGGCATCCCCACCCCTCAAAACAAAATGTAACGTTATCATACCTATATAAAATAGACTGGCGTAGACTAACTAATGTATGGTATGTTTCGTTTACAGGATGTGAGACACTTGAAATATATATACACAGTTCACTGACAGTTTGGAGACAGTTCATCGACAGACAGTGATATGAGGTCTGTGAGCTCAAGCATGGCAGAATATATATGTCTGCCTACCTGTTTGTCTGTCTGTCTGTGAGTCTGTCTACTTATCTATTAAAAAGGTATATTGTCCTTGGCCAGTGACCTATATAAGCTATGTCACTGCCTTGGCTTAAAACATAACTTTTTCAGAGACGTCCCCAAGTCAAACCAATCCAAATTGGTAAACACAAAGAAAATATGTGGTGGTGACTTTGGACCACCCTCAGCTGGTAACACGGGTGGTGAGCGCATCTGTCCAGTGTTCCAAAGGCTTTGAGCTTGAGCAAAAAACTGATTGCATGTCTGTTTGTCTGCCACAAGCCTTCTTAGACAGATGGCTGAGAATGGGTTTGCTCCCCCCCCTAGGGAATTTTGCAGACATATCCTATCTTGTAGAGAATTGAAAGTCGAGTCTTTTAAGAGATGTTTGCACTCTGTGCTCCGGGGCGTTAGTCTGTAAGAGCCTGTAACATACGTTACCTAATCAAACTAAGAAAAAGTAAATTGAAAGTTTGGGCTACAAATTAAAGACATTAAAATATTTATTCTTAAAAATTATTCATATAGTCTGCATACTGGATATCTTAACTACGTATGACAGCCACTTGAACAAAATTGCGGATTCCTAAGATGTCATATGCGTTACATAAATCAGATAACCCATTAAAATTTGCAAGTGTGGCTAACATCATTTACATTCACAATCTCTCTGTGTGTTTTACAAAATGTTTTTAACCATGTCTGACTAGCTTATGCAATTGGCTAACAGAAAAATTAAAGTTTGCTTCCCTAGCTTAAATATTTTTTCTGAAATAAGCAATTTAACAACCCTACCCCTACCCAGTTTTAAGGTGAAATGTTTGGTATTAAAACTAAAGTAAAAATAGTTAAAAAAAATATTTGCAGTTGATTAATGTGTTTCATTGTTTGGGATTTATTTGCTTATATGAAAAGACTCATAAATCTGCAAGTTTGTTGCAAAATTTTTAATATCAGAGGCTGTAACATATGTTACCTGATGTAATAAATGGGCAAGCTCATTGTCTTTACGTAAGATATGCCTAAAAATGTTTTTATCTCCTCGAGGGAATTTTGCAGACATATTCCCTCTTATAGCACAACTCAAGCTGCATCAAATAAGGGATGTTTGCACTCTCTATGTTGGGGCATTAGTCTGAAACAGCGTGTTACATGCGTTACTATATCAAATAAAGGAAATGTAGTTTGAAAGTTTGAGCTAAAATTGTGAAAAAACTGGAAGCTGTTGGATATCTTACATTGTTTAGGGATTTTAAATGGCTCCTTTGATAAAGACTTATAGATCTGCTAGTTGTCATCAAGCTTTAAATATCAGAGAGCGTTACATATGTTAGCGTGATAAGTAAAATCATCAAACAGTATTTTGACATCAAGCTGAGTAAGGGCCTGCTCCATCCTAATCCCCTTTGGAATTCTGCAGACAAATTACATGTTATGTAACCATTCAAGGTGCATTTAATAAGAAATGTTTGCACTCTGTAAGTCGAGGCGTTAGCCTGTAACAGCTTGTTACATATGTTACAGTATCAATTTGAGAATAAGAAATTTGAATGTTTGAGCTACCAAAAGAAGACATTAAAATTATCTAATAAAAAAAAATGACATTCTTATAGTCTTTATACTGGATATCTTTACTACATATGGAAGCTGTTTAACATTAATACGGCTAACTGTGGTGTTATGTGCGTTACATGAACCTAATTGTAATTTAAAAGCTATAATTGTGGCTATCGTCATGTAGTTAAACAACTACTATGGCTTGGTTTCAAACAGTTTTATTAGATTTTACAAACATATACTCAACTGATGAATAGGAAAAACCAAGTTTGCTTTTCAATCTTAAATATATTGTCTTATAGGAGCTAATACACAGCCCTACTCCCAGTTTTACAGAGAAGCGAATTTTGTTATTACCTTTTAAGTAAAACACATGAAAGCGATTACAGTGTGTGGATATTTTTCATTTTCTTAGTATGTCTTGCTCATATATCTACAAGATGTCATTAAGTTAAAGATCAAGACACTTAATGTGTACTTATAAGTCTTTGGTGCCAAAACACTAGGAATTATATTCATTTCTGATTATCAAGCCCATTGACTGGTGTTACAGATGTTATCAATGACCTTTTGGACACATTTCCTAATACTGTGCATATAATGCTAAATATAGAGCCACAAATAGAAAAGATAGTTTTACATTTTTAAAAGAAAATACAATAAATGAAATGGTCCAAACTATTTCTCATCGATTTAACACTCATGTTAAACGTTTGTCCTTGTCTGCTTCTGTGGTAATCATTATTACCGGGTATCACACGCCTCCTTGCAACTAGTAGAATCATCACACAATATTTTAATCATTTACTGTTATTCAATTTTACCACCAGTCCACTCAAAATTGATGAGCCATTATCAACTTTCCAATTTTGCCATTTATGGCTTGGAACATTCAGAAACTGCTATGAATTCCTAATAGTTGGCTCTTGGAGTATGTGTTTCAAGTGATACTCTGCAAGTAGGAGAAAGACTTAAGCTTTACAAGGAGGAAAACTATGCAATTAAGAGCAATGAGAACCTGGACTGATGCACCTTGATATTTCTGTGATAAAGAATCATATCTTAGCTGGTTAACTTTTATAAATGTAGCCTTTCCATTCATGCAACCCACATATCTTCATTTAATAATGTCTCTGCACTTATTATCTTTCCCCAAGCATTCACAAACTTATTTGAAGTCTTAGTACTTCTGAAGTGCTGAAACCGAGGTAACTCTTTCTCTTCAGATAAACGAACTAGATGTATCACAGCAGGTAAAGCAATGAAATGCAGGATAAAAAGAGCGCAAATTAGACCCTTTCAATTTCAATGATTCACTAAGTTTCTAAGATAAGAGCGCTAATTAAAGGATGTAACATATTTAACTCGTCATAATAAATGAGCAAGGGCATTGTCGTGACATCCTTTTTGATTACACAGTCAGAGGCAAGTGTTTTCAATTTCAGTGTTTTCAAGGGATCATGAAATAAGGCATCTTATCAACTTGTTTACTCTTTATAAATCTTCCATAGAGCATAATATTGAACTACTGGTTATCCCATACTACCTATAGTCCACTTTCCTTCTTTTGAATGCAACAGCTAATGATATGGCTGCAAACAGCTGCAGTTAGATTGCTCTTGCCACTTCACAGGAAGAGATATATACCAGAGTCATACTCCATTGTATGCATATATGTGAAATGGCATTAAACCCATATTTAATCAGGTATTTGATCCCATGACACTGACATGCTGTTTCTGCTTTTGAAGAATGCTAAGGATTCAAGTTTGGCTGAGTCAAGTTGTTTGACGCTGGCACTGGCCACACATACAAAGAAAATTAAGTCTTGTGATGGCTAAAGAGGAGGATCACACGAAATGCTTATAAGTGATGTTTGTCACAATTACCAATTTTAAAAAGTAATCTTAATTAATGTAACACATATAACACCATAGGAAGCTGTATATTTGTTAAAAAATCTTTTCTTATGTATCAAAGGTATTCAGCATGCAAACTACATGAATAATTCAAATAAATAGATAGTTTTATGTCTTCTTTCTGTTTCTCAGACTTTCAATTCATTTATTCTTAAATTGATATGGTAACATACGTATCATACCATTACAGGCTAACCCCCTAGTTAATAGAATGCAAACATCTCTTATTTGATGCAGCTTGAATTGTTCTTTAAGGTAGGATATGTCTGCACAATTCCCAAAGGGGTGGAGAGGAACAGGGTTGTACTTAGTTTGCAGTCCTAATACAATGCCATGATTCTACTGGTTGTGATGAAATGGGTGATTATTTTGCAATAGAAGCAGACACAATGATAGACATTGTGAGGGTGACTTGTATAAAGATTGTTTTTGAATAATTTTATTTGATAGGAATATTTATTAAATTGTGTCATTTAAATAAGAACTATTATTTTCTATCTATATGTCTATATATTTTAATATTATAGGCATTAGGAAATATGTATTTACAAAGGTTATATATAACATAGGTAACTCAATTCCAAGGGCTTGTTATCAGCGATGACTGTAATTACTAAGACTAAGGCACCAGATGCTAGAGATTAATAGGAAAACATGTGAAAAACGGTATTTTTCTGAAATATCATCTCTTACTTCCAAGAAAATTTCCTAGCTCATTCATTATGCCATGTAACATACGTTACAAACTTGAATAAGTGCTCTGATCCTGATGTCAAACTTGCAAATGTATGATTCTTTATTGCATTAGCAAGACAGTGCCAAAAATGTAAGATATCCACGAGGGTCAAATATTTTCATATATTATTCTTCAATAATAGATACCAAAATTGGATACTTAAAAATGGGGGTAAGGTTGTTTAATAGCTCATATAAAACAACGTATTTGAGATAGAAAAGCAAACTTTGTTTTTTCTATTAGTCAAATGAGTACTTTAGTAAACTAAGATTAAAAACACTTGTAAAAATGCACAAATCGTCTGTAAAATGAATGATGTTAGTCACGATTTCAACTTTCAAAGGGAAATTTAATCTATGTAACGCATATAACACCATTGAAGGCTGTAATTTTGTTTAAAATGCTGCTTTTATGTAGCTTAGGCATCCAGCTTGCAAACTTAAGAAATTACAAGAAATTTAAATAACTAGATGGTTTAATGTCTTCTTTCTGTAGTTCAAACTTTCATTTTGATTTTTTCCTTAGTTAGTTACAGTAACATATGTAACAGGCTGTCAGAGACTAACGCCCCGGAGCACAGAGTGCAAACATCTCTTGAAAGATGCGGCTTGAAATCTTCTTCAAGATAGGATATGTCTGCAAAATTCCCTAGGGGGGGGGGAGCAGGACCTTTTTTAGCTCGAAGTCTATTCTATCCTCTTTGCTTAAAACTTGATTTTAAGTCTAATAACAATTTTATATATGTTTAGCGTAGACAGAGCTTTTTTGTGAAAGCTTATACTTGTGAATAAATGGGGCTTTGTTTATCGACTAAACAGCATCCGGTTAAAAGCAACCCACTGCGCATGCGCATCTAAACAGGTCTGTTGGTCCCTGTATTGAAGACATGTTTTGGTCCTTTGGTAGGGGCATCGGATTTTGCGCAGTTTACAATAAAAGAGAAACAGTTCTAATACCATCTACAAAATTCAAATTTTATGCGCATGCGCAACAATTAAAGAATGAAGAAGACTTAACTACAAACAATTAACATCATTTCTGCTACATTTTATTATTCTACAGCCAACATGACCCCTTCTTTAAAGTCAAACTGTATGAAAGCTCTATGATAACAGCCTAAAATCAGAAAATGCTTTGCGCATGCGCAGTAGGCATTTCCCAATGTGGTTCTATATCCTAATCTGCTTAGTCTGTCATGGTCTACAACTGTGCCAAATTTCATGCTTGTATCCGGAATAGCACAATCTGGCCAAAATTTGGCTCTTAGCCGCCAAGCTACATAAGGCCCATAGCAAGAGAACTTGTCTTTGGGATAATTGACGAAAATCTTTGATAAAAACTAAAATACTGAAACCCCAACTAATCCACAAGTCGCTTATGACATTGCCGTAAGGTACAATGGCGTAACCAGAACGCTGAAAAAATACACATATCAAAGGGAGACTACTGGATCGAGGAGTGATTTTCCCCAATCGCGTCCCTTTTTAAAATAAGAACTGCTCTTTTAAAAAAGAATTCGCTTCTTATATATTGGGAAACAAATTAAATATTTGCATTGATAAAGTAAATCGATGTGAAGCAGAACAAAATAATATCAACTAACATGAGTCAGGACTCACGTGAGAAGTTCGAGCCTCACCGGCGTCATTGTGTTGTGGTCCTTGAGCAAGACACATTTATCCTAGCTTAGTACTGGCTCAACCCAGGAAGACCCCTCCCTGTTTAACTGAAAGATTGTTGATGGGACGTAAAGAATCAAATCAAACAAACAAACAAAGACTCACGTGAGCCATCAAGGACCTAGGGTCCCTTTGTTCCTATATATGCCTAAAACTAGAAACCTGTTACAGCAACTTTAATTTTGAGATCCAACTTGTCCAGTGGTTAAAAGGGGAATGTGTTTTTAAAATAGACCACTGGCTAGATATGGTTTACATCCCCGCCCCCAGGGGGAATTTCGTAGACCATATTTTTCTTAAAGCCTATTGTTTTGCAAGGATTTTGCAATATGTTAGCCTTTCTGACAATGGCAGCGTTACACTGTAACAGCCTGTTACATACGTTACTCCACAAACTATTTGTTAATTGACATAAACCATAAGACTTCAGAAAAGTGTAAAAGATATGGTAAGATGTCCAAATTGGTTATATCATCGAAGTAAGCCATTACTGAGCTACATATATGGACCTTTGCAAACAAATATGGTCGCCCATGTGTTACGTATGTAACTTTTTTCATAAAACCCATTATAAATGGATAATTCATCTGATATAGTTTGTCTCATATTTCAGACAAGAATGTGTTTAACAATTTGTTATAATGTAAAAGAGTGTTCATTTACCTTTACAAAACTGCACACATTATGATCCATTATGTTTCTAACTTATATACTTTTTGAGTTATTGAATGCTTAACATGTAAACCCCACACCATACAAAAAATGTGTAATGAACAGAGGATATTTACTGTTTTGAGGTGAATACAAAATATATTTCATCGAGTGTGATGAAAACATCAGAATTTTCATGAGTAAGCTGCACGAATGAACATTTCGATATTTTCAACTCACGAGATGACATATATTTGGTATGTAATTCATAAAAAAAAGGTAAATTTTCTTTTTATTTTATCACAAGCAGTGAATTCAATGCACAAGTGACTGATACGATTTATATTTTCACTGTAGCAAAACAAGGCTATCTTGGCAATTTTGGGACTGGGATTTTTTTCCCCATAAACATTCTGCGAACACAAAATGTCGATGAGTCTTTCAGGAACAATAAAGTTTCCCTTCACCCAGTCGTACTCAATTTCCTCACCACTTATTTTCCTATCACGTTTGCTCGAATCTGTCATGCTTTGTTTGTTTCCATGGAAGTTTATTCAGGCACAGACTTGATAGTTTACTGTGCGTATGTTTGTTTGTTTGTTTGATTTGATTATTTACGTCACATCAACAATATTTCGGTTATATAGGAACGGATCTTCCTAGGTTGAACCAGTACTAAGCTAGGATAAATGTGTCTTACTCAAGGACCACAACGCAGTGACGCCGGTGAGGCTCGAACCCGCGGCCCTTCGGTCTCGAGTCAAGCACCCTACCACTGAGCCACTGCGCTCCCGTTGTGCGTATGTACATATCGATGGCAGAACTTCTCCTACCCTGCTTAGAATTTGAAGGAGGGGTTCTCTATCAGTTTAATAGGAGCGACCTTTCTGTGACACAAACACACTGGTAGTGTCACATCTTGTTAAACATTGTATGGTGATAAAACAGTGCAGCCCCCTCCCCGTGTTCTGGCCAATGCTGTTGGCATTCAGAAGGCGCCTTTTGTTGCCTACACCAGTGTTGAACAAAACTGTCATGTGTATATCCTTGCAATATCGTACAAGCAGTACTAATACATATGTGTCTGGTTACAATTATAGAGCTTACATCAGGCAGTGGCGTTCTGATATTTAAGCAGTGTAGTAAAATATTAGCACATGCATCTGCTTCCTCCTGGATATTTGGATAAAGTGGTTGCCGTCTTCAAAAGCTGGAAGGAACACCTCTTCACCAATAACATGGGATAGGTCCTATTTGCAGGTTTAATAGCGTAAGTAGACTTATGAGGTTTTTTGTCTTGTTTTTGTCACTTCCAGTCACGTGGTGTCCTACTCTTAGCACCAGACAACAGAATTGTTGGTGCTGTTCCTCTGCGTGAACGTGCGTAAGGCTTTATAGACTGCTGCTTATACAATGTATATATGTATAAGTAACAAAATCAACCTACTCTACGTTTGGTAACTGGTTGAATAATGATCTGTGTCAGGAATATATGTTAAACTCTACATAGTATGACATTATCATCAATGATATGTGCAGCACTGGATGTCCTATCGATTGTTGGTTCAATGTGTGATTCCAAGAAATGCTGAAAAATAGTAAGTGAGTATGATCAGGAAATACCACAATCACAAATAGCAGACAACCCCGTGGCACCGTGAGGGAGAGCCACTCAACCATCACGAGACACCAGGAAGACAAATTAAGCAAAGCAATCAGCTCTCTCTTCCCCTTCAAGATGATTGCAATACTAGAATGGACATAAAGTAACGTACAACAAAACATAGAACAATTACAGACTCCCACAATAGGAGTTACAATAAACAAAAAGTCAACAACAACAGAACCACCGCCTTAGAACGGACAGCAGCCTAAGCCACCGGGGGCTTAAATGCATGTTACTGGTACCAAATCTTCGCCCTAGATTCTGCTGTTGTTTAAGTACAAGAAATGTTCAGCTCGCATGGAGGCCATCTAACTAATGCAATGTATTATCATGAAAAACACTCTAATCAAATTAACACTCCATGATGAAACAAAGAAAAGGGCTCATGACTTACAGATAGTCAGAGCTAAAGAAAACCTCAAGTTGAGCCACGGTGGGTCCAGCTACAGATAAGCATCAGGCAACAACCCACCGATTAAAGCTTTACGTCAGAGCCGTCATAGAGTCTCAGGCCTGACCCACCGCCGTGCAATTAAAGAGGAAACCATAGCTATGAACCGTGATTGGGTTTAAAATTAGGCATGCAGACTGTCGCATGATATCCAAATTATATCCAACCCTTATATAACGTTTTACTATCTTTTTGAATTGATCACTAAAATTAGGTTTTCCAACAATTCGTTTGAATTTATAGACTAAATCACCATAAAATATAGGTTCTGCATATGCCTTGTTGCAGAAGAGTTTTTAACCCAATGTTGTATTTAACAATTAACTCTTAGTGTCTGTGATAGAATTCGAATTTTATGATATCTATAACCTTGTTTTAATAATTTAACAGTTAAAAATAAGTTTCTGTTGTTGAAGTCATCAACATTAGAGCACACTCTAGCAAAACGAATAAGCTGAGAAATATATACACCATAGGAAGGAGAGCGAGGAACATCTCCATCAAGAAATGGGAAATTTACTATTTCAAAATTAAAATCATCCCGTTTATCATAAATTTTAGAAGAAACTATGCCATTTGTATTTACAGAAGTTGAGAATTGTCAGTTTTGGTTGGTATGCAGTTATATTAGGAGTTGGCAGATACCATGGAACAGGGCTCAGATGGAACGACAACATCAACTCAAGGTCAACATTATGTTCATTAGAATGAAGGACAAGCTGACCAAAGACCCTTTCAGCCATTATCTGGCTGATATAGTTTTGTGAACTGGTCAATATCTTCTTGACCTCGCAATCCACAAACGTTTTTAGCTCGTAACGTTTAACCTTTTTTTTCAATTAAATGTGAGTCAATGAAATCTTCCATAGCCTTCCTGCCAATGTCTTAAGACTCAAGCAGATCATTAGCTATATCTGGCTTAGCAGGAATACTAGAAGACAAAAAGTACAGTTCGTTGTAATCGACACTAGAACTGAAAGGGTTGGTGGTTCCAAAAATTGTCTCTATCACTCGTTTAACATCATGCTCACTACTTTGCATCTGAGCTGGCTTGATATTTCCTAGGAGCTAATCTCAGAGCATTAAAGAATCACTTCAACATACTGAGCTCTGATGTAATGAGTAAAACACTATCTGTAGTACGAAGCGTAGTTAAGCTGCTAAAACCTATACCTCCTTGTGACTTGGCATGGCGGTTAAAGATTGTTTGATAGTTATGTCAAAAGCATTTCTCAAGCAAAGAATCGATGACTGTGACACACTAAACCATTTGTGTTCCAGAAGCTATTTGCATCTGGGATGTGTATCTGACAAATTCAGCAATGTACTCATGTACAAAGCTACATATTGTGTGTAGTTGGCGTGATGTACTCAAAGAACATTGGGTACAAGGCGTACAGAGGTGTGATATGCAATTCTAAGTTATGTTCCTTGTAGTCTTGATCAGTGTCAAGACCATCTGAATTGTAACCATATACCTTTCCCAGAACTGAGGTGTTTTACCTTGACTGTCTTTCAGAACTTCTGATTTGAATGCATGTTACGTTTCAAAGTAATTTCTGAAGTGATCAGATTGAGTGCTTTTTTCTGACAATATGTAACATTAATGTTTCAGTGTGCAAGAGAGGGTCCTTGGCTGAAAGTTCTCCATGACCTTCTGTTTATGTGAGCAAACAGCGAAGTTTCTCGCGAGACTATGCAGATGACCAGACCTGCCTGAACTTTTGCTGTTTGTATATGCAATAACGGTCGTTTTTCTGCGATGCTGCTCATTTGTTGCACCTATATTTGCACATAGACACTTGCACTTTGTTAACTCGCCTATGTTGAAATATGTTATTGCACACGGTTGTAAAGTAAACACTTTTAAATGTTTACTTATTTCTGCTCCATTCATAGACTTTGTGTACTTGTTATAACCATTGGAATGAGGCGAATCCCATTCAATGTTCTTTAGAACCGATACAACAAAGGCGGTTGTAATGAGTACCCACAATCTCATTAAATCAAAAGTGTAAGCGACCATAATAAGGAACTAAATCTAATTAAGTAGTAGCCTTATAAATTTGGTATATTCACTGACTGATTTAATGCATGTATAGTCAATAGCTGCCATACAGATACTCGAAAATAACGTATGTATCACTTGGTAACGTATATAACCGTTATAACTCAAGGCATTTATAAAATGAACAATTAAAATAGGTAACTGTGTTATAAGAAGTACATAAACCTGTGTCAGCATGCAAATAAGTACGAACAGGTTATGTTGGAAACATATTGAACTTTTAATGCAATTTTGAAGATAGCATACATAATGTAGGCGTGTAGAAATAGAGTGAGCGACAATAATAAGGAACTCAAATTCATTTAAGAAGCAACCTTATAGATTTGCTATATTCACTGACCGATTTAATACATGTATAGTCAATAACTGCAATACTGATACTCGGAAATAACGTATGAAACACTTAGTAACGTATGTAACGTTAATACCTCAAGACATTTGTAAAATAAAGACTAAAAATAACTGTGATATAAGAAGTTCATAAACCTGCGCCAGTATGCTAATAAATAAAAACATGTCATGTTGGAGTTATTACCCGGTACGTTTAATGCTATTTTGTGGGTAACGTACGTAACGGGGTCTATAGCCAGCTCAATGCCTAAAATGACGGACAAGGACCAGAGTTATTGGTATTATATTAGCTCATCGATGAAACTTCGGCTCAGGTGAGCTAAACAAACTCCATCGGTTGTAGATATGTAATGCCCAATAAATATAATTTTATTATGATTTGTCACCAAAAACTCTTCGAAATATGCAAGAATGTAAACAAACGTGCACATCTCACAATATATTAGGATGAGGTTGAAAAATGTAACATATTAAAGGTGAATATGCTATATTGATTTATTTTGCATAAATGTTCTCTGTAGATATATGCCTCTTTTTAGCTCACCTGAGCTAATACAAATACTTTGTCGAGCGTCGTTCGTCTTGCGTAAACATTTTCTTTAAATGACATCTCCTCCTGAACTGCTGGTCCAAATTTAAAATATCTTCACATGAATGTTTTCAAGAATTCCCATAACCAGAATTGCACAAATGGTTCAGCTCCGCCGAACATAAGGACCGTTAGGGCTGTTGATAAGAAATCTTTTAAATGTTATTTCCTTTTAAACTAGTAGTTTCGAATAATGCCTCTACCAAATTAACAAAAAGGCCATCAGAGCTATAGATAAGAAATATCTTTAAACGACATCTCCTCCTGAGCTACAGGTCCAAATTTAAAATAATTTTACAGAAATATTACTTAAAATATTGCTTCTAGTTCTAGTAGGGTAAACTAGATTTTCTTTTAAGTATCCACTTACATGAGTCAGGACTCAGGTGAGCGATCCAAGATCCCAGTGTCTTCTTGTTCCTACATATGCTTAAAACGAGAAAACTGATGAAGTATGCAAAATTCTTTTAAGACGCATTTTCCAATAAAGCGTGCGCTTAGCGTTTTAACTTTTGAAAATCTTGAATATGTCTACAGTTTGCCTTTGTGCACGACTGCTTGACGTCAGCGCTCCAAATTAGAAGAAATCCTCTGCAGGAGCTTTAACATGCTCTGTTACAGTTACACTGTACTGTAGATACTGCTATAATTTAATTTTTTGCTCTCTATAAAGGCGGTAACTTTAATATTCTTATCTGGGCGTGGTTCGGCTATTTCATCTGCTAAACAAGGGATATCAGGTTCTATTTATAAGGTAAAGAATTAATAAATTAATAACGTGCGTGCATTTCATGAGAATCCTGACCATTTACACACTGAACTCACATTTATTAACCCTTGAAGCGCATTATCACAAAATATATGTTTTTGTCGTCCACTAAAATATTTGAAGCCTCATAGACAAACAGTATGGACCCAGATCAAACTGCTTCTGTAGGAGCAGTCTGATCTGGATCCAGAATGTTTGCATCTATGCTTAAGTAAAATAGACATTTTCAGATGCAGTTATTTTTCTGGTGTTTAAAGGACTAACAAATGTGTTTTGCGTCTATAATGATGTAATGGCGCAAGATGAAACAGTTACTTTTGAATAAAACCACTAGGCGCGTTGCTGAATTTCATATAAGGCTTACTTTTTGAAAAAACATACCTCATCGTCATAAAGGATGAGACCGGTCTCAAATCAAAACTAAATGCCTCTACTTTAATTTGAATTGGGTCGTACGTTCGAAAATTGGTAGCGCCATATCTAAAAAAGGGGAAATAGCTATTTCCTTGCAAAAAAAGGGATTTGCTAAGTACGAATTTCGACACGATTTTTTGCAGTTAAAAAACATCACTTTTTCGTAAATTATTTTATTTTCTAAATTCAATTTAGCTTTTATTTATTTTTAAATCAAATTTGGCTCATTTTCTTCATTTACAGATATAACTAATGAAGGTTAACTCTTACTACCGTATAAAATAGAACATTTTCCTCGATATCTTTTCTAATAATACCATTATTTTTAGTAAAAAACGAAAAACTTGAGTAATTTGGAGAAAAAAATTAAATTTGCTTTTCAAAAACATGATTAACAGCATTCTGACATGCTTGACGGCTCGGAAAATTGCTTGCAAAGTTGCTACCCCGTGTGAAAAATACTCTGTTTTCGTGCATTTCACCAATACACTTGATATACTATTTGGCGCAGTTTCTGAATGCTTTTGAGAAAATTTACCTCATCGTCCCAAAGGATGAAACTAGTCTTCAATTGAAGATAAACGTCTATACTTAATTTTTGTTTGGGCCACACGCTCAGAAATAGGTAGCGTCATATTGAAAAAGGGGAGATAACTTTATACTCGCAGAAAACATAATCACGAGGTAGGAATTTTAAAAGTATCAAGTATGACGACAAAGGGTCCGACACATTTCTTTAAGGTAATTTGGTATGTTTAATCCGAAAACTAATGTTTACAAGCTGAGAAATGGCGTCTTATTGAGCTTATCTGCATGTTTTAAAGATGGCAGCCAAAGTCATACAGAATCTTACATTGTTGTTGATTCATTGTTTAATGTACCTTGGAATATTTGTGTGGGTTCCGTGTTGGTAATTGTTTTATTATGCATATCTTTGTGTTCTTTCTATTTTTGTTAACACCTTGACGAGGAAGAGAATGATAGTTGCTTGGCTTTAATTGTCTTCCTGGTGTCTTGTGACTGTAAGTGTTCTGTAGATTTTCCTCACGATGCCGTGGGTTCATCTGCAGTAGTGAGTGTGGTATTTCCTGTTTATACTTACTTACTTTTTGCTCATCTAGTGTCCAGCTGTTATAAAGGATGTTTCATTCATAGCACTATTTTGAACTAGTTTCAAGCTTTTAAAGTGATAAACGAGAAATGAGTTTTGAGTATCAACAAGTAGTTTTGATTTAACTGTCGTAATAATGTCCATTCTTCCTAGCAATACTCACAAAATGTGTTACACTATCTATATATTAAAAGTAAAAGCATTTCAATTTCTTAGTACTCAATGGTCGAATTAGACCAGCCTTGCGTCCTCAGGACAACATCTCATGGGTGTCAAATTGTTTTGCGGGACCGCCTTCAATAGGTAAAAGTATTGCCCTGAAAATAGCCCCACTTGAGTTATGTGAAATTGCGTGGTTTCCATGGCAACAAATAATGCGCTTCTAAACAGTTGGGTATGTCCCTACAAATTGCTTACATCTCAGCAGAAACTCATCCTAAAGTACTAACTCATAAAAAATCAAAGGTAAGACATAGCAGCTTCATTATGCTAATTATCAAATTTGCATATTCATGAAAATTAATGAATACATTTAGAAATCGTAAAAAAATTAAAAGGTGTACCCACAAAGATACTTACATCTCAGCTGCGAATTATTTTAGGCAACCACTCTTGGTACCAAATAATGCGAAAGCACCGCACTTTTACCGAACTGTCCCTTGTACAAATTTTCTCACTCATAAATATTAATCAAAATATTAGAAATAAGAGAACATTTTGGTAAAATAAAAGGGGTGCACTTACAAAATTACGCATATGCCAGTTGCTAGTTATCCTATTCTTCTAAGCTTGTTCTCAAATTAAAGCCTAGAACTAATTTTATCCTTCTGTGTTCTTCTTTCTGTTTAATGTTTTCTTATATATTCATGAGTATGCAAATGAGATCATTTGTATATTCACCATTGGGTCAGCGAGCTATATCTCAACTTTTATTTGGTACCATGTTTGGTAGTCCATGATATATGGCAGCTGAAATATAGGCTATTTTGTAGGTCAAACCACTTTAGTTTTCTACCATTTTTTACCTTTTCTTTGTACGTGTTCTTTAATATTCGTGAATATGAACATTAGATATTTCGAATACATATAATCGTAGGGTTGCATACCTGTATCTCAACTTTTATTTGGTACCATGTTTTGTAGTCTAGGATAGTAAGCAGCTGGCATAGAGGTAATTTTGTAGGGATACCACCTTACTTAGTCTACCAATTTTGTCTTATTTCTTATGTTTACATTTATATTTATGCAGACGTATAGGACATTTTGTAGGTATACCCGCTTATTTTTTCTACCAATTTTCTCTTATTTCTTATGTTTTCATTTATATTCATGAATATTCAAATTCGATAATTAGTATATTTTTATCGTTTTGGTCAATTGGTTATATCTCAAATTTTATTTGTTACCAAGTCTTGTAGTAGAAGGTAGTTAGCAGCTAATGTAGTGGTAATTTTGTTGGTATACCCCCTTAACTTTTCTTCCAATTTTCTATTATTTCGTATATTCTCATTAATATTCATGAATATGCACATGAGATAAATAGTATATCTATTCAGTTGGTCATTTTTTCCAATGTCTCAACTTTAATTTGGTACCAAGACTCGTCGTCTAGAATGATAAGCAGTAGGTAATTTTGTAGGTGACACCCCTTAACTTATTCTACAATTATTCTTATTTCTTATGTTTTCTTTAATATTCTTGAATATGCAAATTAGATAATATTAATATCTTATGATTGCATAATATTTCTGTGTCTGAAATTCTATTTTATCTATTCAAGAAAGAAGGACTAGATCTTTCGAACATATATACTTTTGTGTGAGTAAAATAGAAAAAAAACAGAGAAGCAATATTTCAAGGAGGTACTTAACGGCGCTTATCTATGTTGGCTTTACATTACTGCTAGTACCAGAGTTACCTCTCCATTTTATGAATGACGATACTCGATTTTAATGTACGATCCTCACAAATTGATAGTGCATATATAGTTATCTTTAATTGAGGCATGTATCATCATTTAGGACAATAATGTAAGTTTTCTCCAAAAGAAAGCTTTATTTGAAAATCTGCAAATCTCCTACGCACGTATCAAGTGTATTGGAAAAATGCATTAAAACGCTGTTTTTTCCACACAAGGTGGCAACTTAAGAAGCATATTTCTGAGCCGTCAGGCATATCAGGATGCAGCAAATTATGATTTTGAAAAGCGAAAAGACTATTGTTTAGAAATTTTAGAGTTTTACGGGTTTTGATTAATTATAATGGTATCATAAGGAACGATATAGAGGCAAATAATCAATTTAATAGGGTAGTAAGAGTTATCCCTCAAATTGTTCAAATTTATAAAAATCAATGAAATAACATACAAATACAAATGACAGTAAACTTACTTTTAGAAAATAAAATAATTTGCCAAAAAAAGAATGATTTATGACTTTAAAAAATCATTTTAAAAATCGTACTTCACGTTTCCGTTTTTTGCAAACATTGAGTTATCTCCCCATTTTTTAATATGATGCTACCAATTTTTGAGCGTACGACCCAATCAGAAATAAAGTAGAGTCATTTATCTTGAGTTTAAGAAAAATAGTAAGTGAGTATGATCAGGTAATACCACAATTACAAACCGCAGACAACCCCATGGCACCGCGAGGAAGAGCCGCTCAACCATCACGAGACACCAGGAAGACAAATTAAGCAAAGCAAGCAGCTCTCTCTTCCCCATCAAGATGATTGCAATACTAGAATGGACATAAAGTAACATACAACAAAGCATAGAACAATTACAGACTCCCACAATAGGAGTAACAATAAACCAAAAAGACCTGTTTCATCCTTTATGACGATGAGGTAACTTTTTTCGAAAATTTGAATTTCAGCAACGCGCCTATACGCCTCATTTTCAGCCTTTACCTTTGTCTAAGGTAGACCAGTCCTAATTACGCATTCATGAGGTGCCGCCTTTATAGTAACCAAAAAGTCCTATTATGTTGTTACTTATGAAATAAATACGATTTTTGGAATGTTCATCGAATCCTGAATACTTCGGGTCTCTAGCAAAGTAAGTGAGGCCCCGAAAGACCAAAAAATGATTGTATTGCTTATATTTACATTTTATTATATATATCTAAAATATAGAACTTATTATATAATAAGTTATAATCGTATTAACGGGTTTGTTGTAGTGTAAAACGGAATAGCGGAACAGCCAGTGCATGAAGCTTGTTTTGCACGTGCGACACATGTGAGTCTCGCTGTCAATCACGACAACAGTTTCTTTTCTGGCGAATTAATTCGATGTCCGAAACGTATTGCATGGACGAGTGAGCTGGGCAACTGTCAATTAAACTTGATTCTTTCATGAGGAATTGAACGGATGCAAAAATCTAAAGATTTATTAAATGCTCACTTCGAAAATTTACTTATCATATGACCTCGCGCCTGGGAGTAATATAACGACAGGCAATACAATAGATAAACCACTAGTGGTCTACAGAATTTCTGGAAACTTTATGACGTCCATAGTGACAAAATAATTACGTTTTTACGACAGAAAGAAGATTTCAAATTAATCTTAATAACATAGGAAAAATAGAATCTAACATTCGTGCTCTTGTATTGTTGAATTTATTAAACTCGTTGCGAAAAAGAGATAAAATGCTGAACAAGCTTCGCATTTTGTCTCTTTTCCTCAACTCGTTTGAAAAAATGCAATAAAATATGAGCACCCGTGTAAGATCCTCTATATAGAGAATTACTCGAACGATATTGAAAAGCAAATTCGTTTATCGGGTCACTGTACTTCTTTCGAAGACATGTGATGCCATCAATCGTGTACTTTCTAAGGGCCTGGAATCTTCAAATACATTCATGTGCGACAATGGACTCTAGGATAGAATCGGGCTAATTTCTGCTTATTGTATTTCCGCTACTATTGGTAAAGTTGCTGCACCAGCGCCATCTGTCATTTATATTGGTGTCTTAACCTTATTCTTCCTTTCTTGAACAAACCCTCTTTTCCCGCCTGCTGCAGTGGTGTCAGATCCCTGGTGATGATCATATCGCGTAACAGTTGTGGTGACTTCTTGGAAATGACCTTTGCAATGTCATTTAGGAAGTTACGTTGTGTTATATCTTCCAGTATAGTTTTCAATCGACTTTGGTTTTCTCAAGCGATAAGATGTTACTATTTTCAGTCATTCAAGAAAAGTTAGTGAGTATGATCAGGAAGTACCACAATCACAAACCGCAGACAACCCCATGGCACCTCGAGGAAGAGCCACTCAACCATCACGAGACACCAGGAAGACAAATTAAGCAAAGCAACCAGCTCTCTCTTCCCCATCAAGATGATTGCAATACTAGAATGGACATAAAGTAACGTACAACAAAACATAGAGCAATTACAGACTCTCACAATGGGAGTAACAATAAACAAAAATTTAACAACAACAGAACCACTGCCTAATGCGGTGGCTAATTTTTTGAAAACCTTTTTAGTTATTAACTCTTTACCAAATTATAAATAAAACCTGGTTTTCCTTCCACGGCAGATGAAACAGCCGAACCACGCCCAGGTATGAAAATTAAAGTTGCTGCCTTTACAGTAAGCGAAAATTCTATTAATATCATCAACAGTGTATTTTCATTGCACTTACACTTGTCTTGATTTCTTGTTTGGTGGATACTTCCAAATTGTCCATCCTGTTTTCAATATTGTTCATTTTGTGCTCATATTTGACTTTGATGTCTTCTAACGTGTATGAACAGAAACATAGTTGCGAATGCTGAACATGTCCAGTGAAAATTTTGCAATTCATTGTTTATAATATAGTAGTATAAAATTGCTGATATGCTTGCACATTGTAGACAATTGTGTAGATTACAACAATAACAAGTTATCTTGTCATGTATATTTTGATCACAAGTCTGGCACAAAAATGTTGAACAATCTTCATCACTTGACCCAGGCCGCTGACTTTTATTTTGCTGATGCCTTTCTCTGCTTTGGATACCTGCAGCCTTACTTTCCACCTTGATGTGTGTAGTGTGCAGTGACAATTCACTCGCATGAGGCTTATATATCTCCTTCTTTTTCCGTAAAGTCACAAGTACCTAACCAAATATAGTTGCACAGCTGTTCTTTAAGTTTTCTACAAGCCAATTAAATCCGCGTTCTGTTGTGCAGCCTTTTTTGACCACCAATGAATGTCTGCTTCCACAACATTTGACACATTCCTGCCCAGATAACCTCCCTTGCTGTCAGTCAAAATAGCGACAGTTTTCCTATTCGGGGGTAAAGTGTTTTCAACACTGGTTGTTATTTCTAAATAGTTATCGATTCTATTTGATGTCATAATGTTGGTCTGATTGTATTTCATTGTATTTTATCACCGTATTAAATAAATAATTGATTCTTACCACCAAGAACAAAGAGCTTCCATCTCCGTTTTGATTGCCTTTAAAGGCCTTGTCATCCTGTGCGATAATTCTCAAAAAACAGGGTACCTATCTATAAACTGTTAGTTTAATATTTAGATATATAAAATTTAATATCATTATTTTCATCTGATGGTCCTTTGTCGAACAATTTTTTCACTTTCACATTTCACTATTTCAGCAGCCTCCATTCCTTGTCTAATGCTATTGTTCCGTGCTCATTAACATTTTTCACAATTCCTCCTTCTACAAAGAAATATTTTCCTTGTACAGTGCAGCTATATCAAATATCTTTAAAATCATACTAAAAAACTGGATGTAATCTCTGGCGAACATTTTAATCTTATTTTTTTTTCAATATCTTTTAACTCTTCTGAAAAAAACGTGTCTTCTCGCTGAACTCTCTTAACTCATTTCTTCTTCCTATCCAGGTTTTTAGTTCCCTTATAAAAGGTGCGAAAACTCGTTAAGGTTACAAACTCATATAATCCATAAATACTCATTACATAAGCCGCTGTTGAATTAATGTGAGAATAAAAGTATAAAAGAATGAAAGAGAAACTGTAAATAAATTACCATCACCCTGATAGTTGCCTCTGGGCTATCAAGGTAAATTGTAACAGGGGCTTATAAAATAAAAGATCGACACAAAAAACTGACAAAATCCCTTCTTGACTCCACAAAAGAGATACAATGAACATAGAAAATATTTCAGGACCAATCTCCACGAAAGTATTGGGCCTGGATCGAACCCACAACCGCTGTATCAGTAATCGAACTCACTACCGATTGCACTGCAGGGCCAGACCATTTTGGGATTCATTTTGTATGAAAATGGGCCCTGAATCTGGAGCTGTTGTCCTGCTTAAATTCAGTTTGTTGCTCTATTTGGTTGTTTTTGAGTCATATTACATGAATTGTTAATTGCTGGTTTCATGAGCCTAGTATATCAGTCAAGTGCATATCACTTCGATGACAGAGTTCCGCCAAAGTAAATACATACTATATTACTCAAAAGTCAACAATGTAATACGCAGGAATGATGCTCTAACAAATGCTATTGCAGTACAAATTATTTGCGGCAAAAATTGTCCCTAGCAGATTTACTGCAACTATAACAATACTACTAGCTACAGCAGTGTCTCTGGAGCTGCAGGCAATGTTATCATAATAGGAACATATATGTCACCTCATCTATGGCAATAATTTTTTAGGCAACGATATAGCGGGAAAAGGCTTAAATGTAGATTCTCATATGATGCTCTGATGCTGAGATCTTTTGATACTCGGAAGATGAGAAGTTTTAGTTGGAGGTAGCTTATTGGATTCTGCTTTTTTCCTACGTAGCATCCACAACCTTAACTCAAAAAGATTGTCAATGGATGGTTTGGCTGATCTAATAAACCATCAAGCCTGCCTTTTCGCTCGCTAAGGATATTTCATCTTGACCTTTGACAATAAAGATATATACTTATTGAAAGTTCTAAACGTTGAGTCTTAAAAATCAGCTTTCCCGAAAACTACGTATTTTTGACAAATGAAATTTTTAGCACAAAGAACAAGGACAAATTTAAATCGTTGTTTCATGTTTATTCCTGAAATGACATGTTCTATTACCGTTTCTAACCGATTGGGACGAAATTTAAATAATATATTATAAAAGTAAGTAAGGGTGCAAAGATCAGGAATCGAAACAATCAAGTACCACACCTGACCGAGGATACCGATGGGAAAGTGACAAACTCACAGTTAGACACCAAAAACGAGAGCCAAAAGGTCAGCCCTTTCCCAGCAGGTGACCACAAAGCACATATACTGACCCACATTTCCAGCGCAAAAGGTTTCAGGCGAATAATTTTAATTAATAAACAAGGCCTCGCCAAAATCATTGTACCGTTCAGAGGTTATGGCACACATTCACCTAATCAGGTTATGATTAATAGGGAATGGTTTACTGATAAAGTTCTACTTTCATTTTCATAAATAGGAGTTTTAATTTTTGATAAAATTGCAATACAATGTATGAAATAATATATGGAATATTTAAGGTTCAGTATGATTTTGCGTTGGAAGTGTGGTTCAGTATATAAACAGACGCACACAAAGACATAGCAAACACAAGGCAAACAAAAACATAAAAAATTCACAAAAGAAGTACCGCCTTGGAACGGTCAGTAAATTATTTTACTGGAGGGCTTAAACCAGTTTTACGGCGCCAACCTCGCCCTAAATTATAATGTGGACCATGACATATTATTGCCTGCTTTGAAAAAAATCCAAGCGATCGGTTAAAACTTTCGATTAGTGTATATGTAAGCCAAAACCTTTTTTTTAGTTACATACGGTAAGCATTCATTGTGCTAAATATGAAGACCTTCCATAAAAATGAAAAAGGAGTTCGTGTTACGAGTTGTAAGACAGGTTTTAAGTATACTTGACCTTGATCCTTGACTCTGAGATTCATATTAGTAATCTGAAAACGTTCGTCGTCATCTACGCACCATGCGCAATAATTGTGCTAAATATGAACACCCTTTGTCACAAACCAAGAAAGGCAGTCAGATGGTCAGCTATAGCTCAACCTCAGAATGACAGAGTGGTGGGACTGTTGGTTGCAGAAGTGACTGCGCGGTGGAGCCATTAGTGCTCCCAACTGTGGGTCGCATCGTCGAGGGTTTGATTCCTGGTCGATCTATACAGCACTTCGTTGTACTCAGTATTTTAAACCATCGTTTGATTGTCATATCATTGTCATATCATTACTGAAATACTAAATACCAAGGCATCCATACATCTCTTTGATTGCTGAGAGGAAAATCAGTATACCCATGACTGGTACAGGGCTGAGTCATGAGCTCATGCACACTGTCTCACTGTAGTGAACATCTAACCAAAGCTTAGATAATTTTTAAAGGGTTCAGGAGATATGGAGCGAACATAAATGTGTTGTGGATGTACAGATAGATAGACGAAGGCATTCCTATAATCCCATCTCTGCTGAAGGTTGAGATTTATGAAAGTGGAGTTCGCGTTAAGAGCTGTTAGGCAGACTTTTAGTATATTTGACCTTGACATTTGACTCCAAAGTCGTATCTGTGATCTGAAAAATTTGTTGTACAGGTCCATTAAAAAAGTTTTTTCACTACGCAATATTTCAAAAGTTTTTTTCACATTTTTTAAATACATTAATGGTCTATGTTTTACCATACATGTGATTAAATTCTCTATAAATCATATCAATGTATAATCAGACAACATTTGTATATGAATAGTAAATACATTTCAATGAAAACACAATAACATAGTATTTAATTACATTCCATTACAAACACTACTACAAACCTGTACGCCTACATCATAAAGTTAGTATTCGTTGCGCCTCCATTTGCTTAATAAGATCTGCAAGACTCCTTGGCATTGAATTGTTACGTTCTTCCATGACGTTCGGTGCTACACTATACCACGCTTCACATACCGGCTTCCACATCTCATCTTTTAAACAAGGCAGTTGGTTACCAATATCTTTCTTCATTATATTCCAAACTTTCTCTATGAAATTCTTTTCTGGTGAGTTCCCTGACAATTTCAGAAAGGGAATTTTGTTACATTCTATGCACGTTCTAATTCTTTTAGAGTTATGGCATGGCGCAGGATCATGCATTAAGATATATCCCTTCTGTGGGAACACAACGCATTCACATTAGTCTGTATTTCACAGTCACAACAATCGAAGCCATTGTCGTGTTTGGCGCCAACAGAATGTGAAATATCATGTTAAGTGTATTCATACTACTGTAAAATTGCCAGCAAGAATGCAAGTCTAGGGAGCCATCACCAACAGAGGCCTGTCTTTTCAGAGAAATGTAAATGGTACCATGGATAGTGCAAAATACCAGAGTGATATTATTCATGATATTGAAATGACATGTGAATGCGTTGTGTTCCTACAGAAGTGATATATTTTTATGCATGATCTCGCGCCATGCCATACCTCCAAAAGTACTAGCATATCCCTAGACTGTAAAGGAATACCCGTTCTGGAATGACCAGGGAATTCGCGGGACATGAATCCCATAGAAAACGTTTGGAATATAATGAAGAAAGAGATTGGTAACCAAACGCCATGTAAAATAGAGGAGATGTGGAAGCGAGTATGTAAAGCGTGGTATAGTGTAGAACTGAACGTCCTGGAGACCTTTACAAGTCAATGCAGATCTTATTGAAGCAAATGGAGATGCAACGAAATACCCACTTTATGAAAAGACATAAAAGTTTAATTACATGTATGGTAAAACATAGACCATTAATGTATAATAAAAATGTGAAAAAAACTTTTGAAATATTGCGGAGTGAAATAACTTTTTTAATGGACCTGTAATTTAAACACCACATGCAGCTATTGTGACAAATATGAAAACTCTCAGTCAAACCATGAAAGAGGAGTTTGTGTTACGAGCCATAAAACAGGTAGATTTTAAGTATATTTGACCTTGGCCTTTACTTTGAAGTATATGTTATATTCCATACACAATAATGTGGTCAATTATTGTGACAAATATGAAGACCCTCGCTCAAAAATGAAAAAGGTGTTCGAGTCACGAGTGAACCAAACTGATCGAATTTTACCATACCTGGTCGGAAATACAGAAGACAAGGTTTCTCGCGACGTGGCTCATGGGCTCATGCATTTTGAAATACGATCTTGCATATACGAGGGTTAGTCAAAAATAACTGAGCCCTATCTCATAACATTTTATTTTGGTATTGTAGACAACCAATGTGATAATGTTCTATAAGTATAATATGTCATAGATGTTGAAACCCTAAAATATTACCCTAGTGAAGCTTATTTTATGGTTGCTAGGCAACTGAAGATCGTCAGTCAGATCGATGCGTTCACGATCTCAGCCACCAGGAATTTACAGTATGTCTTAAAAAAGCTTGTGTGCTTGATAGTTTTTGTGAAAGGCATCTTTACGACTTATTTGAATAAAATATACCATAATGTCTTTTCATTACACTAAGTTTGTTAATGTTTAGGTGAACATTGAGTGTATGCGTTGCCTAGCAACAAAAAACTCCAAAATTCCACAAATGTTCAAATTCACGAGGATTGTGTTGCCATGGAAACAAAATTGTGCATTTAAATCAAGGAACTTAATATGTCTGAGGGATGGTATGTGTATGCAGAACTGTTAAAGCATTGTTATGCTAATGTTTTATGGTTTCTATTAAAATTGTGTAAATATGATTGTGGGTGGGGTAAATTATAGGACTTCAGGCATATTAAAATTTGATAAATTCTGAAATCAAACCACTACAGTATCTATAATGTGGGTTCAGTTGGTTTCTGTTCTGTGACACGGAATAGGTAATGTTCAAGGTATCAGACGACAGTGAATAATGCCTTGCTTTTACTTTACTGTTTCCATAGCAGCGCTTAGATTTAGATGTATCACAGCGTGAACGCACCCCTCTGACAGGGCATATTCTGTTGCCTAGCAACCGTTACAAAAAGCCTACCAACAGAAATAAATTAGGTGATTAAATAGATGACATATAACGTCAGTGAAATATCATCCAAATATATGTCCATTTCACTTAATTCAAATGTTATGAGGTAGGGCTCAGTTATTTTTGACTGACCCTCGTATGTAGTTTCTATTAACAATCTGGAGCAGCATGGGTATTAAAACTATATACAAAATGTCATGCTAACATATTTAATTTATGCGTACATAATTATATGCATATAAAAAGCATGACGGCCTCCATTTTGATGACGTCACTATTTACCCAAGACGCGGATATCAGATGGGTTAACATGTTAAATTGTTGCTAATGCAACAAAGTTTAATTTGAAATGGGTCGCCAAAAATCCTCACGAAATTTATACTGATCAATTTTTGTCCCATTCGACATTAGACTAATTGTTCCTTATAAATTAAGTATGCATTACTTAGTGTTATTTCTAATTTCGAAGCAACTTATTATTAACTGCTTTGTTATTAAAACAAGGTTATAGAAGATATCATAAAATTCGAAAAACATTTTTTAAATGATACCACAGACACTCAGAGTTAATTGTTAAATACAACATTGGGTTAAAAACTCTTCTGCAACAAGGCATTTCAGAACCTATATTTTTGGTGATTAAGTTTATAAATTCAAACGAATTGTTGGAGAACCTAATTTTAGTGATCAATTAAAACTTATCAAACGTTATATAAAGGTTGGATATAACTTGGATGCCATGCGACAGTCTACATGCCTGGTTATAAACCCATTCACGGTTTCAAGCTATGATATTCTCTTTAAATGCGCGACGGTGGGTCAGGCCTCAGACTCTACGATGGCTCTGACGAAAAGCTTAAATCGGTGGGTTGGTGCCTTATGCTTATCTGTAGATGGACCCACCGTTGCTCAACTTGAGGTTTTCTTTAGCTCTGGCTATCTGTGAGTCGTTAGCCCTTTTCCTTGTTTCACTATAGTGCGTAAATGTGTTTCTTCATGATGATACTTTGCAATATAGATAGAAGGCTTCAATACGAGCTTAAAATTTATTGTACTCCAACCACAGCAGAACCTAGGGCGAAGATATGGTACCAGTAAAATCTTATAAGCCACCCTGTGGCTTAGGCTGCTATCCGTTATAAGGCGATGGCTCTGTTGTAGTTGACTTGTTGTTTATTGTTACCCCCGTTGTGGGAGTCTGTAATTGTTCTATGCTTTGTTGTACGTTACCTTATGTCCATTCTAGTTCTGCAATCATAACGATGGGGAAGAGAGAGCTGGTTGCTTTGCTTAGTTTGTCTTCCTGGTACCTTGTGATTATTGTGTGGCTCTTCCTCACGGTGCCATGGGTTTTTTCTGCAGTTTGTGATTGTGGTATTCCCTGATCATACTTACTTTTATTTTTGCTGGGGATGAGAGCGCTGGTTGAAATGCATTAATTGTCTGCCTGAAGTCTTGTGCCTATTTTTGTTCTATGGCACTTCCTCACAGTGCCAAGGGTTGGTCTGCAGTGTGTGATTGTGGTATTTTCAGGTCATACTCAATTAGATATTATATCCTACAGTCTGCATGTCTGGTTATAAAAGCCATCACGGTTTACAGTAATGGTTTCCTCTATAATTCGACAAAGAGATTCAATATCGGAATTATATAGTTACATGCAATTATTTTCCTGCATTAATACTTTGGATGAGTTAGAAAGCCTCGGACGCTCCACGTTAGCTAAACAAAACTTGTGTTTTGACAACAGCAGAGTCTAGGGTGAAGATACGGCCAGTAAAATAAATCCAAGCCCCCTATGGCTATGACTGGTGTCCGCTCTAAGGTGGCGATTCTGTCGTCTTTAATGTATTACTAATCGGTGCTTCCATTATGTAGCAGTTGGTGTTTGTCTTGTAGTATGGTCATTTTGATATTGCAGTCATCTTATTAACTAGATGAGATGGTGACTTTGCTTTGGATGTGTTCAAGCTGTGGCGAGTATTAATGAGTGTGTTCTGGTGTCGTGCCTTGGGGTTGTCTGTAGTAAATAATTGTGATATTTTCTGGTCACATGCAGTAACTTTTAACTTCAGCATTAAAATCGTTTTTTACTGCGTGGTGTTCAATTGATCATGCTTAAAAAAGAAGACCACACCAATTTACCCGCTTTGTTGAAGATATATAGACATAAACAAAGTCAATATCTTGTATGACCGCTACCTATAATAATGTATTCTGTGATCCTGCTTAGAAGAAGTAAGAAAGACAGCAAGGATCAGGAATCGATACAATCAAGCGCAACACCTGTCCCAGGATACCAAATGGGAAAGTAACAAAATCACAACAAAGATCACAAAGAAGGGCCAAGAGGTCAGGCCTTTCCCTTCAGGTGACCACAAGGCAGCAACGAACAGATGCGAAAGCATGACAACCACAAGACATAATTAACACAAATGATCCACAAAAGAAGTACCGCATTAGAACGGTCAGTAAAATATTTTACTGGAGGGCTTAAACCAGTTTCACGGTGCGCCATCCTAACCCTTAGTTTAGATGTGGATCAAGATACATGGATGTTTGGTTTGCATGAAAGACCGCTAACGTATCCATGCCTCATCTCTTGGAACATATAAATCAAGAATAAAAAGGAGATAAAGCAAAGAAAAGGACTCAACAGTACATAGTACTGAATACTGGAGCACAAGAAATCCAACAGGTAAACCCCGGTGGGCCTGCGTATCTCTCCCTGT
Organism: Loripinus fragilis; assembly: GCA_964019695.1. NCBI lineage: Eukaryota > Metazoa > Mollusca > Bivalvia > Lucinida > Lucinidae > Loripinus > Loripinus fragilis. The sequence continues at coordinate 7,453,074 of OZ026528.1, forward strand.
GGAATGTGTTGCCATTGTTAATCCATCTAAGCCTACCGTCCTTTTTGTGGCACATTGGCAAACAGTGCATACCCAGATAATGCATAATGCAATGTCCGATCATGATCTTCTATGTTTCCATACAGTATGTTCTATTAAAAAGTAAGTGAGTATGATCAGGAAATGCCACAATCACAAACCGCAGACAAACCCATGGCACCGCGAGAAAGAGCCACACAACCATCATGAGACGCCAGGAAGACAAACTAAGCCAAGCAAACAACTCTCTCGATCTTCCCTATTAAATTTTAAGTGGACATAAAGGAACGTACAACAAAACAAAGAACAATTACAATCTCCCACAATGGTAGTAGTCTCCCACAATGGGAGTAACAATAAACAAATGTCAACAACAAAAGAACCACCGCCTTAGAACGGACAGCAGCATAAGCCCGGGTGGGGGTGGGCTTAAATGCATTTTACAGGTACCAAATCTTTGCCCTAGATTCTGCTGTTGTTGAAGTGCAAGAAATGTTCCTCTCGCATGGAAGCTTTCTAACTAATGCAATGCATCATGGAGAAAAATTCTTATGAAATTAACACACTATGATTTAAAATCTGGAAAAAATATGAAAATACCATCTAACACACCTTGAGTTGAAAGTGGGTTAGTCCTACTGATGAGGTATGTAAGTTCATTTGGCCTGAACTGGTTAACAAGCCGGCTCTCCAGTTCAGGTAATAGGGACGCTATTCGGGATACGAGTTAAGTACACCCGGGCCTAGAATAATCCCATAGGTGTTCAAGTGGGCCCTAAATCCCAATGCTTTCTTAAGGACGACTGTAGTTAAGTATTGATTTTTAGAACACTAAAAGGGCGTTTTAAACTTAATGAAATCACAATTTTTCATATTTTATGTAGATCACAATGCTATATTTGACCATCAGCGAGCCTGTCCATTAATCAAACATTTAAAATATCATGTTGAAATATCAATACTTAACTTAAGTAGTACTTATTTTTAAGGAGACATTGTAATTTTGGGCCCTTGATAGTTAATCTAGTGTGTTGACAACAAATCTTTGCCATATTCAGTACAAGTGTGGTCGGGAGTAGTCTTGCTGGAAGACAAAAATGTGTCCAACATTCTAATAAATTGGCAGGACTTGTGGGTGAATGCCTTATCTTTTAGCACGAGTATTTTAACTTTGTTAAGCATTTTATTCTCATTCTACTACATGTATTCAGAGCTGATTGTTGGTCTGCAGTGTATGATTGTGGTATTTCCTGGTCAAACTAACTTACTGTTTGAGTAACACGTCACAGGCTATATTTTAAGCATAACTGACATTGACTGTTGAGTGCAAAGTCATTCCGGAGAAAAATAAATTTTCACTTACTCATCATAGGCAGTCATTGTGTTACATAGGAACACCCTCTATTAGCCCTTTACCTCATAGAAACGCCTTTTTATGCCTTTGAAAGCTGCCAGATCAGGAATTACTTTGTTTGCTTATAGAAATATGATATATCTGATCATACAAAGTAATGTCTTTGTTCTATGTACCAACATGAAAGTTTATATATAGAAATATTCATAGTGGGTGGAGCCTATGATGAATATTCATGAAGGAAAGGGTTAATGCAAAGCAGCCAGCACGTAATCCATCGGCATGAGCATTGATAATCAAGAAAGGTCACAATAAATAGTGAATACTAGGTGAGTGTCTTATCAGGCAAAGCTTCAAGGACGCTTGTTGAATCGCGAGGCTTGCCGAGCAATATAGCATGGGTTTTCGAAACCGAGTCTGGTAAACTTAATATAAAAAAACGGTATGCTATTTATCAATTTTAACAAGTTGATTCACTCTTCAAACTAGCGATTATGACGTAAGTATTGAATTTTGTGTCGATTCAATGGTACTGACGGCGTCATTCAAAAAGTGCAACTTCCTGGTGACCTGATGAAAACACATGCCGTTACATAGACAACGTTTATCAGATCAACGCGCAAAAATGTAATTAATATGAGAGGTAACTGATAAACAACAATACAAAACAAGGCCAAGTACAACAAACGCGTACAATGGAAGCAACTACAACGCTTACTCATGGTTGATAGTTAAATAGCTTTTTATGCATAATACAACAATTTTCATCCAACCACTGGTCAACGCGGATGGCGTCGTATTTCGAGGTGATCTTGATATAGACTATTGACTTTGGCCCTTTTCATAATAATAGTTTTACTATGCAGTATGGAATTATTCCCTTTGTCTTTAAGAGGTCACAGGCAGAATGTTTTATTTCATACTTAGCAGTTCAATCAATGCATATCAAAAACAAATAAAAGTGATATCAATCACTTGTGAAATCACTAGTGATTGATATCAGCCTATATTTTCACTGTAGCGTTTTTTGGATCACCTCTGACTTTTCCATACACTTAATGTAGCTCATTTCGAAAGTTCAAACGCCTATAACTTTCTTATTTGTATACAAAAACATCAAGTGTGGGTAGTCATTTTCTTAGTTAAAATATGAGGAACATTTTGGTACCAAAATAATTCAGATTTGCTGAAATTTTTCGATTTTGAATTTTCAACACCTCCCGCTTCAGAGAGTGAGGCAATGCATGTAACCTATGCTACGCAACGTCATCAACAGATTATGACGTCACTTATGACGTCACATGTCTCGCACTTTGACGCTGAATAAATTTATTTTTATCTGTAAGTCCTGATGACTATAGATAATGTAGATTGATCCAGGTATTCTGTCACAAGTACTCCTTTGTCTTCTTTTACATTATGTGATTCGGCTTGAAGCATGGTTAACAAATTGATTAACTGAAAATCTTCTAAAAACGTATAAAATAGAAATAAAATTTACTTTTTTTTAGCAAATACCAAATATATTTTAATCTCGTGAGTTGAAAACATCGAAATTTTCATTTGTGCTGTGCACTCATGAAAATTCTGATGTTCTCAACACACTCGATGAAATATATTTGGTATTCACCTCAAAAAAGTAAATATCCTCTATATATATGAAGATGCATTTCTATCTTTGTGTTGTATCTTTGCAAACAATTTAGACCCTGATTAAATACCGCATTATGTGGCATTTCTTTTGTGTATCCAATGTTTACATGCTTACCAGTGTCCAGAATGTGGACACTAATGGATTATTTCCTCTGATTATGACAGGTTATATATTTTTAAATGGTTTTTTTACTTCTACAAACAGTGTAGACCCAGATGAAATGCAGGGTAATGCTGCATTACACCTGGTCCTTCACCGTATGCAAAAGTACTCATTTAGGGGTTTCCTGAATACAAAGAGTTAAGGCTCATTTTTGTGTCTTCTAATGTAAATTTGGAAGATTGAATGGCTCTGTATGTGTAACAAGACTACAGGGGGCGTTGTGGAATAAAACACAAGAGTTTATTTCAGAACATTTTACTATGAAATAATTGCCCTGACAATACCATATATTTTTACCTATTTCAGCCGAGATTCCATTCATAGGCAAGTATTGCAGACACAGGTCAGACCCTGCATAAAAAGGTGTCTGGTTGGGATTTTCTACTGTTTGCTTTTAAAATAAAATGTTGGTTTAAAATTTGGAAAAGAAATGAATAAAAGTACCACCAAGACCCCTAAATTTGGAAATTAACCTGTGTTTCTGATAAGGGTAGCCGGTCCATTCGGCTTCAATTAGTAAACCACAATGATAACAATTTTGAAACGAAAGTAACAATATTTACAATGTTCGTTTATCTAGAGCCATCATAGCTACGAGGGCCATCCAATAAATGGGGGTAATTTCCGTATAATATAAGAGTTTGTACCACTTTAAGATCACAAATATAACCATAAGGTGGCATAACTTGTTGCGTATGCAGCAACATATCAAAACGTTTGACAGAATGTGGTGTTACTTGTTGCTTAGCAATGCAAACACGTACTTAAAGCTTACCTGGCCGGATGCCTTTAAATAGTTGTGGCTACTGGCATGTGCAGATCAGTTCAAAAAAGCAACTGTTCTATCAACTACAACATAAGGTAATTACTCTGTAAAATGCATTGACTTCTTATGGAATATGTCGAATAAACAGGTACATTTAGCATAAAAAGTGACACGAGCCATGACCACTTTTTGTGGAATCAGAAATGGGGGGTACGGGTCATGAATTTGCCCTGAATTATTGTTGGTTGGTATATAAGTTTTAAATCACCCTAAAATTATTAAATATGTTCTATATTATTAAACGGTATCGTTAACAAACATGTATCCCATGTGTCCGCTGCTGCTTAGCAGCAGAAAAATATAGACCTAGCAAATAGTCCATTTTTCACAACTGTTTGGTTGCTAGGCAACCAAGAATAGCTTGTACATGTTAATGACCATATTTTATATGAAACATTGAGAACAATTTAACTATGACAGATTTAAGGACAATCTATGTTCAAATAAATTATGATAATTAAATGTCGAACTTGGTTTCTTTAACATTAGGTTTCTGTATGTGGAAAATCTGGTCAGGCTAGCTTTAGTATCACTTTTTTGCTGCTAGGCATCAAGCGATCCCACTTTCCAACAACAATTTGGATATGCTGCTGCATGCCCATTAGGTTATGCCATCTAATGATTACATTTGCCATGTTCTAATGGTACATACTCTTGCATTATAAGGAAATTCCCTCTATTTATTGGATGACCCTGTATCAATTATAGTTGTACAATACCAATAACTTTTAATGTTCTAGTTTTGCTTTTATTTATGCCACTCATAATTAGCTTTGTCATGGTTTTTGTTTAGATTTTTGTACTTCACTTGACATGTCAAAAGGTCCCAAATATATCTGGACATCTCCAATTATACCAGAACAAGTTGGGATATAAATACCTTGGGAGGTGAAAAATCATATATAAAGAATCATATAAAGAATCTTGTGCTTGCCTATAAATCGGTTTATAAATCCCGTATTTAAAAAAAGAACGAATATTAAAATCTACATAAAGAGAGTGCTTAGACAAGCTAGCGCAAATACACAGTCCCAACAGATTCTTCGCCTCTCGCACATTCATTGACCTCGCTTGTTATTAACAGCGATGTGCGAATAAAATGTCCAAAATAAAACTTAAAGCTGCATACTCTGTAACTATGAACATTTTTCGAAAAATTTTATTTTCTTTTTAAATTATTTGTAAAAGTAGAATTAAGCTATGTTTTCACAATAAAAATGTTCAGTACAGCTGAAAACTGCATGGAAAAGTGAAATATCTTATCAAATAGGTGTATTTTTCTCTTGTTGGTAATTATTTGCGTCCCTCCAATAATTCTAGACCGTTGAATTTAACGTAAATGCAGTTGTTTTGATAGCGCTAACTTGTTAAGATTTACGAAAATGGTAAAATGTTTACCTGAATTTGAGTATTTTGACTGTGTTCTTGAAAAACAAAAGCATTATTTTTAAAAATAGAAGATCAAAAGTTACAGACTATGCAGCTTTAAATTAAGAGAAACAACTCAATTTACCACTTGTGAGTGACATTCTTGCTGTCCATGTAATCATTTTACCGTTATTATAAAGGTTATTGAAGGAAATGTGAGAAAAGTAATGTTTCTTGCATAAACATGTACAGTAAAACCTGTCTTAAATGGCCACTCAAAAGAGATCAAAAATTGGGCTTCAAGACCGAGTATCGCTTAGAGCAGGTCAAAGGTATTATAGAATGCTCAAAGAGAACATTATGCAATACTTTCGACCTTCATTAAGCTACCATTTGTCGTAAATACCTTTGTTTCGTCTATTTTTGAGTGGGTGTTTAGAGAGGTTTTACTGTATATATGAAAATCTATTTATTATGGCAAGTCGCCGATTGCCCAAACAAATAGTAAAGCACATGATTTAAATTGTACCAAAATGTAAGAGAGCCCAAGACATGCGCGGATCCAGAAAGTTTTGTCAGAGGGGGTCCAACTTTTTTTTAGTTTGATGAGGGGAGGAATGATCCAAATACCACTTTTAGTGGGCCATCAACGGCCCCGTCAGCGAAACGCCATTAAATGGCGTTTCGCTGGCGGGTCGATGATGGCCCAACATTGAATGCTGGATTGGTAGCTTTGTGATTTTAAGGATATCCAGACCAGTATTGCTAAGGAACCCTATATTTTTGTAATTTTCCAGAAGGGGGCCCGGACCCCCTGTCCCCCCCCCATCTGGATCCACACATGCAAGAATCATATTGCGTGATAATATTGTCAGACATTCTCTGACTAGTCTTGTTTGCTCGAATCTTTCCACGTCACTTTTTAGTTCTCATCCTCCTGGAATACGGACAAATTCATGTCTGGGATGTCACCACAACGCGTCAGCTGGTTGTCTCTGAAATATATTAATCAGGACGTGAGATTTTCCTACTTATAGTGTTTCCACATTTAATATCGTAATGCACATTTTAACGCCTTATCGAAGACCAGTAGGGGGATACAATCCACTTTTAAACCATGCGCGGATCCAGAGGGGGAGACAGGGGGTCAGGACCTCCACTGAAAATTCACAAAATTAATGATGCTTAGCAGTGCTGTTTCGGATCCCCTGAAAATCAATAAGCTTTCAAGCTAGCTTTCAATGTTGAGCCATCATCAGCACACCAGCGAAACGCCATTTCTGGATCCGCGTATGTAAACGCCCAATTTAAGAACACTAAGGGGACAAACTACACAGGCTAATAAATTAGCGTATGGTGCCTCGGGTAAGCTGTAATACTTGATTACATCGATTCCTGATCTTGCCTTCGGATTTCCTTTTAAAAAGCAATCAAAGATAGCAGAAAATAAGTAAGGCATCTACCACTTTTTTAGTAAGTCAGGCGATTCCTTAACTAGAACGAAAACAAAAGACTGCATCACCAAACCTTTGCTGAAAACGAGACACATACACAATGAAAGCAACATAAAGCAGCGGTTTGTACGTATTGCAGTAAAAATCAAACCTCTCTAGAACTACTCACAAATTCAAATAAAATTTGGGACTCAATGGATTCAGAGAATATGGTGTATTTGTGTTCTTTCTTAAAAACTCCATAAAACATATGTTTGAAAGAAACGTCTTTCTCAGACGTGTCACAAGTTTACGCACCCAAGACATATGTTTGACTGGAAAATGATAAATGTTAAAGTGCCAACAATTGTTGACGTTTTAACAGTAATTATTCATGAGCAGGATACGTATGCTATATATGTTTATTAGCATTAATTACTGCTTAAAACATTGATGTAAACCATAAAGGTACTAGAAAATGTCAATATCACGACATGCGTTATATAAATTTATTTACTACGGCAGTTACAGTATAGATTGCACGCTATTTTGAATACATTGTTTCAATGTGTTTTTAGTTTGTGATATATGTAAATGCTTTTATAACCAAAGATATTCATAAAAAAGATACATCTAATATGTAGTTGTGTTGAGCATAAAAGTACAATAACCTCGTGGCGAGCTGGAAAAGAGATCCTCCGGAAATAGAGAGCCTACAGAATTCAAAAGAAAAACAGACTTATCGGTTTCATAAAACTAAATTTTGGCAAATGATAGGGTTGGCTTATACTTTCTCTACAATCTGCTTTCGGGGACGACTCTTTAGTCACTCGACTAAGCAATAAAAACTGCCTTGACGATTCCGCGATGTACATCAAGGATCTACTTTGATAACACAGGTGATAACATGACGCTGAAGTTTTATAACATAACACTGACGTCACAGAAACCATGTTGACACAATAACAAACGTGATTGCAACAAACAATGAAGTTTATGTTTTTTAATAATATATCTCTAATAAAATATAACGATACGTTATACATAAATTTTATTTAGTCTGCTGAATCAGAATAATCGATTTTTATAGAGCTGAACCCACATGCTAGAGAACTAAATTTCCATACACCATTTCCGGCTAAAAAAATGGAGTGTTTTGGTACATAGTACTACGCGTATTCTCCTTTTATTCGCCTGAGGCATGATTCGATTCTCTAATTGTGACGAACTTGGCACCAGTTCGAAATAAAAAAGAAAGAAGGATAACATCCCAATGTAAACAACCTTAACCCTTTCCATTTTGGATACCTTAAGCAAATATTGCAGCAAACAGTGAAGACCCTGGAGAAATACCGCATAAGGCGGCATTTCATCTGGGTCTGCAGTGTTTGCTAAGATAAAACAACCTACCAGACAGAAATACACTATTTTATAGACATTTTGACCTGAAATCCTTTAAACACAAATGGATTATATTCAATATGAATAAGTTAATACATCAGAATGAAAAGGGTTAAACATGAAACATTTCATTTAGAATTACCTGTTATCAACGACTCTGAAGACATCTGGCTGAATTTCGCGTATGCCATCATTCTCACACACAATCTTGGCCAAGGTCATTTTCCTTATTTCGTCCAGTTGTTCTGAAAAATACATATTACATGTAGTAGGGTATATAAAGTAGAGAGGAATGCAAAAATCAGAAATTGATACAATCCAATACCATAGCTGTGTTGGAACACCATATGGAAATATGGAAAAGAGAGCCAAAAGGCCAGCATTTACCGAGTAGAAGACCACAAAACTGCAAGAAACAGATCATAAGACAGCATTACAAAATAAACATTAAACACAAATAACAAAAAAGATTCACAAAAGAAGCAACCATTGGAACAGTCAGCAAAATAAAAACAATCATTGGAGGGTTTAAACATCACGGAAGGTAATGTCGTAAGGGGCAATCAAATGGTTATGCAAATGCAATTTTTACTAGATCTTCTGGACATGAACTACTGGAGCAGTAAACAATTGAAACAGTATCCCGTTTTATTTTTTTAACCGTTTTGAAGCTTAATATAAGTAAAAGGAGAATGCTTTTCCCAAAAATATTCATTTTATACAAGACGCAAAAGAATCTTGCGGTAAGAAAGTCTACAGCTAACTAATGATATACTTTCTCCTATGTAAGGTGTACGCATTTATTTATTTTAGTGGTTGCTAATGAAGGTGTTTTGTCCAACAAATGATCTCAAATGCTTTATGGTTGTAAATAATCATATCTTTTCCAACTTATTTGTCAGGCATGAGCAGTATACACCATCTTCTTGACGTCACCTAGTGTCAGCTACGAGCTTTTGGTCACTATATTCCTTACAATATTGGTTACCCCTATCGGTACAATTGCCCCTTACAAGACAAATGAACTTGGAACAGTTCAAAGAGAAAAGTAGAAAATGATTAGTTCATTTAGATGCAGGACGTGACACCATGATAAAACCTGCTTAATGTCAATTGCTACCAATTGAGGAGTAGACCAGCCTGTGCATCTTGCGCAGTCTAATCAGCATCTTTCTGTTCGCTGTCTTGATAGTAGGATACCTTCTCATGTTCAAACCAGGCAAATCATGCTAAATCCAGAATTTCCAGATATTTAGATGACTTTCTTAACATTGATAATCCTAATTTTGAACAAACGGTAGGTCAGATATATCCCACTGAACTTCAGTTAAATAAGGTGAATTCTTCTGATATTGAAGCTCAATTTTCGGACTTGTACTTGTCAATAACAAATGGCATAGTTTCTTCTAAAACTTATGATAAACCGGATGATTTCAATTTTGAAATAGTAAATTTACCATTTCTTGATGGAGATGTTCCTGGCTCTCCTTCCTATGTTATATATTTCTCAGCTTATTCGTTTTGCTAGAGTATGTTCTAATGTTGATGACTTCAACAAGAGAAACTTATTTTAACTGCTAAGTTATTAAAACAAGGTTATAGATGTCATAAAGTTTGAAAAGCATTTTCTAAATTCTACTGTTAATTACAACATTGGGTTAAAAACTCTTCTGCAACAAGGCATGTCAGAACCTATTTTTTATGGTGATTTAGTTTATAAGTTCAAACGAGTTGTTGGAAAACCTAATTTTAGTGATCAATTCAAAAAGATAGTAAAACGTTATATAAGGGTTGGATATAACTTGGACATCATGCGACAGTCTGCATGCTTAGTTTTAAACCCAATCATGGTTTATAGCTATGGTTTCCTCTTTAATTTCACGACGTGGGTCAGGCCTCAGACTCTATGACGGCTCTGACGTAAAGCTTTAATCTGTGGGTTGGTGCCTGATGCTTATCTGTAGCTGGACCCACCATGGCTCAACTTGAGGTTTTCTTTAGCTCTGACTATCTGTGAGTCATGAGCCCTTTTCTTTGTTTAATCATGGTGTGTTAATTTGATTAGAGTGTTTCTCCATGATGATACATTGCATAAGTTAGATGGCCTCCATGCGAGCTGAACATTTCTTGTACTTCAACAACAGCAGAATCTAGGGCGAAGATTTGGTACAAGTTGAATGCATTTAAGCCTCCCCCCCCCCCCCCCCCCCCCCCCCCCCCGGTGGCTTAGGCTGCTGTCCGTTCTAAGGCGGTGGTTGACTTTTTGTTTATTGTTACTCCCATTGTTGGAGTTCGTAATTGTTCTATGTTTTGTTGTACGTTACTTTATGTCCATTCTAGTATTGCAATCACCTTAATGGGGAATACGCTCATATGTCCAGCACTTTCAATCTCAACGGTTGTTTCGTTTTACAAAGGAACGACGTTAGCAAAGTTCTGTGCAAGAGAGTAGATTGGGAAGAGAAAGCTGGTTGCTTTGCTTTATTTGTCTCGTTATGGTTGATCGGCTCTTCCTCGCTGTGTCATGGGGTTGTCTGCGGTTTGTGATTGTAGAATTTCCTGATCATACTCACTTACTATTTTCAATGCTGCAGCTTGTTTCTGTGGTTAAGGAGGCTGGTTTGAATCTTACCTGGTTTGCAATCCCGATGACACATTTTCGCATTGTGTTGCTCAATTTCAAGTCCATTATATTAAGGACCGGGATGACTCAGTGGTGAGATCGATGGGTTGAGGGTTCGAGTCTTACCAAAGGCGCTGCGTTGGTTGTGTCTTTAAGCAAGTACTTGATTCTCTGCTTAGTACTGGTTCAGCCCAGGTAGATTATCCCGATATGACCAAATATTGTTGACTGGGACGTTAACAAACAAAACCAAACCAAGCAAGTAGATTAGCACAGGCCATGTTCTATGTCGAAGAGTACAGATAAAGGAATGCATTCGATATATTCGATACCAAATCAAACCAAGTGCCTATCATTCGGTCGGTGTTTGAGTCTACAATTTTATGATGACACGAACGTAAATAGAATGCAACAAGAGCCGTCAAACCGGAAGGATTTTATTTTAATTAATAAATATGTGCCAATATCAAAAGCTCTAGATGCGCAGTCGCATATTAAATACCACTATCTCACGTATATGCTCGAATAATAGGTATTGGATGATAGGCTAATATTTGTTAAGGGACCACAGGTATGTCCTTTAACTGCGCTGTTAAGTTAATCATTTGGGGGTCCGTAAAAAATTTAAAACATGTGCATGGTATCGTCCTTATCATGGTACTCTCACAGAGAATCTTTTCTTCTGTGACAAGTCCTGTAGTTTCACATACCGACTACACAATAAAATATTGCTATATACATGTATCATTTGCCGAATAATGATATTTTGAGTTAGATATAAAATCAGTACATCTACATGTTACGTCGGTACATTCACTTATGCCTTACTTTGGACTTCTATTTCAAGATCTGAAAATATTAAATGACATGATATTAGGAGCCGAGTTGGTTAGGGACCAACTGTGCTAAGGGACGATTTTGTGTCGGCCAAGTTTGCTCGGGGCTAAGTTTGTTAGGGGCTGAGATGTCCAGCTACCGTGGGGGTTGGGGGTAGGCACCAAACCATCATATATACATAGGCTTGGTTAAGAGTAATCCGTTGTCTATTAGATGCAGGGCGTATACACCAAACTGGCCCATAAGCGTTAACTGACTCATAAGGGGGAGCCAATATCGTAAGTCATGTTTTTTATCTATTTATTCTATGCCAACATCTCAATCCCCGATTTTGACGAAAAACTATTTAGGCATAAAAAAGTTCATGTAAAGTATATTTGTCTCACTAAACATGTCACTTAACTTGTCGAAAAACCCCTAAACCATGCTTATGTAAGATCAAACCCAAAACATCAACACACCCTCATCCAGAGCAAATTGATTTTAGACCAACTCCTCGTTTTTCCACATCCGTGATCTCTTCCCAATATGCAAAACTGATAACTGTTGGGAATCATATAGCTTAATTTCAGAATATTTACCTGCAAACATTGAAATAAATGCAGAAATCGCTTACGTTACCTGCTTTGCTTGTTTTTGGGCTCCCGTTACCCTTGCCTGGAAGCTCCTGTAAGACAACGGTTTGCATAACTTTTGATCGCCCCTTATGATATTACCACCCGTGAACATGTTTAACGGTACCATCCTCACCCTTAGTTACGATATGGATCAAGACACACCCATGTTTGCTTCGCATGAAAAGTTCCAGAACAAAACAAGGACCAACCACAAAAATCCACAAAGCAATCTGAGCAACAAAGAAAGTAAATCACAAATAAAGTCTTGTATATATGTTTTAAATATTTTTTTTAAGATCCATATTTTGAAAATGCCTCTACTTAGTCAATCATCACACATGCAGGCAGGACAATATGCCCTTGTGCGTAGTATAATTAATGCATATGATTTGGGCCACGTCAAGACAATATCTGGGGTTTGAGAACAACAACGGAAGAAGAAGAATTTCATTAACCTCATAATAGGTCAATATGGGTCGACGACATCCCCCATTAACCTTACAATAAAACAATTATTATCTGCAATAGGCCTTACAGGCCCATGAGCAGATAATCATATATAGACAAGTTTACTAAGTATCTGCATGGGGGACAGTGTAAAAACCATATTAACAACCGATTTAATTCAGAGGAACTGGCCAAATGTCGTGAGGCACAACCTCTCGTCTTTTCCCTGAATATAGTTCTGCAGTTTTACTTTCATCATTATCTTTCAAGATTACATCTAAAGGAGCATGTACTGTTGATCACTATAGAGGTGCAAAAATATAAAATTCCTATGTCAAATAACACAATACTGTGTATCTAGTATTATGTTTCTACCTTACTTACAACGAGAACACAAAAAGGCGTAAATATATACATATCAGATAGATAGATAGATAGATAGATAGATAGATAGATAGATAGATAGATAGATAGATAGATAGATAGATAGATAGATAGATAGATAGATAGATAGATAGATAGATAGGTAGGTAGGTAGGTAGGTAGGTAGGTAGGTAGGTAGGTAGGTAGGTAGGTAGGTAGGTAGGTAGGTAGGTAGGTAGGTAGGTAGGTAGGTAGGTAGATAGATAGATAGATAGATAGATAGATAGATAGATAGATAGATAGATAGATAGATAGATAGATAGATAGATAGTTAGATTGCTTTGTTTTTGAGTATTTTGTTAAGCCAGTATACTTGATTATTGACTATATTATCGATACTATCAAACTATTTACAAAATGGTAGCTTAAATAGCGCTCGTGTTCCCAGTGCAGTCAACTTAGCCCAATAACCACAGAAGACAATTAGTCACTAGAAACATGATCGCCACTAAAGACAGACAGACAAAACGTTTATTCTCTTACGTCATGTACATGACATACAAGGAATAACATATTAACGTACGTGACAACAAAGGTGGTATTACAAAATAATGTTTTGGGGAGAATGCGCAGTCCTAAATTGATAATTGAATCGTTTCAGCACAAAAAATAAAATTGGCAGCATATTTATAGTGTGATAATTCTAATATGGGAAACGTAACGAAATTTTATTATAAAACTGCATGATTGACAACATTGTAATATTATCCTAGTTGCTAAAGATGGGTACAATTTTTTCTGTTGGGTCTGTCTATTAAAACAGAAAGCGCGCATGCTGATCTGTATATCAATACATGACAACACAGGCACCCTCTGCTTTCGTCCTATAATATGCATCCGCGCAGTCTGATCAGCGCCTTCGTTATTCGCTAACTGGAAAGTATAGTATATATACTTGCTTCAAGCAAAATTTCAATGTTCTAGCTAGTCTCTGTAGCTGAGCAAACTGGTTTAAGTCTCGCTTTGTCAGACACCCAAAAGACAGGTTTTGTCGTGCCGAGGCCCATTTAAAATATGCCTCATGTGTAGTTGTGTTGAACATGAAAAAAGTGCTTTAACATAGAGGCCAGTAGCAATATACTGTGGGCCATCCCCAGATTAATTAATATTACCAGAAGGAAGAATCTATTAGTACAAAAAGGGTTAAATATTTATGAGCGCTCTTACAAGATCCTCTATATAGGTTGTCCTTGTTATCTATAAGTTTACCTCTAGAAAATCCAGTAACTGGATCGCTCGTTTGGTACCAAAATCTGTCTCCATCCCGGAGCAGTTGAAACTGACGTTCAATAATACACTTGAAAACTGGCCCAAACAAACTATTTGGCAGACGAGTCTCTGTGATACCTCCAGGTAAAAGTTCAATGTCGTCTACATTTCTAGAGAAAAAATGAAACTCAAATATACCAGCCATCTAATAGGATATTGTTACTTATCGCGCCTGCGTAATACTATAATATGAGTGTGCATTCGTAGCTACGTAGTGGGATTGGCTATCTAGTTGCTGTTAACTCTTTTTATTTGGTACTGTAAATTCGGAAATTTTCGCGAGAATTTTATTTTCGCGAATAGCATTAAATGACATATTTGTGACATTAAAATCCGCGATAAGGGCATGATTAACCTGTATCAGTAATAGACAGAGTGAATTCACCATTTCCCGAGGGTTTTATTTATGTGAAATTTCGCACATGCGATGTTTCGCGAAAATAAAATCGTCGCGAAAATTTCGGAGTTTACAGAAATTAACTTTGGGCAATCGGCGATATAAACAAAAGAAAGCAAAAGTTATAGAGTCCTTGCTCGATAAGAGTAGAGTTACGTAGTTTGTCACGTTATGGTACTTTATTCACCTGATTGGACAAATATAGGATTTTCATTCATACTTCTAACTGCAAATCTGTTTCGTCACCCTACTCTTATCGAGCACGGACTATAGTTTCATTGTCAGTTGCACAACAAGGTATGATCATAATCTACCGATCCAATATAAAGTTTCTGACACCTTGGCCAGTGTTATTGAAAGCGTGTTATAGTCCGACCAGTTAAGAGAGACTGGGCGGTTCTTAGCAAAGACACACCCGTGGACATTTCCATTTAAAAATCGGTAAGATAGAGTGAATTTATTCACCTATGAAACGCTTTACAGCTGTATACCTGTACATACCTGTTGAAGTTTTGAGCCCATTATGAGAAAAAAGGCATCTCGAATTAACTTGGATAACAAGGAGACTGACTAGTCTAGATATATGCGCTCTGACAATGTTTCGAAAGTTTAACTATTCAAATTATAATACTGAATAAGAAAATAAAATAATGGTCCACAATGAAAAATCAATGCTATATATTGGCCAGCACACGAGATGATGTAATGGTTCTTATTACATCGGCGTGTGGCAAAGGCTCTGACAAGCCAGCATGTACGCATGACATCGCCAGGGCTTTCGCTTCTCGCACAAACAAAGTATGCAAGTTGAAGAAGACTCTGAACAACCATTAGACATCTAGTCTCTCTGGACACGCCAGAATGAGCGATTAATAGATGCTTTTTCGGATATTCAATAAGACCAAATCTCATGTTTGTATGCCCTTTTCTCATGATCCAGATATTTAACCCTTGTCCCGCTGAATTCTAATTGGTGATTTATTGTTATTGTATCAGGCTTAAAATCAAACCAGTTTTGCCATACAGACAGAATTTGAAGAAAGTGCAAACCTACCCTTCCCCTAAAACTTTCACAACATATCCATCCCGGAAAATGAACCCAGCAGCATACAAAAGATAAACGTTTGCCAGGCATGCTAACGTATAAAGTTGGTCACCCTTGTCGTCTGCGCTTCAGTTGTTTGCAAGAGTAAAGAGTACATAGGCTATTACACCCGATTTACTGTAGACTAGTCTTATTTGACAGTGTATGACAGCGCTCTGTCTGACACGCCCAGTCTCTGTTAGCTGGACGCACTATATCATAAGAAATATCACAGTGACTATATATGGTTTAGGGATGGGAATCTGAAAGGTTTCAGAGATATTTAGTCTTTAGGGCACAAATCCAGGGCGTTTTGATCAGTGATTGATTTTTGTGTCTAATAATAAGCATCATGATTATACACTCATACCAGGCTGCCTAGCGCAGTCTGTAATGTGTCTGGCAACAGATGTGAGTCTGACTGTAGATCCAGGGGTCACGAGTTCGATCACAGCCTGGTCCCATACTTTTGTGGAAATTGATCATGAAATTATTTCTATGGTCATTCTCCTCCCATCTGCTGAATCTTTCAAGAAGGCTTATTGTTGTCAGTTACAAGCGACAGTATGTGCACGAAGTACTGGTTAACTGCTTGTTCAAGCTTGCCCAGGAAAACGTATGGTTAGGTGAACTGACCGTCCGGTCATGACCATAGCTGTTGACTTGGGACGTAAAGCAACTAAAAACAAAATATACGCTCTTATACGGTGAAAGAAGATGGATCTGAATGATTAGGATTTATGGAGTGACCGGGGTAGCGTATGCCCATGCACATCATCGATGACCATCCAGGTAAGTATTTTTGAACGCCTTTATCATACAGAAAGTAAGAAAGACAGAAAGGATCAGAAATCAATACAATCGAGTATCACACCTGTCCCAAGATACCAATGGGAAAGTAACAAAATCACAATAAACATCACAAACAAGAGCCAAGAGGTCAGCCCTTTCCTTTCAGTTGACAACAAGGCAGCAATAAATAGACGAGAATGCATGACAAACACAAGACATAAAACACAAATGATCCAAAAAAGAAAAACATGTATGGCTTATGGGTGGGGATCTGATTGTATGAAGAGAGCAGGGCGGGATATGTACAGGATTTCAAATTTTATTCCGAAAGTAAATATCTATGTTTATCATATCAAAACCATCAGGACAATCCCTTGAATGGTTAGTGAGAAAAAAGTGGAAAAAATATGTGTGTCCTTGAGCACGCCAGTGGACCAGCCTTAGAGAACGACATTTTACATTTTGAAACCCTCATGCACACCTTCTTATCAATATCTTCCATATCCCCTAATTTCACAACAATTGTTTAGTGGTCACAGAGAACTTGTCAGGACAAAATGTGAGAGTAATAAAATAGAATATAAAATAAAATATATGATTATAATAAACAGATTATAAAGACTCCCAGACCAGTCCCAGATGCCAGGGCGCACATTGTGGGACATCCTGGCCAGTGTTAATGACTGTGTGTATTATCAAAAGGAATATCATTATATATATGTTTTAGGGCTGGGGATCGCAACAGTTTCTGGGATATTAAAAATAGTAAATGAGTATGATCAGGAAATACCACAATCACAAACTGCAGACAACCCCGTGGCACCGTGAGGAAGAGCCACTCAACCATCACGAGACACCAGGAAGACAAATTAAGCAAAGCAATCAGCTCTCTCTTCCCCATCAAGATGATTGCAATACTAAAATGGACATAGAGAAACGTACAACAAAACATAGAACAATTACAGACTCCCACAATGGGAGTAACAATAAACAGAAAGTCAACAACAACAGAACCACCGCCTTAGAACGGACAGCAGCCTTAAGCCTTTTAATAACTGAAGGAAGGGGAGGGAATACCGCGGCACGCCCCTAGGGACATCATCCTTATTGTTATTAAATTTGTCGTATCATAACACTATGATGATGAAATTATATGAGGCAGTACAAGAGACTTGGTACATTTCGCACATGTATTAAGCTCAGACAAGCGCGTACATACAGAGCATTTGTCGTTGGAATACATACAGCATGTAAATATAAGTAGTTATCAGTTACCTCTCATATTAACTGCCTAGTTGCATGTTGCCTGATATACGTTGTCTATCTCAGGGCATGTGCCTTTATCAGGTCATGATGACGTTGCACTTTTTGAATGACGTCGCTAAAGACGACAAATTAACACAAAAATCGAAAAGTACGTCCAAATATTAGTTTGAACAGTGAAACAATGGATAAATTGATAAAAATAATACCAGGTTTGCATCTTTTCATGTGAAATTTACCAGGCTCAGCTTCGAGAATGCATGTTGAATCGCTTGCCAAGCCTTGAGATGTCAACAAGCGTTCTAGAAGCCTTGCCTGGTAAACTTGATATCAAAAGACACTCACCTAGTAGGAGGCTTGTTCTGAAACTATTGAGACAATCGTCATTTTGTCAAAATGACTGAACAGTATTAAATACAAAGTATATAGTCATTAAGTAAACATCAAATGAGACTCAGGCTAAATTATCTTATGGTTATCTTAAATGGCTATGGTTCAATAGCTTTTAGATGAGTGGCACCCCCACCACATCGGAGCATGTCAAATGATGTTGACGTTTATGGTGCAGTTTCTGTGATATAATATCATTCTAGAGATTACGCTACAATGGTTAACTGACAATTTAGGGATCATTGGTGTACACTCGTTTGATATGTGTATCTCCATTGGCAAAATCAACTAATTATCTTTATGGACTTTGGAGATATAACAGCATAACTAGACATGTATGTAAAATTTGAACAATACGTAAATAAGAGCCACTGAAACCGACATGTCAAATTTATCTTTAAGGTTAAAAAGAAAGATGCTGAATAGTCTCTTCAAAAATACATTTCAATCAAACACTCGCCATCTGAAAAAAAAACTAATACGAGGGACGTTTTTTTATGTTCGTAGAGAGGTAGATTTAATAAAAACGGCGAAAGTAAATGCATACATCATGCATATATTTGAAAAGATTGAGCTTTTATCTATATATGCAACCTAAAATTATTTCAAAATGCATTACTTTAATGTCATCTAAGAGGCAAAGACATACCTATATATCGCACACCGGAAATATGGTAGAAATATGACATTTATGGACTTAGTCTCTGACAGAACGTCAGTAACAATTGCATGAAAAATGGTCCATAGCCATACACAGCTTCTGAAAAGTTGGCTGCAGATCAAGGACACCACGTGCTATAATATTAAATAAACATTATAGCAAATACGCGGCAATTATTGGATATGGAAGATTTGTTTGGAACCTCAGCAAAGTAAACAGTATGCATATTAACTTTTATTGTAAAAAGTTAACACAAGTGGAAGTTGGATACGGGCTTTTAAATATGACTTAATATGTTAGCTGTAAAGTAGAATTATATTTTTTCTTGTTTATATGGTAGATGGAAGTGTTGTGGTAACTTTCATTCCTTAAACAAAGTTAATGCTTTTGTTTTATTAGAAATGAACTGCAAAATAAATAGCCTAGGTGGGTGCTAAAATACCTTATTTTGTACATAAATGACGCCATGGAGCGTTACTATACTTAGAAAATACATTAAAACTGTTTTTATGCCTCTAAACAGGCGTTGAAATCACTGCAATAAGAAAATTATGCAGATTCTATTGTTGTCATGTTTTCTACGCGGGGTTGATTTACCCAACCCACTTTTTATAACATGGGGGTATGCATGTACCGGAAGTTGCCAGCTACACGCTTAAACCGATACATCAATATAACTGCTGACGAATGATTGAGTATATCATGTGCTATGCAAAAAAAGAAGAAATTTTAAAATTTGTTCATAATCGTAATTTTAACAGACATAATAACTAGCACTTGACTGTTATTATTTTGGTATATTGATGGGTGTTATAAAAATGTTATAGAACAGCAAACAGCATGCTTATAAGTTTGCTGCACTCGTCTACTATTAGTGTTTGAGTAATTAATTTTGATGGTGCAAACGAAAAATCGGCTTGAAAAATGCTTATATCACCACAGCGGATGGAACTTAACAGCGTCTAATTTCCTGCTTGTTGTGTGGTTAAAATGGCATGAATTTCGACCAGTGACCTTTTCTTGCCCTATTCAAAGCTATATATCTTGACCGAACTAAGCGCTAATGATGTAAAATTTGTACCAGTTGGTAGACAAAAGCTAGACCTTTCAAAATTTATAGTTATGGTACCGTAAATTCTATATTTGTAGAGATACAGCCCGATTCTACGAACATAAAAAATGACCCTCGTAGAACTAAACATTTGGTTTTATTTTCAGACCGGCATTTGATTTAGGAGTTTGCACTCAGCAACTTCATTTTTGGTGCTCCGTGTTTTTCACAGACGTCGTAAGTTTGACATTTGAAATTTAAGAGTATCATTGAGTATGTGCCAGATATATCATTCATATATCTGTAAACTTTAACAAACTTGCATTCAAATAATGCACACAAAATGGCAGTTTAAGTTGAACAATGTTAACAAAATATGTTACTTCAATTGTGCAAGTCAGCTGATTGTAAAATTGACAATTCAAAACACTTAATACGTTTTTTCGCATGCCCCGGTACGTGCCACCTATGGTAACTAAGGCAATACAAGAAGAACAGTCGAAGCAGCTAGTCAAACATTTTGCATCAGAATAACTTTGCAAGAGGACAATATTATTTCAGACGAATTTCATATGCCTTCGCTAAAGATTACATGTTAAAATACATGTGTCTCAATAGGGTCTGAACAAGCCTCGTATTCTCTATGTTCAGACCTCTAGCCCCACTTGATAGCTGCTCATGTATGTTTATGATATGAATGCACGCATATGCGAAAAACCAAGATATCGTGAGCTGGCGCAATAAGTTGTGCTTAATTGTGTGGCACATTAGACAATAGTAAAAATCAGTCTGACAAAATTTGCCTTAGCCATCTAGATATTCAATGATTTTCCCCACTAATCATCATGAAAGGTTTGCTTACGATATTGGGGTACATATTTTCATATGAATGCGAAAAATATTTAATTCAGATAACTGTCTGTAGTTAGCATTCAAATGATATGTATTTGGATCTCTGACTATCAAAATTAAGTTTACTTTTTTCAATTAATTATTTGTAATTTTCTGTTCAATTGTGAATTATCTTGCTTGTGTGCATGAATGAACCTTTGAAAATAATTCAAACCAGAAATAGCATTAAATACCAAAATAGGACATTGTTTTCAATGATGAAATGTATTAATGATGATCTCGTTAATGAAAAGATGTGAAGCGATGCATGGGATGAAGAAAAATATATGACGAATCTAAATATATACATATATTTGTCCATAATTAAAAAAACGTTATTCCAAGAATCGACCAGGTATGTCGTGGTTTTGTACAAAGTGAATTGACCACAAGGACATCAGCGAATTTGCGCAAATGAATAAAGATGGCGAATAAAAATGCGCGATAATGGCTCAAATTTGGGCTGAAGTTAATCAAACTCGGGCCAATTCTGTTAAGTTATAATATTAACATATTTTTCTATTTTGCCAAACAGTTTGCAGTTTTTTTATTCCTGATTGGTTGAGATAACTTTGATAAATCCTTATGATTACTTAATGGTCAGGAATTTTATTTATAGAATTACTCTTATATTACTTTCAGACAGCTGAAAAAGGCACAAGTTACAGGTTGAAATAATGAAATGTACATGATTTAGCATCACATCCAATCAAAAAAGCGTTATAAAACACAAGTTTATTTTGAAAGAAGATACACTTTTCAATGTGTCATATATAGTCATAGTATTGCAATTTTCATCATATAATGTCTTAATTAGTTTCACCATCAAAATATAGTTGTAAAAGTAGAAATGCTGTGCCTCAGGGTCTTCCCTTTTAATGCCATATGTGCGCGACTTTTGCATGTTGACAACAAAGAACTAAATCCAGGCTGGTATGAGTCTTCCATGCATGTCTGTTCGTTGATGCCATGTGGTCACCTGTTGGGAAATGGCTGACCTCTTGGCTCCCGTTTGTGATGTCTAATTGGTATCCTGGGTCAGGTGTGGTGCTTGATTGTATCGATTCCTGATCTTTGCCCTCTTTCTTACTTTGACTGGGTGCACAATCATTATGCTGGTATTTCTTATCAGTCAGTCCAGTGGGAAAGATATACGAAAGCTAAACTATTAATTTCTCATTAAGGATAACCATATTCAAAATTTTCAATAGGTGAGTTACATTTGTATATCGTCGGATATACGTTTGGAGATCACGTCTGTAACGGCTCCACGTGTGCATCGCTGTAAAACTATATTTCCGACCAAATATCAAACGATATACCTCCCAAAATCAAAATATACCTCCCCAAATAAAAATGTTCCCTATTTATTCATAAACTGAAACAATAAAGTTATGTCCGCTTGACGTTTATGTCTGCCAGTTCTTAATGTATGAACACATTTCATTCAATTTTTTACATTACAAACTGATATCATTTAGAAACGTTATGCACCTGAACAAAATTCATTTGATAACCAGTAGAGTTGCTGACAACTTTGAGAACACGAGTACCCTTAAAATCAAAAGTCACAACATCAATAGCTTGTGTGTCCATCATAATTCTGAAAAGTTCCAAGCACATTAAAACATCACTGAGCAAACTCTCTAGTAAGATGTTATGCATGTTAGCTGTATGCATTGCTTTTACGACCACAACCATTAATCTGTAACATACTCTGACGTCACAAAACATCAGCCAAGAGCGTGGGTGAAGACACTCAGAAAATTCATTTTTGGTCCAGCATTTTGATATTCAATAGAGTCGGTCAAATTTGAATTTCTTTTTAGTCATCACAAGCATTTTAACATTGATCAAGACTTATCGGCATTAAAACAATTGATACTGGAAATTTACGTGCGTTTTTTTCAGTAAGGGGTGGGGTATAAAAAACAGATTTAGTGAACATGTGATGGCCGACATCAGCCATGTTTTTATATTTTTATCTTTGTGTAATCTTTGTCATACACAAGCACAACAAATTAAAGCAAAAACGGTGTCAAAATAATGTTTATTTAAGGAGAATCGGAGGTTCTTAAATTGTTATTTGTTTAATGCAAAGGGAGGTAATTTCAGTTAACTTCGAAAATTAACGATTTTGAATTGCAATGCCGCTCGTTTAATAAGCACATTTACAATTTTTACATGTTTTTTCATCGTTGGACGTTCCTGGATGCCATTTAACGTAAAATGTGTCACGTTTTGATGATCAATTTGCTGATGATAGTTGAATGAGCTGTTTTCACTTAAGGTTCAATAAATCTCCCAGATAAGAAGATAAAATCAAATAATTGCCATTTTTTGTGTGTCGGACATTTGATAAACATTTTGGTACGTTTTTTTTTTTTGCTGAGACATCTTAATTGGATTACAGATACAGTACCATTACAAACGGACGTATTTTTTTTTTGTTTGAGTATACCTCCCCAAATGAAAATTTCCCCTAATTATACCTACAAATATGCTTCCATTAGAAGTCCTCTGTTATTTTCACTGTGGTCAGGCATATCACCGAAATCATTGTAAGCTTCTGAAACAGAGTAAGAGGAATGATAAAACCATCAGGACGAATTGATATAAATTTAAGTTTAGATAAATTGAGGATCTAACATGAGAGCTCATGTATTATTGAATTTATTAAACGAGTTGGGGAAAAGTGATAAAATGCAAGGCTTACTCTGAAGCTCGAATGTAAGAGTCTATGAATCACACGACATTAAAAAAAATCGCATTTTTGGCGTGAAAGCATCAATATATTGCCATCTTTTATACAACGTTGTAACGTTACTTTATCATATGGCGTTACTGTAATTCAGTGGATAACATCATGTCATAAATAATGTTATGACCACACGCTACACTTTCGCTAGGAAGATGTGACGTCATGACGATGTCCGTGACAACAATACAAATTTTCATTGAAACAAACTTTGAATAATCTAGTAGTTTCAGCTTATGCTTAAAGGACAATATCGTGGGTTGTTTTTAAGACCTTCCTCAAGATTGTTCCACATTTTATTGACTGATGATATACATTATCTTGATAGTAAATTGTGTATATAAGTGTTTGTTATTACTAAGGGGGTATCCCGGAATTCCATTTATAAATGGCAGAAATAAATTAGGAAATTAGGAACTAGTCCATTATTGATATTATACATAAAATGCAGTGTTTGCTGGTGTCATCATAATGATAGATTAGTCCCCCCACATTTCCTATAAACTTTGACTAGCGCTGTGAAACTAGTTTAAGACCTCTAGTTAAATTATTTTTACTGACCGTTCCAAGGCTGTGCTTCTTTTGTGGATCAGTTTTGTTATTTATGTTTCGTGTTTGTCATGTTTTCTTGTCTGTTCACTGTAGTCTTGTGGTCACCTGCTGGTAAAGGGCTGACCTCTTGGCTCTCTCGTATGTGATGTTTTATTGCGTTTTGTCACTTTACCATGTGGTGTCCTGGGTCAGTTGTGGTGTTTGATTGTATTGATTCCTGATCTTTGCCTTCTTTCTTACTTTTAATGACACTTTTCTGGCTTGTCCAGTTACAAAACGAGCTTCTACATTTTGTATCTTTTGTACATTGTTGGAGTCTTGCTGCGTGCAGCCATCCCACACTAATGATACATACTTTATGATGGGTAATAAATGGTATAAATAAATTTGATTTAATGTATGTATTTGAGTTTGCGCATGAGATGCCTATTATTTTTGATGCTGCAGTTGCAATGTGTTTTGTATGTGTGCGCCACTGACCACTGTTGCTGAAATTTATGTCCAGATGTTTGTGATTTTCAACAATTTTATGGGAGTGTTATCAAAAATCAATTGAGGAAAAGCCTTAATATTCTGAAGAGTGAATAAGACTTTTTCCGTTTTTAAAGGGTTGAATTTCACTAACTTATGTGTTTAGTCCAATTAGAAAGCGTGATGATACCATGATTTGTAACACCTGCTATGTCTGCAAGACGTGCTGCAGCGTACAATAAAGAACTATCATCTGCGAATAATCTTGTTAAACTTAGCAGATGTTTTGCAATATCATTTATATATAACAGAAATAATAGGGGTCAAAGTACTGATCCCTGATGAATTCCTCCTTACAAATGTGTCTTATGGTCAGATAAAATTGCAAAACGATCCAAATTAATATAAAAGTTATGAAACAAAAGGCCTTCTAACCATAATCAACTCGAGACCAGGCCCCGAGGTTATAAAACTTTTTTGTGCTAAACTCAATTGAGCATGGAATGTATCATGATCATAAATGTTAAAATGCCAACAATTGTAGTAGATTTTCTGATCAGTTGAAATTTCATGCTCAGATTAATTGACCATGTAAAAAGTTTTATGACCTTGGGCCCCGGACTGTGCTTGAGCACAGAGTCAAAAAATGCATAACGGTACAATACTGTGCATACATGTACTGTGAATTCGGAAATTTTCGCGAGAATCTTATTTCGCCAATAGCGTTAAAAGATATATTTGCTATGTTAACAATTCACGACCATTGCATGATTTACCTACATCAGTAAACGACAGAATGAAAATAAAACCCATTTACAGTAGTAAAGAGTGATACAAAAATGTAAGTTGAACTACCGAACAGACTAAAAGAGAGTATTATAGACAATCGCTGTGTGTAGTTCTCGTTTCTAGTGCAACTCGAAATCGCACTCTACTGAATATCTGTCGTCGCTGGTGCAAGCTGAAAGAACACTCTAACTAAAATCTCTTGTCGCTGGTGAAATTCTAAATCACACTCTAACGAATACCTCTCTTCGCTGGTTCACCTCTAAAGGTCACTTTGATGAATATATCTCGTCAAACGCCCAAGTAGTGCTAACAACCCATAGCTAAGTGATACATGTTGTCCACGAATGATAAATACATTTTGTCAAACTCAAACTGACCGCACCAGGTTCCATAGCCCAGTCGATAGCGAGTAGGACGGCAGATCCAAGGGCCACAAGCTTGATCCCAGCCCGCTCCAATTCTTTCGTGGATATTGATCATGAACTTATTTCTACGGCCATTCTCCTCCTTCCAAGCAAATGTACACGAAGTACTGGTTAACCGCTTTGTCAAGCTTGCCCAGGAAAATGTGATTAGGTGAACTGACCGTCTCGACATGACCATAGCTGTTGGTCGTGGCGTAAAATCTCAAATCAAACAAACAGACAAACTCACCTAGACCGCATGCTTGTCTGAATTCATTGTAGGATAGTAAATCATTGTTTCTATCTCGCTGTATGTATAAGGCTGTGGCATCCATTGATACAGTTGAACTCAGTTTCTGTGTAAGAGCGTCAGATAGAGAGCTGCAACAAATTGAACATCGTTTCCTAGTCAGCATATGTTGTTGGGCCACCATTGGCCCGCTAGTATAGCGCCATTTAAACAGTGTTTCCCTAGCAGGCTGATAGTGGCCCGCTTTTACTTGATTACTTACTGTAAGCTTATTGTAAATTGTTACCCATAGGTGCCAGAATGGAATGTTCATTATTAGAGTTATTAGCCGTATGTATTATTTCATGTATATTTCCATAGTACATGTAAAAAGGGATCGCAGACGTGCATGTGATTTTGGTCAAACTTGATTATTTTACTACTTTCCTTGATTTTTTATCTTTAGGTGAGGAGTCTCTCAACAACTATCTCACGAAAATTGGCCAATGTTATAATTTTTATTGTAAATATTACCATTATCAAAAATGTTCCAGTTTGAAACCGGCGCTTGTTTAGATGAGGTTTTAACTAGCAAAACTGTTAAAAGCGAGAGCAAAGTAATGATTTGAAAGGAAACTACATTGTTTGTTTGTATTTAAATGATTACCAACATAAAAAGTGGGAAATGACAAAAATGAAATCTATGCAAAATTACACGTGTCCATAGTTTTGTATATTACACAATGTCGTTCACATTCAACAACATCATAAAATTAATAATCACTCGTAAATCTAACCTTTTTGATTTAGTATCCACCATAGGTTGGCTATTAGTTGGAGGTGTATGACCAATTCTGGAATATTAAAATGATTGGGAAATAAATCAGCTACAAGAACATAAACAAAACAAATCAATACAAAAAGATAAACACAGGATTCCACAAAATGCGGTGTCACAACTGCCAGAATCAAGGCACACAAGTTACATTTGCTTTCGAGCAAAATATGTAACAAATTCATTTGAACATTTTACAGGTGAACCAAAGATAAGCAAATAGATTGTAAGCGTTTAAAAAATGCTTTCTCATTCCAGAAAATTCCGTCGGGGTAAGGGTTCTTAAAACGATGTATATATCTCCCGTCACAAGGACGACAATTGTCTCTCGAGGGGGATCCTTGCTAAATTTTGTAAGGAAACCTATAGCTACTTGTATTTCTCTGGGGATGGGGCCAGGAACACCTGTCCCCACTCTGGATCCGCCCATGTTTCTGAAATGAAATAGTTTTAATCTTTCCCAAGATGCGTTTTATTCCTTGTTCCCTCTTATAACGTCTACGTATTTGACTGAAAACAGTTCAGTTAGATACAAGCAGTTGAAAGACGTACAGTTGTGCTAAGACCAAAGGTAGCATTCTTGTGTACAAGGAGTGCACTAGGTTTAAGCTTGGTGTCCACTAATACATGTAGTACATGAGAACTAGCTTATTCACTTTAATGACCATCTAGTTTAAATGTGTGCACTCCATGTCTTACATGTAGAGTCAGAGTGATTTAGTGTAACATACATATGGGTAGTAGACCTATAATTCAGAATTTTAATAAACGAAGTGAATGCAAAAAATACATCATGAACTTAGGTATTTATCATTAAGAATCTGCAACCTTTAAAATTAGTAAGTGAGTATGATTAGGAAATACCACAATCACAAACTGCAGACAACCCCGTGGCACCGTGAGTAAGAGTGGTTCAACCATCACGAGACACCAGGAAGACAAATCAAGCAAAGGAACCAGCTCTCTCTTCCCATCAAGATGATCGCAATACTACAATGGACATAAAGTAACGTACAACAAAACTTAGAACACAAAAAAGGCACCCCTTAGCATTTCGGATGAAAAAAAATGTCTAAGTTCAACACCCCTCAAAAATGAAAAAAAAAATATGAAACGTGCACAAACTTAATTGACCATCTAGTTTAAATGTGTGCACTCCATGTCTTACATTTAGAGTCAGAGTGTTTTAGTGTAACATACATATGGGTTGTAGACCTATAATTCAGAATTTTAATAAAAGAAGTGAATGCAAAAAAATACATCATGAACTTGGGTAAAGATTTACAAAATGCATTATAAATGTATTTTCATAACTAATTTAGTAGAGTATAAGACTAGGGGTCGATTGTCGCTTGCGCCGTGTCCTTGAGCAAGACACAAGCAGTAATGTTGGGTACTCTGGGGTATTTTAAAATGCGTCGCTTTAGCGAAAGCATGTCTAGTTGTGGGTCCACTTACTGCGTCTGTATGTCCATCCGTCCGTCTGTCCATCCGTCCGCAACACTTTAGGGGTACCAAGTTTGTGTAATCTGTAACTCCAAAAGTCTTCGTTCCTTTTCATTCAAACTTTGCCTAATGATTGTTCACATATTGACAATGTGCACCCTCTATTTTGTGCACATTTCATATTTTTTTTTCATTTTTGAGGGTGTTGAACTTAGACATTTTTTTTACATCCGAAATACTAAGGGGTGCCTAGTTTGTGTAATCAGTAACTCCAACAGTATTCATTCCTTTATATTCATACTTTACATAATGATTGTTTACACATTGAAGATGTGCACCCTCACATTTTGTGCATGTTTCATTTTTTTTCTAATTTTGGACGGGTGTTGAACATAGACATTTTTTTATATCAAAAATGCTTAGGAGGTGCCTAGTTTATGTAATCTGAAACTCCAACAGTATTCATTCCTTCATATTCAAACTTTGCATAATGATTGCTTACACTTTGAAAATGTGCACCTCCTATTTTGTGCACATTTATTTTTTTCACTTTTTTGACGGGGGTGGAACTTAGACATTTTTTCCATCCGTATTGCTTAGGGGGTGCCTAGTTTGTGTAATCTGTAACTCCTACAGTATTCATTAATTTATATTCAAACTTTGCATAATGATTGTTCACACACTGAAAATTTGAACCTTTTATTTTATGCACATTTCATGAATATTTTTTTCGTTTTTGGAGGGTCTTGAACTAAGACATTTTTTCGCTAAATGCTTAGATGGTTTCTGGTTTGTGTTTTCTGTAACACCAAGAGCTTTTATTCCTTAATATTCAAACTTTGCATAATGATTGTTCATATATTGAACACGTGTCTCCCCTTTTTGTGCAAATTTGATAAACATTTTCCTTTTTCTAGGGCATTTTATTCATCCGAAATACTTAGGGGGTGTCTTGTTTGTGTAATCTGTAACTCAAGCAGTTTTCATTTCTTTATATTCAAACTTTGTGTTATGATTGTTTACACATTGAACATGTACACCCTATATTTATGCACATTTGATGATATATTTTTAAGTGTTTAACTTAGAAAATGTTAAGTCACCTACTGTAGATTACATTGTGTAATTTGGATGTAATCTGATTTCATTTCTGTATACTAGAAACGGGCCCGCGCAAGCGTGGGTTATGATGAAAAGTGTTCTGAGCTAGGCTGAGCATGGCAGATGTCCTCATAAATATTAAAATTGAGAACAATTGTTAGCATTTCAATATCTAAGAGTAGGATAAATACTAACGAAATTCTGATATGAATCAAGGGCCATAACTCTGTTATAAAGTATATTATCTCTTTCTATCAACCTAACTCAAAAATGAGGCGGTAACGACCCAAGGGTGAATCTTGATCGAAACAACGCATGTAGCATAACGCACTACTATAGTGTTAATCGAAGTGACTGTACGGTGCGACAACCAACGTATATGTATGCCAATGAAAACTGTAAGTTGTCATATCAACTTTAGTCCTTTTCCAATGCTTATTCATTCCCCTGAGATGACCAGATATTGAGGGGATGCAGACCTTGGGTCATATTTTAATGTCTTACTCATGCTTTTGCTGGCTAGATACTATAAGTGAAATATGGAATGAGCTTCACAGCTTAAGAGAGACCCACAGATGCCTGTACACACCATAAGCTCATCTATGAGCCTTCGGCTCAGATGAACTAAAACGTATACGAAATTTTGTGACTGCAGGAAAAATAGGCCAAAGTTTTCTATTCTGTCTGTATAGATTAGTATAATTGATAAAATGAATACAGCAAATTCATTCTGTATGAAAGAAAGACCAGAAATCGAACCAATGACCACTTGGTTGATTGTAACACTCTACTGATTGAGTTAAGCAGCCCATCAGTTAAGAGTGGTGTATATGGTTAAAGCATTAATGAATGTGACATTAAATCCAAAGTTTTGAAAAATGTCTACTGTAATATTCCAAAATTTTTATGACTCCCTAAACTTTGGCGCCATAAAACTGGTTTAAGCCCTCCAGTAAAATATTTTACTGACCGTTCCAAGGCGGTACTTCTTTTGTGGATCTTTTATGTTTTTGTTCTGTCTTGTGTTTGCTATGTCTTTGTGCGCGTCTGTTTATATGTGCTTTGTGGTCACCTGCTGGGAAAGGGCTGACCTCTTGGCTCTGTTTGGGGTGTCTTCTGTGAGTTTGTCACTTTCCCATTGGTATCCTGGGTCAGGTGTGGTACTTGATTGTATCAATTCCTGATCTTTGCACCTTTCCTTACTTTGCTGTAAATATGCCCAAAATTGAACCAAAAGGGTTTTTATAGAATAATACCAAATAAAGATATTGACAGAACTGCAAACAGTGAAGACCCTGATTAGACTGCTTCTCTAGGGACAGTCTGATGTGGGTCTGCACTGTTTGACCATACCTAATTGTCCAAAAAGTTGGGCATTAATTTCATGGCAATTTCTTTTGGTAATTGTGTTATCTTTCACGACTATTGATGAGGACAGTGATTATTACAATAAAAAGAAATGGGTACATACACTTTAAATTTATGTTTTCAACCAAACACATGGTGTTGGTAATCAAAAGTACTGTCGCAATGAGACGGTTCTTTTGAGCACCCAAAATATAAAACCATGGTTGCAAATAGAGCTTACACGTTTACAAAATTTTGTTAAGGTTTAGACGAATTCCAAAAATCGAAATGATACCGTTTACACGCACCTACACAGCATTTCTGCACGTCGAATCACGGGTTCGCTGTACATACCATGCAACAACAGACTTCTTTCTTCATAAGAAATGATACCTATGTAAAGCTTTTATATTTGAAACGCAAAAATGAAATCGGTATAGACATCCGCTGTAACTACCAGACAACAACAGACTTCTTTCGTCATAATAAATGATACCACTGTAAATTAAGCTTATATCTTTGAAATACAAAAAAGTATCAGACTCAAAAGTGCCGTATCAATGAGACGGTTCATTTGGGCACCCAAAATATAAAACCATGGTTGCAAATATGGCTACCATGTATACAATTTTTGTAAACGTTTTAGATGGATTCCAGAAATCGAATAATAACACGGTAAAGCTTATATCTTTGAAACACAACAAAATCCGTATATACACTTTAAATGTTTTCAACTATAACATATGTTGTAGGTACTAAAATGTACCGTCTCAATAAGACAATTCTTTTGTGCACCATAAATATAAACCCATGGTTGCAAAAGGACTTCCATGTTTACAATTTTTTACACAAATTCCAGAAATCGAATGTTATCAATGTAAAGCTTATATCTTTGAAACGCAAAAAAGAAATCAGTATATTTCAACCAATATATATCTTGTGAGTACTCAAAAGTGCCGTCTCAATGAGACGGTTCTTTTGAGCACCCAAGATATAAAACCATGGTTGTAAATAGGGCTTTTACGATTTTGTAAACGTTTACACGAATTCCAGAAATCGAGTGGTGCCACTGTAAAGCTTATATCTTTGAAAACGCAAAAAAGAAATCGGTATATACGCTTTAAATGCTTTCAACTAAAACATATGTAGTACCATCTCAATGAGACGGTTCTTTTGAGCACCCAAAATATGACAACCATGGTAGCAATTTTGCAAATGACCTGTGCATAAAAGCGGGGTATGGTTGCAAATGATTTGTGCATAAAAGCAAAAAATATGTGTGGTTCGGTAAAACAGTCGAGTTTCCAGTGGTTTGGTGTGTTCAGGGCTACACGGCATTTCTACACGTCGAATCGCGGGTTCGCTGTAACTATCTTCTTTCATTATGATAGACGATACCACTGTAAAGCTTTTATCTTTGAAACGCCAACAAATCGGTATGATACACATTAATTGTTTTCAACTAAAACATATGGCCACATATGTTGTGGGTGCTCGAAAACCGTCTCAAGAGACTTTTCTTTTGGGCACCCAAAATATAAGGGGTCTGTAGCCTGTAGGTCAGCCTTTTTTTACAAAACACTGCTTTCAGGGCAGGTAAGTTTTATCTTATTTGCCTATAGGCTGTGAGGATTATTTACGTTTAGATTCGACAGGTACCCGTATGATGATCAAAAATATATGGAACATCGGTAAGAAAAAGTCTGCAAGAGCCGGAAATAGACTAACAATAACTCTTTAGGTGCCAACTAAGTATTGAAACCACACACCCTGGTTGTTTCACCCCTAAAAGTATGCATTTCATGTTCCAAGCCAAAACCTTCGTGCATTATTCATTTTCAGAAATTTGACAATCCAGAAAATGAGCGAAAGGCAGGGTATACATACATGTATATATGTAGTTAATATTGAAATAAGTTGTTAATGGTGAGGTAAACTTTTTTTTGAGAAACATGGGGTAATAAAATGCCATACTAATTTTGTCGCAAGAACTGAACTGCAGCAAAAAATACTTAAAGAATCTAATTGGAACCTTATTTGGCAGACTGTTGAGAAATGGTCTATTTGAATAGACATGTTGCTGTAAATTTACCAAATTGGATCCAATTACCGAATCAAGCCTGAAAATGGTCAATTAGCTTGTTTATCTAAGTTTCTTTTTGTTTTGGTTTTTTTTGGGGGGGGAGTGGTGTTGAGGGTTGGGCATGTTAGGTCAAGGCGCTCATTGGAACATGAATTTAAGCGCCTAGTGTAACTGATGCTACCCACATCATCTAATTGCAAATTTTAAGACGTCTGCTGTGTCATCTGTTGATGACTTGAAATGCTGCTGTGGCAAGTAGTGTAGGCACAGATAAGATTGCCTTTTAGTCCACACTCTTTATCTGGAAGTATGGAACTCAACACAGCAGACAACAACAGCCGGGTAATATATTCTATTGCATAATAACTAATTACCATTATTCATTTATATTCACCTTTCTAGTAAAAGAAACCACTCAGGCCAACAAAGAATATGACATTTTCGGGCCATTTTGAGTCCGATTCGGTAAGTTTACAGACCCCCCCCCCATACCATATCTAAATCCTTGTCAATACAAATGCTGTAGTAGACTTAGAGATAATGTTTATTTTGAAATAAAAGTAATGAGCTTTTGACAGACTTTGTTGTTCCTTTTTTTGTCCCTTACTGTGGCGCAGTACGATAGTTCTAGCCTACGCATGTGAATGACATGGTCACTTGTCTGACCGCCACAATATACGTTGGACGTATGCAACAACAACAGCCGGGAAATATATTATAATGCATACCAAATAACTCGGAACCATTATATTCGTTCATTTCCACCTTTCTAGTAAAATAAACCACTCAGATCAACAAACACAAAAACATGGCATTTTCAGGCTTGATTGGGTCCGATTCAGTAATTGGGCCAGATTCGGTAAGTTACGGACCCTCCAAATCTAAATCAATTTCAAAACTTTTTTTTCATAACATAGACTTAATGATAATGTTTATTTTGAAATAAAACCAATGAACTTTTGACAGACTTTGTCATTCCTTTCTATGTCCCTTCCTGTGGTGCAGGATGATAGCCTATGCACGCCAATAATCACTTGGAATTCGTTAACCCCCCCCCCCCACACCCCAAACAATATTTCCCCACCCACAGGCTCAGATTCAAGACCCCTCTCAAACACTTGAAAAGTCAAGTGA
Organism: Loripinus fragilis; assembly: GCA_964019695.1. Classification (NCBI taxonomy): domain Eukaryota; kingdom Metazoa; phylum Mollusca; class Bivalvia; order Lucinida; family Lucinidae; genus Loripinus; species Loripinus fragilis. The sequence continues at coordinate 7,487,184 of OZ026528.1, forward strand.
TCGGCCAAGAAATCTGCTTAAATGTCTATACAAATGCATCTTTCGAGTGTTGCACACTGTTGTCGTTGCAATTTGAACAGAAAAAATGTTATCGCCGCTTCTAAAATGAGCACCACAACTTGAAAAAGTTTTGACCTTTCTCTGCCGACAGAATCGACAGAGATAAACCAGTAATGATCTTCGCTGAATCACTCTTGTTGTTTTTGTGGAAAATCAGCGAGCTGACAGCAGCCATCTTTGTTTTTTTATTGGGTCATTATCTTCCAATAGGTGGACATGCACAGAAATGTTATCGGGTATGAAAGCCATGACCGGCCCGATCTGCCGTGCCAGAAATCTATTTTTATATACAAAAAAACATTATTACGTACCTTTTTATTTTGCAAATGAGAAACTATTTTATGCAGAGGATAGAGCAAAAATGATTAGACTATTGAACCTCTTTGTTCTGTGGGAAATTGGATTTCTGGCGCGGCAGATCGGACACGGCAGCACCTTGCGGTCACGGCTTTCATAACCATCATATCACGTGTCAACTTTGACCCTTGCAAGTGACGTATGACCGCGCGACATATGGAAATACAGCTTACGACCAATCGTTGCAGCCTTTCTTGGTAGAAGTTGGGAGAATATGAAAACATAGATCGATATCGTCCATTATCATTAGTTGATAAAGAAGGCGTTACCCTGTCAAAATTGATGGGAGATTATGGAATCTAAAATTGAAATGTATCAAAAACCTCAAAAACGAAATAAAAGTAAAAGAAGGTTAGATCGAAGTTATCAATGGGGGCAATATCTGAATAACTCGGTGTAGAAAAAATGCTGGTAAAATATACCATTTCCGAGTTTTTGAGCGCAAAGGGCTCCTTTAGTAGTATAGATTTGAACTTCGCATATCGACTGTTTATACACCGATGTGCACCGGCGACGCAGGTCTAGAGCAGAGTTTGGTCTTGTTAAGCATGAATAGGCTTAAAAAAAGACCCCAGAGTGCCCACCATTACTAGTGACACATTATCCTCTGCTTATGATTGGTTAAGCCCAGGAAGATAGAAAACTCTTTTCGACTGATTTTCTTTTGACTGGCGCGTTAAGCATGAACACTAATGAACAATCAAACAAAGGACCTCGGACAGTTTCATATTCAATCTGCCCACATTTTGACATAATGCATAATTGACAACTATATAGTTGTGCTTATATCAAAAGCATAATTCACAACTATATATTTGTATTTATATAAAACCCTAACATTTAGTGCGCCAAGCTAAATAATAAAAAATGGAAAATATTGCGTAGTAATGCCATGGATTTAGGGTTTAAGGGTGGGGTATTTTTGTGACCAATTTTTTTCAGAAAATTGAAATTCACCAGGTATTCACCTAGATACATGGCAGTATAATGTTTGCAGCATAAAACCTGAGACGAAAGTGATGCGTTTGCATTAAATTTGGGTTGAGAAGACGTCATCGTTTTTTTCTAAATAAGTATACTGTCATGACTTTTGACTATTGACTGTTATATTTCAAGTTCACTCAGTTTGACCTGTTCATTGAGGTGTATCATTACTGCACACTGTTTACAACAGACTCTAGATAAATACAGTTTTATAGCGTAAAATTGCAAATATTTTCTTACTCATCAGATTTAAGCTTTAATTTGGTGCTCAAAAGAACCGTCTCACTGTAACAGTTCTTTTGAGTACCCACAGCATATGTTTTGGTTGAGAAATAAGACAATTATAGTGCGAATCATATTTACTGTTGTCGCCCTGGGCCCGGTCACCTGTTAAACTAACGGTACTAGGAGCCAACTCACGACAGTAAACAAGAAACAGATTATAATTACTTGGTACGCAGTCATAACTAAATCGCTGATACAAGCCATCGTAAATTGATATTTACCTACAGGTTTGTACAAAATGACCTAATAAGTATTTATAATAAATTGTTTTTGAGTATTTGGACAGCGTCCTCCCCCCCCCCCCCCCCGTGACCAATCAGGCCATTTTATATGATGTGTGATAGGTAAAACTACAACTATTACAAAAGGCTTTTAAAACACCAGCTGTATTGTTTTAGAACTGTTTTTTCGCGTTAGCTTTTTACTAAATAATTTATCGAAAAACTTCTCTGATGATAAGTATTCAGGAACACCTCCGCCAACTTTTCCAAACAGTTTCACCATCCAAGATGCTGCCAATTACCCTGAGCTTAGATGCACTCTTTGGACATTTCAAACAAAGCGCAAATAAACCAAGTCAAAGATGTCAGTCAAAAAATTACATTGCACCGCCCAAATTCAATTCCTGAAGCCAAGCATGGCTTGTTCAAAATAATGGAGATCGCGCCTGCATGTCTTTTTATGCAAAAAAATATTTTCTTTGAAACTTTTCTCTAACCTTTTTTTATGGGCAATCCTCATTAAGACTGTCGTGGTGTGGATAAACGCGTGCGCACACAAGAAAACTAGAGATTAGCTACGAGAGAGAGAGAGAGAGAGAGAGAGAGAGAGAGAGAGAGAGAGAGAGAGAGAGAGAAAACAACAACATATGGAAGCAACAATAAATAATAAATAAACAAAACAAAATCAACGCCTTAAAACGAACAGCAGCCAGCAAGTGATATACAATTTTGACAATTAATTAGTTCCAATTCAATGTAGTACTTAACCTGTAGGAAGTGGAAGCAAATGCATTGTAGATACCCGCGTAGGAATGGTTTTTAGGCTTATACTCTGGCATTGGTCCATAGAGAGTAGGGATGTACTGTTCAATGGTGATTTTCTGCAAGATGGCCCCTACAATTGCCCTTGTCTGCAAAGGGAAGAAACAGTGTCACCCGTAAAGCGCCAAGAAAAAATGCATCTGAAAATGTTGTCTGCTAAAGTCGTCCGCTGCAAGTAATTGCCTAGCGTTACTCACAAATTAAGTATAGAAGCAAACAGCGTGGACCCAGAACAGACTGCTCCTATAGGAGCAGTCTGATCTGGGTCCACACTGTTTGCCATAGAGGCGTCTTAAACATTTCAGCAGACGAAGAAAACAGACAACTTTTGTTGCGATAGGCGCATTAAGGGTTAAGACAAACAAAATGTTTCAGCTTAAAGTTGTAAATAGTTTCTTACCCATCAATTTAACATATGGAAAACCTACAACACATGTTTTGGTTAAGAAATAAGAAACATAATTCTTTGATACGCACTCTGAAATAAATTTGTTAGTACCTTGACCATGTATCAACAGGTCTTTAGCCTGTTGATACATGGTCAAGGTAATAACATGTTTTATTTTATACTTAGCAGTAAATCAATGCCTATTAAAACAAATAAAAGTGATATCAATCACTAGTGAAATGATATGATATTACTCACTAGTGATTGATATCAGCCTATATTTTTACTGTAGTGTTGTAGGATTACCTCTGACTTTTCCATTCATTTAATGCATTTCACTTCAGAACTTCAAACACCCATAACTTTCTTATTTTTTAACGAAAACGTCAAGTGTGATTTTGCATTTTCTCAGTTAGAATGTGAAGAATATTTTGGACACCAAAATCATTTGGGTTTTCTAAAACAATTCGATTTTGCATTTTCAGCACCTCCTTTTTCAGAGGGCGAAACTTTGCATGTAGTCTATAAAAAGTATAAAATAAAAAGAAAACTATTGATCTATGTTTATGAACGCGTATATAGCCATTTTCATATAAGAATATTCACATAAGATAAGAAAAGATAATTTTAATTCTACATGACATGTGTATAGCAAAGCAAAGAAAACAATAATTTAATGTTTAACACCCGGCACCATTGGGCCTATATGTTACTTCAAAAAATATCTGGCATAAGCTATTCCGTTTACATATACAAAACTTACATGTTAAGAATTTTACATGTTAGAAGCAAGCCGCCAATGAATCTTCTGATTTTTGCAACCAATCATAACCTCATGAAAGACATAAATAAGACTGTCAGTTGCCCGTGCAATACACTTCGAACATCAAATTCATTTGCGAGAAGTGACACTGGTGTTGTAACTGACAGCGAGTCACACCTGATTCGCATGTGCAAACCAAGCCTCTTATCTGCTTCATTGGCTGTCCGCGTTCACATCGGCTGTCCCTGTTCAAATTGGCTGTCCGCGTTCACTTCGGCTGATTACATATTTACAAAACTGTTTTTCCTAAATAATCAGTAAATTCCATAGAATATGTATTTATAATAAAATGTCAATTTAAGCTATAACTTCATTTTTGGTATGTCCCTGTAATCATGAACACATCAGGTCTCTTGCAAATTCAATATGAAGCCATTCAAGCTTCACGTACTTTGCATGAGACCCTATATGTTCATTAATCCATGAACAGGCCAAAAGTACAATTTATTTCTTAATACAATACCAATCAATTCAAAGTCATTACTAAGTTTATCGCGGTCCTTAAGTTTAACCCATTTATGCCGAATGTATTTCCCATCCTTATCAATTGGACGAGTCCATTTTCAATTTTCGGGTTGTTGGGTGGTATTTTTTAATTTTTATTCAAGTTCAAGAAGAAACTTCTGTTGGCAATCAGTGGACAGTGGAGAACCAGACCAAAGTGATGCAAAGCATTTGTTATTTATTGTTTGTCCCTTTTGCAGATAATCTTCAAGTAGAATACCATCAGCATCCCAGACAGTTGAGGTTGGAAATTCGCAATTTTTTGTGAGAATTCTTGTGAATCACGTTAACAGACATGTTTGCGAAGTTAAAACTCGCGACTACCTGCATCAGTAGAGAGCAGAGTGATATGCCATTCAGCGAGTGTTTATATTCACGAATACTTAAATGTACATGTTCAGTACTTTCAGAGGCCTTGGTATCCAACGAAGTGAGAGCTTAATACCCAACGGACTGAGAGCTTTCTCATTGCAGGATCTTCCGTAAGAATGACAAATACTTATACTTGTGAAATCCCACCTGTATTGGTTTTATTTTCCTTCTGAAACTCGCCTATTAGCATAACAATATTCATGATCTTTATTGACCGTTTCTGAGTTGCAAATGTACAGGCCTTCCAGGACGGGCGTTATCCTAAAGGCTCTGACTGCAACATGTAAAAATTTCGACACATAAGCGTTCATTGTTGCAAATAAAGGGGAACCAATCCTATGTTTTGCTGCCATATCAGTTTGAATATTCATAGATGCTAGACCTTTGCTATGCAAATATTGAATCTCTACCCTTTCATCGAGGTTGTCCAATTTGAAAAAAATCACTTGCCTCGGTTTTTTTTTTTTATTATACTGTAAATCCTGAAGTTTTCGCGAGTGTTTTAGTTTCGCGAAACTTCGCATAAACGAAGTTTCGTGAAAATAAAATCCTCGCGAAATGGAGTAATGATTCTGTCGTTTACTGATATTGGTAAATCATGCCATAATCGCGAATTTTAAACGTCGCATATATGTTTTTAACGCCATTCGCGAAAACAAAATTCTCGCGAAAATTTCCGGATTTCCAGTAGTGCTACCTCTTCAACATAGACTGACCAAATCACAACCGTCTTCAGACATACAGCATTGATCGATTTAAGCCTAGCGTCCTTTGTATGGGACATAAACAACCGAACAGTGTAGATCCAGACCAGACACCGCGCTCTGTGGCGCCTGACCAGGGTCCCCAACGCTTGCTTACAAAACTTTCTATTTAAAGTTGATTAAAAATGAAACTTACCACCTAACCGCCCTCAAAACGGAAATGGACTGGTCTAATTGATAACATTGGGGAATTCCGTTTGGCATAAATATCTTAAAGGGGGGATGCAACATGACATACCTGCGTTACTCCTTCATAAGAAGGCTAACAGCTTTTAAATCATCCCTTTTATGTACAGATGATTCAAACATGCATGGTACTTTTCATAGAAACGGGTAAATTACGGTGTATACGAGGGTTAGTCAAAAATAACTGAGCCCTACCTTAAAACATTTAATTCAAGAAAAATGGACACATATTTAAATGATAGTTCATCGTAGTTATATGTCATCTAATCAATAACCTAATTCTTATCTGTTGGTAGGCTTTATATACTGGTTGCTAGGCAACCAAACATGACCTGTCGAATGGGTGCGTTCACGCTGTAATTTATCAATATCTAAGCGTTGCCATGGAAACGATAATGCCAATGTAATGCTGCATTCACTGTCGTTTGATACTTATTACATGTGCCTACTCATTGCCAGAGAAAAGAAAACAATTGACCCCAAATTATAGATGCTGTGGTAGTTTGATTTCAGAATTTAGCAATTTTTTACGTGCCTCAAGACCTATAATTTACCCCACCCACATTCATATTAACACAATTTTAATAAAAAAAACCATAAAATAATAGCCTAATTAATTGAATAATGCTTTTGCAGTACTACATACACAAACAAACCCTCAGAAATATTAAATTCTTTGTTTTGAATAAATGATTCTGTTCCCATGGCAACACAATCCTCATGTATTTGAAAATTAGTGAAATTTTGACTTATTTTGTTGCTAGGCAACGCATGCAATCAGTGTTCATCTAAACATTTACGAACCAAGTATAATGAAAAGACAATGTGACATATGTTATTCAAGTAAATGTCAAATATGTCTTTCCCAAAAACTATCAAGACCGTAAGCTTTTTTAAGACATACTGTATATTCTTGGTGGCGGAGATCATGAACGCATCGCTCTGACTGACGGTCCTTAGTTGCCTAGCAACCATAACAGAAGTTTCACCGGGGTAATTATTTTGGGTCAAAACGTCTATGACATGCTATACTTATAAAAGATGATCTCATTTCTCGTCTACAATGTGAGGCTAAGATATAATGAGATAGGTCTCAGTTATTTTTGACTAAGTAAAGTAAGTAAGGGGGCAAAGATCAGGAATCGATACAATCAAGTACCACACCTGACCCAGGATACCAATGGGAAAGTGACAAACTCACAGCAGACACCACAAACGAGAGCCAAGAGGTCAGCCCTTTCCCAGCAGGTGACCACAAAGCACACATAAACAGACGCCCACAAAGACACAGCAAAAACATAAAAGATCCACAAAAGAATTGACCCTCGTACTATTATGCAGTAAACAATACATTACGCCTATCCAACTGGTCATTTCGTGCTTCACGATCATATGATGATTTCATCTGTGTTGCACATTTTCTACATTTTATAGTTTGTAGTGAGCCACAATAAATTTCAAATATATTTATTCTATAATCATATGTTAAAGTGTTATTCATTCCAACATGATTAATAAAATTAGATGCAACAGCTTACTTCAAATGTACAAAGGAGAATGTAAAGGTGTTAAGCAACACACTAGAACCTGACATTTTGCAGAAAATATTTGTTTCTACGCAGGAAATAACACGAGAGTGTAAGGTATGTGGATTACGTTACCGACCTGTTGGAACAATGTCCTTTATGCAAGAATACAATTTATTATTTCCAATACGAAAGAAGAATGTAATTTTTTATATTCATCATCTACTGTTTCAAAACCAATATTTTTTTCTGGTCAACTGTTCAAATTTGATGGATACAATTAAAACAATAATCATACTCATATAGAATAACAGGTGAATTCCACTGTCAATTCATAACAAACCTGCTTAGGCCATGCTGAGAAGCAAAAACATGATATAAATTCTAAATAAAAGGCTTATTTGATCAACAAGAGATCCAAGTAGAAGTGCATACTATATATCAGTCTAGTACGAAATTTGGTATGTACAAGTATACTCCATCACAGTAACGTAGTTCACATTCAAATTCAGTGGTGCTCTTTGTGAGGCTGAATGAATTGAAATTTTTGGATGCGCACTTTTTTTAGACATCATTATCTGTTTGACCTATACCAATAAGTAAAAAAAAAATAATATAAATTTAAGCCCAAATCATTGTGGCACAAAAATTGGCTGCAATTGGTGAACTTAACTCGTTTTGGCTGTGGTAGTATTCTTTGACTTTTCGCTTACTGTAAAGGCGGCGCCTCATGGATGCGTAATTAGGACTGGTCAAGCTTAGACATAGGTAAAAGCTGAAAATGAGGAGTGGTTTTATTTAAAAGTAACTGTATCATCTTGCGCCATTACCTAAGTCATTATTTAGTCCTTAAAACGCCAGCAAAATAACTGCATCTAACATAAGCATAGAGGCAAACATTGTGGACCCAGATCAGACTGCTCCTACTGGAGCAGTCTGATCTGGGTCCACACTGTTTATCTATGAGGCGTCAAATAGTTAGTGGACGACAAAAACATACAGTTTGTGATTATACGCTTTAAGGGTTAATAAATGTGAGTTCAGTTTGTATACGGTTGGCATTTCCATGAAATGCATGGACGTTTGCGCGGCTCCAAAATTTACCATATTGTAAATAAAACCTGACTTCCCTTCCTTAGCAGATGAAATAGTCAAACCACACCCAGATATGAATATTAAAGTTGCCGCCTTTACAGTAAGCGAAATGTCAATTAATAAGATCATGTACCAGTGTTACGTGTACTTACTGTATTATAATAACGTTCGCGTCTCCACTTTTTATTGACTTTCTTGAGTCCCTCTTCTACCCTTTCATGTTCTCTCTCAAATAAAGATGGCAAACCTGATGCACCAGACGTGTCGGTCTCTTCCATTTGGTTAGCTTGACAAAAAGAACAGAAACAATAATTCTAACACACCTCGCCTATAGAGCCAACGGTAACAAACTGTGATATATCGGACAATAATTCACTGCTAAAGTGTGTGATAGCTGACGTCACTGAAAAATGACGTCATTCATGGCGTTAGACGGTGTAACGTCGTTTTTACGCTTGGAAGACGTTACAATTACATGTAAGTGTATGCGACGTAGTCTAAGTATTGGCGGGAGTTCTTCAGTGCAATGGCGGAAAAGTGGAAGAAGCTGAAGACTTCGAATGTGTTTTCGTCGTTTATTGTGTGTTAGAATCGAAATAGATCAGCTCCAGTGCGTGAATTGTTGAGTAATAATTCACTGTTTGTCGGTCAGTTGTACGAAGATAAATCACTCGCGCTGTGCGCTCGTGATTTGATCTTCTTTACAACTGACCTCCAAACAGTGAATTATTACTCAACAATTCACTGCTGGAGCTGATCTATTTCTTAAATATATGGCTCAACGATGTGATTTATATCAAAATCTTAATCTGCTAGATCAAAATAGCAAACTCTATGACGTCGTATCTGGGAGGGATTAACCCTTTTCTTCATGAATATTCATGCTAGGCTCCACCCACTATGAATAATTAAATAAATTGACTTCCATGTTGGTACAAAGCACAAGGAGGATCAGATATATCATTTCCATTATCAAAAATAGCAGACCCTGATCAGGCAGCTCTTACAAGAGCTGCATGAACTGGGTCTGTTCTGTTTGCAAATCGTAAGAGCTGTCTGATCTGGGTCTGTTCGGTTTCCAAACTCGTTAGAGGCGTACGTCTAGGTTAATGTCGATATATTTTTTAACGTTATGAAATGACGCCCTGTATCAACGTCGCGTATATAGTAAGATATAGACGTGTTCACACCTACTGTGCGTGCAGAAATATATTTATTGTGTATAAAAATATCTTTGCCGTTTTTTGATATAGAAACCTCATTTTCCCTCATTGTGTATCATCCGGACAACACGATTACCATGTTTACTGTCTTATATCAGGCTATATGATAAAGAAAAGGGTCACCAGCGGGATACAAATGCTTCGAAGAGACTGCGCAAATTAAAAATCTGTCTGATAAATAATATTTCGCGAGAATCAAATTTCAAACTTTGTTTTCTAAGCGTTTATGGTAAAACGACACATTGTATATTTCCGTTGTCTTCTCGACAGCTCTAGAACAAAAAAATACAAGTGCAACAGATAATGCTATTCACAATGTTCATTTGATGAGACTGGATACGTTATCGGAAATACCTTTATTTGGTTGCGCTCTACATCGTCTAATTCACCAGTCATTTGTAACTGTGGCCTCCAGCCCCAGAAACGGTGGGGACTTTGATATTTAGTCGTCAGTTCCCTCTTATAACTGCACACCCCGGGGACAGTAAGCTGGTTTGCCTTTGTTTATCTACGTGTATGTAAAAAATTAAACGAGAGGACCTTGGGCCCTGGGTCACTCACCTGAGAATGACTGATCAGCGGAGTTGAACCTTTCATGAAATTTTGGAAGAGTGCATCATGAGGAAAAATTCTGTGAAATTATTTTGAATTTGGATCAGTGGTTCAGGAGAAGATGTCGTATAAAAGATTTCTTATCTGGAGCGCTGGCAGTCCTCCTGTTTGGTGCAACAGAACCATTTATGCAATTTTTAAAGAGGGCATCATGAGGAATATTCATGTGAAGTTATATGGAATTTGGACCAGTGGTTCAAAAGGAGATGTCGCTTAAAGATATTTCTTATCTAGAGCTCTGACAGCCCCTTAGTTCAGTAGATCCAAGCCATTTGTGCAATTTTGGTAAAAGGTATCATGAGGAAAAATTCTGTGAAATTTGAATTTAGACCAGTGGTTCTTGAGAAAATGCCGTTTAAAGGTATTCTTATCTGGGGCTCTGCCAGCCCTTTTTGCTCGACGGAGCGTAACCATTTGTGCCATATTGGTGGAGGGTATCCAGAGGAACAATTCTGTGAAATTATTTTGAATTTGGATCAGCGGTTCAGGAGCAGATGTTGTTTAAAAGATTTTTATCTGGAGCTTTGGCGGCCCTCCTGTTCAGTTGAGTGGAACTATTTATGCAATTTTGAAAGAGGGCATCATGGGGAACATTCATCCAAAGGTATATTAAACTTGGACAAGTGGTTCAGGAGGAGATGTCATTTAAAGACATTTCTTATCTAGAGCTCTGGCAGCCCTTGTGTTTAGCGTAGCGTAACCATTTGAGCAATTTTAGTAGATGGTATCATGAGTAACAATTCTGTGAAATTATTTTGAATTAGGGTCTTTGGTTCAGGAGGAGATGTCTTTTAAAATATTTCTTATCTGGAGCCCTGGAGACCTTCCTGTTCAGTGGAGCCGGAATCATTTATGCCATTGTGAAAGAGGGCATCATGGAGAACATACAGGTGAGCTAAAAACCTGGCTCATTTTCCCACCACAATCACACACTAATAGCCACATGACATCAAAAGCTTGGGTAGAGATAACGTACAAATTTCATAATTAAGGCACCAAGAAGGTCAAGAATGGTCAAGTGTCCCTTTCAAATGTATTGTACTGTATATCTGTTGTATCTTGATGTACATTTTATTTGAATAAAATATTGTTTACACTAAAAATGGCTCAGCTTACCTTGACTTGGCACACCAAATGGCCGCTTCTTATCAGTTTTGGCTTTCCTAGGATCTATAGAAATACAAATGTAAATGAAACACAGTGAACAGTGTCATAAAATACGTAAAGATATATCAAACAAGTGACTAACTTTTAAAGATATACTGATAGACTCGGTAGCAAAATGATCCTTCTTCCACACCACCTTTCTTTTCCTCGTGTTGCTGGTCTGTTGTCTGTGAGTGTAACACTGATTTTACCTGTCCTACACACTTTCATAAGATTTCTATTTTTGTTTATCTTCCTATTAGCCAACATCTCCCTTACAACACTTTTCTTGTTCTGAATTATGCAACAGTTATTTTCCTCTTATATTTTAGACGGTATGATTAAAAAGATTCCCAACAAAGTCTCTCTGCCTACAATGCCCTAGGGCATCCTGGTCAGTATTGTAAAATATGTTTTATCATCAGGTTTATTTTTATATATGGTGTAGGGGTGGGGATCTGAATCATTTCCTAGATGTTAATCCCTTAATGAAGTGATTTGGGGGCATGCCCGGACATCCCCACCCCCTGGGGATATTCTTATTGCATTGTCTTGCATTGTATATTGTTATTGTCTTAAAAGGAACATGATAATATATGGTTAAGGGGTGGAGCTAGAAAGTAAGCCTTTTATGAGTTGAAGGTGGTAAGGCATGCTCGGGCACGTTCACTGTGGATACCTTGGTAAGTGTTATTGAATGCGTCTTATCGTAATGAAGTACATTATATATGGTTATTGGGTGGGGATCTGATTGGTTTCCAAGTTATTCAGCCTTTTATAAAGTGAAGGGAGTGGGGCATGCCCGGGCAAACATACTGCAGCCAACCTGTAAATTGTTGTTGAATGCGTCTTATCACAAGGAATAACATTATTTAACATGGTTTAGGTATGGGGACCTAAACAGTATCTCAAAGCTTCCTGAGATATTAAGCCTTTTATGAAGTGAATGGGGTGGAGCATGCCCAGGCATACATCTGTTTGCATCCCTGTAAGTGTCATTGATTGCGTTTTATTATAAGGTTACCTGTTGGATTTTTTTTTTGCTGCGGTATTTAGCTTAACTTACTGTTGAGTCCTTATTTTTTCTTTATCTCCTTTTTATATCTCGATTTATATGCTCTAGGAGATGTTGCATTGCTAAGTTAGGGGCATTCCATGCAAACCAGACATCTATGTGTCTTGATCCACATCTGAACTAAGGGTGAGGTTGACGCACCGTGAAACTGGCGTAAGCCCTCCAGTAAAATATTTTTACTGACCGTTCAAAGGCGGTGCTTCTTATGTGGATCATTTATGTTATTTCTGTCTTGTATTTGCTATGAATTCGTGCACGTCTGTTTATTGATGCCTTGTGGTCATCTGCTTGGAAAGGGCTGACCTCTTGGCTCTCGTTTGTGATGTCTAACTGTGAAATTGTCACATTCCCATTTGTATCCTGGGTCAGGTGTGGTGCTTGATTGTATCGATTCCTGACCTTTACCCTTTTTCTTACTCTGAACGGTTTCTGCGTTTTTAAGCCTTTAACCGAAGGGAATGGGGCATGGCCGGGCACAAACTCTTGGGACATCATGTAAATTGTTATTGAATGCGTCTTATCATAAGGAATAACATTGTATATGGTTTAGGGAAGTGGATCTGAATGGTTTCCAAGATATTGAGCAAATTTTTGAAGTGAACGGGGTGGAGCATGTTGGAGCATCCAAGGGCACGCCGGTCAGTGATATTACTGCGTCTTGTGAGAAACATGGATATATGGGCCTCGTCGCGAGAAAACCTGTCTTCGGGGGGTTGCGAACAACACAGGCGCAGACCAGCCTGCGCATCCGCGCAGTCTGATCAGCGCCTATGTTATTCGCGTTTTGTTAAGAACCATATCTAAGCTTGCTACAAGCGAAATTTCATTTTTCTAGCTAGTCTCTGTAGCTGAGCAGTCTGGTTTGAAACTCGCTTTGTCGGAAACCCCGAAGACAGGTTTTCTCACGACGAGGCCCATATATGGTTTAGAGATGGGGATATCAAAGGCTTCTGAGATATTAGAACTTTAGATTGGTTAGGCCTGTGCATGTCTCCAGGTCAGACCTTGAGTCTAGGATTTCAAATTGCAAAAAATTGTATGCATCAATATTTATCAGACAGACAGACATGCATACAGACAGACAGACAGGCATACGCTTTTATTTTTTTAAGTCAAACACATGACATATGAGTAGTAACATATTTTAAAACATTATTAGCTTATTTGTGAGAAGCGCTTTCAGTCACATTAAGGACATATGCTACTAAATACTTCCCATGTTGAAATATTTTCAATACTTTGCATACAGTTTGTTTTATGCATGGGCTATCCATTTATAAAATAAAAAGGATATGTCACCATGCTTATTTTTTCAGAATCTCATATTGAAGTTTTCAGCATTTAACCATTTTTTTAAATATAAAATAATAACACTAGTCCTAAATATCGAGCTAAAACGGTTGTAATCTTCAGCCTGCTTCTTTCATTTAACTTACATTATTGCCCATGACCTCAAACCTTTTAGAAAAGGTGCAAGTTTATTTGTTATCCCATGCTGTTACAAGATACTGCATGATATATTTTGGTAATTCGTCGAAAATTGGAATTTGTTTTAAGAATAAATCATGTATTAAAAAAGCTGATGTTGAAGATCTTAAAATTTTATTTTTAATTCATGGACTATTAAAATACTTTCGAAAAAAAGAATAAAAATCTGGGGTCACCGAACTAATTCTCTTTCAAGAGGGCCAAATTTAACTCCATTCCTAAAGGTTTAATGCGTAATTCAATATAAAAAGCTCAGGAATGACCATTTCGGTCGTTCTTATGATGCCATTTTACTACTATATGAAGCAATTTGGCATTAAAATGTTAAAAAAGAAAGAAAAAAACACACTGAATAAATGTGCACACCCGGGAGTCGATCCTGGTCCTCTGACTTCGTAGCCAGACACACTAACCACTAGGCCACGAGGTAAAGTCGAGCACCGCTCTAAATTACCGTACAAATACTAGATACTCGGCCACAATCGTATTCGTAACCAGGGTAATTGTGTATGTCGTTTGTTTTCGACTGAGCTACATTTATCTGTCTTTATTGCTGAAACGATCAGTTCTGATAAAATGTCAATAGATATTTCGGACACACTTTAATTAATTTATTTTGTCAAGAAAATATCGGAACACCGATATGGCATAAGAATATTGGAAAGCTATGTTGATCCGAATCCGTTAATGGTCGAAAGACAGGACCCAGACAGCTTTACCCGTTTCCAGACGCGGGAAAGGTGCGCATTGGAAATAGCCGCTTATGTTTTTAAACATCTTTAAGCAAACGATAAATATAAAAGTAATCTATAAAATTGAAAAAAAAATGTTACCCGTTTTTTCAGTATCTTGCAAATTATGCTGACAAGCCCTTGTAAGCCTGTGGTCTATCTGCAGTGATAATAAAACGTACAATAAAAGCAGACATATAGATGTGGCCAGGGAATGCCACTCTCATTAACCACACACCTACCGAAGGTAGTACATGTAGGACTGGTATATATGAAGATGTAGCTATGTTCTACTTATTCTAAAGTCATTCAAACCGACCTCCAATATCAACATTGTTGTCTATGAAGAATTCATTTCCTTATTTGTTGGTGTTAATAAATAATGGTACAATGTATTACTTGACTTTTCGCTTACTGTAAAGGCGGCAACTTTAATATTCATATATGGGCGTGGTTCGGCTATTTCATCTGCTCAGGAAGGGAAATCAGGTTTTATTCATAATTTGGTAAAGAGTTAATAAGCTTTTTGAGCCGCGCAAACGTGCGTGCATTTCATGAAAATCCTAACCGTATACACACTGAACTCACATTTATTAACCCTTAAAGCGCATAATCACATAATGTATGTTTTTGTCGTCCACTAAACTATTTGAAGCCTCATAGATAAACAGTGTGGACCCAGATCAGACTGCTCCTATAGGAGCAGTCTGATCTGGGTCCACAATGTTTGCCTCCCTGCTTATGTTAAATAGACATTTTCAGATGCAGTTATTTTGCTGGTGTTTTAAGGACTAAATAATAACTGAGGTTGTGGCACAAGATGATAAAGTTACTTTTGAATAAAACCACGCCCCCTGTTCAGCTTGTACCTATGCCCAAGGTTGACTAGTCCTAATTACGCATTCATGAGGCGCCGCCTTTACAGTAAGCGAAAAGTCAAGTAATATATATCAAAATTAAAGGGTGGTGGGTTAAATTGGTTTCTGAAACATAAAGTATATACACGTCTTGTTTTTATTGTGGATATACCGATGCAAAACAGTCTAGCGCCATTTAGTAACCCATATAAGCATTGCGTCCTTTTTGTGAGACATCGACCAGATCAGATGCCGTAAGACGCGGGGTCTGATCAGGTTCTCCACTGTTTGCTTAGAGAGGTGTCTTTTAAAATTTGAATACAAATAAAAAAAAATACCACCCAAAAACCCTAACATTGGAAATTGACTTGTTCAACTGATGAGGATGGGAAAATACATTAGGTTTAAATGGGTTAAAGCAAAGCCTCAATAATATACCGATCAAGAAAACAACTTACAATTTGAGTTAGGGTGTAGCTGGTCTAAATATTAAAATACGCACTTTTGGAAAACAAGTCAATGCATTTATGGAAATGATCCTAAAAAGGAGTACATTTACAAATAGCGCGGACCCAGATGAAATGCCACAAAAGTGGTGTTTCATCAGGGTCTGCGCTAACGCTATTTGCCCCATTAAACCCAGTCAGGTAATAGTGGAAGATAAAACAAGAGAACAGAATAAATGCGTACATGTTTCAGGACCTCTTAAACTTTATGTTACATTGTCAGCCAGGTGCATAACTTCCAAAAGTTAGAAAATATATCACTTAAAGCAGTTAACTTTTTAGCAACAAAAACAAAAGTAACCTGTTTGAGTGAAACTGCTTTTTTCATCTGCATATTCCGGAGTTACCGTAATTTTCACGGCCTTGTGGTTAATTTTATCTAAAAGACCTATTACATAGCTTTACGATTATGCAATAAAATTGTGTACGCATCGTCTAGACATTTGTACGCGAGGTCATTAAAGATCAAAAAAAAAATAAACTACTTTTTAGCTTGAATAAGTTATATTTGTGACGGCCTACAATTTGACCTTGGCGTAAATAATTTCAGATGTAACCTAAATAAGTTACTTTCGATAGCCTCACTTTGAACTCATTGTTGAAAAGACACAATTTTAACTTCTTCAAGTGATATATATTGTAACTTTTACAGGTTATGCCACTGACTGATTGTGTAATACATGTAGGTGCTACAAATGTAAAGCTTCAAATAGGGTAAAGTCGGGTAACTTTGAACATCAGGTAAATTCGGATATAAATCTGCAAACAGTGAAATTCCTTATGAGCCGTCTCATCAGGATTTCCACTGTTTGATTTGTAAATACATTTTTGTACCTCAATAATTAAAATGTGAAACAAACAAGGCCGCTGTCTGAATTTACCTGATGTCCAAAGTTACCTGACTTTACCCTAGTGCTTTTCTTCACTCTTCATGTTTTGTACATGTATCATCATGAAACCATCAAACTCGGGAAAGAAAAATTTATTTTTTCTGTTTAAGTGAGTTTTGTTTATACACTGAACCGAAGTTATAAGTAGCCAATATACAATGTTTGCTCCCGTTCAGAAAGTAAAAAATCGCTCTCGCAAAATTTAAATTCTATAAAAAGGTCCAAGGCTTTGTCGAGGCTCTGCAAATTATGTCATTTCAAAATGACTGGTAGACCTTGCACAGACGAGATCCGAGTAAAGGTACCATCATTTCAAAAAGTCACACTTTTAGTGTGATATAAACAATTTATCACATACGTTATCCATATATATTTTAATTAGTTTGAAGATGTTTATAACAGCTGTGATATAAGATGAAAAGAATCAAAGTTTTTTGTTGTTTTTTTTGACAATTGAATACTACATTTCTTTTCTACGTTAACATGAAGACAGCCAAGGTCAACAACTTAATCAAAGGATTTTAGCTTGACCATGCAGTTTGCATACTCACTTTGCACTGCTCTGTACGCTTTATTATCTGCGACACAGCAGTGCAATTTTCAGGGGTTCTTCATTATGAAATGGCGTCACTGTTCTGTTTAAAAATTTAAAGAAATCTTTAACAAATGCCATTTAAATGACCTTTAAATTTTCACGTTAAAATTGGAAGTGGATACAAAATTAGTAAAAAACTTCGTTAGAAAATGGGCTCATCAAGTTGCATGGTGTTTTGTCAAACATATTAACATGAAATAAAACACATACAATGATTTTAGTATGTGCAGCTGATGATTTCCGAACAATTCTGAAAACTTAGGAAAATATCAATCTTTATAAATTCTTAAAAAAATCTGTCATAAGCAAAATGTCAAGTGTTTGGTGTTTTTTCAAGTCGACCAGGTACGTTTGCAATCACCTTTACTTGAATTCGATAAAACTGCACTCAAAACGCTTATTTTCTTCAAAAAATTGAATTTTGCATTTTTGAACCAAAAAAAGTAAAGTAATAAAAAAAAACTCTTCCAAAACACCGCTTAACTTACAATGCACATACTTGGGCGAAAATTCATTTCAATATCACTAGGGCTTACTTAGAAAAAAAGTAATTGAAAAGTGGCTACTTAGAACTTCGGTTCAGTGAATGACAGCTACTCCCCTGGCAGCTATTTCCCCTTGGGTACATCCATTCCAAGGAGGTGCACATTCATGCATATTTAAAAATAACTATTTATTGATATAAGTATCGTGCGATATGCGCTTCAGATCAAATAAGTGGTTCGGACAAGGAAGAAGTCACAATTACAGAACACAGACCAACCCAGGTGCCGCGAGGGAGAGACAGGGATATGGCAACTACGTGAAAGTATGAACACAACCGAAGCAGCGCTGAAATATATTATTGGAAATGTTTCTACCTATCGCTTATGCTCAAAATTTCTGCAGCAACAATACAATGTTTAACCTGTAATTCGGCCCTGGAAGGGGGAGGGGGTCTCAGTATCCCATATCCCTTAATTATTTTGAAAAATATCCCATATCCCTAAAATAAATATGGCAAATATCCCCAAAATTCAGAAAGCATTGTATCTCCATATCCCTAAAATTGATCCAAATTGATCATAGACGGCCATCTTAGTTATTATTCATCGGCGAAAACCCTTATTCGAAGTTTGGCTAGCGTATGTTAAACTAATAAGTATGAACTTAGGAACTTGAGAAATCAGTTGATAAATGACTAAGTTTACTAGTGTCCATAAGTGCAAACTGATAGGTCGAGCCATTTTGGAGGCCATCTTGGTTAGCTGATAAAACCCATATTCAAACTTGGGTGAGAGTTTGATAAAAGTAATCCATATATGAAAATTGGAAGCAATCCGGTAATAAATGACTAAGGTAGGGTGTCCACGAGTGCGAACTGATAGGTGGCGGACATTTGTTGGCCATCTTGACTATCGTTGGTCGGACAAAACTCATTATCAAACTTGAACCAGAGCGTGATGGAAGAAGCAATCCACATATGAAAATTGGAAGGAATCCGAAGGAAAAAGACTCAGTTAGAGTTACCACAACAGGGGACGGATGCAAGCTGATAGGCGGCCATTTTGTCAGCCATCTTAGTTATAGTTTGTCCGACAGAGGGCTTAAACCGGTTTAACGGCGCCAACCTCACCCTTAATTCAGATGTGGATCAATCCTATTAAAAATGACTAAGTTAGAGTGACCACAACAGCAAATGAATGTAAATTGATAGGCAAAGGCCATTTTGTCGGCCATCTTGATGATCGTTTGTCGGAAAAAAAACAAAATCAGAGCTTGAACCAGAGTTTGATGGAAGCAATCCATATTATGAAAGTTGGAAGAAATCCGATTCAAAATGACAAAGTTAGAGTGACCACAACAGCAGACGGACAGATGGTCAGATGGACAGACAGACGGACAAGCTGAAAATCAAACTTGAACCAGAGTGTATTGGAAGCAATCCGTATATTAAAATTGGAAGAAATCCAAAGAAAAAATGTCTAAGTTAGAGTGGCCATAACAGCGGACAGGTGCAAACTGTTAGGCTGCCATTTTGTCTGCCATCTTGGTTATAGTTTGTCCCACAAAACTCATATTCGAACTTGAACCAGGGATTGATGGAAGCAATCCATATATGAAATTTGGAAAAAATCCTATTAAAATGACTAAGTTAGACTGACAACAACAGCAAATGAATGTAAACTGATAGGCGGTGGCCATTTTGTCGGCCATCTTGATTATCGTTCGTCGGAAAAAAACATATCTGAACATGAACCAGAGTTTGATGGAAGCAATCCATATGATAATTATGATATTTGGAAGAAATCCGATTAAAAATGACTAAGTTAGAGTGACCACAACAGTGGACAGACAGACGGACGGACAGACAGACAGACGGACAAGCCGAAACCAATAGAGTTCCGCCAACTCAAGTGCGGGGCCCTACAAATGATATATTAATGTCGTAACAAAGTCGCTCCGTCGTCCGTCCGTCATGTTTCTTTTAAATGTATCTCCTCCTAAAACATTAGAGGAAGCAACTTCAAACTTTGTAGCTGAAATGGTCGCATGATGTAGAGGGTACTGGGCACCATTTCATTTGGGTCAAGGTCAAAGAATGTATTTTCTTGTAAATGTATCTCCTTCTAAACGGTTAGACGTGGCAACTTCAAACTTTGTAGCTGAATAGGTCACATGATGAGGTACTGGGCAATATTTTGTGTGACCATGACAAAGGTCAAAGGTCAAATATTAATTTATTTTGTAAATGCATCTCCTCATAAACGTTTTGACGTAGTAACTTCAAACTCTGTAGATGCATAGGTCACATAATGTAGAGGACACTGGGCAATATTTCGTATGACCTTGATCCGAAGGTCAAGGTCAAATAATGTATTTTCTTGTAAATGAATCTTCTCCTAAACCGTGGGATGTACAATGTAGCAATATCAAACTTTGTAGCTGAAAAGGTCACATGATGTAGAGGGTACTGGGCACCATTTCATGTGACCTTGACCCCCTTGACCTTTGGGTCAATGTCAAATAATGTATTTTCTTGGAAACGCATCTCCTTAACCATTGGACATAGCAACTTCAAACTTTGAAGGTATATAGGTCACATGATGTAGAGGGCAATGCTTCGTGTGACCTAAACCAAATATTTCTTGTAAATGCATTTCCTCCTAAACCGTTGGACATAGCGGCTTCAAACTTTGCAGGTGCATAGGTCATATAATGTAGAGGATACGGAGTAGCGTTTCGTGTTTGTCCTTGACCTAAGGTCAAAGTCAAAAGTGAAATAATGTACTTTTTTAAATGCATCATCTCCTAAACTATTTGACGTAGCAACTTCAAAGTTTGCAGATGCTTTGGTTAGATCACAAGCGGGTTTAGCGATGGTGTTATAGTTTGTGTTTAAAAAAAATATTCGGCCAGTAAAATATAAAGCCTCCATAGTGGCTTTGTTTGCTGTCCACTCTAAAAGGTGGTGGTTCTGTTGTTAATGATTTAATGTTTATTGGTCTGTCTTTCGTAATGCAGTACTTGGTGGCCAGTCTAGTTTTGTAATCTCCCAGCTTAATATGTGATTGTTTTCAAGCTGTGGATATTATCGTTCTGTGTCTCATCCTTGCGGTGCTTGTAGAGTAAAACCTGTCTTAAGTGACCACTCAAAAAGAAGACTAAAATTTTGTTTTTAAGACTGAGTATCGCTTAATGCATGTCAAAAGTATTGCCGTGTTCTCCAAGGGGAGCACTCTGCAATACTTTTAACCTTCAATAAGCTTCCATCTGTCAATAAAATATTTGTTTTTCGATGTTTGAGTGGCTGCTTAAGACAGGTTTTGCTGTATATTGTCGGTGAGGGTGGCATTAATTCCCTGATTTGTGAGCGAGAAGCGATATCAGTCACGTTAAATACCTTTAAGTAAACGATAAATAAAAAAAGTAATCTACAAAATTGTAAAACATATTACCCGCTTTTTTAGCATCTAGCAGAATATTCATATCTTCGCCGTACACATTAGAGCCATCTATGAATGCTGACACGCCATTGCAATCCTGTGGTATAGCTGTAGAGATAAAAAAAAACAACAACAGAGAAACACTGTTAAAAGGCTCTAGGGTACACAATAAAAGCATATGCATGTATATAGGTATGGCCAGCAGGCCCATAGGAAGCAATTACAGATTGGGGGGGGGGGGGGGGCACACATAAAGCAATTACAGATTGGGGGGGGGGGGGCACACATATTTTTTTTCAAAATGACAGACCTTTGTAATGGGGGGCATATTTGTGCAAATTATTGGGGGGCACGGCCCTCCGTGCCCCCCCCCCCCTATTCCTACGGCCCTGGCCAGGGAATGCCACAATCATTTTACACCTACTGAAGGTAGTAGGACCGGTACATATGTTTATATGAAGATATAGTGATTCAAGCCGACCTCCAATTTCCACATTGTTGTCCATGAAGAATCCATTTTTTCACTGGTCGGTATTAATGAATAATAGCATATTGAAATTAAAGGGTGGGGGTTAAACTGGATTCTGAGACATACAATATTAATACTTGTGTTCATTGTGGATATGAGCCAGTGCATGAGATTTCCCACTTTTTTGACATTTTGAAAAGTGTAGACTCGGACGAGCCTCTGCAGTCTCCTTTTAAGTTTAGAAACTCCAAATGGTATTCAATCAGTAGCTTAACAATCATAGAATACTCAAGCGACTAGCAAAGGCTCTGATCAGACTGCGCGTATGCGCAGGCTGATCTGAGGCTTTGCTGGCCGCACATACCACATTGTTGGACATTTCATGCGCTAGCTCATATATTACTGACAGCCATTCGAAAAGGAAAGCCTCATTCACTTTTAAAGATAACAACTAGCAATGTGAGTTAGCGGCGTAGCTAGTCTATTTATTTAAGTACGCACTTTTGGAAAAAAGGTCAATGCATCAATGCGAATGATCCTTAGCCCATTTATGCCGAATGCATTATCCCATCTTTATCAATTAGACGAGTTTATTTCCAATTTTGAGGTTGCTGGGTGGTCATTTTCATTTTTATTCATTTTCAAATAGAATATTCTGCACGCCAAAAGAAGAGACCCTGATCAGACGCCGCGTTCTACCAAAAAAGGACACTATGTTTAAATGGGTTAAACGGGGAACATTTACAAACAGCGCAGACCCAGGTGGTCAGGGCATGTGCTATGTGCACATTAAGCACGTTAAACACGCTGTACGTTGCTTTATGTCCATCCCAGCTTTGCAATCATCATGTTTGGGAAGAGACAGCTGGTTGCTTTAATTAGTTTGTCTTCCTGGTGTTTCGTTATTGTTTTGTGGCTCTTCTTCGCGGTGCCATGGGTTTGTCTGCAGTTTGTGATTGTGGTATGTCCTGATCATACTTACTATTTATGATGCAAGACCTTTTTAACTATGTGTTACATTGTGTAATAGGTGCTACAAAAGATAACCCTCAAATAGATTCTAGGAAGAGATAATGCCGACACAAACTTTGCCAAATTGGATTTAGAGAGATTAATAGTGTAAAGTCAGGTAACTTCGGACATGAGGTAAATTCAGAAATACATATGCAAACAATGGAACTCCTGATGAGACGGCTCCTTATGAGCCGTCTCATCAGGATTTTCACTGTTTGCTTTGTTCCAATAATCAAAATATGAAACAAACAAGGCCACTATCCGAATTTACCCGATGCCCGAAGTTACCTCACTTTACCCTTGTACTATTCTACACTCTTTAGGCTTTGTACATGTATCATCATGAAACTATCAAATAAGGGATAGAAAAATCTATTTTTTTTTCTTTTTAAGTGTGTTTTTGTTTATATGGCAGCTACTACCTCATGAGTATATCCATTCAAATGAGGAACACATAATGCATATTTTTTTTTTTTTTTTTAAAAAACTATTTATTGATATTAGTATCTCATTGTGGAATTCTGTAATTGTTCTGATACTAGTTTTGCGATCATCTTAATAGGAAAGAGACAGCTGGTTGTTTTGCTTAGTTTGTCTTCCTGGTGTCTCGTGATTGTTATGCGGATCTTACTTGCTATGTCATGGGTTTGTTTGCAGTTTGTGATTGTGATATTTCCTAATCATACTCACTATTTTTGATTTAAATTGGAATTTCGAAAATTTAAAATTTTGCGTACTCTGACCAACGGGCTAGTGAGTGATTTGCGTACAAAGCTGTAGCGCACTGTATTTTCAATTACCACTGAAAAGTACGTTGACTTTGAAGAATCAAGTCAAAGGTAATCGAGTGCCAAAGGGGTAGTCCAAGTGCATTGAGCCCTGAGGAAATTTATCATATGACGTCGCGCCTGGGAGTGAAATAGCGCCATGCAATAATGGTGCAAAGGTGGTGCACTAGTGGTTTATAGATTTACGGGAAACTTTATGACGTCCATAACAACGTTGCGTACATAATGACAAAATTATAACGTTTTTACGCGGGAAATCAGATTTTAAAGTATTTGTCATATGATAAATAGAATCTAACATTCGTGCTCTTGTATTATTGAATTTATTAAACTCGTTGCGAAAAAGAGATAAAATGCTCGACAATCCTCGCATTTTATCTCTTTCCCCAACTCGTGTAATAAATTCAATAAAACATGAGCACTCATGTAAGATCCTCTATATATCAAAGTACATGAAAACAATACATACCTGTCTCAGGTACAACGGTGATATCGTTAGTGATAAACTGACCCCATGCCAGAACCATCTCTGTTAATTCACTATCATTTGGGGCACTGATATCAGCTCTTGACAGTAAATTGCTGATTTCTTGGGGATCCTTAAGTGTCTCTCTTTGAGGTTCTTTGCCTGATGGGAAATGAAACACTATTAGGTCCAGCAGATACGTAAAAAAGTTACATCTAAAATTTATGTTAATTTGGATTGGTTTTGTTTAGAATTGTTATTTTCCTTTTACGTAGGATGGAGATGCTTATCGTAATACATCTTCTATCATATAACGTTGCGTCTGAGAGTGATATAACGCCAAGCAATTAAATCGATAAACCACTAGTGGTTTACAGATTTACGGGAAATGTTATGACGTTCATAACAACGTTGCGTACATAATGACACAATTATAACCTTTTTTACACAAGAAATGAGATTTCAAAGTAATCTTAACGTCATATAATAAATAAAATCTCATATTCGTGCTCTTGTATTATTGAATCTATTAAACTCGCTGCGAAAAAGAGATAAAATCCTCGGCAAGCCTCGCATTTTATATATTTTCCTCAACTCGTTTGATAAATTCAATAAAACATGAGTGAATTTTAAATGTGGCAAATCTGTCTTTTAACGTTATGAACGAAAATAAAATGATCGCGAAAAGGGGGAGTTCCAAATCTGCCCACACACGGATTTTGATAATATTTTGTATGGTGAATACCTACGTTATAACAACTACAAAAATGAAATTATTTCATTCCTCGAAGACTGTTAGGCCACAGGGGGGCACCTTGATGTACACCCTCTTTGTACTAATATATGACCTATTAAATATCAGTCTCAAATCATTAAAATTATTGACTGCTACATTCTTTGAATGGAATATGAAAGAAGGCTTCCCAGAGTATACCTTACTACCATTAATGTATATGAATACATCTAGATAATTTTTTCTGACCCATCAAAATTTGAATTATCCCCATATTGAACACTAAAGTTAGTGTCTATAGGGGGTTCTGTCCTAATATTTACCATGTTCCCGTTTTTGTCAACCCATAATATTTTCAGAAAAGTAGGTCAAATACATCAGCTTTATGCATGTAAATTTTCATAAAATTTGGACACCGGTAAAAGTGTTATAATTTGCATGAAATGTGTTACGTCAGTTTTGATTCTTAAGTGATTTCAAATAAAACATTCCAGTTAGGTCTTACAAACCGCAGTTTTTCCACCAGTATTATTCTAAAAACGCATTGACTATCACTATTTAGTATCCTCATCCAATTTAGGTCCAAAATATTGTTGGTGTCAGAAGTTTCAGCTAATTCAATAGCATTAAACTGGCATTTTTGTAAGCAGCACTTGATAAGTAGCACTTGGTCTAGAACTTAGTTGTACAGGGTGGATGTCCAGCAGGTATCATTTGTGAATGGTCTTCCACTGGTTTCCAAATTATATTTGGACTGAAGCCAACAGGTGGGTATGCTCTTAATGTCTTTCAGCCATTGAAAAAATTCAAACAGATTAGGATTTATGCTAGGTAATTCATCGTCTCCATCTACATTATACGTTCCTGTTGCTCCTAGAATTTCCTCTATCTTATGTCCCTCCGAATCAAATATTGAGGGTAATAATGGTTAAGGACTATGTGCATACTTCTCATTAACTCTCATAAACTAAGTGAAACCATGTCATGTGTTTAAGAAATTGTGTACGTTCTCACTATTTTGGTAGGTTCTTTTTTCAGAGATTTTGGATTTCACACCAGCTGTCTTTGTATTGGGTTAAACTTTCCCCGGTACATTGATAAAGTGTTGCATTTTTCAATTTAAGCCAGTGCTAGGAGACATGAGAGCTTCAGCACTTTCCATTTAGTATCATGCAGATACATAGTGAAACTGAGTCTTAAGTTTTAAAACATTATAGTTTATTTCTATTATGGAATGATCCGTTTTCCCGTATTATTTTAATAGTATCCTTATTTTGCAGTCCCTTAGTCACTCAATGTGTAAAGTTTAATGAATGATTCACAGAATCTTATTTGAATTGCATTGTGTCTTAATTGGTACTGATTGTGGTTATTCCTCCTGCATTAAGTTCTATCCGCCAAAACATTTCAAAAGCGTACCAAAAATACTGATCATAAACCCCATTTAAAATCATTAATATATAATAGCTTTAAAACTGCTCCAATAAATAGAAATGAAGTTAATGAAAATATTATATAAGATTATAAATGGATTTTCAAATATAAAGAAACACTTAGCGAATTTTTGAATGTATACATATTGAACATATGGCATTCGACGAGGTGAAACAGTCTTTGTGCTGTTATTTCCATCATAGTCATAGAATCATAAATTTGATTCTCAAATGACCTCCTAATCATAATGCTGACATACTAAACAGTTCTGTCAAACTAGGCATAAATATTTATGATGAATTCAATAATATTTATTCATTTAACAAAAGTCTGACTCACCATCCAAACAATATATATTTCCGGGCTTCAAATCTTGTGAATATTATCCTTATACATATAGTCAAATTATATGTATAGATGAGAAAAGTTGACAAGAACTGTAACACACCATAATTAAAATCCTAACATTGTTGATATAATTTGCACAGCTGAATTTGAGTAAACATTCTAAAAGAAACATTATTTCAAACAATTTATGTGATAGATATGGTAATGTATGTACCGCCAAAATAAGCTAGAACTCACGGATTATTCTAATAATTATCATTTATAGACATTCTGATTTCGGATAGATGCAAATTCGGCTGATTTGGGGGTACCCCTATAATCACATACTACACAATACCAAATGTTGTAACCAACCAATGAAAAGCGATAGAAAACAAAATACTTATAAGCCAAACAGTCAATTTGCATAATATCATTAAGATCTTTGCATGTGCAGAACAGAACTCTGTAAATTGAGCATACTGCTGGAAGTTTACATAAAATCTTGATTTTTACTTTCTGTAAAATTTTGACCATTAAGATTGAAATTCAGAAAACTCCATTTTACCGGTTTTATTTTTTCTTGAGATTTTATGATTATAACAAACACATGTGTGGACAAATTTGATATAAATTTCATAGGTTGACAAGAACAGCAACTAGACAAAATTGACAATTCAAGTTGTTAAAAATATTTTCAAAATGTTAAATTTAGGGGTACCTTCAAACAAAATTTGATGTGGACTTGTTTATTTTATACATTGAAATACATGTATGGTACATACATAATAACAAATTATTAGGCATCATGTTGAGAATTAATTAGGTTGAAAAATCAAAAATCTTGTCGCCTAGGGCCACTTTTAATCAAGGTGTCCATTGTTTTAATTTTAAAATTTAAAATTATTAAAATTTAACAACTGAAATAGATGAATGGATAAATATCTCACAAATGGAACACACATGTATTAGACAATCTTTCTGCAAAATTTTATAAAATTCTGTGCGTGGGCAGAGCCCTATGTAAATTTCATATAGGGTGGAACTCCCCCTTTCCATATTTACAGTATTAAACCATGCGTTGTTTTATGAATATCTGGCTGTTGATGGGTTGCATGCCTATTTTCATTGTTTCATAACAGTTCGCTGCAAAACAAAACCTTTTATGTGAAGAAACATTGAATTAGTTGGGACAAATTAGGTGAATATTATCCGAAAACACCCTGTTTACCCATAGGACAGAGACCAAATACCTTACTAGATTCAAGTAAGTCAGTTAACACCTCTCCAGCAGCAACTGTTTATTTATGTCAATGCTCTTCAAAATTGCAAGATGAATTGTTTATACAGTGTGCTCCCTGGGAAACTGGAAGTTATTATACTTATCACATTAATAAACAGTGGCGGAACTGACTCCCCTGTGCATAAAAGTAGTTCTACTTTCTAGAACTGCACTATTGCCGTAGAAAGTCACTGGATTTTTTTTATCTCATATTGCTTTAGTACGAATATACCAAAAGGGATGGCGGTTCAACTACCTAATAACAGGTAGAAATGTTAAGGATTTATCCCCTGAAAATGTTTACCTCATATTGTTTTAGTATGAAAATATTAAAGTGTAAGTTTATGCCAAAAGGGATGGCAGTTCAGCTGCCACCTAATAACAGGTAGAGATGTTAAAGGCATAGAAAATTGAGCAATAATACTGGTACCACTCATTATGATTGTCTCCAGGGGTCATACTGGACAGATCAAAGGCTAATCTTTATGAGGTGATTATGACTATCTTACAGGGGGCAATAAAGTGGTCCCATGAAGGGATTAGGTATTTTCTGATAAAATATTGATCTTTATCTTAGTGAAAGAAACTGTGTTGTATACAGGTTAGTCCCCTCTTGAGGCCCCTTTAAGTTTGTGAGATACTAAAACTGTCCCTTATCAGTAAAGTCACTAATGATTCCAAATATCACAAAATATATGTCTTTAAGGATTTATCGCCAGAAAATGTTTTACCGCATATTGTTTTAGTACCAAAATAAGTGTAAGTTTATACCTAAAGGGATTGCAGTTCAGCTGCCACCTGATAACAGGTAGAAATGTTAAGGATTTTTTGCCAGAAGAGGTTTTACCATTATAGAGTTGTAGCATGAAAGTTAAAACCACAAAAGAGGGCAGCTCAACTGCCACCTGATATAACAGGTAGAAATGTTAAGGATTTGTCATTGGTAAATGCTTGACCTCATATTGTTTGAGTACGAAAGAGGTGTAAGTTTATACCAAAAGGGGTGGCTCAAAAGTCCATACTAAAAGGGATGGCAATTCTGCTGTGAACTGCCACCTTATAACAGGTAGAAATGTTAAGGATTTATCACTGGAAAATGTTGACCTCATATTTTTAGGACGAAAGTTTATACCAAAAGGGGTGGCAGTTCAGCTGCCACCTAATAACTGGTAGAAATGTTAAGGATTTATCACTAGAAAATGTTGACCTCATATTGTTTAAGCTCGAAAATCTATACCAAAAGGGGCGCTAGTTAAGCTGCCACCTTATAACAGATAGAAATGTTTAGGATTTATTACTAGAAAATGTTGACCTCATATTGTTTTAGCTCAAAAGTCCATACTAAATGGGATGGCAGTTCAGCTGTGAACTGCCACCTTATAACAGGTAGAAATGTTAAGGATTTATCACTGGAAAATTGTTTTACCTCATATTAATTTAGCAGGGGAGTTTATATCAAAAGGCGTGGCAGTTCAGCTGCCACCTAATTATAGGTAGAAATATTTTTGATTTATGACAGGAAAATGTTTACCTCTCATTGCTTTAGCACGAAAATATGTCTTAAGTTTATAAATACCAAAAGGGTGGCAGTTCAGCTGCACATTTGTTTTGCTCAGTTTAAAGATTACTTTTTTCATTTCTAATGAACCTCTTTATTTAGCCGCTTTTCGTCTGCTTCTCTAGTCAGTTAATGTTCTTATGTAGCCTATATTGCAAACAATATGAACCCAGATCAGACTGCTACCCTCGTAACATTGTCTTCCATGAAAAAATCTAGTCTGAAGTGCATTTGAATGTATGCAGCAGACTATTAATGCAGACGTCATTTAAGGAAAAAGGTTATTGCTGGCTTAGAACAGAACAGAGTTATTCAAGCTTTCTGTTGTATATTTGTAAAAAAATCCTTGTCACATTGCAGGATAAATTTTGTTACATAAACAACTGAGAGTCTTGCTGTTAAATTGATGTTGATAGATTTATAACACTGGTTTTCGAAACTCCTCCCCACATTTTAAACTCGGGTCGTGTGTCTCTAGGGTATGTTCACACACTGTAGATCAACCGATGGCACCATAAGGAAGGGCTACAGAACACTAACAGTCACAAGACATAAGGAAGGCAATTAATTAAAGTAAATCAATCAGTTCTCTTTTTGGGGGTATATAATACATAATTTATGTTTCGTTATTACATTCAATCTTTGGCAATTTAATTTGCGGTGTGTTTACTTGGGTGTTAGGGCATTTCAGGATATACTTTTGCTGATGTTTTCTTTTTCACTAAACTCTGCTGTTGTTAAAGCAGAATTTTAAAGTCAAAACATGCTTTACTGAATCATCTTGGTGAGACAAAACAACATGGACTTACCAGCGTCTCTTTCAGAGGTTATCATGCTGATTAAGGGGGCATATTTTGAACCCGCTGTTGGAATTTCGAGATTGTTACAGGTCCCGTCGAAAGAACGAAACTTGTCCCTTGGGTCACAACTTATCTAAAAATTCAAAAAGGCATTTCAATAACTGTTGAATTGGTTATTGATTCAATTACTTCTATATGTCTAGGCCATCAACTACATGATCATCATAATTGAGGCGCGACATGTGATTTCCAACAATGTGGCATTTTGACAAGTGTAGACTCAGACTAGCGTGTGAAGCCCCCTTTTAAGCTTAGAAACTCCCAAAGATGTTGGTAGCACATATAGAATATTCAAGTGGCTAGTCAATGCTCTGATCAGATTGCGCGTATGTGCAGGCTGATCCGAGGCTTTGCTGGTCGCACATGCCACATTGTTGGAAATCTCATGTCGCGGCTCATTTGTTAGTACACACTAATTCTATGAAAAGAAAACAAATACAGACATAGATCAGTACTCGAGATAATTAAACTTACTAGTAAGCGCCAAGTCATCTTAATTCTAGACTTGCCCAAGTCCCTACATTTCAGACTTGATTTTAGATGAACCTCCCGCTTATTGTTTAATAAAGTGAATATCCCCTTATCCTAGACTTCAAAATATTCGTTCAGTTTTCGAAGATTGTATGAAAGACATGAATGTGCTTATGGAAAAAAAACTAATAGAAAGAAGAAGAAAAAAATTAACAGACTTTGGAAAGTCTATCTTAATTCAAAAAGGTCATGATAGCTCTGGATTACTCATCTGATTTATTAGCCCTGGAGGACTTTATTCTCAAGTCAAATGGAATAGTTCAAGCATCTTTGGTAGAGGGCAATACAAAGAACAGAAAGTATCATAGATTGGTGAGACACATTATAAATTTAGCCGCGACATGAGATTTCCAACAATGTGACATTTGACAAGTGTAGACTCAGAGAAGTCTTTTAAGCCTAGAAACTCCAAATGATGTTCAGTCAGTAGCTTATCACTCGTAGAATATTCAAGCGACTAGCAAAGGCTCTGATCAGACTGCGCGTATGCGCAGGCTGGTCTGAGCCTCTGCTGGTCACACATAGCACATTGTTAGTAATCTCGTACCGCTGCTCATATGTTGTAATTATTTGACTTATTGTTTGGCAGTTCAGTAACAGAACAATTTAAGGATTTTTTTCTTATTTTAGCTGTTCGGCGGAGCCAAACCGATTGGGCAATTTTGGTAGTGGGTCATATTAGGACCATATATATATTTGAAATTGTATTAAATTCAGGTAAGCAGTTCATGAGGAAATGTCGTTGAAAGAATGTGTTATCTATATTTAGCTCTGATAGCATTTATTTGGCGGAGTCGAACCGTTTGGACAATTCTTATCTTACCTATGCTATCATACCCAGACGGTCACGTTAGGGATGTGAATTGGCCCTATTGACAGTAACGTACATGTATATGGTCGTCAAATGACGTCATTGTTATATCAATGTAATATCGTATCTCAGCGTATTCAGGAACATCTCGGAGTTGATTTTAAAACTACGAGTGTGAAATCGAATGATGAGCAAAATGTCTATAACTTGCGTTGGTGGGATATCATTGTAGAATCTATCATGAGTGTGCGGGTGGAATAGTACAATTCTGTCCCCGAGGATCACCGTTTGTCACACGAGGCTTGTCGAGTGATGACATTTTTTATCCCATCCATATACGAATAACGGATTCTTTTTTCTTGCTCACCATTGACTTTTTATTTTTTAAAAAGCTTCCAGAAGTCCCTGAATAAGCTGAGATGCAATATCACACGATGACGCAACTGACTAGACTAGACATTGACGTCACTTGACGACCTTATGCGTGAGTTTCAGTACAACCAATGAACAATGCTCTCGTGACAGCCTGGGTATGATAACATGGGACAGATACAAATATTCTATCAGATGGACGTTTCCTGTGTGCAAGACAAATCAGCTCTTGTGACTGGCATCCGCTAAGGGATACATGTAACAAGCGGTGATCTTCGGGACGATTCAATTTTTTCCCACCAAGATTCTTATATTATTACAAAACGAAAACCCAGTGATAAAACCAAAAAACCTCCTCATCGCGTCAAACCCTGATATTGTTACATGCGAGCAACTACTGCTACTTGCCAGCAACAACTGCTACATGCAAACAAGAACTGTCTAGAACAGTCTGGTGATAATTGCCTTTGATGTTCACTCTACGGCATGCGCGAATCCAGAGAGTTTTGTCAAAGGGAGAGAGGATCCAAATACCACTACGGCATGCGCGAATCCAGAGAGTTTTGTCAAATCTGCAATTCTGGCGTTTTTTGTTTTTTGTTTTTGTTTTAAGGGGAGAGAGGATCCAAATACCACTAAAAGCTGGCAATCATCGGTCCGCAGGCGATGATCCGATGATGGTCCAACACTGAATGCTGGCTTGGTAGTTTTGAGAATTTTGAGAATTTCAGGGGATCCAGCCTAGATTTTTTGTGATTTATCGGGAGGTCCGCACTCCTGCCCTCTCCCCCCTCTTCTAGATCCGCGCAAGATCTACGATTTGCATGATTATTCCAGCAAATCTCTACAGCTTTTATGCCTGGTTTAAGCCTGGCTGCCGATTTCCAAGCTAGACTTTATCGCCACAAGACTCAAAAATGTTGTCCAATGCTGTCTCATATTGAATGTGAAACTATTTATACAGTCAGACATAGGTTAAGCATCACCCAAATATTATTTCAGAGACGTTTTACATGTACAAATTTCTTCAGAAGAACAACCAGTTTGTAACATGTTGTTGCCTAAGTCTTTTCTTGGTCTATTGAACATATCAGAATGTCATTTGGTCATTTTGCTAAATTTCTACGGTGTCCTGTATACACCAACCCCTATTTTGGGTATACCCTTAAAAAGTGTCACAGCTTAACCCAAAGTGCTTACTTTGAATTCAAATAAACGCAGAAATAATCTAGACCTATTTTTCAAAATAGTGCCAAACTGATGCTGTCGAACATGACAGTTATAGAGGATCTTGAAGATAGTAAATCGCGTGTTTGTAATTTTTGCATAATCACTATATAACATACCGTTCTTTACGTATCCATAACATTTATTCTTTTAGAGATATGAATCTGAAATTTTCAGACAGAACTTGTCTTTGATATTGTAACAATGAGGCACTAACACTTTACATGTCTAAGCAGTCTGAAAACACCATAACGGGGTAGAGAATAGAGACAATCATAGTGGTAAGTGTGCATTCACCATGCCTGGTTGTTTACCTTAATGATAATGTAATCAAACTTAGCTGTAAAATGTCACCAATTTATCCATTCTAATAAATAAAACAAGAAAATATTCATGACTGGAAAGCTTCCTTCGTTTTTCAAGGAAACTATTTAGGCGATGCTTAACTTATGGCTGACTGTATATACAATGTATCTGGAATTGCATTACAGCTCCGAATGGGT
This sequence comes from Loripinus fragilis, assembly GCA_964019695.1. NCBI lineage: Eukaryota > Metazoa > Mollusca > Bivalvia > Lucinida > Lucinidae > Loripinus > Loripinus fragilis. The sequence goes on from OZ026528.1 coordinate 7,520,995, forward strand.
TCTACACTTGTACAATCGCGGATTCTGTTTGGAGTTTTGTTTTATCATTTATATTAAGTATTTGTTTATGTACATGTGTATTTAGCTTAGTTTTATATCTAGCAATATTTGACTTACAAAGTCAGGTGGCACACAGTCAGAATTTGTTTGTCCAAAACAAATAGGTGCCACACATATCAGGAGTACTACCAGATTCATCCTTTGACTTCACCTGTCTCTACCTGAAAATATATATAATTGGGCCTCTGTCTTTTGTTTGCGAGCAACAAAGATACAGACTAGCCTGCACATCCACCTTGTTTGATCAGCGCCTTATTTATTCGCCTATTGGTGAGTATCATATCTATACTTGCTATTAGCGAATTTTCAATTTACTAAGTAGTCTCTGTAATTCAGCCGCCTGGTTAGGATATGACCTTCCTGGAAACCCCGAAGACAGGCCCTGAGGTTATAAAACTTTTTTCGTGCTCAACTGAGCACGAAATTTATCCTGCTCATTAATGTTAAAATGCCAACAATTGTTGGCATTTTAACATTTATTAGCATGATAAGTGCAACATCCGAGAGACTTAATACAAGAAACTTTTTTATTTGTCGGTATTTAAGTTTTTATGAGCAGTTGAATTTTGTGCTCAGTTCAGTTGAGCATGAAAAAGTTTTATAACCTCGATGCCTGGTTTTCTTGTGCCTTACGAGAGTTTGATACTTATCGCATATATAAAAAACCTACAATTAACAGCCATGCTGACGTAACCAGCTTAGCTAGAGGCTTCACTTTTTGTCTGGGTCTACATCTACACCAATAGTTTGTGCATGCCAGTAGCGAGGTTCTGGCTAGACTGTGCGGATGCATCGCTTCGTCTGAGCCGTGGCTGCTTGCCGATGAGATACGAACATGTATGAAACTCTCAGCCAGCATACCAGGGGAAAACATTATTATAAATGGCTTATGCACTTGCAAATGTGACACGTCGTCTGATTGGACAATCTCATAAAGGTACACATCTGCTGTCGGAAACGCGCGATATGATAACGTAATTGCTAACGAATAAAACGTGCGCACGGCTTATTTAATCATTTCTTGAAAGTTTTTTTTAAATAAAATAATATAAGTCCTAAAGATACCAACGTAAATATCCTATTTATTCAAGAAAGCAATGCCTTAGTGCTCTTTCACCAAACAAAGAGGAAACATAGCATTGCACAAAAAACAGAACAAAATACTGTATTGTGGTTTTGCTCTCCGTATGTTTGGGGCTTGTTGATGTTGGAAACACCAAACATAAACAAAGAGTAGGCAACATCATATTTTCTATATTAGAAAGAAATTGATATGTAGTGACTGGTGGAAGATTTTGGTCTGTCAAAAGCCAAATCATGACAATCAATTCCGTTTAAGGGCATAAATCGTTAATCTTGATTACGGCCAAATTATGGGCCCTGGGGTTGCTCACTGGAATCACAGCCTTATTAAGTCACGCCAGCTCGAGCATATACTTGGATTGAATCAGTGCTAAGAAGTGGGGTTAACGTGTCTTGCTTAAAGCCACACCACAATGTCTCTGACGAGGCCTGAATCAGGGACCTCTTGAGCTGATGACTGAGCCGCTGCACTGCCTCGTGGTACTGCGCGGACACGGACTGGACATGTAGCTTGCGCTTAACAGTATTTAAAGGGGTTAGGCTCTGTAGGTAACCACAAGGCAGCAATGACCAGACGCGAAAGCATGAGAAACACAAGACACAAAAAACACAAATGATCTACAAAAGAAGTACTGTACCGCCTTGGAACGGTCAGTAAATATATTTTACTGGAGGGCTTAAACCAATTTCAAGGCGCCAACATCGGCCTTAATTCTCATGAACAAACTGGATGCTTTGCTTACTGTTTCCTTAGTTCAATGTGGTGTGTTTTTGTTCATCTGTCTTCTTATGTCTTTTTTATTTGGTACCATGCGTGTGATAGTGACCTTTTCTGGTAATATTGGCGAATTTCTCATTAAAGTAAGAGAACAAAGATCAGGAATCGATACAATCAAACACCACACCTGACCCAGGATACTAACGGGAAAGCGAAAATTTCACAACAAGACACAGCAAACGAGAGCCAAGAGGCCTACCCCCTCCCCCCAGCAGGCGACCACAAGGAACCAACAAACAGACGCACACGAAAGCACAACAAGACAAGACAGAAATAACACCAATGATCCACAAAAGTAGCACTGCCCCGGAACGGTCAGCAAAAAAAACCCACCGGAGGGCCTAAACCAGTATAACGGCGCACCAACCTCACCCTTAGCCCAGATGTGGATCAAGACACACTTTCCTTCATGAATATTCATAATAGGCTCCACCCACTATGAAGTAATAAATAAAGGATATTTTCCGAGGCTTTCTTGTTTAAACCGCGAGGTGGGCATAGCCCACCGAGCGGTTTAAACAGAAAGCCGAGGAAGAATCCTTTATTTTGCTTGTAGTATGGCGCAGGCGCAAATAAACACGTCTAACTGACACCTGACGAAATTTACATTCGCTCCTCCCTGCATCCGACCTAAGCTGTCAATTATATTACATTTACCTATGTGTTAATTTGTCCCTATTAAGGAAGTTCCCGCCTACATCGCTGTTTAACTAAAATTGGAAGTTAGAGTACGGTTTAAAAGCTCCTCCTTCGTCGTTATTTTAGGGTGTCTTATTTAAACATCAGCAAAGATCAAAGAAAAAAGCATCGGCCATACTACAATGATTATATAAATAAACTTGTACGTTTGTACAAAGAACATAGAAATAACTTACCATGTCCACTAGTCGAGGATCATAACTTATCATTTTTCAATAAGCAAACAAAGTAAGCCCTGATCAGGCAGCTCTTACAGGAGCTGTCGATCTGGATCTACCATGTGTGCAAAAGCGCTAAATGGTTAGCAGAAGATCTCTGGAAAAATGTATATTTCTTATGTTCGCCCTTTGATTGAATATAGCGACTCTGTGTGGGATAATTGTTCCACGGAATCGAAAAATCAACTAGAATCGATCCATATAGAAGCTGCTAGAGTAATAACTGGAGCCACTAAACTCTGCAGCATCGAAAAACTTTTTGTTGACCTTTGATGGGAGTCCCTCTAAAAAGGCCGCAATAAGCACAAACTTGTTATCTTTTATAAAATTCTTCATGGCACTGCCCCAACATATCTTTCGGACATTGTACCGCCCTTAGTACAAGACACAACTACATATAACCTTCGGAATGTAATGCTGGAAATATTCAGAATTACAGAGTGCACACTAACTTATTCTCCAATTTCTTCTTCCCCTCCACAGTACGCGCCTGGAACGATCTAGCAAACGACATAAAAGGTGCACCATCTGTAGGTTCGTTCAAATACAAAATCAATAAAAACCTGAGATCTTCTCCAAAATTCTATAATGCTGGAACACGCAAACGTAACATACTACAGGCAAAACTACGAATGGAATGTACATGTAGTTCCCTAAACTCTGACTTGCACCGGAAAAACATTGTACCTTACCCCTTCTGTCGGTGCGGTGTCTTTCAGAGTCGTAACCATTAATTTTTTGCTTGTCCGCTTTGCTCACTTGATAGACTCAGATATCTGCCAGCCAATCTTGATAATCTTACTAGCAATTTCCTTTTGTTTGGATGCGAAAATCAATCAGATTATTTTCCTAAAGGTACAGGAGTTTTTGATAAAGTCTGGTAGGTTTGGTTGATCCCAGCCTCAAAAGTGTTAAAATCTTTGTTACGTCTACGTCTGGAGCCAGTCATTCAGCACTATGTGTTTTGCCTCTAAACATTAAACAGGAGTCTCTCTCTCTCTCTCTCTCTCTCTCTCTCTCTCTCTCTCTCTCTCTCTCTCTCTCTCTCTCTCTCTCTCTCTCTCTCTCTCTCTCTATTATACTTGCGTATTTAAACTCGTCTAAAACCATCATATAGAATGCAGATTCTATAACATGTCTAGGAGATGATCTAAATAAGCCACTGGCTTACCGTCAGATCCTATTATCTTAACATTGTATTTATGCATATTATGCACTTTACCTGAATAAAAATTATTTAAACCAAAGGCGTCTCTATGAAGTAAAGGGTTAATTAAAGAACATTACTTTTGACCCCAATAATGCATTACGTGCCTGTATTATTTCTTCTGCCATGTTTTTAGCTTGCAATTATATGTGTGACACCAACTTTCCAATTTGTAGCCTCATATAAGAAACAGTGTAGACCAGCATTCATATCTCTATCAGGTTTCCTTTAGCTTAAACTCGTTTTAAAATCCATCATTATAAATAAGAAAAATCATGAAGTGATTTACTTTCGTCACTTAGGTTTTTTTCTATATAAATTCCCTAACCGAACTGTACACTGTAACACGAAGAAGTGTACTTTTACACAAGATTTGGTGGCAGCTGGATTGCCACTTGTTTTGGTGTAGCATTTCAATTGCTTTAAAACATGTTCTGTTTGATTGCATCGATCGGGAGAATAACAAAAACAATAACACATTGAAATGTTTAAACATTCATCACTGGAGAAATGCTGAACCGCCTGTTTTAGTAGGAGAATACATTTGAGTAGCTCCCATTATGCAGTATACGCACGTGCGTAATAAAATAGTAACACGTAAGGGTGCTCACATAATGTGGTTATTGTGATTTTCCATACCTTCAGGAACTGCTCTTAAAGGAAAGAATTCGCTCCCTCTTGGAGCAAATTCTTCCCTTTAAGAGAAGTTCCCATTTTGAGAAGGGACGTATGTGCATCATCTAAAGTGGTCCTGGCATCTAAACTGGTCCTGGCATCTATTATGGTCCTGACCAGCCTCTAAATTGGTCCCGACTGGCATCTATTATGGTGCGCTTAGCAGACTCTAAAATGGTCCTGAGCGCTAAATGTAAATATATGCAAACTTAATACTTTTTCAACTTAAACGGCTTCAACCGCAAAAATAATCATATGACCAGGACACAAGCCATTTGTATAGGTGCGTGCACATGCGCGTGTGTGTGTGTTTTGCAGGATTTGGTTAGCCCCGCGGCCAATCTAACGCACATGCTGTTTATTTTAAATATCGAACGCAAAAAAAAATCCATTTGAGACTGTCAACTCCGTGTGTTCGTGCTTTGTGCGAACGGGCTTTCATCCGCATTGAATAAAAAGTATTCTGTTTATGAGATAATTATTCGCGGCAGCACCGCCCACCTTAGGGCTGAGGATACCTGGGACATAGCGGGTCTTAATTACCGGGATTAAATCTACGATATGTCCCCGCAGTGCCGTGGGTGTGCCGGGATTTTATTTTCCCGTTTAAATAGGGTTTGTCTAGAACGTCCTCTTAACAGCGCACCTAAACATCTACCTATATATATGCCAATATAAACCAAAACGGGTGCAACTTGGTGGTAAATTCGCATGTTCACGGGCAGGGGCGGATCAAAAAATTCTCGTATCAGTGGGAGAGGGGGAGGCCCAAGCCTTACTGATGTTTTAGTCATCTTTACTTACTTTTACAGAGTGTTCCAATTGACCACTCCAAGGGAACTAAAACTTCCAAGAGGGAGGGTGGGGGAGTCGAATTTTTAGGCGCTGTGGGGTAGGGATGGGTGTGGAGGCCCTCATACTTATTCCTAAAGAAACCTTTAACACTTGTAATTTTCCGGGGTTGGTGGGGGAGGGGTCCGGGTCTCTTGACCCCCCACCTCTCTTTGTATTCAGAATTCAAGAGAATCGGTAGAAATGATAGATTCTCCCAAATATACGGTTGTTCAATAACTGCCAGTTGATATCACTAATAGTGTTTATGGCAATAACTTCTAAATTATGCAAAAGAGAGTTATGGATCATTGTACACTCTATCTCATCTCATCGAGATCTATCTACCATTGAAGTTTCAAGTTGATACCTGTTATACATGTACGAGGGTCATTTTTTATGTTCGTAGAATCGGGCTGTATCTCTACAAATATAGAATTTACGGTACAATAACTATATATATTTTGAAAGGTCTAGGTCCTGTCTATCACCTAATATAAATTTTAAATCATGAGCGCTTAGTTTGGTCAAGATATATAGCTTTGCATAGGGCGTAAAAAGGACACTGGCCGAAATCCGTGTCATTTTAACCACGCAGCCATTAGGAAATTAGACACTGTTAAATTCCATTCGCTATGGTGATATAAGCATTTTTCAAGCCGATTTTTTCTTTGCACTATCAAAATTAATTATTCAATCGCTAATCGTAGACAAGTGCAGCAAAACTATAAGCATGTTGTTTGCTTTTCTATAACAATTTTAAAACACCCATCAATATACCAAAATTATTAAAGTCTAGTGCTAGTTATTATATCTGTTAAAATTACGATTGTGAACAAATTTTAAATTTCTTCTGGTTTTACATAGCACATGATATACACTTCCACCAAACGCTTTGAGGCGTGACTGTAACGGTAAATGCATTGAATAAATCGAGGGTCATGCCTTAGAGGTCGTGGTAGAAGTATACTTAATCATTCGTCAGCAGTTATATTGATGTATCGATTTAAGCGTGTAACTGGCAACTTCCGGTACTGGCGTACCCCCATGTTATAAAAAGTGGGTGGGGTAAATCAACCCCGCGTAGAAAACACAATAACAATCGGATCTGCATAATTTTCTTATTGCAGTTATTTTAAAACCTGTAAAGAGGCACAAAACAGTTTTAATGTATTTTCTAAATATAGTTACGCTCCATGACGTCATTTATATACAAAATAATGGATTTTAGCACCCCCTAGGCTATTTATTTTGCAGTTCATTTCTAATAAACAAAAGTATTAACCTTGTTTTGGGATGAAAGTTACCATAGCACTTCCATCTACTATATAAACAAGAAAAAATATAATACTACCTTACAGCTAACATATTAAGCCACATTCAAAAGCCCGTATCCAACTTCCACTTGTGTCAACTTTTCACAATAAAAGTTCATATGCCTACTGTTCAATTTGCTGAGGTTCCAAACAAATCTTCCATATCCAATAATTGCTGCGCATTTGCTATAATGTTTATATAATATTGTAGCACATGGTGTCCGTGATCTGCAGCCATATTTTTAGAAGCTGTGTATGGCTATGGACCCATTTTCATGCAATTGATTTGTAACGTTCTGTCTGGGACTAAGTCCGTAAATGTCATTTTTCTACCATATTTCCAGTGTGCGATATATAGGTATGTCTTTGCCTCTTAGAAGCCATTTAAGTAATGCATTTTAAAATAATTTTAGGTTGCATGTATAGATAAAAGCTCAATCTTTCCAAATATATGCATGATGTATGCATTTACTTTCGCCGTTTTCATTAAATCTACCTTTCTACGAACATAAAAAAATGTCCCTCGTAGTTGTTGTGTTATGCGCCGGACACAATTTAAGTGTGAAAAATAACAAAGGGCAATAACTCCTAAATTATGGGAAAGAGAGGTAGGGCTCTTGCACACTGTACTTCTCCTCATCGAGATATATCTACCAGTGAAGTTTCAAGTCATACCTCTTATAGTTTCTGTGTTATGCTCTGGACAATATATTTGTCAATTCTCCGAAACCACTGGGCCATCTGAAGTTTTTCATGTGGCACCACCATGGGATAGGGGTAAAGATGGAAAGCTTATTCAAATGATTTAGGTCATTTGTTGTTAGTCATTATTGTCAACCCTCGGTGGCTGGGGCATTTAGCAGGGATTTTACCACAAATTTGACCCCGCAGAGCAGGGCTTTTAGCAGGGCTTTGAAATTTGAAAAGGGGGCGAGGGATACAAGTGACTGGTTCATAACCAAACAATCAAAGGTACGAAGCAAATGAAAAAAAATGAGTATAAGCACATATAAATCAGTACGAATCATGTTCTTTTACTGGGTCATATTGCAACAAATATAGCGCCTACGAATGTTTACCACCAATATATTAGTATATAGACAGTAGAGTAGTACTGATATCTAGTATCAGAGACTAGGGCTGTGGATACTAGTACTGGCCTATAACAGTAGAGACTATGGAAACTAGTAGAGACTGAGAATACGGATACGAGTACTGACCACAAGTAGCAGAGACTGGATCTATGGATATTAGGACTGACCTCTAGTAGTAGTGACTGGGACTGAGAATACATATACTGACCTCTATGTACTAGGTTTGACCTCTAGTGGCACAACCTGGGACTATGGATACTTATAATGACCGCATGTAGCAGTGATTGCAACAAGGCATACTAGTTTTGACCCTCTGTACTAGTACTGACCCCAAGTGGCAATGAAGGGGACTCTGGATAACAGAACTGGCATCTAGTGACAATGATAGAGATTTTGAATACGCTTACTGACCTCTGTTGGCGATGACAAGGTCTCTTGATACTCATACTTAACTTTTGTGGCAATGACTGGGACTCTGGATACTTTTACTGACATCTAGAGGCAATGACTGGGACTCTGGATACTTTACTAACCTCAAATGGCAATGGCTGGGACTCTGGATACGTATACTGACCTCTAGTGCCAAAGCCGGTGACTCTGGATACTACTACTGACCTCTAGTGGCAATTAAAGAACTTTGGATACTAGCACTGATCTCACTGGCAATGACAGGGACTCTAGATACAACTACTGATCTCTAGTGGCAATGACTGGGACTCTCGATAGTTTTACTGACCTCTCATAACAATGAGAGGGACACGTAATATTTTTACTGACAACTATTGGCAAGTACAGGGACTCTTAATACTTTAAATGACATCAATTTGCATTGGCTGGGACTCTAGATACAAGAACTCACCTCTAGTGGCAATGACTTGGACCCTTGATACTTGTACTGACCTCTACTGCAATGGCAGGAGCTCTGAATACATATTCTGATCTCGCATGGCAATGACACTGTGGTACTTTGACTGACCTCTAGTGACAATGACTGGGACATTGATACTGGTAATGACGTTAAGTTGCAATGACTTGGACCCTGAATACTTTAACTGACCTCTAATGCCAAAGGCTGCGACTCTGGATACTTTACTGACCTCTGGTGGCAACAACTGGGTATCTGGATATTTTTACTGACATTTAGTAGCAATTACAAGACTCTAAATACTTTTACTGACATCTAGTGACAATGATATGGACTCTGAATACTTTTGCTGACCACTATTGACAAGTACAGGGACTCTGAATACCTGTTCTGATCTCTCGTGGCAATGACTGGGACTTTCGATATTTTAACTGACCTCAAGTGACAATGAAAGAGAGTCTAGATATTTTACCGACCTTTATAGGTAATATATGGAATCTGGATACTAGTTTTGGCCTCTGGTAGCAATTACAGTGTGACTCTGTATACTTTAATTGACTTCTGGTGGCAATGACAGGTATTCTGGATTCTAGTACGGACCTCTAGTGCCAACGACAGGGACTCAGGCTAAAGGTACTGACCTATAGTGGCAAAGACTAGACTCAGGATAATTTTATGACCTCTAGTAGCAATTGCAGGATATTAAGATACTAGTTCTGACCTCTAGTGGCAACGACAGGGACTCTGGATAGTAGTACTGACATATAATGGCAAAAACAGGAAGTCTGAATATTTTTACTTACAACTTTTGGCAAAGACTGGGACTCTGGATAATTTAACTGACCTGTAGTGGCAATTACAGGGACTCTGGCTACTTGTACTGACCTCTTATGGCAATGATAAGGACTCTAGATATTATATTATAGTACTACTACTTTTACTGACTTCTAATGGCAATTACAAGGACTCTTACTACTTATACTGTCCCCTTATGGCAATGGTAGGGACGTAAAGTGGCAATGACTGGACTCTGCATACTTTTACTGACCACTAGTAGCAATTACAGGGGACTCCGGCTACGTGTACTGACCTCCAATGGCAATGACAGGGACTCTAGATACTAGTACTGACTTATGGTGGCAATAACACAGACTCCGTGTACTAGAACTGAACTCTAGTGGCAATAACAGGGATTCCAGATACTTTGTATACTTGTATTTACCTCTAGTTGCAATGTCTAGGGCTCAGAATACTAATACTGACCTTTAGTGGCAAGGATAGCGACTCTGGATATTTTAACTGACCTCTTGTGACAATGAGTGGGTCCCTGGATACTGACCCAGACCTCCTGTGTCAATGACTGGGACATTGAATACAAGTTCTGACCTAAAGTGGCGATTGCTGGGACTCTGGACACTTTTACTGATCTCTAGTGGCATAAACTGAGACTTTGCATACTTTTATTTACCTCTAGTTGCAATGCCTAGGACTCAGGATACTAAGATTGACCTTTAGCGGCAGGGAAATGGGCTCTGGATACTTTAACTGGACTCTAGTGGCAATGACTGGGACCCTGGATACTATGACTTTTTTCTAGTGGCAATCCAATACACTCTGGATATTTTAACTGACCTCTTGTGACAATGATTGGGACTTTGAATACAAGTACTGACCTCAAGTGGCAATTGCTGGGACTCTAGATACTTTTATTGATCTCTAGTGGCAAGAACAGGGATTTTGTATACTTTGATTTACCTCTAGTTGCAATGTCTAAGACTCAGGATACTTTAACTGACCTCTAGTGGCAATGACTGGGACCTGGATACTAACCCTGGCCTCTAGTGGCAATTACAGGGACTCTGGACACTTTTACTGATATCTAATGACAATGACTGGGACTTTGGATACTTTACAGACCTCTAGTCGCATTTATAGGGTCTTTGGATACTTTGACTTACCTCCCTTGGAAATAACCGGAACTCTGGAGCCTAGAATTGACATCTAGTGGTAATGAAAATGACTCCCAATATTTCTACTGACCTCAAGTATCAAGAATCGGACTCTGGATACAAGTATTGACCTCTAGTGACAATGACAGGGATTCTGGATACTAGTACTGAACTCTAGTGGCAATGACATGGACTCTTGTTACTTTTAATGATATTGAAGGGCAATGACAGGGACTCTTGATACAAGTACTGGCCTCTAGAGGCAATGTCTAGGACTCTGGATGCTAAAACTGACCTTTAAAGACAAAGATTACTGTCCAATAGAGATCATTAAAGGATTTACTGATAAGGGACAGTTTCAGTATCTCACAAAATTAATGGGGCCTCAAGAGGGGACTTACCTGTATGCAACACAATTTCATTCACTAAGATAAAGATCAATATTTTATCATAAAATACCTAATCCCTATATGGGGCCACTTTATTAGCCCAGTAAGGAAGTCCTAATCACCTCATTATGGCTGTCCCTTTGATCTGCCCAGTATGACCCCTGGAGAGAGTCATAATGAGTGGTACCAGTATTATTGCTAAAATATTTGTCCCTTTAATGGCAGAAGCAGGGACTCTGAATACTTTAAATGACTTTTGTTGGCAATTATTGGGACCCTAGATACTGGTAATGATCTCTTGTTGCAATGATAGGGACTCTGGATACTAGTACTGATCTCTAGTGGAAATGACATTGACTGTGCATAGTAATACAGACCTCTGTAGTAGTGACAGGGACTTTGAATACTAGCTCTGATATCTAGTGGCATTGACTGAGACTTTAGATACTTTACTGACGACTAGCGGTACTTACAGGGACTATGAATACTTTACTTACCTCTCATGACATCGACTGGGACTCTGGATACTTTACTGACCTCTAGTTGCATTTACAGGGACTCTAGATACTTTAACTGACCTCCTTTGGTAATAACTGGGACGTTGAATACTAGAATTGACATCTACTGGTAATGAAAGGGACTCTGGATAATTTTACTTACATCTTGTATCAAGAACCTGACTATGGATACAAGTTCTGGCCTTAAGTGGCTATGGAAGGGACTCTGGATACTAGTACTGAACTCTAGTGGCAATGAAACGGACTTTCGATACTTTTAGTGATATTTAATGACAATGACAGGGACTCTGGATACAAGTACTGACCTCTAGTGTCAATGTCTAGGACTCTGGATGCCTGTACTGACTTATATTGGCAAGGACATGGACTCTGGATACTTTAGATGACCTCTGTTGGCAGTTACTGGGACCCTAGATTATAGTACTGATTTCTACTGCAATGATAGGGACTCTTGATTATATACTGACCTCTAGTGGCAAGGAAAGGGACTCTGGATAGTAATACTGATCTCTAGTGGCAGTGGCAGGGACTTTGAATTCTAGTTTTGACATCTAGTGTTAATGACTGGGACTCTGGATAATTTTTCTGACCTCTTTTGTCAATGACTTGTACTCTGGACACTATATTACGACATCTAGTGGCAATGACTGGGACTCTGGATAGTAATACTGACATCTAGTGGCAGTGACAGGGACTTTGAATACTAGTTCTGACATCTAGTGACAATGACTAGGACTCTGGATACTTTTACTGACCTCTTTTGTCAATGACTAGGACTCTGGACACTGTTTTACGACCTCTTGTGGCAATGACTGGGACTCTGGATACTTTAACTGGCTACTAGTGGCAGGGGTTCTGGATACTTTTACTGGCCTTACGTGACTATTGTAGGAACTCTGAATACTTTTACTGAACTGTAGGGGCAATGACACAGACTCTGGTTACAAGTGCTGACATCGTAGGCAATGACTGGGGCTCCGGACACTATTATTGATCTCTAGTAGCAATGAATTGGACTCTGAACACTTTTTTTTACCTCTAGAAGCAGGGTTTTTGGATATTTTTACTGATCTATAGTGGCAATGAAAGGGGCTCTGAATACTTTTACTGACCTCTAGTGTCAATGACAGGGACTCTTGATATTTTTTCTGATATTAAGTATCAATGACTGGGACTCTGGACACTATTATTGATCCCTAGTGGCAATGAATGGGAATCTGAACACTTATATTGACCTCTAGTGGCATTAACAGGGATTCTGATTACTTTTACTGATCTATAGTGGCAATAAAAGGGACTCTGGATACTTTTACTGATCCCCTAGTAGCAATTATAGGGATACTGGCTACTTGTACGGACCTTTAATTGCGATTATAGGGACTCTAGATGCTATTACTGACCTCTAGTGCCAATGATAGGGACTCTAGATATTAGTACTGATAGCAAATGGCAAGAACAGCAACTCTGAATACTTTTATAGCCAACAATTGGCGAAGACTGGGGCTCTGGATATTTTTGTTGACCTATAGAGGCAATTACAGGAACTCCAGATACTAGTACTGTTTTTTCTGGTGGCACTAAGAAGGACTTTTGATACTTTTAATGACCTCTAGTGGCAATGACTGGGACTTTAGATACAAGTACTGGCCTCCAATGGCAAGTGCGTTGACTCTGGATACTTTAATTGGTCTCTAGTGGCAAGTACAGGGCCTCTGAATACTTTGACTGATATTTAGTGGCAATGACGGGGACTCTAGATACTTTTACTGACCTCTAGTTGCAGAGACAGAGTCTCTGTATACCAGTATTGACCTCTAGAAGCAGATTTGTGACCTATAGCTACTATTATTGACCTCTGGTGACAGAGACATTGAATCTGGATAACAGTACTGACCTCAAGTGGAAAATGTAGTGACTCTGGATAGCAGTACTGATCTTTAGTGGCAATGAGTGAGACTGTATATAGTAATACTGACCTCTGGTTGCAGAAACAGGGACTCTGGTATGTAGTTCTGACCTCTACTGGCTGATAATATAGTACCGATAATTTGTTAAAACAACGGAAACTCTTGATAGCAGTACTGCCTCTAGCAGCTATGAGTGTGACTCTGGCAAGTAGAACTGGCCTCTGGTGGCAGAGACATTGCTTCTGCATAGTAGTACTGACCCTTCGCCTCTGGATAGCAAAACGAACCTCTAGTGGATCTAGTTGATTTTCAGCTGCCTTGAGCCTAAGGCTCATAAGTGAGATTGCATTACTTGGATACCCTTGATTTTAATTATTGACCCTCTTTGAAAAGGGGGGTGCATATTTGATTGTCTGTCATTCTGTCCATCCATCCGTTCGTCATTGCATCGTTTTTTTCGTTCAGTTAAATATCTTATGAACAAATTGATAGAAGTTTTTATCAAAATATGTAAACTATTACATTTATATAGACAATATCCAGATTGAGTTTGTTACACATTATTTTTCAAAAAAATGTAACAGAGTTATGTCCCTTGACTGCTGTCAAAATTTCATCTAGAATTCATTTTCCGCTTAGATTGAAATAATTTGACCAAATTTTGTATGTCCATTAATATTGACAAGATGTAGGTTGGGATTGTTATTTGTCATTTTTCGCAAATTTATAACGGAGTTATGGCTCAGGATTGACTTCACCTTTTCGTTTTCGCTCAATATCTTAAGAACAAATTGATAGAATTTGACCAAATTTGGTATATGCAATTATATTGGCATGATCTAGATTGAGATTGTTATACATTATGATTATTTTTTCTAATTTGTAACAGAGTTATGGCCCATAATTGATGTCAGATTTTTGTTTCCGCTTACTATTGTAAGAACTCATAGATAGAATTTTACCAAATTTTGTGTGTGAATTGATATTGACAACATCTAGGTTGAGATTGTAACCTGTCATATTTCGCAAATTTGTAACCGAGTTATGACCCTTGCTAGTGTCAGACTTAGGCTTCCCCTCAATACTTTGAGAACAAAATGGAATTACACCAAATTTTTATATATATACGGGATTGTTACCTGTCATTTTTGCAAATTTATAACAGTTATGGCCCTTAATTGAAGTCTTAATTTCGTTTCTGCTCAATATTTTAAGAATACATGGGCAGAACTTGGCGAAACTTTGCATATGCTACTTATGCTTTGATACAGACAAGCTGTGATTGTTACCTGTCAGTTTTCTCCAACTTGTAACTTATGGCCCGTGAGTGATGTCAGAATTCCGTTTCCACTCGATAGTGTGAGCATAAATGGCTGGAATTTCACCCAATTTTATATTGGCAAGATCTTGGATGGAATTTTACCGGTCGGTTTTCATAAATTTGTAACAGAGTTATGGGCCTTGATTGATATTTTTACAACATGAAATGCACTAAACCGGTCTATAGTCAGATTTTCTGAACTCGATATCGTGTTGGCCGATCTTGTTCTAAATAATTATTTTATGTGTATCGTGAACTCTGATGTCCAAGCCAGCCCAAAATGCATAAACTATAGAATTTTTAAAACAGTAGGTTTATTTCTATATGAGTGCTCAGTAAGTTTTAGTCCCTGATAACTGAGAGCGCACCTTATCGTATAGTTTATATGATTTGAATTTATTTCCTCATATATTGTATTCTGCAATATGAGAGATAAAAGTTATGTTATGTTTTGTTATGTCAAAAGGGTAGCGCACAGCTGAACACTATTTGGGGACAGCTTTGAGCAATAATGGATTTCTATAGAAAATGATAGCTCCAAGCTAACCCATTCATTTTTTTTGCACTTTTTTAAAAACAACATTCATTCGCCATGAGTTGGCATACGCCCATTCTGATAAGGGTCTTCTCTTTTTGTGTATAAGGAAACCTTGTGTTTTAGCATCTCTCTGGACATGGAATACACAGCGAAGACCCAGCGCACACAACAGATGCCCATGCTGATCTGAGTATTCGCTTTGTGCACATGGTTTTCTGATGCTTTAAAACAGATGCGGTCCAATATGGCCAGCTCGTATTTAGTCAGTTGTTACTTTGTCCCATTTTCCAAAGGACACTATTTCCGAAAATATTTATAAAATTGGGAAATTACTAATATGCTGGGTTGGATATTTTTCGGACCAGAAATTTTATTGAGGGAAAGGTCTTCTATATGAGGACAATAGGATATTTCACGGACCCTGTGTTGATAATTTAGGATCCGTGGCTAATTTACGGGCTAGCGGGATACTATATTATACTACTGGAAAATTCACACAAAAACCTGAACTGCACCAATAAAAAAAATCGAATGTTCCTTGAAATCAACAATGAAACAACAAAAAATTAAAATTAAAATGGAGAGGCAGAAATGAAAAGCAGAAAACTCTTATCAGTTCATATGTCACATAGGTCACTACGACCTATGATAAGCGTCTTCTGCTTTTCATTTTGTTTACACTATAATATCACTTTCACACAGCGAATACTCTAATGATCTTATAATGGCACGGCTGTCTTAAACTCTTGCAGCAGGAAACCTGATTTCGGGGTTTCAGACCAGGTAAAATTCAAACCAGACTGCTCGTCTACGTCTTAAGGTTTCGTATATAGTAATCGCCGGTACAACACCATCTAAACAGCGAAACTCCTTATGTGCTGATAAGATCACACAGCGAGGAAGCGCAATAACTGTGCATTCAAACGGACACACTGTTGTGATCAGACTGTGCAGTTGCCCCGTCTTTTTGTTCTCATGCTTCACAAGATGCACATTGTCAGTTTGTTGGTTTTATCATGCTGTGGTCAATTAGTAAATAATCCCATGCACACATACCTACTTAAACATTTCTAGCAGTTTTAGTTGCCAGGACCATTTTAGATGCAGGACCACTTTAGATGATGCATATGAATATATCGGGGATCATTTTAGAGTCTGCTTAGCGTGCCATAATAAATGCCAGCTGGGACCAATTTAGAGGCAATTTGGGACCGAAATAGATGCCAGGACCATTTTAGATGCAGGACCACTTTAGATGATGCACAGACGTATTTGTAGAGAATCATTGCTTGATACAGTAGTCTCCCTTAGATGTGCGTATTTTTTTCAGCGTTCTGGCTACGCAATTGGGTTAAATGTAAGTTTGCACCGAAAGAGATGGCAGATGAGCTGCTACATTGTACCTTTTTTTTGGTATACTGTAAATTCGGAAATTTTCGCAAGGGTTTTATTTTCGCGCAACTTCGCATAATGATATACATGTAGGTAAATCACACCCTTTCAAGAATTTCTAATGTCGAAAATATGTGTTTTAACGCTATTCACGAACATAAAACTCTTGCGAAAATTTCCTCATTTACAGTACGTTTCACTCATGTTTACTGTGATAGGTATATTAGTTCTTTGTTACCTTCAATGTGTTACACTCATGTTTACAGAGATAGGTATATTCTCAAGAAAACTATTATTGTTGTTCACTACATTAATGTGTAAATTATTTGTGTAGGCTATAAACATTATTATATGTTTAATGCTGAATAAAATATATTGTATTGTATTATATCTTTGTTACCTTCAATGTGTTTTCCACAAACTCTCCTAATGTCTGTTACTATTTGAACGTAGCTACGTGTAATTATAAAATGCCTTCTACAAATGACAAGCAAGTACACTGAAGGTCAAAAGTAATGCAACGTTGAAATCAAAGTGATTGTATTTTTTTTTATGTGAATAAGCTGATGACTTACACTATTGCGTTACAACCCCTGTACAAATTGTATTACTACATGTATCTACTGTAAATCAGTTTTGGCGTTGTTTTTTTATTTGTGTGTAGAACCTAGAGGCGGATTTTCGATTTTCAAAACACACACACACACACACACACACACACACACACACACACACACACACACGTAGTTTTTGGCGTAGCCCAGCGGGTCCTATGTAGAACCTACACAATGAATTGCAGCTCATGCACGTTAATTTCCGAATATGTTTCGCAATGCATTGTCCTTGGTTTATGGGTGATTACGAAAGTTTTTTTTTGTGCGAGTGATTACAAAACATTCTATTGTTGTTTAATTGCTCAATTGTACAAGTTTTGAGGTATATAATGATTAGCTGCAGTTTTCTGTCCTGCATTTACGTTTTAGTTTGGGTTTTAAACAATGTCAGAAATGAAAAGCTGTCAAAATTTCAGAAAAGCAAACAATGAACCCACTACCATACTGTGTTCGACCTACGCACAATTTAACCGGGAGGGTTTGTTTTCGTTTGGCGCCAAGCTATTATGTACGCTACACATAATAGTTTTAGAGCCAGATTGTCGACAGACCAAACGAATATATACTTAAAGCCAAAAGTAACTTTACACTTTGAACTATCGAATATATCTTTACTGCTTTTGAGTTTAACCAAATTAAATATTGCAATGAGTTGCTGGTTCCCGCTCTGTCCTTATTCACGAGAAACAACTTAGGTAAATTAATCTTCTTTCAAGTTATGTGTGCTTTCATTAAAAGCACAAAATCAGCATTTCATAACAAAATCCAAAGTAAACCTAGGATTTGAACACGCTATTTCAAGGGCCATCAATTGCATATTAAAAATACTGCAAGATATTCTGCCTCTGATGTATAGTTTGTTTTTGGCAGCATTTTAAAGTTGGTTCACTTTGAAATTATCTCCCTTTGAATTAAAGCAATAGTAAATATTAGTAATAATAATAATAATAATAATAATAATAATACGGCAAACAATTTCTTATGGGAAATTCCATTGAAAGCATTGTAAAGTTCACAAAAAGGAGTATGTACGTAAAAACACAACTCTAATTGTGTTACTCGAAGGGTGATCCAGGCTAATTTGGACTTTAAACAACAATTCAATAGCCTGTCTTTCAGACTGATTCTTTAAAATTAAAAAAAAAAATGTCCAATTGCAAAGCTACAGTAACACATCAAAAGTGATGCGCTTTGGAAAAGTTTATTTTGCCCCCTTGCTTCTTTCATTAGGCATTGTGGTTGCATTTATGACAGCAACAACATGAAATTTAAAAGGTCATATGAATAATTGATTGAACTTTAATATGAATCAAACACATTTAAAATACCACTCACCAATACCCAGAAAAGGTATATATAATAACAGTGTAAAGTTACTTTTGGCCTTAAGTATACATACATAAAATGAATCATACATTTAAAGTAAAGCAACAGGCTCGACGAGATGATCGTCATAGTAGACAGGACACGTAAAACTATATCACAAACCCAGGAACAGTTTCACTTCTGGCGAATGAGTTCGATGTTCGAAGCGTATTTCACGGAAAGTGAGCTTGGCAGCTGTCAATCGAATTTTTGTGATTCATGAGGATGAACGATTGCGAAAATCTGAAGATTCATTAAAGGATTGCTTCGAAAACGTAAATATCAAACAATGAACTTACAACATAAGTGGCTCCCATAAATATCCAATGTATCATCAAAGAGCATGTGCGGATCCAGAGGGGGAACGGGGGATCCGGACCCCCCTCCTGAAAAATCACAGAAATAAAGAGTTTCTTCATAGTAATGGTCCGGATCCCCTGTAAAACCACAAAGCTACCAAGCCAGCATTCAATGTTGGGCCACCATCGGCCCGCCAGCGAAAGGCCATTTAAATTGCGTTTCGCTAGCGGGTCGGTGATGACCCGCTTTTAGTGGTATTTGGATCCTATCTGCCCTCATCAACTAAAAACCAAAACTTGAAAAAACGTAGTCAAAGTTGGACCCCCTCTGAAAAAAATCTGGATCCGCGCATGCAGAGAAACAAGATATTTTCCACGTACTAGCATGAACGCAAAACGTTTAGTCGAAAAGTATGTGGATATGACCAGCAGATGGCACAGTCACAAACTGCAGACAAACCTATTGAGGATGAGACACTAACAGTCACACGAGAACGGCGGGGCGAATGAACACGTGATTGGCACGTGGCCTTGTTGGAATGATGCCATTGTATAAAAAGACGTCATCCTGTCCATCTCCGCCTTGGCGTTTTATTTTCAAAGATAAAGACGCGTATTTATTGGTGAACAAGAAAACGAATCTAATAGATAGAAAACCCCGTCCCGTTAAGCATCGTTGTGTCAAACACTGAACCTATAGATATAGAATGTTCTATCCCACCTCTTTGGGCTCCGATACTTTTGTAATGCACTATATCTAACGTCTACGAAATATGGGGGGCATTACACAAGAATCTAACATATTTATTTGAAATAGCTCATGTTTGTTCTGTGTATAAACGGCAACATGTATTATTACGCTGACGACTGAAATAACGCTTGAATGTACAGCATCCGTTCCGCCTATGAATTTTCATTTCCCATGACATCATATTCTTTACTCGGCGAAGAGAATGGCAACTTCGTTTAATTTTAGAATGTATGTCTATCTCTGGGAGTGAAATAACGCCATGCAATGAACCACTAGTGATTTACAGATTTAGTAATGACGTCGTTAAAGATAGACCGATTTTAAAGTAATTTTAATGCCATGTGATAAATAGAATCGAGCTCCTGTATTGTTGAATTTATTAAACACGTTGCGAAAGAGATAAAATGCTCAGCGAGCCTCGCATTTCATATCTTTTTTCTCAACTCGTTTAATAAATTCAATAAATCAGGAACGCTCCAGTACAATTTGGGCCTCGACGCGAGAAAACCTGTCTTCGGGGGTTGTCAAACAAAACAGGCGCAGACCAGCCTGCGCATCTGCGCAGTCTGATCAGCGCGTTTGTTATTCGCCTTTTGGAAAGTATCATATGTATTCTTGCTACAGGTGAAATTTCAACTATCTAGCTAGTCTGTGTAGCTGAGGAGACTGCTTCTTGTCTTGCCTTGTCGGAAACCAAAAAAGACATGTTTTCTCGCTACGAGGTCCATTTTTTAGTAACTGTTGGTTAAACGCTGTTGCTTCTCTTTCTGGAGCCAGCGTGCAAAGAGACCAATAAAGTTTGGATTAGTAAAAATGGCTAAAAAAAGATTTAATCATGAGCAGGAAAAAACCTCGATACAACAAATGAACGTAATATTACTATACAATTATTGGGGACATGACGTGATGTGGGAATGACGTAAAGACTCAAATCAAACAAGTTCTCTTTCTGGAGCCAGCGTGCAAAGAGAACAATAAAGTTTGGATCAGTACATTTAATCATGAGCAGGAATAAAACCCCGATACAACAAATGAACGTCATATTACCATATAATTTTGACCATTAAGGCATTGGGCATGATGTGATGTCGACCTGACAGTACCAATTTTGACCGAGGCAGAGCCTCGCTCAATATTTGTACTCTCAGGTCGACATCACATCATGTCCAATGCCTCAATAGTCAACTATTGTTTTAGTATATAATTTCAGCAGCAGCAACAACAAACTCTTGGCTATGGACTATGTCTTGGACAGTCTTGAATTTCTTTTTACATGATGACTAACTGATTTCATTCAGTTAAAAGAGGAATGAATGCATGCTTTATTTGTAATTACAACTGCAGACAGAGAAGACCCAGATTAAATGCCGCGTAATGTGGATTTCATCAGGGTCGACACTGGTTGCTAAGACAAAAATGACATTTTGAGAAAAAAATGCAATATTATTTAGAAATTATAACCTGTGACCCCTTGAATTATTATACAATGGACCATTTAAAGTTTATTGCATCAATTTAGAAGGACGATTTAAGAGTTCTGCTATTACTATATTCAACACAAGTCTGAATTACATGTATATGATGAAACACCAAATCTTGTCTATTTCGTGCTGCTGTCACTCACTGAATTGTATTTACAGCAAACCATGCAAGTTTCATGTTGAAAGCACACCTGTTATGAAAAGTTTCTATGAAGTCTATTTAAGTAACTAATATTGAATGGGAAAAACCCACAGCCCATGCGACATGTAGTTATATTGTCTCGAGTGGATATGCATCTGGGCCCTGTCCGCTTACCTTCTGCCCTACAGCGAAACTTACCTACGTGGATGCCATTGACAAAGCTAGCAAGCCTTGGTTAGCGTGTAGTGCCAACGAAATATTGGAAATTTAAAAAATCTTGGTCACGGGGATATTTTGAATGCCTTGAATAGTCATTTTACCTAGCTTGAAAAAAGCGAGACCATGCTGAATACTTTTTAAATGCCCCTCTCATGACATATGTTACCATCTTATGCTGGAAATTTTTTATTTTACCAATCAGACAGAAACCCAATCAATATGAGCCGCCACATGAGATTTCCAACAATGTGCGACCAGCAATGCCTCAGACCAGCCTGCGCATACGCGCAGTCTGATCAGAGCCTTTACTAGTCGCTTGAATGTTCTATGACTGTTAAGCTACTGAATGAACATCATTTGGCGTATTTAAGCTTAAAAGAAGGCTGCACAGGCTCATCTGAGTCTACACTTGTCTAAATGCCACATTGTTGAAAATCACATGTCGCGGCTCAATTATGTTAGTCCATTGAAATACCACTGAATCTATTAACGTCTTGTTGAGTTGCTGCTGCTGCTGCTGCACATTCTATTATAGTGTTGTTTGATAGGGCCACTTTGCGAGAAAACCTGTCTTTGGAGTTTGTGACAGAATATGGCTCAGTTAGATCTGCCTTGCTAGAAAGCTGAAAAGTTGCATTCGAAAAGTTTGGAAACTACTAGAAAAGGCCTCGCGCAAGCGTGGCTTGAGTTTTCTTTTAGCAAATAATGAAAAAGGTTCCAAGTTTGGCTGAGCTTTGCATATGTTCACATATATATTAAAATGGGAACAATTGCTAGCATTTTAATATCTTCATGTAACAGCAAAATACGGATAAGCGAAATTCTGATGAGTCAAAATAAGTAAGGGTGCAAAGATCAGGAATCGATACAATCAAGTACCACACCTGACCCGGAATACCAATGGGAAAGTGACACACTCACAGTCAGACACCAAAAAAGAGAGCCAAGAGGTCAGCCCTTTCCCAGCAGGTGACCTCAAAGCACATATAAACAGACGCGCACAAAGACAAAGACATAGCAAACACAAGACAGAACAAAAACATAAAAGATCCACAAAAGAAGTACCGCCTTGGAACGGTCAGTAAAATATTTTACTGGAGGGCTTAAACCGGTTTAACGGTGCCAACCGCACCCTTAATTCAGATGTGGATCAAGACATACATTTACAACACTTATAAGTGTGCATTTATAAATGGGCTCATATCTCCGCGAATACTGGTCAGATCATTTTCAAATTTGCAACAAATATAAAGGGCATGTGAGTTATAAAATTGCATTTATTTTATTTCGAATAAAATAAAAGTAAAACTGTTTACTGCGCCAAGACAACGGCGTCTAATTGACGTCACGTAACGCTGAACGTAATTCTGAGGAAGGTTGTTCCACTCGAAGAGAATTTTTGCTCTCAGTTGATTCAGTGTGGTCGTAATAGCCCCTGTTCTCCTTACACGGCGGTTTAGTTTATCCCAAATGTTTTCAACTATGTTTGGAAAGTCGACGACATTTCGTTATTTGCATTCAGATATGTAGTGGTGGCCCTTGCCCGATGGGCTTGAGCACTTGGAAAAAACGTCTAATGCACAATCAGGAAAATATCCGACAATTTCCCGCATTTTGTGTTGTTGTTGCTGTCATTATTTGTAGTTACACGCCTTTTTTTAAACCATGAGCACGTTTTATCAGTAAGAATTCCCATCGGATATTCCTTAGACTGAGTCAAATTTTACCACACTTAATTTTACTCAAAAATGCTTAACTATAGAATGATATGCATAAATGAAATGTCATAGAAAGATAAATTCAAAAACAAAGAAAACTGTGAACTTTGATTTTAGGATACATTTGAATTTTGATTTCGCATTTTAAAAGTTAAAGTTTTATGAAAATTAAAATAGATGGAATATCATGTCATGAATGTCATCTATATCTGTTGAAAATTTCAAAATTATCTGACTTTTATTTATGAAGATATGGGTCGATTTATATGTGTACACTTATAAGTGTTGTTAAGTGTATATATATTTGGTTTGCATGAAAGACCCCTTATTTATCAATGCATCATCTCCTAAAAATATAAATCTAGATATAACAAGGAGATAAAGCAAATATAAGGACTAAACAGTAAATAAAACTGAATACTGGAGCAAACGAAATCCAACAGGTAAAGCTCGGAGGGCCCAACAAACAGCCAAAGCATCAGGCCCCTACCATCTCATCAATAGATAAGTCTTTAAGTCAGAACTATCATAGAGTCTGAATTCTGACCCACCGGCGTGCCATTAAAGAGGAAATCAAAGTTGCCAGCCGTGATTGGGTTGACCACCAAGCATACAGTCTGTTGCAATACATCAATATTATAGCTAATCTTTTTATAATGGGAAATTATTTTAATGAACTGCGCTGAAAAATTATTAGAGCCAACAATCTTCTTCAATTTATACACCAAGTCATCATAGAAATCTGGTTCCGCAAGTCCTTGTGCAAGAGAGATTTAAGTCCAACTTGGAATTTAGAAATCAAATCATAGTATCGTCTATAAAATTTAGAAAAGGTTTTAAGAAGTTTATGATACCGATAGCCTTGTTTAAGAAGTTTCTGAGTTAACAATTTATTGCGAGTGTTGAAAGGCCATAATTTTGTTGCAAATTATATACCAAACAACTTCTATCAACCTACCTCAAACTTTTGGCAGAAATGACATAGAGCCAAATTGACCTATGGTAGAAATGACTCATGGCTGATAAGACGCATGTACCATAACGCACGTGTATAGATCTAATCAAAGTCACTGTACCATCTGAAAACATATGTACCGTAATGCGCTACTATAGTTCTCATATCGAACACACATTACACAGATTATTTTGTGGATTTATAAAACTACCATATGTAACGTACTACGACAGTTCTAATCAAAGTAACTGTATGGTGAGACCTGTTGTTCGCAAAAAATACCCAATTGTTGCAATGAAGTTAAAAAAATAATTTTTCAGAGTGGAAAAGGATGAACAATTCTACAATATTTTCTGAAAAAAAAATGTTGCTACTAGCAGGAAACTAATGAAGAAAACAGGACAAAAACAGCTGAGTGTGTTGGGATCGATCTCAGGACCATTTGCTTGATAACGTGTACTCATTTGAGCTATGGTGAGATGTACAATAATCAATGTATCGATATTCCATTTAAGTCAACTTGAAAAATATTAAAATCGAAGTTATCAAACACAACAATATTTGGTATCAAAATAATGCAGCAAATCTTTTCTGTTATCGTAATTAAAGGATAATCTATTATTTTAGCAATATACATTCTTTCTAGACAGCTAATGAAATGCCTGTGCAGATTGGTCAGATTATCCCGCGACAAGGCATATTTACTACACTCAAGATATGGAAGATCGAAAACTTCTATATGTATATAAGCTAAAGGTGAGTGTCTTTTGATATCAAGTTTACCAGGCAATGCTTGTCGTCAGCTTGTAACCTTTACAAAGTTCTGACCAAGATCAGGCCATACAGAATGGTTGGCCTGATTTGGATCCAAAATGTTTGCCACTCTAATGGTATTCCTGAATTTAGTGTCAAATAGTTTGGATCTTGATCAGACCGAATGTTTTGTCGGGCCTGATATGGGTCGTGTTTACAAGCCGACGACACTAGTGGGCAAAGAGTTAAAGGGGACGGCAACCCTGATGATTACTATGCTTTATATGAAAGATCTTAGTAAACCTTGAATTTTGATACCAGTTTCGTCTAAATCGGTTAAAAAATGTGGAAGTTATGGGAGTTTGAATATTTGCAAATGGACTGTAATGAAAGCGGCCATATTGTAGGCTTAGTGACGTCACTCAGCCTAATTAAATATGTGTAATCAAAATAAAAGACAAACCAATGGATTATTTGCATTAATCTTTAATGAAACAATTTCCTTGTGTATAAAGTTACATATCTGCTGAAACACAGATGATGTGATAGTAGTGATAACTCAAAACTAAGCAGGTGAAAAATTCTGAAAACTAATTAAATATTCAAAATGGCGGCTAAATATTGGCCATATTTAATTTTTTAAATGCCCATAAATTGCCCATTTTTCAACCGATTTTGATGATACTTGTATCAAAATTCATGGTTCATAGAGCTCTTTCTGATAAAACATACTTATCATTAGGGTTGCTGTCCCCTTTAAAGTAAGCCTGTAAATGTGATTTCCAACAATGTGACATTTTGACATGTGTAGACTCATACGAGCCTGTGCAGACTTCTTTTGAGCTTAGAAACTCCAAATGATGTTCGGTCAGTAGCGTATTAGTCATAGAATATTCAATCGACTAGCAAAGGCTCTGATCAGACTGCGCGTATGCGCAAGCTGGTCTGAGCCTTTGCTGGTTGAATATACCACAGTGTTGAAAATCTCATGTCGAGGCTAAAATGTATTTGCAGGATTTCAAAATCAACTGTTTCAAAAAATTATTTCAGGTGTCCAGCCTGATCCGGATCCAGACTGATTGCAAAGGTTACCACCAGATGGCACTAGTCGGTAAATAGTCCAAATATATTTGTTGGATTTACAACAGCAAAATGTGAATGCAGCCATGAGGCAAATATCTATACATTGTCTACAAAAGACGTTTTGTCAGACCTGACCTGGGTCCAGGCCCGACAGAGTTTTGGCCCTGATCTTGATCCAAAATGCAAGCTTTTCACCAACCTTACCAACTTTAGCACTAAACATCTCGTGATGTGCAATGTCTACCTGGTGATTGTCCACCTGTACGCCGAAGCCAACTACAGGCGGACACCTTATGGTATTACTAGACTTTTCGCTTACTGTAAAGGCGGCAACTTTAATATTCATATCTGGGAGTGGTTCGGCTTTTCATCTGCTAAACAAGGGAAATCAGGTTATATTTATAATTTGGTGAAGAATAAACACAGCCGAACATGTCTCAAGCGGCCACTCAAAAAGAACAAAAAAAGTTTTCAAGACCGATTATCGCTTAATGCAGGTCAAAAGTATTGCAGAATGCTATTGGGAGCATTCTGCAATACCTTCGACCTTCATTAAGCTCCATTTTCCATTAAGACCTTTGTTTTGTATATTTAGAGTGGCCGCTTAAGACAGGTTTACTGTAAGTTATTTGGGCCGCTCAAACGTGAGTGCCTAACCGTTTTCACACTGAACTAACATTTATTAACCCTTAAAGCGTATAATCACAAAATGTATGTTTTTGTCGTCCACTAAAATATTTGAAGCCTCATAGACAAACAGTGTGAACCCAGATCAGACTGCTCCTATAGGAGCAGTCTAATCTTGGTCCACAATGTTTGCCTCTATGCTAATATTAAATAGACATTTTCAGATGCAGTTATTTTGCTGGCGTTTGAAGGACTAGATAATGTGATTTGCGTCTTTTCTGAGGTATTGGCGCAAGATGATACAGTTACTTTGGAATAAAACCACGCCTAATTTTCAGCTTAAACCTATGTCTAAGGTAGACCAGTCCTAATTACGCATTCATGAGGCGCCGCCTTGACAGTAAGCGAAAAGTCTATCAATACCCTGAAGCTCATGGATTATCTCAAACTACAGGCGGACACCATATGGTATAACTTACTTAAAGCTGCATACTCTGTAACTTTAAACATTTTTCGAAAAAAATAATTTTCTTTTTAAATCATTTGTAAAAGTAGAATTCAGCTATGTTTTCACAATAAAATGTTCAGTACAGCTGAAAACTGCATGGAAAAGTGAATTATCTTATCAAATAGGTGTATTTTTCTCTTGTTGGTAATTATTTGCGTCCCTCCAATAATTCTAGATCGTTGAATTTTAACATAAATGCAGTTGTTTTGATAGTGATAACTTGTTAAGATTTACGAAAATGGCAAAATGTTTACCAGAATTTGAGTATTTTTACTGTGCTCTTGAAAAATAAAAACATAATTTTTAAAATTAAAAGATCAAAAGTTACAGACTATGCAGCTTTAATGTATCAGCAGGCGACACTAGATGGCAACGGGTTAACCCATAAAGCGCCACCTATAATTTGCAGCAGACGACAATTTCAAATTTTGCCGCTTTTTTCCAAAATAACAAATAAGGCATGATAGTTCATGAGAATCGTCTGCTGGCAGACGATTCTCAGGAAATATCATACCTTATTTTTATTGAAAACTAGGAAAGATGTTTTAAATTGTGGCGTCTGCTGCAGTCGTGATTGGCGCTTTAAGTGCTGGTGAATGTCTGCACATTGATTTTGCTTGTCTGGTTGATTGTTGCATTTATTTCGTTTCAGCATTACAAAGTGACAGCCGTCCAAGTGTTATTCTTATGTAACAGGTGTTTATTTCAGGCAAAAGTACGTGTACTTTAAAGCTGCATAGTCTGTAACTTTTGATCTTCTAATTTCAAAAATAATGTTTTTATTTTTCAAGAACACAGTAAAAATACCCAAATTCAGGTAAACATTTTACCATTTTCGTAAATCTTAACAAGGTATCACTATCAAAACAACTGCATTTATGTTAAAATTCAACGGTCTAGAATTATTGGAGGGACGCAAATTATTACCAACAAGGGAAAACACACCTATTTGATGAGATAATTCACTTTTCCATGCAGTTTTCAGCTGTACTGAACATTTTTATTGTGAAAACATAGCTTAATTCTACTTTTACAAATGATTTAAAAAAAAATATTTTTTTTCGAAAAATGTTCATAGTTACAGAGTATGCAACTTTAACACTTTGCCTACTGGGTATTACTTGACTTTTCGCTTACTTTAAAGGCGGCAACTTTAATATCCATATCTGGGCGTGGTTCGGCTATTTCATCTGCTAATGAAGGGAAGTCAGGTTTTATTTATTATTTTGTTAAGATGTTAATCAGCTTTTTGGGCCGCGCAAACGTGCGTGCATTTCATGAAAATCCGAACCGTATACACACTGAACTTACATTTCTTAACCCTTACAGCGCATAATCACAAAATGTATGTTTTTGTCGTCCACTAAAATATTTGAAGACTCACAGACAAACACTGTGGACCCAGATTAGACTGCTGCTGTAGAAGCAGTCTGATCTGGGTCCACAATGTTTGCCTCTATGCTTATGTTAAATAGACATTTCAGATGCAGTTATTTAGCTGGTGTTTTAAGGACTAAATAACGTGTTATGCGTTTATACTGAGGTAATGGCGCAAGATGATACAGTTACTTTTGAATAGTTCAACTTTAACCTATGTCTAAGGTTGACCAGTCCTAATTACGCAATCATGAGGTGCCGCCTTTACAGTAACCAAAAATTCAAATAATATTGTCGCCTGCTGATTTTTTGCTTTTCAAATACAGCTCTTTTGAAAATTCTTTCAGGGATACACTCAGGATATCAATAAGATTGTATCCAGAACAGGCCCGACCCTGATATGGGTTAAAACGGTCTGCAAAGGTTACATGTATCATCAGACGACACCAGTAGGCAAATGGTTAAAAACTTTGATATCTAACGCACTTGTACTGACGTGCCAACCAAGAGTGACAGTGACGTAATACTTTATTTACAATTACTAAGTAAAACACTGACGTGTACACTTTACTTGAGCATACGCGAATCGATATATCACTTGTGTATTAATCCTATCCTGTGGATAGGATTAATACACAAGTGATCTATCGATTCTAATTCGATGATAACTTTATAAACAAAACTTGACGTCACTGTCACTCTTGGTTGGCTCTACAGTAAATGCAGTCTGTCAGTCATGTTATAACAGAGGCAATTACTGACGAATTATGGTTTAAAGCAATGGTGTCTTTGTTTCGTGCACACCGGACAAGGATATCTGATGTCTGAAAGTTTATCCTGGGATAGAAAATCTTATCTTACCCATGTTATCTTACTCGGGCTTTCACGTGAGGGCTGTACATTGGTTATATTGGAACTCACACGACATATGCCCATTTCGAATTGAACTAAAGTTCCTACTATAGTTTTTACGTAATAGTTGCGCGCGCACGTTTACATCCGAATGGCTGCAGTTGGAACTTTAGTTGGTTGCCTGCCATGTAAACAAAGTGAATAGCCTTGCATGCCCCCTTTCAATTCTTCATTGCAGACAAAAAATGATGTTCATATACTGGCAGTCTGCACAGCCAACACTATTTAATATTACGAATAAGTTGGACCGCAGATAGAGCACAGCGAGTATTTATTTTCTAAAAGAAAAAAATTTGAGGCTACTGACAGATCTTGAACTCATTTTGTTCGATATGGCTGGAGGAGGGAACCAGACAATCTACTAGAGTAACGGTGCTCTGACCCACCGTTGCTCTCTAGTAGAACTATAGTAGCGTCTATCGATGTTCGAATCTAACTATAGTTACTATAGTAGGTAGGGACTATAGTTCGATTCGAAGTTTTTCCATAGTTGTCAAGTGACATCACTGCTATGTTAAAAGACCGTCATTATATAATGTCGCATCTCAGCGAATTAAGGAACTTTTTGGAGCCCTTTTCAACCAAGAAAATAATGAATTAATGGTAAGAAAAAAATCCATTACTTGGCAAGCCTTGTGATGCCAAACGGTGATCCTCAGGACGAAATGTTCTAACCTACCCTCGGACTTATGGTGGATTCTTATATTATTGCATAAATATATATGATGGGTTAAGCCTCAGACTCATTGACGGCCCTGACATAAAACGTTCATCTGTGGGTGTTTGTCTTTGGCTAGGCCCACCGTGGCTCTACAAGGAACTTTTACAGCTCATTCTATGTAAGTTGAGAGTCTTTTTTATATTTGCAAAGTAAGGGAGCCTCCGCGTGACCTAAAATGTGATTAGACAACAACAGAAGCTAGGGCGAAGATTTGGGCAATAAAAAAATTAATCCCCCAGTGACTTCAGCTGCTGTCTATTCTAAGGTGACGGTCCAATGTTGCTGATTCATCATTGTTTATTTTTGTTCCCGTTTTAGTCGGTTTTGTTATCGGTCCCTGTTTTGTTGTATGGTGCCGTTTCTACTTGCTTGGGTGCTGGTTGTTTAACTTTACTTGCCATTTGATGTCATGTGACTGTTAGTAATCGGTTTTTCTTTCTCATAGTAGCCTTGGTATGTCTGCAGGCAATCATAAAAAGTGTGGCATTTCCTTTGTTATGCTTATTTTTAGCAAGTAAGAAGAGTCTAAACATCCTGAAAATTGGTGTCAATATGGACCCTGTCCTTAGTGGCAAATGTGAACAAAATGTGAACAAGTGTTACAATGCCATTTTTTTCGCGCATATATTTGGATATTTCTACATTTGAACACGGGTGGTAATATCGTAAGGGACAATCCAACGGTTATGCAAATGAAATCTTTACGAGATCATCCGGACATGGGCTACGGGAGCAATAAACAATGGGATCTGCTATGTGAGTAGTCCTTTTTTAACAGTTTTTTTACCGTTTTGGAGCCTAATATAATGAAACTGAGAATGCTATTCCCAATAATGTCCATTTCTGTACAAGAGGCAAAAGAATCTGACGTAAGAAAGTTCATATCTATCAAATGATATGCGGCCGGTGCGTGCTAGAAATGTATAGTCGAGGGGGAACTAATACTGTAGAGGGAAACTTTTGAATATAGCCCCCTTCCACCACCCCAACCAATGTGCATGTTTTCACTTGGTGATTTTCTTTATTCATTCTTTTTTTTTTTTTGCCGGGGGCGGGAGGGGTGTGTGGGTTGCTACTAAATTGGATTTTTTTTTGGGGGGGAGTCATGTTTTGGGCCACTCTTAGGCTAATGCTAATCCTTATTTCGAACAAATTGCCCTTTTGGTATGCACGAGGTCTTCGCCCCTGCTGAGTCAACCATCAAAATATGTTTCAAAGCAACAGGCCGTTTACAAAGTTGTGAAAACTGGCATTTTCAACCCCTTCACCTTACTTGTCATCCTTAAGCCTGGTGCCGTTTCGACCATGAATGCAGTGCTATGTTTTCAAAGTGTAAACGTGCTGAATTATTAAGGAATGGATAGAAGTGATTTTTGAATCAAATGGCGTAATATCTTCTTTCTGTGCATGTGTACGAAATATGCTAAGATACGTCACGTTTGTCATTGGAAAGTTAAAACATGTCTTTCAGTTCAGTTTAAGATGCTTCTCTCCCCCCCCCCACCTCTCCATTGAATCAAGATAGCATTCGGACAATGGAATGACGCTACATACATACACAACATATGTAAAACACATCTTATGTCGCATATATTAGCATTGTTCGTACCCATTTGCAGAAAGAAGGCGTTTTACGTTTGGATTTAAGGGGCCCACCTATCCTTAAAATTTTAGTGCATCTTACTCTTCGAAAAAAAGTCAGTGCATTCACTCAGTTTGGTCAAAATGGGTACCCAGTTTGAAGATGAAAACTGAGAAATAAAAGGGAAGAGGTTATAAAATCCAAGTTTTCACGACTTTTGTAAATGTGAGTTGCTTTAAGGGAATATATTTGAATTTTTCCTTTCTTCAATAAGTCACGCCTCTTGGTGGCCATGTTTTTGACAGGTCATATTCGTTAATAGCGTTTTTGCTATTTTGTAGAGGGTGAGTTAGCGTAATTTTTTTCAAATTCTGGTCAATATTTCAAAGAAGATGTTTTAAGATTCTTATAAAGGTAATGAAGCACCCTAGTTGCCATGTCTTTGATGTGCAATGTTTTCAATAGTTTGGAACCAGATCATTCAGTAATCAATTCCTATCAATTGTTTTGAATTCTGATCACATGGTTGCTCTCCTAATGATTTCAAACCATGCGGTACTACTGTCCTAATTTACTCTTCTTTAATTAAAGAACAACAGAAAACAATCTCAAAAGTATTTTATTCTTTGCCAAAGGCTTTAACGATGAGGTAGTTAATTTCAAGTGCATATTATGAGGGTGTCAATGGGGTTTACTAATTAACGAATTATGGCCCTAAAATTTAACAGTTAGCGAATGTTTAGGGTAAATTTAACCAATAGCGGAATTACAGCTTCTAGTGGTTAGCGAATCAAGGCATAAAATATAATGATAAGCGATTTGGGGACAAAGAAGTATGGAATAGCACAGTGGCATGTTTAATAAGTTAACAAGCTTGATGGAAAAACGCTATTCCGCTATTCCACCCCGTAAATGCCTCCAGACGGGTTACTGATTTTGGGGGCTAAAATTTAACTGATTAGCGATTTGGGAGCCTCAAATTTACTAGTTGGCGATTTGTGGGCATAACTTTACAAATTAGCGATCTATGGGGCCCAAATTGTACTGATTAGCGATTTCAAAGGTGCCCCATTGAGACCCTCTATCATGTATGGATAATGTGCAAGCGCTAGACCAGGAATTTTCTAGCAGACACTTAATGGTAAACCGTTGTCTATCAGATGAAGGGCGTTTACCATACTGGCTCGTTAGGGTTAACTGACTCGTAAGGGGGAGTCAATGTCGTAAGTCATGATATTTTTTCTATTTAGTCTATGTCAACATTTTAAACTCGATTTTAACTAAACGCTATTAATGCATAAAAGAACATTCATGTAAGTGATATATTTGTGTCACTAAACCTGCCACTAAACATGTTAAAAAAAACCTGAACCATGGTTATTTAAGATCAAAACCAAAAAATCAACACACCCTCGTCCAGGAGAAATTGATTTTTAGACTAACTACTCAGTTTTCCACTTCCGCTATCGCTTACCATTATATAAAAATGATAACTATTGGGAACAGCATTGCCTGATTTCTGAATATTAATCTGCATGGCGAAGTCGCTAACTTACCTGTTTTGCTCGTTTTATTTTCATCCCGTCACTCATATCTGGACGCTCTCGTAAGGCGACCGTTTGCATAACTTTTGGTCGCCCCTTACGACATTACCACCCGTGTTGATTAGTACACTGTTCAAAATTGACTTATTGCTGGCGTCGGTTTAAAAGGGTTTTTCTGAATATAGAGTTCACCCACTATACCCGATGATACAACCGGACTGTTACAGAGAAGAGCTGATACAAAACGCAACGTCACGTGCGAGGATAGACTCGGGTAAATTAACGATGTTTTGATGTTTACAGGCAATAATAGGAGGAGTTGTGAGCCGAGTGTTTGCGGAGAAATAAAGTGTACCTACCTCTATTTTTTTGTCATAAGTAGTCTTTTATAAAGCGTCCTCTTGCGATAGATATTCTGTATTTATCGACGGAATTTTCCACCACTGACACAAAATTGATTACACTTGTAATTGCTTGAATACATCTTCCCCACTTGCCCGTCCCAAACGTTCTGGATAAACCAGAAGCATTCTTTGTTAAATACCAGCAGAGGAAAGTAATGAAATCCAACCGCTTTCTACAAAAAAAACGGTGCTAAACACACATAGGGATGTTCGATTACGGTAATTTCTTTAGCGGTGATACAACACGCTTCGAAGAGTTTTTTTTAAAAAAAATGATTTAACTGACTTCGAACAGTTCGACCAAAAATGATATGTATGTTGTTTTGTATTGGAATATGACTGTTGTATTGTAATGGAACGTGGTATTGGAATATGACTGTTGTATTGTAATGGAACGTGGCTGTTGTACTGAATTAGGCCGTGACAATTGTATTGCATTGATGGTGAATGATGTATTGTATTGAAATAAGGCTGCTGTATTGCATTGTACGTGAATGTTGTATAACATTGGAACGAGACTGTTGCATTTCATTGGAACGTGACTGTTGTATTGTATTGAAACGTGACTGTTGTATTGCATTCGAACGTGACTGTTGTATTGCATTCGAACGTGACTGTTGTACTGCATTGGAACGTGACTGTTGTATTTCATCAAAACGTGACTGTTGTATTGTATTAGAACGTGACTGTTGTATTGCACTGGAACGTGAATGTTGTATTTCATTGGAAAGTAACTGTTTTATTGTATTGAAACGTGACCGTTGCATTGCATCGGAACGTGACTGTTGTATTGCATTGGAACGTGACAGTTGTCTTGCATTGAAACGTGACTGTTGTATTGCATTAGAACATGACTGTTGTATTGTATTGTCACGTGCATGTTGTATTGAATTGGAACGTGACTGTTGTATTGTATTGAAACTTGACTGTTGTTTTTAATTGTAACGTGAATGTTAATTTGTATTGAACGAGCCTGTTGTATTGCATTGAAACGTGACAGTTGTTTTGTATTTGACCGTGACAGTTGCATTGTATTAGAACATGACTCTCGTATTACATTGGAATATGGCTGTTGTATCGCATTGGAATGTGACTTGCGTTGTATTGGAACAAGACGGTTGTATTGTATTGGAACGTACCTGGTGTATTGCATTAGACGTGAATGTTGTATTGCATTGGAACTTGACTTTTGTATTGCATTGGAACATGACTGTTGTATTGTATTAGAAAGTTACTGTTGTTTTGTATTGTATTGCTTTGGAATGTGACTGGTACATTGTATTGGAATGTGACTTTTGTATTGTATTGGAACGTGACTGTTGTATTGTATTTGAACTTGACTGTTGTATTCAATTAGATTTGAATGTTGTATTGCATTGGAACTGACTGTTGTATTACATTGGAACGTGACTGTTGTATTGCATTGGAACGTGACTGTTGTATTGCATTGGAACGTGACTGCTATAATGTAATGGAACGTGACTGTTCTATTGCATTGGAACGTGACTGTATTGCATAGGAACGTGAATGTTGTTTTGAATTGGAACGTGACTCTTGTATTGCATTGTAATGTGATTGTTGTATTGCATTGGAACGTGACTGACTGTTGTATTGTATTGTAACGTGACTGTTATAATGCATTTGAACGTGACTGTTGTATGGCATTGTACGTGCATGTTGTTTTGTATTGGAATATGACTGTTGTATTGTAATGGAACGTGACTGTTGTACTGCATTAGACCGTTTCTGTTGTATTGCATTGAACGTGAATGGTGTATTGTATTGGACGTGAATGTTGTATAACATTGGAACGAGACTGTTGCATTTCATTGGAACGTGACTGTGTTATTTCATTCGAACGTGACTGTTGTATTGCATTGGAACGTGACTATTGTATTTCATTAAAACGTGACTGTTGTATTGTATTGGAACGTGACTGATGTATTTCATTGGAAAATAACTGTTTTATTGTATTGAAACTCGACCGTTGCGTTGCATCGGAACGTGACTGTTGTATTGCATTGGAACGTGACAGTTGTATTGTATTGGAACGTGAATGTTGTATTGCATTAGAACATGACGGTTGTATTGTATTGACACATGCATGTTGTATTGAATTGGAACGTGACTGTTGTATTGTATTGAAACTTGACTGTTGTTTTTAATTGTAACGTGAATGTTAATTTGTATTGGAACGGAACAGTTGTTTTGTATTTGACCGTGACTGTTGCATTGTATTAGAACGTGACTGCTGTATTACATTGGAACGTGAAAGCTGTATTGCAATCGAACGTGACTGTTGCATTGTATTAGAACGTGGACTTTGACTGATGTATGTCATTGGAAAATAACTGTTTTATTGTATTGAAACTTGACCGTTGCGTTGCATCAGAACGTGACTGTCGTATTGCATTGGAACGTGACAGTTGTATTGTATTGGAACGTGAATACTGTATTGCATTGAAACGCAACTGTTGTATTGCATTAGAATATGACGGTTGTATTGTATTGACACATGCATGTTGTATTGAATTGGAACGTGACTGTTGTATTGTATTGAAACTTGACTGTTGTTTTTAATTGTGACGTGAATGTTTATTTGTATTGGAACGAGACAGTTGTTTTGTATTTGACCGTATCTGTTGCATTGTATTAGAACGTGACTGTTGTATTACATTGGAACGTGAAAGCTGTATTGCAATCGAACGTGACTGTTGCATTGTATTAGAACGTGACTCTCGTATTAAATTGGAACATGGCTGTTGTAACGCATTGTAATGTGACTTGCATTGTATTGGAACAGGACGGTTGTATTGTATTAGAACGTGACTGGTGTATTGTATTAGACGTGAATGTTGTATTGCTTTGGAACTTGACTTTTGTATTGCATTGGAACATGACTGTTGAATTGTATTAGAATGTTACTGTTGTTTTGTATTGTATTGCTTTGGAACGTGACGGTTACATTGTATTGGAATGTGGCTATTGTATTGTATTGGAACGTGACTGTTGTATTGTATTTTAACTTGACTGTTGTATTGAATTAGATTTGAATGTTGTATTGCATTGAACTGACTGTTGTATTACATTATAACGTGCCTGTTGTATTACATTGGAGTGAGGATGTTACATTGTATTAGAACGTGACTGTTGTATTGCATTGGAACGTGGCTGTTGTATTGCATTGGAACGTGCCTGTTGCATTGCATTGGAACGTAACTGTTGTATTGTATTGGAACGTAATTGTTGAATTGTATTGGAACGTAACTGTTGTATTGTATTGGAATGTGACTATTGCATTGCATTGGAACGTAACTGTTTCTGAAACAAGAACGAGGCTAGACATTCTAGAGCTGCATACGAGCAGGTATCTAGAATATATTGAAGGTTGTCATGTGGGTACAGCGAAGTCTAGACCATCCTGCTCATCCACTCTGTCTGATGTCTTCACTGTCTGTCTGTATGAAGAGTCATTGGGACCTTGGCTTTACAAAGAGCACCAAGCCAAGACTCTGATCAGACTGTGTGGATGTGCAGGCTAATCCAAGTCTTCGCCGGACCCACATACCATTTTAGTTCATATCAGTTTGATATCTTGCAGTTTATGAATCATGTGAACAGGGTATTGGAACCAGACTGTGCGAAATCAACGTGCTTTATACCATACTGAAACAGTAAAATATTTACCTGTTTATTGTGAAAAATGACAGATGCAATTACGTAGGCTTAAATTTTCAGAGTGGTACTGAATTGTAAACAAAAAAATCACGAGTAAATCATACAAATGTTGTTCATGGAAACTCATATGTGTATAAATAGTCATTTTCATAAATCATGAGCTCCTCCATGTGACAACTAAAACCATACATTTACTCCTAAATTTATCCAAGGGAGTTTTGTCAAAACGTATGCTTTGCAGAGCAACCTTTTTACACTCATCATATCACTGTGTCACTGATATATATCCATACTTAAAATATAAATCTCTTCAAGGTAATAAAAGTTATGGAGACCATAAGGTTTCATCTTATCTTGCTTATGGTAGATAACTCAAACAGAACAGAAGGAAGAGCAATCTTCTATTTTAAATAATACACATCATCTGACGTGCTGTATAACCACACCAAATACTATCAACGTTTCTGAAAAGAATCAAAGCTATTGAGTGTTGAGGGTTTCATATTTAAGTTTTGATAAAGGGTGGTAATCAAGCAGGTATTGAGCAGTAGTAACCCTTTTTGGACAATACAATTTATTAAAGTGTAGAAAAGTTATGGAATACTCTTGATGTCTCCTTTAATATTCCGCCATGGGAGCTAACTCAACAAGGAAAAAGGAGGATTAGCCATTCTTGCATGTAATAAACCGTCTTGACCTGATATATAACTTTACCAAATATTATCAAAACGTATCAAAGGATTTAAATAAAGAGTCCCCTTGAAAAATCATCCAAGATAGATGATTCAAACAAGAAGCTAAGGAGAGCAACCATGCCTGCACAAGACACACTGTCCTGGCCCAATGTTTGCCTACCAAGTACCAGTGACCTCAAATTAGCTAGAAAACATATACCATAATACTTTCCGCAACACAAATATTTTGGGCAATGGGTCGTACAAGTTTTCCAATATGGCTGATGGCGGCCATCTTGCAATTTAAGATACAGCTTATGTCTTTGGATATTTTT
Organism: Loripinus fragilis; assembly: GCA_964019695.1. Lineage (NCBI taxonomy): Eukaryota > Metazoa > Mollusca > Bivalvia > Lucinida > Lucinidae > Loripinus > Loripinus fragilis. Next base: position 7,559,577 of record OZ026528.1, read on the forward strand.
TTCCCGTTGCCTTGCGGAGTTTCAATACCAAAGGGGTTCTTTGCATCATGATTTGAAGTCATAACCTATGATTTTGCACTAAACATCTCTACTATCTGGGTATCTACCATATAAATCAACTCACTTACAATAGGGTCCATTCCTATGTACCCCAAACATAGCTTAATAAAGGGACTGCACTGTTTATCTATCTTTTTAAGTCTAGACATAAAACATTCTTGGAGTACATGTATCCACAAAATAAGCTTTGGTTTTAGACATGAGAGATTTATTCAGCTTCCCCTCTCTATCTAGATGGCTACTGATAAAAGGAAGAACAAACATGATACTGTTTATACTTCGCTTCAAAGATTAAGCAACTGCTGTCGTGCCAACCAAGATTGACAGTGACGTAACATTTCCTTTACAATAGCTAAGTAAACCAGTAACGTGTGCATTCAACTTTAGCTAACACGAATAGATATATCATTGTGTATCAATCCTATCCTGTGGATAGAATTAATACATTAGTGATTTATAGATTCTTAGTTCCTGATAACTTTGTAAACAAAACATGACGTCACTGTTACTCTTTGCTGGCAGGACAGTAGGCAAACATTTACAATTCTTCACCCTTTGTATACTCTAAACCCGTACATGTACTAAGGCAAACAATGAAGACCCAGATAAAGTGCAACATAAACGCTTCATTCATAAGGGTCTGTAACGTTTGCTTAAATAAGCACAGCCTAGGGACTGAAATACATCATATTTAGAATAAAATCTGCCTGTGGCCCATACAGTACATAATGGACAGTCCCATTTTTATTGTATCAATATTCATGGGAAATACCATTTGAATACAAAAGGTTGAGCAAGAAAATGAATAATCACTTGTTGCATGGGCGTCATAAAAGAGAATTCTAACTACTAACATGTGATTAACAAAGGTTCATATCAGCCTGCACGTCTTCACAGTCTGATCAGCAGCCCCTTTATTATAATTATTAGCTTAACCTTTTACATCATAGAGACACCTTTAAACGGTTTTGGAAACAGAGCAGACCCAGATCAGGCAGCTCTTTTAAGAGCTGCTTGATCTGGCTCTTCCCTGTTTGCTTATGTAAATATGATAAGATATGATCCTACACTAGCAGAGCTGCAAGGTAATTTCTTTGTTATATGTACAAACGTTAAGATTTATTTATATAATTGTCCAGAGTGGGTGGAGTTTAACATACTATATGCAAAATTTCTTGCTGGTCTCTGTTGTTGATCAGGCTGGTCCAAGCCATACCTGCTGTAGAATCACAAAGAAAGGTTTTCTTGAAATGAGACTCTTTTGTTATTAAAAGGATAGGTTGATAAAAAGAAAATAGTGTGAAAGTGCAAAAATAAATTTCTTATAACTATCATGGGTTTTGACATTTGTTTTGGGTTTACAAAAGAACCTTCTTATTGAGATGGTTCTTTTGTAAGCCAACAACATATGTGTCAGCTGCAAAATATGAAAATTGAATTTAATTTATGCATTCTTATCAAAGGCCTGAACTGCACGTGATTAGCATTTACCTTTCTAGAATAGAACTTTGCTGTCTGCTGTTAACTGTTGCAAACAGTTTGGACCCAGATCAGGAACAACAAAAATAGTACCCATATTTACGTGGAAATTGATCATGAAATAACTTCTACGGTCATTCTCCTCTCTTCTGCTGATTCAAGAAGGGTTGTTGTCAGTTACCAAAAATGTACAAGCGAAAGTATGTGCTGGAAGTACTGATAAACTGCTTAGTCAATATTGTCCAGGAAAAAGTGTAAATGACAATCCCAACATGACCATAACTGTTGACTGGTACGTTCAGAATTAAACCAAACAAAAACCCCAAGAACGTTGCACGCAGCCAGTCTTCAAATGACATAGATGTGTATGGTCATTTAAAAATATAATGTCGTCAAAATCATATTATTTATTACTTTTGTTTTTGGAATTACCCCTCTCTTTATCACTTAAGACGACGATAAGCTAACTCAATACCGTGACCCTAACTTTACAATAATCGTAAGTAGTCTACAGTGGGGTGTATTTGAGCTTGTGATCATAACCTATATGGTGCACTTAAGTTGGTCTACAGTAAATATTTGGTTTAGAAATGAGAAATATTATTAAACTGCTTCTCACAGAATACCAAATACATTTGGCCAATAGCGCAGACTCTGGGGGCCGCAAGTTCAATCCCGGCCCGGTCACATACTTTTGTGGATATTGATCATGTAATTATTAAAACAGTTATTCTCCTTCTGCTGATTCAAGAAGGGTTCTTGTCAGCTACAAGCGAAAGCATGTGCACGACGTACTGGTTAACCACTTAGTAAAGCTTGCCCAGGAAAAAGCGTGGTTAGGTGAACTGACCATCTCAACATGACCATAGCTGTTGACTGGGACGTAAAGCATTTAACCAAGCCCCGAAAAAACAGAATAGTAAATAAGTGTGTAAATATTTACACTTGCAACTGTTTTTCCTAAGATGAATTTTATCGAACAACTGTCTTTATTTGTAAATGAATAGATTTGCCTCTGTCTTTGTTTGCTGATGAAGTGATTTGCATCTGTCTTCATTTGCTAATTAAGTGATTTGCATCTGTCTTCATTTGCCGATGAAGTGATTTGCATCTATCTTCTTTTGCCAATGAAGTGATTTGCATCTATCTTTATTTTCATATGAAGTGATTTGCATGTATCTTCTTTTGCCAGTGAAGTGATTTCCAACTGTCTTCATTTGCGGATGAAGTGATTTGCAACTGTCTTCATTTCTCAATGAAGTGATTTGCATTTGTCTTTGTTTGTTGACGAAGTGATTTGCATCTGTCTTCATTTGCTAATTAAGTGATTTGCATCCGTCTTCATTTGCCGATGAAGTGATATACATCTATCTCCTTTTGCCAATGAAGTGATTTGCATCTGTCTTTATTTTCCTATGAAATGACTTGTTTGTTTGTTCGTTTGTTTTGTTACTTTACGTCCCAAGTCAACAGCTATGGTCATTGCGGGACAGTCAGTTCACCTAACCACAGTTTTTTTCCTGGGCAAGCTTGAACAAGCTGTTAACCAGTAAACGTGCACTTACTTTCGCTTGTAACTGACAACAACCTTTCATGAATGATTCAGCGGAAGGGAGGAGAATGACCGTAGAAATTATTTCATTATCAATCTCCACGAAAGTATAGGACCGGGCCGGGATCGAACTCGCGACCCCTGGATCTGCAGTCAGCTTCGCATCTGTAACCATACACGTTACCGACTGCGCTACGCGGCCCTGTGAAGTGATTTGCATCTGTCTTTATTTGCCAATGAAGTGATGGGAAAATGTCTTCATTTGCCAATGAAGTGATGAGCATCTATCTTCATTTGCCAATGTAGTGATTTGCGTCTGTCTTCATTTGCCTATGAAATGATTTGCATCTTTTTTTATTTTCCTATGAAGTATTTGCAACAGTCTTGATTTGCCGATGAATTTATTTGCATCCGTCTTCATTTGCAGATGAAGTGATTTGCAACTGTTTTCATTTGCCAATGAAGTAATTTGCAACTGTCTTCATTTGCCGATGAAGTGATTTGCATCTTACTTCATTGCGGATGATGTGATTTGCATCTTACTTCATTGTGGATGAAGTGATTCGCAACTGTCTTCATTTGCCAATGAAAAGATTTGCATCTATCTCCATTTGCCAATGAAGTGATTTGCAACTATCTTCATTTGCCGATGAAGTGATTTGCATCTGTCTTTATTTGCCTATGAAGTGATTTGCAACTGTCTTCATTTGCAATGAAGTGATTTGCATCTGCCTCCATTTGCTGATAAAGTTTTTTGCAACTGATTTCATTTGAAGATGAAGTGATTTGCAACTGGATTTTTTTGCCAATGAACTGATTTGCAACTGTCTTCATTTGCCAATGTAATGATTAGCACATGTCTTCAATTGCCGATGAAGTGATTTGCAACTGTCTACATTTGCCAATGAAGTGATTTACATCTTACTTCATTGCGGATGATGAAGTGATTTGCAACTGTTTTCATTTGCTGATGAAGTGATTTACAAATATCTTCATTTGCCAATGAAGTGATTTGTAACTGTCTTCATTTGCCAATGAAGTGATTTACAAATGTCTTCATTTGCCGATGAAGTGATTTGCAACTGTCTTCATTTGCCGATGAAGTGATTTACAAAAGTCTTCATTTGCCGATGAAGTGATTTGCAACTGCATTCATTTGCCGATGAAGTGATTTAAAAATGTCGTCATTTGCCAATGAAGTGATTTGCAACTGTCTTTATATGCAAATGAAAAGATTTGCATCTATCTCCATTTGCCAATGAAGTGATTTGCAACTGTCTTCATTTGGCGATGAAGTGAGTTGCAACTGTCTTCATTTGCCGATGAAGTGATTTACAAATGTCTTTATTTGCCGATGAAGTGATTTGCAACTGTCTTTATTTGCCGATGAAGTGATTTACAAATGTCTTTATTTGCCGATGAAGTGATTTGCAACTGTCTTTATTTGCCGATGAAGTGATTTACAAATGTCTTCATTTGCCGATGAAGTGATTTGCAACTACCGTCATTTTCCAATGAAAAGATTTGTATCTATCTCCATTTGCCAATGAAGTGATTTGCAACTGTCTTCATTTGCCAATGAAGTGATTTGCAACTGTCTTCATTTCCTGATGAAGTGATTTGCATCTATCTTCATTTGCCAATTAAGTGGTAAGCATCTGTCTTTATGGCCGATGATGTGATTTGCATCTGTCTTCAATTACTGATGAAGTGATTTGCAACTGTCTTCATTTGCCAATGAAGTGATTTGCATCTGTCTTCATTTGCTGATGAAGTGATTTGCAAATGTTTTCATTTGCCGCTCAAGTGATTATAGCTGTCTTTGCATCTGTCTTCATTTGCCGATGATGTGTTTTGCATCTGTCTTTATTTGCGGATGAAGTGAGTTGCAACTATCTTTATTTGGCGATGAAGTGAGTTGCAACTGTCTTCATTTGCCGATGAAGTGATTTACAAATGTCTTTATTTGCCGATGAAGTGATTTGCAACTGTCTTTATTTGCCGATGAAGTGATTTACAAATGTCTTTATTTGCCGATGAAGTGATTTGCAACTGTCTTTATTTGCCGATGAAGTGATTTACAAATGTCTTCATTTGCCGATGAAGTGATTTGCAACTACAGTCATTTTCCAATGAAAAGATTTGTATCTATCTCCATTTGCCAATGAAGTGATTTGCAACTGTCTTCATTTGCCGATGAAGTGATTTGCAACTGTCTTCATTTGCCGATGAAGTGATTTGCATCTATCTTCATTTGCCAATTAAGTGGTAAGCATCTGTCTTTATGACCGATGATGTGATTTGCATCTGTCTTCAATTACCGATGAAGTGATTTGCAACTGTCTTCATTTGCCAATGAAGTGATTTGCATCTGTCTTCATTTCCTGATGAAGTGATTTCCAAATGTTTTCATTTGCCGCTAAAGTGATTATAGCTGTCTTTGCATCTGTCTTCATTTGCCGATGATGTGTTTTGCATCTGTCTTTATTTGCGGATGAAGTGAGTTGCAACTATCTTTATTTGCCAATGAAGTGACTTGCATCTGTCTTCATTTGCTGATGAAGTGATTAGCATCTGTCTTCATTTGCCAATGAAGTGATTTGCATCTGTATTTATTTGCCGATGATGTGATTTGCATCTGTCTTTAATTGCCGATGAAGTGATTTGCAACCGTCTTCATTTGCCGATGAAGTGATTTGCATCTGTCTTCATTTGCCGATGGTGTGATTTGCATCTGTCTTCATTTGCGGATAAAGTGATTTGCATCCGTCTTCATTTGCAGATAAAAAGAATTGCATCTATCTCCATTTGCCTATGAAGTGATTTGCAACAGTCTTCATTTGCCGATGAACTGATTTGCAACTGTCTTCTTTATTTGCCAATGAAGAGATTGACATCTTCATTTGCCGATGAAGTGATTTACATCTGTCTTCATTTGCTGATGAAACGATTTTCAACTGTCATCATTTGCCAATTAAGTGATTTGCATCTGTCTTTATTTGCCGATGAAGTGATTTGCAACTGTCTTCATTTGCCAATGAAGTGATTTGCATCTGTCTTTATTTGCCAATGAAGTGATTTGCATCTGTCTTCATTTGCTGATGAAGTGATGCGCACCTGTCTTCATTTGCCAATGAAGTGATTTGCATCTGTCTTTATGTGCCAATGAAGTGATTTGCAACTGTCTTTATTGCCGATAAAGTGATATGCAACTGTCTTAATTTGCCGATGAACTGATTTTCAACTGTCTTCTGCCGATGAAGTGATTTGCAACTGACTTTATTTGCCGATTAAGTGATTTGCAACTGTCTTCATTTGCCAATGAAGTGATTTGCATCTGTCTTTATTTGCTGATGAAGTGATGTGCAACTGTCTTCATTTGCTAATAACGTGATTTGCATATGTCTCCATTTGCCGATGAAGTGATTCGCAACTGTCTTGATTTGCTGATGAACTGATTTGCAACTGTCTTCATTAGCCAAAGAAGTGATTTGCAACTGTCTTCATTTGCCGATGAAGTGATATGCAACTGTCTTAATTTGCCGATGAAGTGATTTGCACCTGTCTTCATTTGCCGATGAAGTGATTCGCAACTGTCTTCATTTGCCGATGAAATGATTTGCAACTAGCTTCATTTGCCGATGAAGTGATTTGCAACTGTCTTAATTTGACCATGTAGTGATTGCAACTGTCTCCATTTGCTGATGAATTAATTTGCAACTGTCTTCATTTGCTGATGAAGTGTTTTACGACTGTCTTCATTTGCCGATGAAGTGATTTGCAGCTGTCTTCATTTGCCGATAAAGTGATTAACAACTGTCTTCATTTGCCGATGAAGAGATTCACATTTGTCTTCATTTGCCGATGAAGTGATTTTCAACTGTCTTCATTTGTCAATGAAGTGATTTGCATCTGTCTTCATTTGCTGATGAAGTGATGTACAACTGTCAACATTTGCTGATAACGTGATTTGCATCTGTCTTCAATTGCCGATGAAGTGATTTGCATCTGTCTTCATTTGCCGATGAAGTGATTTGCAAATGTCTTCATTTGCCAATGAATTGATTTGCATCTGTCTTCATTTGCTGATGAAGTGATGCGCACCTGTCTTGTTTGCCAATGAAGTGATTTGCATCTGTCTTCATTTGCCAGTGAAGTGATTTGCATCAATCTTCATTTACCAATGAAGTGATTTAAAAATGTCTTTATTTGCCGATGAAGTGATTTGCAACTGTCTTAATTTGCCAATGAAGTGATTTGCAACTGTCTTCATTTGCGGATGAAGTGATTTGCAACTGTCTTCATTTGCTGAGGAAGTGATTTGTATCTGTCTTCATTTGCCGATGAAGTGATTTGCAACTGTCTTCCTTTTCTGATGAAGTGATTTGCAACTGTCTTGATTTGCCGATGAAGAGATTTGCATCTGTCTTCAATTGCCGATGAAGTGATTTGCAACTGTCTTCATTTGCTGATGAAGTGATTTACATCTGTCTTCATTTGCCGATGAAGTGATTTTCAACTGTCTTCATTTGCCAATTAAATGATTTGCATCTGTCTTCATTTGCTGATGAAGTGATTTGCAACTGTGTTCATTTGCTGAGGAAGTGCTTTGTATCTGTCTTCATTTGCCGATGAAGTGATTTGCAATTGTCTTCATTTTCTGATGAAGTGATTTGCAACTGTCTAAATTTGCCGATGAAGTGATTTGCAACTGTCTTCATTTGCGGATGAAGTGTTTTGCAACTGTCTTCATTTTCTGATGAAGTGATTTGCAACTGTCTTAATTTGCCGATGAAGTGATTTGCATCTGTCTTCAATTGCCAATGAAGTGATTGTCTTCATGTGCTGATGAAGTGATTTGCATCTGTCTTCATTTGCCGATAACGTGATTTGCAAATGTCTTCATTTGCACACGAAGTAATTTGCAAATGTCCTCATATGCCGATGAAGTGATTTGCATCTGTCTTTATTTGCCGATGAAGTGATTTGCAAAATAAATATCTTTATTTGCCGATGAAGAGATTTACCACATTTCGCACGTTTTTTCAACTTCAAGAATTGAGCAAGTGACATGTTATTTCCAACAATATGGCATTTTGACAAGTGTAGACTCACACAAGCCTGCGCAGCCTCTTGTTAAGCTTAGAAATTGCATAGTTTGTTCGGTCAGGAGCTTTAAAGTTATAGAATATCCAAGCAACCAGCAAATGCTCTGATCAGTCTGCGCGTATGCACTGCTTTGCTGGTGGCACAAACCACATTGTTGGAAATCTCATTTTCATGGCTCAATTTAGTGTAACATGTTAAAACTAAAAAAAGGTGAAAAAGAAATTCACATTTCAGATTAGAAATGGCTTGTAAACTGGAAACCCATAAAGGGTATTTTAGCAGCCAGTGAAGACCCAGATGGTTTCCTTTTTAATGGGTATTTAATCCGATTCCACGCTGCATGTTAAGATAAACACAAACTTCAGAGATAAAAATACATCTAAATTGGAAAATTTTAACCTATGACCCCTTGATATCCCGGTAAACAAAGTGTTAAACAGTTTAGTAGAAATCGTCAATATTAATCTCTCTACATATTAATAAAATGACTTTTAATTTATGTTTTTTTATTCATATAAAGTAGCCCATTCTTTTCAATTTGGTGATCAGAATTCAAGTTCAGCATACTAACAGAAAACAGCTGATTAGATAAATCACTTCGCCATCTGATAGTATTTATGAGGGTCTGGATGGGGGGTGTATTGTATTCACTATTTATTAAAAATTTAGCCCATTATTCATATTATTTAAATTTTGGGTTATTTATCAAAATAAGACCAAGTATTCATTAAAATTTGATACTTCACTATTCATTATTTTTTCTGTTCATTAAAGCTGCATACTCTGCAACTATGAACATTTTTCGAAAAATTTTATTTTCTTTTTAAATCATTTGTAAAAGTAGAATTCAGCTGTGTTTTCACAATAAAAATGCTCAGTACAGCTGAAAACTGCATGGAAAAGTGAATTATCTTATCAAATAGGTGTATTTTTGTCTTGTTGGTAATTATTTGCGTCCCTCCAATAATTCTAGACCGTTGAATGCTAACATAAATGCAGTTGTTTTGATGGTGATAACTTGTTAAGATTTACGAAAATGGTAAAATGTTTACCTGAATTTGAGTATTTTACTGTGTTCTTGAAAAATAAAAACATTATCTTTAAAATTAGAAGATCACAAGTTACAGACTATGCAGCTTTAAAAAATAGAATTTTTATTTTTAGACCTCGTTATTCACTATTCTATATTTTTTTACTCATTATTCACTATTCATTGTTAAAACGGCCATTATTTAATAATCATTATACGCCATCTAGATATTTATTATCTGAAACCTTTTCAATCAGACGAATCCATGTCGAATTTAAGGGTTGTTGGGGTGTAATTAACTACTTGATTTTATTCTGTAAGCGAACAACGCAGAAGCTGATTAGATGCTAGTATGATCTGTACTGTTACCAATACCCCATAAAATAGACCCTATGGTCGACCTCCATGAAAGTATGGGACTGAGCCGGGATCGAACTCCTGTCTCATGGATGTGCAATAAATGCCACAAGGTAACCTCCCAAAATGCCACATGGTGACCTTCCATGGAAATAGGTAAAAACTAGTTAAGTTCCCCTTTTCATGCTTATATGGGATTCAAATGTATGATTCTCTAAAAATAATGGTCTGACGTTAGTAGAGATGAAAATGGTTAATTGCAAATTCAAAAAGAAACCCATCTGCTACTTTGAAATCTAAGAGATCCAAATAATTAATTGAAAATTCAAATAGAACAAAAGATTAAATTGAAACAAGACAAAATTATGAAACAAACATTTCATGACGTCCTCAGCTGTTCTGTTGTGATTAATTTGCCTAGCTACTATCCACAGATACATCTGATCATTTATGGGCCTCGATGCGAGAAAAAACTGTCTTAAGGGGTTTGCAAACAACAAAGGCGCTGACCAGACTGCACATTCGTGCAGTCTGGTCAGTGCCTTTTTTATTGAAAATTATATTTCAACTTGCTCCGATCGAAAGCACAACTTCTAGCCAGTTTCTGTAGCTGAGCAGGCTAGTTTAATTCTCCCTAAAGACAGCTTTTCTCTCGGCGCGGCCCAATTGGCCCAGACTATGAGAAAATTCACTTATACAACATGCTTTTGTTTCTGCTGAACACTGTTGATTTATTGTTTATTGTTGCTCCCATTGTTTGTGGGTTAGGTCCTTGTTTTGTTTTGCAGTATTTGGTGTCTGGAGATAGATGGTCGCTTTGCTTTTATTTTCTTCTTTGTGTCACGTGGCTGTTATTACTGTTTGTCCATCTTGACGACGACGTGGCTTGGCCTGCAGTGTTTGATTGTCGTATTTCCTGGTCCTACTCAATTTTGCACAATGAAATGTTAACTTACGAATAACACAACTCAAACAAAAATATGTTACGGATACTAAGAACAGGGACTTTTTATACAAAGGGACAGGAAACACCCTATATATATATAGAAAGACCCTGCTAAGAAGAACTGTCTCAACAAGATGGTTCTTCTGATCTATCTAAACAATTGTTTAAACATACGAGGGGTGTTCCAAAAATAATGTCACTTCCATCGGTGCTCATATAGCGGAAGTGCTTTTGTTCATTTTAATTTGCTTTGCCATTCAAAATACTCTCCGCCAGCTAGAGCACACCTTTTTAGCCGGTCAATCCATTTTTGGAAGCATTTTTCATACTCTTGAATGGTGACACCCATCAGACAATGATAAACAGCATATCCAAGGGCATTTCTTGAATTGTATCTCCTTCCAGATAAATGATATTTAAGTTTTGGAAAGAGAAAATATTCGCAGGGGGCCAAATCTGGCGAATACGGAGGGTGCGGAAGGACGGTAACCTTCTATGACTCCAGAAGTCAGTCATAATACGTGCCTTGTGAGCGGGTGCATTATCATGCAAAAGTTGGACATACTTAAGTGCTTTTTTTTGGCGCGGCGACTTTTGTAGTAGTTCTTCAGTTTTCTCAGAACAACGTTTTAATAGAACTTGCCTGTGGCCGTTTTGCCTTTTGGCACCGGGATTTGAATAGCTAGACCCTTATTAGTGAAACAAGAGGGCCCTGGCTCGCTCACCTGAGAATGACTGATCAGTGGAGTGGAACCATTTGTGAAATTTTGGTGTAGAGTGCACCATGAGAAACAATCCTGTGAAATTATTTTGAATTTGGGTCAGTGATTCAGGAGAAGATGTCGTTTAAAATATTTCTTATCTGTAGCTCTGTCAGTCCTCATGTTTGGTAAAGCAGAACCATCTATGCAATTTTGAAAGAGAGCATCATGGGCAAAATTCATGTGAAGTTATATGGAATTTGGATTTTGGTTCAGGAGGAAATGTCATTAAAAGATGTCTTATCTAGAGCTCTGACAGCCCCTTCGTTCGGTGGAGCAAAATCATTTGTGCAAATTTGGTAGAGGGCATAATAAGGAACAATTCTGTGAATTTATTTTGAATTTGGGCCAGTGGTTCAGGAGGAGAAGTCGTTAAAAAATTTCTTTTCTGGAACTCTGGCGGCCCTTTTGTTCAGTTGAGCGGAACCATTTATGCAATTTTAAAAGAGGGCATCATGGGGAACATTCATGTGAAGTTATATGAAATTTGGGCCAGTGGTTCAGGAGGAGATGTCGTTCAAAGAAAAAGTTTACGCACGGATGAACAGACAATGGACGAAGACCGATCACAAAACCTCACCTTGAGCCCTCGGCTCAGGTGAGCTAAAATGCATAGAAAACCTTCTTTACCGTTTGTATTCGTTTTGCAATACTTGGGAGTCTGGCATTTTTATTAGCCCATATAAGGTTGGCAAACTTCCGCTTTGGTGCAAAATAATAATCCCAGGTCTCATCACCAGTGACTTTATTATCAAAAGCCTTTTTACTATATTTTGAGTACATTTTGAGAGGGGTTTTTTCGCCATTGTTACACGCGTCTTCTTTTGCTCATCCGTTAACAAATGGGATATCCATCTTGCATTTATCTTTCTAACTTTTAGGTGTTTCTTCAAAATTGCATGGACTCTTGCTAACGACAAAGTTGTCATTCGAGCCAATTGTCTTACGGTGAATCGACCATCAGTTTTGAGGATATTTAGGCTTTTTTTCTAGGTTACCTTTGGTCGTAGTTGTTGCAGGACGACCTTGACGAGCAGCATCTTTAAGTTGCTGCTGCCTAGCACTTAATTTAGCTACCCACCTACAAACAGTCATGTGTGCCATTTGGTCCTTCCAATAAATGTCACACACCTCGCGGCGAATATCTACAGCCTTTATGCCCAGTAATGACCTACCTTTTGCATAGGACCTAATTTCAAGAACATTTTCAGCTGGTTTTCCTGTCATTTTGTGTATAATCTAACGAATAGGCTATGAAACGATGTACACTGTATTACTTGGCTTTTCGCTTCCTGTAAAGGCGACACCTCATGCATGAGAAATTGAACTAGACAACCTTAGGGATAGGTAAAAGCTGAAAAGGAGGCGTGGTTTTATTCAAAAGTAACTGTATCATCTTGTGCCACCACCTCAGTCATTATTTAGGCCTTAAAACGCCAGCAAAATAACTGCATCTGAAAATGTCTATTTAACATAAGCAGGGGGGCAAACATTGTGGACCCTGATCAGACTGCTCCTATAGGAGCAGTCTGATCTGGGTTCACACTGTTTATCTATGAGGCTTCAAGTAGTTTAGTGGACGACAAAAACATACACTTGTGATTATGCGCTTTAAGGGTTAATAAATGTGAGTTCAGTGTGTATACGGCTAGGGTTTTCATGAAATGCACGCACGTTTGCGCGGCTCAAAAAGCTTATTATCTCTTAACCAAATTATAAATAAAACCTTTTTTCCCTTGTTTAGGAGATGAAATAGCCGAACCACACCCAGATATGAATATCAAAGTTGCCGCCTTTACAGAAAGCGAAAAGTCAAGTAATACCGAGGCCAGTAAAGCTGTGGACGAGATATTTACCTGTGCCTCGAGCCAGTGATCACTCAATGACACGAGGTGGTTTGGGGCATAAATTGCAGGATTTCCGCAAAATAAAGCAAAGATGACATTATTTTTGGAAAACCCCTCTTAAGACTAAGAAAATATATACAAATTTCTGTTTATTTTGTGTATTGGGATGTGTAGAAAGACATCCATTAAGTATGTGTGTGCAGCTATACAGTAAGGCTAACGCCTTTATCATAGCACATCATCTATTTCCATACTTTCTGTGGGTGCAATGGCTTTGCTGAAGCTGTCCATACTCACACTGATCAATGTAAACGCTCTGGTGGTTGCTACAACGAGCTGGTGGTTGCATTTTTCAGCACAGGTGGTGGCGTAAAAGGTAAAAAAATCTATACCTGTTGACTTTATGATTTTTTTATAAACTTGCATTTATTTTATTTGTGATGACACCTGGCGCACAGACCACCGGTAACACTGCAGTTTATGGCTCTGCCAAGCAATTGGTGATTTAATTCATGGTTTGGACTGCAAATCCAACAAAGTTCTGGAGTTTTGCCGTGACAGGTGCTTTTTTCTAGAGTAACTGCCTAAATTGAGGGAAATATGCATGTCTAAGCGCAGCTGTTGTCATATTCCCATGAAATAACATCCCAAAAACTATTACTACTTTGTTTTATTTTCTTGGTAAACTAGCAAATGTTATATTGACGAATTTTATTACAACTCACTGGGAGCATTTTTTAAAGCATTGATACAACGCCTTGATGGTTGCACAGAAGTCCTGTGGTTGCTGGTGCAGACTTACCACATCATTTGCTGTTCTCATAACCGTTACAAAAATCGCCATTCCAACCAGTACATGATATTTTGATACTGTGAAGAAGGCTTAGGCGAGCCTGTGCAAACGTGCAGACTCCCAAGAGCCTTTGCTGCCAGCACAAGAGATTTTGATATTTCTGGTCTTTATAACTGTTTCTATCGTAACTGCCACGCGTATGTGATTCACTATTATAAGGCGCCTGTTTGCTATAATCTTGTCGTCTCAGAAATTCATTTCCCACCTACATTAGATTTAGAATGTATGGAGCTTCCTCTGTAATGAGAATCGTCACGATTGGGTCTCCTGTAGGACGGACTAGTCTTTCCCCTATAATTCTGGGTTGGAATATGGTCAGGTTTATCATATGACGGGGGTCAGCCATGGTCACTCACACAGCTATACTTATCCCTATCACCCCTATTGTAATGCTGTTCACTATAAGGGAAATTATTCCTCCCAGGATATCTATAATTAGGCAAACGGCTATAGCCCGGAGAGTAATATAGTCCGTCCAGTTAAGAGAGACTGGGCGGTTCTTAGCAAAGACACACCCTTGGACATTTCCATATAAAAATCGGTAAGACAGAGTGTATTTATTCACCTGTGAAAATACCTGCATACCTGTAGTATTTTTAGCCCATTGTGAGAAAAAGGCATCTCGACTTAATTTGGATCACAAGGAGACTGACTAGTCTAGATATATGCGCTCTGACAATGTTTCGAAATTTTAACTTTTCAAATTATATACTTAATAAAAAAAATAACACTAAATGGTCCACAATGAAAAATTAATACTTTAAATTGGTCAGCACACGAAATGATGGTTCTTATTATATCGGCGTGTAGCGAAGGCTCCGACGAGCCTGCATGTAAGCATGACCTCGCCAGGGCTTTCGCTTCTCGCATAAACAAAGTATGCAAGTTAAAGAAGACGCCGAACAACTTTTAGACATCTAGTCGCTCTGGACACGCCAGAATGAGCGATTATTAGAGGCTTTTTCGGATATGCGGTAAGACCAAATCTCGTGTTTGTATGCCCTTTTTTCATGATCCAGATACTTAACCCTTATCCCGCTGAGTTCTAATTGGTGATTTATTATTATTGTATCAGGCTTAAAAATCAAACCAGTTTTGCTATACAGACAAAATTTGAAGAAAGTGCAAACCTACCCTCCCCGAAAACTTTCACAACATATCCATCCCGGAAAATGAAATACAGCAGGTCCCCAGCAGCATACTACAGATAAACGCTTACCAAGCATGCTAACGTATAAAGTTGGTCACCCTTGTCGTCTGCGCTCCAGTTGGTTGCACGAGTAAAGCGTACATAGGCTATTACACCCGATTTACTGTAGACTAGTCTTATTTGACAGTGTATGACAGCGCTCTGTCTGACACGCCCAGTCTCTGTTAGCTGGTCGCACTATACCTTTCCCTTTAATTCCTTTCTATCCCTGGGGAGTGGCCTGACCTTCTTCCATATTCGGGCCTTCCCTGATAAGGTCTAGAATCCTTTATCAAATTATTCCATGTTTCAACATCCAGACGGATTTCTGCCAAATCCTTTGTTGTAATCAAAGGAGAACTCTCCAAGAGGACTCTAGCTCATAATTCAATAATTTTCCCTGCTGATACCACACCAATATTATCAATATAGACCAAGTCCTCCATCGAACAGCTGTGTATGTTGAACATGATGGCTCCCGGCTACCGTTGGCTATGGGCTTTATGTTGTAAATAATGATTACTAGCTACCGTTGGCTACGGGCTTTATGTTGTAAATAATGAAACTGGCTACCGTTGGCTATGGGCTTTATGTTGGTATAAAAAAATAATGGGTTGGGTGTCACGGACATGGTCGCAAACCGTACGAAGACTAAAATTGGAATGACCCTTGCTTCAGTGAAATGTGGTGTTCGAGTCACAAATTATACATACTGCTACATGGGGTTGCAAAACACATGGCCACAAACTATTTGAAGACTATATATTGGCTGCAAACCCAATGAAGATCTTTTAACCCCTTTTGTAAACATGGATTTGTCTGCATGTCATATTTGAATTGTAAAATTCATGAATACATGAAATGAGGCCAACTGAATGTGTAATTTTATTGATAAGTCGCGCAGACCCTTCCGCCATTAAAATTGAAAGCAAAAAACAATGATTGTGCTCATAAGACGATTCAAAAGCATGTGAATCACCACGTGGTTGACAAAATCTCAGAAAATATTTCCGGCGTAGAAAAAGTAAGTCCGGCTAAGTTTATTATTTGTATTGACGGAAATTCATGCAATTCAACGTGCCACAATAATATTTATGCATGTATGCTAAAGAAGAATCAAGGGTCTCTATGAAATGTGCTTATTGCACGGTTTGCGGAAAGCCGAGCTTTTTGTGTCTTCAAAATAATCGGCTTTCCACATGGAAGGACAGCAAACAACAGAATGACATAAAATTTAAATTTGCTTTTTTTAGAATTTCTAATGATTTGGCTTTGGGATCGAAACAGAGGCAATATTAAGATAAATTTAAGGAGCACATGGTCGAAAACACACGGTCATAAGGCAAGGCAAACCCGCAGAAATGTGAAGAAAAATTTAAATGGACATTGTGAAATTTAGAATCGGGTTTGTCTCGCAGTCGCCAGTTGTTGTAAAATGATGATGGCCTATGGTGCAGACTGCTGTTTCGGGTACAATAACAAAATAACTACATGATTAATAACTACATGATCGGTGACTTTCCTTCCTAAAAGGTAGTGGTGTTGTCATGCCAAGTTCTGCTGTATGAATGCCGCACTGTTCTGCTGTTTGGCGGGTTTTCGTTCCATCTAGTCCGTGCGCCTTCCCTTTGGTCGAGCCACAGGATGTTGTTCTCACTGCGCCCATTATCTTTACTGGATCAAACTATACGACAAAAACTGCGTCGTTTTACCACAATATTAATAAAAACTCTAAAAAAATAACAGAAAATCATTGGAATATAAATAGGCTGATTTCATCCAAATATTGTCATTGGTGCATGTTTTAATATCATCAATGTTACAGTATGACAAGTCCATTCATCCACTGGTCCTATATGAATATTATCTCATTTGCATATTCATGAAAATACATGAAAACTTAAAAATATGAGGGAAAAACAAGTAAAAGCTATAAGCCTAGGGGATTGGTTGAGGAACGATCAATCCTTCACTCCTAGGACCTTTTAAATTCATGCCAAATTGTTTACTGGGACCCTCTAAATGTGAAACGAAGTTCTCAAAAAATTTTGATATGGGCTATTTATAAAAGCATGGATTCCATGGTTAACCCTTATATGATTCTCGAGAATGCGGGACAGGCCTACAAATTCAATCATATCTAGGGTTCTACTTATCCTAGAGCACTAAAATTGGTGTCAAATTAAAGCTTAGACACATGTCTTTCTTAATGTGAATAATCTAATTTGCATATTTATGAATATTAATGAAAACCTTAAAAAATGAAGTAAAATCACACACAAAAAACATAAATAAACATATTTCAGCCCAAAACATCATCAAACCACCTTTGTTGGCAGTTTTTATATCGTCAGTGATTCAATTTGATAAGTTCGTTCATCCAGTGATCCTACATGTATATGAAAAGTATATCATTTGCATATTCATAAATATTAATGAAAACTTAAAAATGAGGGTAAACTAGTATGCAAGGGGGTATTCAGACCTAAATTGAACATATAGGACATTTTATTATGGATCTAAATATTTATAAATGGGACCACTTAAATGCCAAAAATATTGTCCTTAAAAATAAATCCATTTTGGAATATATGAAAGTTCATGGTTTTCATGGCAACCCTTTATGCGACATTAAAGAATGGGGGCATACATACGAGGGCTGTTCAAATATGAATGCAAGTAGCTTCATACCTTTCTTCACATATAAGCTACGACAAAATGGTAAACGTTACTATAAAAGACTGTATGTCACCTTTAAACTGGCACCAGACTTAAAGAAATACACAGTATACTTTTCGAGTTATATTCCTTTGAATAAGAGTCACGTTAGTAGACTAACAAACTCAATGCTTGAACATATACCAATGATATAGACGAGCGTATAATTCTTCGATAAACTGGTGAATTTTCTTGAATTTTTTAAGAAAGTATACCCATATTCTTATATAATGATTCTGTGAAGGTTGCGAAAATCCGACATGCTTTTGTTAAATTACATCGAATTGTTTTCACTCAAGTCTCCTTATGTTTGCAAATAAATGGTTAATAAAACACCACCTTGCAGTTTTCAGTTACACTTATCCCTAATAAAGTGCACGAAGCAACATTTAAACTAGTTTTAACTCAAAGACAATATGTTGATCGCTCATACTGAGTTGTTGCTACAAAATAGATGGATAGTAGATATGTTTTAAACGCTGAAAAGCATTTTTCATTAAGTCAAAAATGCCTAAGATGAAGGGGTTATAGAATTTATACTTAATTTTGTTTTCATAATATTGTGACTTTATTCTAAATTTGAACGTAAACTTTAAGTATGACCACTATAGGCGTTATTTACAATAAAATTACTCACCTGGTCGTGAGGACTAGACAGATTGAACACATTTTAATTAATTTAAACACGTCATTAAGAAACAGAAAATTGCTTGAAAAATAATATAAAATGTTCTAACTCTGTAAATAGAGGCTGGCGTGTTTTGAAAACTCCCTTATGACATATTTAGCATGTTTTCAGCAAAATGCAACGAAAAAGACACAGCGATTTTCATTATTACATCACCAGTAGATAACTCAAAATGACGTTAATCATAAAATCAATGACGTCACAAACGTGCCTGTTCACTCGAGATAAAAACAGGATTATATAAAGTTTTTCCTGCAAGCAACTTTGGGATTGTTACTTAAACTTGGATCTAAAATTTGGTTTCATTTTGTCTCAAACTTACAAAGATATGACATTATAACCGCACATGTACCAAAACGTGTGTTGCAATTTGCTTGAGAAAAACTTCAGTATACTGGAGTGGCCTTTATATAAGGGTCTGTAACTCGAGAAAAATTGTGAGTGTTTATTTATGTTTGGTGCCATTTTAAAGGCGATAAATTGTTCTTTCCAAAAATGTCTTACACTTTGTCGTAGCATATACGTGACGAAAGTTATGAAGCTACTTGCATTCATATTTGAACAGCCCTCGTACAAAAATACTTATATCTCAGCAGCAATTAGTCATAGAATACTAAACTTGGTACTTAATCCCTAATTTTTATTAGCGGTTAGATATGCAAGTTATCTAATATCCATATTCATGAATATTATCGAAAACTTGGCAGAAACTAGCTAGTCTGGCCAAGGAAATATGCACATTCTAGTTTCAGTTTTTTGGTGCAGTCTTTGCTTCCAAATGATACCCTTTTAAGAACATATTTAGAAATGAGAGAAAAAATCTTAGAAAAATTAAGGGGTGTACATATTAAATCCCAATGTCTCACCTACCATGTGTTCTAGTGTATCAAACCTAGTGCCAATTCAATGCTTGGACATTGTACTTTTACCTTAAGGTCAGATATGAAAAATATTTAACATGAATATTCCTGAATTTTAATGAAATGAAAAATTACGGAAAAATCAAGGGGTTGCAATGCCACACCTGATTTTAAATTAATACTTAGACACAGCATGTTTACTGAATGATTCAATAATAACACACCAAAGGTCATTTCTCATGAATATTGGTGAAAACATGAGAAATTATAGAAAAATACAGGAAAATTAAGGGGGTATGCCTACAAATTGAATCTTATCTTAGCTTCCAATTGCCCTAGAGTACCAAACTTGGTACCATATAAAACGGCAGACTCGAACTTTTTTCAAGTACTAAAATAAAAAGTATAAAATATATAGCAACTGAGATATGAATAATTTTGTAGGTACGCTGCTATCAATTTGTTTACATTTTTTCTTGTATTTTTAAAGTTTTCATTAATATTGATCTTAAACAAATTAGATAATTCCTATATCCTCCCACTAGGTAAAAGTGTTATACATAGACTTAATTAAAGTATACTGTGTGCTAATCTAGGGCAGTTCAGATATTGCTAATTTTGTAGGTATACCCCTTTACTTTTTGGCGATTTTCTCTTCATTCTAATGTTTATATTAATATTCATGACTATGTGAATGAGACAATTTGCATATATTACCTTTGAGAAAAAGGGTTGTGTCATAGCAATAAGTTGGCATCATGTTTACTACTTTAGGGCTATACGCTGCTGAGATATGTGTAATTTTGTAGGTATATCCTCTTATTTTTAAGCATTTTTCTCAAACTTCTCATGGTTTCATCAATTTTCATGAATATGATAATATGTTCATTTTAAAATTATATCATTTGTTAAACATTATATTGTTTGGTAAGTTTGGTACTCAAAGGCACTTAGCAAAAGAGATATTATTAGATTTGTAAGTACATCCCCTTGTTTTTCTATAATTTTTCATTCATTTCTACTGTTTTAATTAAAAGTCATGAATATTCACGTGAATTATTTTTCATAGCTGACCTTAAGGTAAATGTATTATTTCTAAGCATTAATTTGGCAACATGTTTGATACACTAGGACACATAGCAGCTGAGATATTGGTAATTTTATACGTACACCCCTTAATTTTTCTGAAATTTTATCTCTCATTTCTAAAGTTTACATTAACATTCATGAATATGGCTATCAGATAATGTGCATATCTAACTACCAAATAAAACTGCTATGTCCATGGATTTGTTTGGTACCATGTGTAGTAAACTATGATGAGTTGCTGTTGAGATATGAGTATTTTTGTACGTATACACCCATTCTTTTAAAGCGCATAATGGGTTGCCATGGAAACCATGAAATTTCATATAACCAAAGAGCATTCATTTTTGAGGACAATTTTTTTTTGCATTTAAGTGCTCCCATTTAACAAATTTACACCCGTAATGAAATGTCCAATGCGTTAAATTAAGGTCAGATTACCCCCTTGGATAATAGTTTACCCAATGTTTTTGCAGTCATTTTTAAGATTTCATTGATATTAATGAATTTGCAAACGAGATCATTTCATATAGGACCACTTCATGAAAGAACTTATCAAATTGTATCACTGATTATATAAAAACTGGCAACACTGGCGATTTGAAGATGTTTTTTATGATTTTACTTCTTTTTTGAAGGTTTTCATTGATATTCATGAATAATCAAATACGTTGATTTATATATATCTGACCACAGGAAAAAGGACATGTGTCTAAGCTTTAATTTGATACCTATTTTAGTGCTCTATAATAAGTCGAACCCTTCATATAATTGGATTTTTAGGCCAAACCCCTTTCTCGAGAATCATATAAGAGTTTGCCATGGAAACTAAGCATTTTCACATAGCCCATACCAAAACATATTAGGAGAGACTTTCGTTTTGCATTTAGAGGGTCCCACTGAACAATTTGGCATGAATTTCAAAGGCCCTAGGAGTGCAGGATAGATCGTACCTCAGCCCCTCCCCTAGGCTTATAGTTTTTACTTGATTTTCCCTCATTTTTTTTAAGTTTTCATGTATTTTCATGAATATGCAAATGAGATAATATTCATATAGGACCAGTGGATGAATGGACTTGTCAAATTGTAACATTGATGAAATTTAAACATGCACCAATGTCAATATTGGAATGAAATCAGCCTATTCATATTTTTATTGATTTTCCATTATTTTTTAGCGTTTTTATTTATATTCATGAGTACGCAAACTATGCCAATATAATAACTTGCATATTTGACCTTTGAATGAAAGGCCTATGTCTTTGCTTTAATTTAGTAAACATTTTAGTAAGCTATGGCTAAAAGCAGCTGAGACATTAGTGATCTTGAACATACGAGGATGGGATCAAAAGTAATGCCACTGGCTAATTTTCACCGCAACTGTTGGCGGGAAGATAAAACCCACGTCTAGTATGTGTTCTCCATTCTCTCACCTTTCAATCGATGTATCAACTGCACATGTAGACACAATATCTCTCGTGAAATTTACTTTTGCACAAACCCTACTCATAGGCGGTTAAGCAAAATGGATGGGAAAAGCGTTGAATTTGAGATGAAAATCAGGGCTGACATTAAGACTCGCGCATTACTTAGCAGAGGTTCAACGGACATTTATGCTGACAATTGTACTGTTTATGTTAGTAATTCAATGTCATTTTCCACAGTTTGCAGACAGGTTAGGGATTTCAGTGCAGCCGTAGGGTCTGTTTCAGGTGCTCCAAAATATTGTAGATCTAAATCTTCAAGTAGTCCAAGGATTGTTATAAAAAATTATATAGTAAAATTAGACGCAAAGATATACTTCTCAGCAGATTGCAGACGTGGTTGGCATTTCAAAAGCATTTGCACTGAGCTTTTGGCGAAATATTTTGAAAATGAAGAAGAAAAGCACTTGGTGGTCTCCACATTTGCTCAATGAGGAGCAAAAATACATGCATGTTAGGACGGCGCGCAAACTGTTAGAACGATTTCCAGGATATGATCAGAAATTATGTATGAATGTAGTAAAATATGATGAGTCTTGGATGAAATATTTCGAACCGCATCGAAAAATAAGTAATCGAGTATGGCTTACCAAAATGCAAGAAGGCCTTGTATTGCCATAAGGACTACCAGTGTAAAAATGGTTATGTATGCCATATTTTTCACTCCTAACGGACTAGCAATAGAAGTCTCTATACCCAAAGGCAAGTCAATGAATACAAGGTTTTACAGGAACAAAGTTCTTAGAAAATTTGTCAAATTCTACCAGAAATGTTGACCGAAGATATGCATCTGTGGTATTTATTTTTAACATGACAATGCCTCAAGTCACAAGGCCGGAAGTGTGGCGTCCTTTTTGGAAAGAACTGGGGGTCTATGTTCTAGAACATTCACCCTTTTCCCCTGATCTAGTCCCCTGTGACTTTTTTCTCTTCCCTCGTCTCAAGAAAAATCTTGCTGGCAGAAATATACCTCTCGCCAAAAGTTAGGTGTCTCCATATTAAACTTCCTTAGAGGTCTACACCAAAAAGACTATGAGAAAGTCTTCAAGGATTGGATTAAAAGTTTGAAAATTTGTGTATCTGTGAAGGGATGGTATTTTGACAATTTGAAATAAACAAAAATGCAATCCCACCTTTAGTTGCCATTTAACATCATTGGTTGCATTACTTTTGATCCCGCCCTCATATACCCCCATTCGAGAATCACTTTTTTTAATGTTTTTTTTTTTGTTAATATTTATGAATATACAAATTAGATAATTAGCATATGCAGCAAGGGTATAATAGGCATATTTCTCAGTGTTATTTTGGTACTACGTTTAGTAGTCTAGGATAAGTAACAGCTTAGATATGAGTAATTCTGTAGGCATACCCCCATTCTCAAATCCGCTATGGGTTGCCATGGAAACCATGCGTTTTAACATAGCCCTTACCATTTTTTTAGGACAACTTTGTTTTGCATTCAGTTGGTCACAATAAAACCATTTGGCACCCATGAAAAATTGTCCTGGGGTGCAAGGTAACCTCAATTGGATCCCGGGGTAACAGTTCAGGTCAGTCAACAAGGAAGCACAATGTATAGGCATATGCATTTACCAGATTTAGTCATCTACTATATGTACGAAAACCTGTCTTTGGGGATTCGCAAAGGCGCAT
This sequence comes from Loripinus fragilis, assembly GCA_964019695.1. Lineage (NCBI taxonomy): Eukaryota > Metazoa > Mollusca > Bivalvia > Lucinida > Lucinidae > Loripinus > Loripinus fragilis. Next base: position 7,583,252 of record OZ026528.1, read on the forward strand.
ATATACAAGCTTGCGCATACGCACAGTTTGATCAGCGCATTTGCTAATCACTTATTGGAAACTTCCATGCCCAAACTCGCTACAAACAATAGTTCACTATTGTAGAAAGTGTCTGTAACGTAGTAGGCCCGTTTGGGTATGGCCAGGTCAGAAACCACGAAGACAAGTTTTCTCGCGTCGCGGCCAAAATTGATCATAATACTGTGTATTGAGTTTCTTAATCATTCTATGATAAAAAAATGGAAATTAATAAACCGAGGGAGGTGTAAAATCCGATAAAGAAACGAGTGCGCAAGCACGAGTTTCCTTACATGATTTTTCACCTCCCCATATACACTGACCCAAAATGAAAACTTTGCATAGTATTCAAAAGTATATATTTTGATGATAAATTAAGTTTCGGGGTTAATTTTTTGGTCATGGAATCTTCAATGCCTTATCGATGTCTCTGAAAAAAGTATTGCATGAAAAACATAAATTGCATCATTTTTATGAATAATTCAGTTCAGAGGGGTCAAAATGAAAAATTCTAAAAACAATTAAACCAGTTACGCAGATTTTGGAAACAAGAAATCACTAACTGCGTGCTTTAAGCGATGTTAAAAAGATCATCAGTAACCTGTGTGACCTTCATTTTTTACGAATGCTTAGCAGAAAACGTCTCCCAATGAATTTACGTAACGTTGTATGGGCACGTTAGGGATACGTATGAAATGCTAACAGAGGTGCATATTGGACTCTTTTAACGCATCAATTCAATGATTGGACCTGACCCTCCGACCCAATTCATCCTATACATGTTCTATGGGGTTGTTATCCGGGGGTGAAGCAGGTCAAGGCAAAAGGTTGACGTAATTTTAGCGTGGAATTGTGTGGTTATTTGCGTGTTGTGTGAGGCCTTGCGTTGTCATGCTGGAAAATGCCAGGCCGTTATTTTGCACGAAATGACTAATTATCTTTAGAGCATTAACCCCGTATAGACGAGCAATAATAATTTCCGTCTAAAACAATTACATGGGTGAGTTTATGTGTTTACGCGATAAGGACGTAACGTCGTTACACTTGCGCGACCAGGTCTTTGCACGAACTCCGACATACCCAGTTCTGTTGTACAGGTTCATAAGATAATGAATAGTTGGTCTAGAGCACCCAAATTGATGCGCGATATCATTTACCGTAGACCCCGCCTTGAGCACGCCAATAACGTGGTTTCTTTGATCTTTTGAAAGACGTGGCGTCACTTAATCGAAGCGTTTTGTGACAATAAGTTATTTTTTATTACCAGGACTCAGCTGCAAAAGTTTTCTTGACGGTTTTAAAGCTGTTAATGACCCACCTGTTCCTCAGCACGTGCAGCGTACGAAACACGTTTTTTAGGCGTTGACACTTGAATATACCTGGGATTTGAATAAAAATTGCATAATCGTTATCTGCGACGAAGTCTCGATAAGCATGCGGAAATCTTACAACGACATGTATACTAACAAAACGGTTATTCAAAGAAATAGAATGTAAAGTTTTCATTTTGGGTCAGTGTATTTATAAATTCCATATTTTAAATAGAAAGATTAATAAACTGTATATTACATGTGTTCTACTCGATCTGATTACATAATACTACGGCATGCGATGTTATAAATCCAGCAGGAAAATGATACATCGTATGTTCCCTGCTGAAAAATTTGGAAGACCGCTATTTTGAAAATCTTCTTCATTGAGTCCACTTCAGTATTTCAAACGTCTGTGACTTTTTTTCATAGTCAAACAAAACATAAAGTGTGGGTACTCATTTTCTTAATTAGATCGTAAAGAACAGTGTGGTGCAAAATTAAAAGTGTTTTTCTAGAATTTTTTGTTCTTGTACCTTGAGCTCCTCCGGTTTCAGTGTTGGAAGGCATAAGCGTTATGTAACGTCAGCGCATATGTATATGAACTCATTTGTTTGGGAAGTCGAAAGTGCAGACAACCGTTATGTTTTTCAAATTTTAAATTGCATTTTTATCTTGAATATGACATGCATTTCATCACATCAAACCCTACGGTCACTAGTGGTTAGGAAAAAAGAGTTCCAGCTTAAAGAGACTAGGTCTGCAACTATGAACATTTTCGAAAAAAAAATTATTTTAATCATTTGTAAAAGTAGAATTAAGTTATGTTTTCACTATAAATATGTTCAGTACAGCTGAAACTGCATGGAAAAGTGAATTATCTTATTAAAATATGTGTTTTTCTCTTATTGGTAATTATTTACGTCCCTCCAATAATTCTAGACGGTTGATTTTTAACACAAATGCTGTTGTTTTGATAGTGGTCATTTGTTAACATTTACGAAAATGGTAAATTTTTTACCTGAATTTGAGGATTTTTACTGTATTCTTGTAATATAGTAACTTTATTTCGAAAATTAAAAGATCAAACGTTACAGACTATGCAGCTTTAAGATATTTATCTCCTATAGAAGAGCTCTATCTCCATAGAGGAGATAAATCTTTCCAGACAAAAACAAATTCCTTTTTTTATTTGTTTGATAAATCATGATATTTTTCTGTCAAATATGCACAAGAATAATATAGTTATATATTTCTTTAACGTTGAGGCCTGGGTCTTACCTGGTCAACAACCTCAAGAATGTCCTCCTGATTGTAAAGAATTAAAGTCGATTTTTGGAATGTTCATGGAATCATGAATACTTAGGGTCTCTGTCAAAGTTAACGTGAAACCCTCTTCGTATTGCTTATATTACATTTTACTATAAATATTTAAAATAGAAATCATTTATAATTTAGGGAAAAACAGTCTTGTAATAAATATGTTTTGGGCGCAGTGGCTCAGTGGTAGAGGGCTTGACTCGAGACCGAGGGGCCGCGAGTTCGAGCCTCACCGACGTAACTGCGTTGTGGTCCTTGAGCAAGACACATCTATCCTAACTTAGTACTGGTTCAACCCAAGAAGATCCGTCCTTGTTTATCTGAAAGATCGTTGATGGGACGTAAAGAATCAAATGAAACAAAAACAAATATGTATTTGTAATAACGGTTTGTTGGAGTGTAAAGCGGAAAAGCGGAACAGCCAGTGTGAACACGGACAGCCAATTGAGCAAACAAAAGGCTTGTTTTGCACGTGCGACTCAGGTGTGGCTCGCTGTCAATCACAACACCAGTGTCACTTCTTGCAAATGAATTCGATGCTAGAAGCGTATTGCTCGGGCAAGTGAGCTTGGCAGCTGCCAATCAAATTTATGTCATTCATGAGGCTATGAACGGTAGCAAAAATCTAAAGATTCATTAAAGGCTTGCTTTGAAAATGTAAATATACATGTATGATTATTACTGGAGAGTCAAGAATATACGAACGTCCCTTTACCAAACTAACGTCTCACTTTGGCATTTTAATCAGAGACAAGTAACATATTCTATAGCGGCGTATCGGAGAGCGAAGTATCATAGTGTTAATTAAAGGAGAGAATTTGGTTAGTTTTTCTTTATATTATTTTATTTCACTGAAAGCAACAGTTGAGGATCCAGAATTTCTGGAAAGGGGGTCATATAGGTTCACATTGCTGATTTTATCTCATTATTCTTAAACTTTTACCATGAAAACAAAATAATTTGGTGGTCTCACTGAGTCTAAATTATTTCAATTCCATAGGATATTTAAAAACGGGGGCGGGGGTGGGTGGGTCGAGCGAACCCCTTGAACCCCCTCTGGGTCCGCCTCTGAGCAACTAAGATCATATTATGTGATGGTCCTGAAAAAATGATTAAATACGATTCTGTTCAATATCTTATCAAATGGACCAGTCTATATCCCTCTCAAGGATTGTTGGGTAGTATTTTGTCATTTTGTTCATATTTTAATAGCAAACAGTAAGCATTCTGCGACGTCTGATATGGGTCTCAACTACTTGCCGATGTCTCATAAAATGGGTGCTATGCATATATGGGTTATATTCATATAAAACACTTGAATCTATTTGTACATGTAATTTCTATCATAGTTGTTAATATTTAATCTCTATCAAATGGTTCATAAATAGTAAGTGAGTATGATCAGGAAATACCACAATCACAAACTGCAGACAACCCCGTGGCACCGCGAGGAAGAGCCGCTCAGCCATCACAAGACACCAGGAAGACAAATTAAGCAAAGCAACCAGCTCTCTCTTCCCCATCAAGATGATTGCAATACTAGAATGGACATAAAGTAACTTACAACAAAACATAGAACAATTACAGACTCCCACAATGGGAGTAACAATAAACAAAAAGTCGACAACAACAGAACCGCCGCCTTAGAACGGACAGCAGCCTAAGCAACCTGTTTTTAATAACTGATGCAATTGTAAATATCAAAATTACATCAAAAATATTCAAATAAATTACTATCACAGATGTAAACATTAAATCTACATCAAACATATTGAACCTATTTGTAACTACTACTAGTATTACAATTTTAAAGTTTAAATGTGTATAAAAAGCTGGAACATGTTTGTAATTACTGTTTGAAATATTAATAATAAATATGTATAAAAGCTTGAACCTATTTTTAATTACTGTTACAATTTCTAAATATCAAAATCATATGGTATATTGAATATATATATAGAAAACCTGAACTTCTTTTGAATTACAGTTACCACTGTTAATATTAAATCTGTATAAAATGTTTTGGCCTATTTGTAATTACTGTTGCAATAGTAAATATTAAACTTGTATCAAAAAGCTTGAAACTACTTGTAATTACTCTTGCCAATGTAAATATTAAAATCCGCATCAAAAAGATTGGGTCCATTTGTAATTACAGCTGCCAATGTTAATATTAAAATCTGCATCAAAAAGATTGAGTCCGTTTGCAATTACAGTTGCCAATGTAAATATTAAAATCCGCATCAAAAAGATTGAGTCCGTTTGTATTTACTGTTGCCAATGTTTATATTAAAATCCGCATCAAAAAGATTGAGTCCGTTTGTAATTACTGTTGCCAATGTTAATATTAAAATCCGCAACAAAAAGATTGAGTCCGTTTGTAATTACTGTTGCCAATGTTTATATTAAAATCCGCATCAAAAAGATTGAGTCAGTTTGTAATTACTGTTGCCAATGTTTATATTAAAATCCGCATCAAAAAGATTAAGTCCGTTTGTAATTACAGTTGCCAATGTAAATATTAAAATCCGCATCAAAAAGATTGAGTCCATTTCTAATTACTGTTGCCAATGTTTATATTAAAATCCGCATCAAAAAGATTGAGTCCGTTTGTAATTACAGTTGCCAATGTAAATATTAAAATCCGCATCAAAAAGATTGGGTCCATTTGTAATTACAGTTGCCAATGTTAATATTAAAATCCGCATCAAAAAGATTGAACCCGTTTCAAATTACTGTTGCCAATGTTTATATTAAAATCCGCATCAAATAGATTGAGTCAAAATCATATGGTATATTGAATATATATATAGAAAACCTGAACTTCTTTTGAATAACAGTAACCACTGTTAATATTAAATCTGTATTAAATGTTTTGGCCTATTTGTAATTACTGTTGCAATAGTAAATATTAAACTTGTATCAAAAAGCTTGAAACTACTTGTAATTACTGTTGCCAAAAAGATTGAGTCCATTTCTAATTACTGTTGCCAATGTATATATTAAAATACGCATCAAAAAGATTGAGTCCGTTCGTAATTACTGTTGCCAATGTATAAATTAAAATCCGCATCAAAAAGATTGAGTCCGTTTGTAATTACTGTTGCCAATGTAAATAATAAAATCCGCATCAAAAAGATTGGGTCCATTTGTAATTACAGTTGCCAATGTAAATATTAAAATCCGCATCAAAAAGATTGAACCCGTTTCTAATTACTGTTGCCAATGTTTATATTAAAATCCGCATCAAAAAGATTGAGTCCGTTTGTAATTACTGTTGCCAATGTTAATATTAAAATCCGCATCAAAAGATTGAGTCCATTTGTAATTATTGTTGCCAATGTTAATATTAAAATCCGCATCAAAAAGATTGAGTCCGTTTGTAATTACTGTTGCCAATGTAAATATTAAAATTCGCATCAAAAAGATTGGGTCCATTTGTAATTACAGTTGCCAATGCAAATATTAAAATCCGCATCAAAAAGATTGAGTCTCTTTCTAATTACTGTTGCCAATGTAAATATTAAAATCCGCATCAAAAAGATTGAGTCCGTTTCTAATTACTATTGCCAATGTTAATATTAAAATCCGCATCAAAAAGATTGAGTCCGTTTCTAATTACTGTTGCCAATGTTAATATTAAAATCCGCATCAAAAAGATTGAGTCCGTTTCTAATTACTGTTGCCAATGTTAATATTAAAATCCCAATCAAAAAGATTGAGCCCGTTTCTAATTACTGTTGCCAATGTTAATATTAAAATCTGCATCAAAATATTGAGTCCGTTTGCAATTACTGTTGCCAATGTAAATATTAAAATCCGCAACGAAAGGATTCTAGTCCGATTCTAATTACTATTGCCAATGTTAATATACTGAGGGAAAATAGTTTAGCAATTATTTATAATGGGGTTTCCCATAGGCGGTCTTTGAAGCATTAGGTCTTTTTAATTGGCAGGTTCGCAAACATGTCAGTTGCTTGAAAATGACCTAATGGTTACCTGCAAGTGGTCAAAAGAAACAAAATCCAAATTCATAGTGATGATTTGATCTGCTGAGCAGTTTAATTTCAAACGTTATTTAATTGAAAGGGAGGTAATTTGGTAAAATACGATTTTCAACTAAAAACTGTACGAAAAGGGTGAACATAACATTCAGTTTTAAACCGTTTTACACTTTCTTGCTTTTGGATCTAAACATTTGACAGACAATTGAAACTTTTAGTCGAAAACTGTTCGCACTATTGCCAGATAAGCTGTTTTAGCAAGGGGGCATAAAATCAGACTTTACATTATGTGAAATGTCAATCTGTTAATGTCAGCGTTCTCGTGAACGTTTGTCAACATATATTAATGACACTATGAAATTTAAAGTCATATTGTTCCTAAACTGTGAATCCTCAAAGTATATTGCTAAACTTTTTTCCCTCAGTATATTAAAATCCGCATCAAAAAGATTGAGTCTGTTTGTAATAACTGTTGCCAATGTAAATATTAAAATCCGCATCAAAAAGATTGAGTCCGTTTCTAATTAATGTTGCCAATGTTAATATTAAAATCCGCATCAAAAAGATTGAGTCTGATTCTAATTACTATTGCCAATGTTAATATTAAAATCCGCATCAAAAAGATTGAGCCCGTTTCTAATTACTGTTGCCAATGTTAATATTAAAATCTGCATCGAAATATTGAGTCCGTTTGTAATTGCTGTTGCCAATGTAAATATTAAAATCCGCACCAAAAGGATTGAGTCCGTTTCTAATTACTATTGCAGTTGTAAATAAGGACTGATATTGTAGATGCATTTTAGAAAATTAATGTTGTCTACATAATATTCAACTTCAAGCTTAAGCATTTGTGATATTGTCTGCATTTTAGAAAGTATATCGATAAAGTAAACATTTTGCTTTTTATAATTAGATTGCCAAAAATTGCTTTTATGTGTTAAGGGGTAATGAAACATTATCTAAACTTACTTAAGATCTAAAATGTGGTTTCCTTTCCTCCAGTGCTTACAACATTCTCGCAGCAAGTTTTTTTACCCAGCTGCCTAAATGTACAAAACGGTACATTGTAACTATGCTGTAATTCACTGTGTATTCATTTTCTTTAATAACCCTTTTGATGGAGTGATGGGTTGGGTGGTTGATGCACGTAAAATTCGATGATTTTGCATAGAGTTTCTTATATTTAGATTTGTTTTATTCTTAATTGCGGACTCAGATTATATCTTTTAGCGATACAGTTAAAATATAAATGGGCCGCTACATGTGTTTTCCAACAATATGGCATTTTGAAAAGTGTAGACTCAGACGAGTCTATGCAGCCTCCTGTTAAGCTTAGAAACTCCATAAGATGTTCAGTCAGTAGCTTAACACGCATAGAATATTCAAACGACTAGCAAAGGCTTTGATCAGACCGCGCGTATGAACAGGTTGCTCTGAAGATTTGCTTGTCACACATACCACAATGTTGGAAGCCTCATGTCGCGACTCAAACCATATCGTCATTCGTGAATACCATATATTCATTATAAACTAAGTAATGAAATACAGGAAAACGTTGGTCAAATTTAATGTATATTTGAAAAAGTTATATTTCACGGCTGTGAAAATATAAAAAAGTTGTATTTCACGTCTGTGAAAATATGTTGTATTCCACGAGTGAAATTGGATGTCCTCTGCTTTCTCCTTTGACTTCTTTGAGCCCACTTCAGATTTTCAGACGCCTATACTTTCTTATTATTAGAAAAAACACAAAGTCTGGGTATTCATTTTCTTAATTAGATAGCAAGGAAAATTTTGGTTACAAAATTGTCGGGTTTTGCTGAAATTTTCACTTTCTCTACTTCTACTCCTGTGGTTTCAGTTTTGGCCGACATGGCAAATTATGCAACGTCATCATTAATATGACGTAATGTGCGAACGTGTATGCTGTCATATAGTATAAAAATTCTGTCACGCTTAAAATTTCATATAAGAAAAAAAATCAAACTTTTGCCCTGAATATACCATTTATTTCACCTCGAGGAGCGAGAAAACGTATATTTCATTTGTGGCTTCGCCACTCATGAAATATGCATTTTTCGCTTCACTCGATAAAATAAATTTGAATATCCTCTATATGTTTTTACTGTGCATGTAGATTGCTTTACTCTTGAAGCCACATTTTGGAATGTTTACTTAAATGCGAATCTCTGAATCAAGTATAAATCAATTCTATAAGCCACTTACATGACGTTTCATTGGCGGGCCGATGGTCGCCAGATAGTAATTGTGTGGTAGCTGGGATACTTCTTCACACTGGATGATTATTTTACATTAATTTTAACAGCTAATCATATGTTTATTTTGCAGTTAGTGGAGATTACATGTAGAATTTAGGCATGTCCAAGCAGCTCGCCTATCTTATTTTGCTTATCGTTAGGGCAAATGTCATCTACAATCACAGCAAATCAATAGAACTAGTTGACCTTGACATTTGTCCATTCACCAACTTTTGTCATCGGAATGCTACTGATGCCCTCAATGCCAAAGATATGGTTCCCTGCTGTACGCCATGCTCTTGTTCCGATAATTGTTGGGAACAGGGAAATTGCTGTCCAGATAAAGAAATCATAGGTCACGGTTTGTCAGTGCTTGAATGTGTCCTCACCATGGTGAAAGGGGCCGGGTCAGTCGGTAAATTAGCCTACAATGGATACAGCAAAGGGATTCCACGCTACAGAATTGTCACTAGTTGTCCAAATATCGAAAAAAACAATACTTTGGTTGAAAAATGCGCTGGCCAGAATAAGACATCAATACTTGACTATACGTGGGTGACTGACGAATCAACTAGAAGGATTTACCAAAACGAACACTGCGCTCGATGTCATAATGTTGGCAGGTATTTCAAGTGGCAGATTCGTACCACATATTCACCTGCATTGTTAGCTAATCTTTCATCGTTGCCAAACAGTATTCATTCCAGGCATTGTGAGTTGTTTGTTGAACTACCTGATGATAAAGTACATTCGGCCGATAACTACAGGTGCTATAAGGCAGACCGGGCTGAATGCAACATAACTGGTCTATGGCAAGACTATGATGCTAGTGTTGATTTGGCGTGTCGAACATACAGCTCACCAATAATTGATTATTTTCCGAAGTCGTTGGTGTACAAAAATATTTTTTGCTATTACTGCAATGGTTTTAAAGCACAACAATTTACACAGTCATGTCCAGATTTATCTGAAGGAGGAAAAGGTGCTTCAATCAAGTCTTTCAGTGCTTTGATTGATTTTACAGAAAGACAGCCGAGTGGTGTTGCTTCAGTGTGTAGCCAACATGAAATATTTGACGAATTCATTGTGAGTATAATCAACATGCGCGGATCAAGAAAAAATTGTCAAGGGAGGTTCAACTTTTATTTAAGTTGATGAGGGGAGGAAGTATCCAAATACCACTACAGTACCGCCAGCCGTCAAAGTAACCAATGAACGGGTCCAGGTCCGTTTAGCTCGCGTTCATAGGTGGGTCCGTTCGCGTTTCGTTCGCGTTCATCGGTAGTTCCGCTCTGATTTACCTTTACACATCGTTCCGCTCCGTTCCATTCCACTATAGGTAGCTCCGCTCCATTCATTCCAATCAGGTCGGCATGATAAACACCATTCAAATACAAAATACAGGAATTAGCGCGATTATTACTGCATAAAACGATAGACCTATAAGAAAGCACTTAATAATATATTTTTGTGTGATTGAAAATGATAATACTTACGCTAAATCCTGTATTTTGTATTGTTTATATAAGTGTTACACAGTCAAAATACATATTGGTTTGTGTGTGTGCGTACGTGCGTTTGTGCGTGTGCGCGCGCACGTGCGTGCGTACGTGAAAACGTGCGTGGGTTTGTGCGTGTGTGCGTTTTGGAGCATACAAATGGAGCATACAAATGTGCACACTGGTCTTTGTTTTGGCAGTTGTAGAATTTTCTGCAAAGGTCCATCCTTTTAGAATATGCTAGATTGGACATTCCCTGTAAGTGGTAGAATCCAAGATCTAAATTTGACAATCAATAATTTTCAGATAAAAGTGACTTTCGTTTTATTTTGTACTTTTACTGTGAGTTTACTATGAAGAGTCAAATGAGGTGAGGTAGTTCTAATTTTAATGATACATGTAAGCGAACTACAATTAAATCAGTTAGACTGCAGAGAAGCGCACCAATCTCTAGGTTTTCATGTGGCACTGTTCACAGAGGTTGTTTGTCACCCAAAGACTGTGCTATAGTATATACATGTATGCGCCAGTTCATGATATTTTGGTATTTATCGCATATGCGAGCTCCGAAGGCTCAGACGAGACTGCACATTCGCACAGTCTCGCCAGAGCGTTAGCTGCTCGCACTAAAATGAAAGGATATATATGAAGGCTCAGGCCAAACTGTATGGGCCAGTTCACGAGAGTGTGGTATTTATCGTACTTTAAAGAAGGGATATAGATGAAGACTCAAGCAGAGCTTTATTGGCCAGTTCATGAGATTCGGGGATTTATTGCACTCTAAAGAATGGATGTAGATGAAGTCTCAAGCCAAACTTTATGGGCCAATTCACAAGGGCTTGGTTCGTATTGCATATGCGAGCAATGAAGGCTCAAACGAGGCTGTGCATTCACACAGTCTCGCAAGAGCCTTCCCTGCTCTCAATAAAAAAGGAATATAACTCAAGCCTCAGGCCAACTTTATGGGCATGTGCTTGACATTAAGGTACTTATTTTTTCTCTAAAGAAGCTATATAGATGAAGGCTCAGGCCAAATATTATGAGCTTGATCATGAGCGTTTGGTACTTTTCACATTAGGAGTTGTAAAGGCTCAGGCGAGCCTGCGCTTTCGAAAAGAAGGGATATAGATGAAAGCTCTGGCCAAAAGTTATACCTAAAGCGCATTTTTAAAGAATGACGTTACGCATATGCAGTAAGAAACAAAAACACGTTTGCTGTACCCATTCGGGAGGAGTGACAACTCTACCCCTGTCGTAAAGGAAATACTATAGAATAAGAAATGTCACAGTAACGTGACGATGCCCCAGAAGGAATTGGTCAAGCATAAGACACATTTGATGCAAGTTATTTGTTATGAAGGAGATATGCTCGAGATACGAAAAACCTAGAAATGGAGTCGAAGTCAATGTCACTATCAAAATGCCCAAAATGTTGTGCATCACTCCGCCATCCCAAGAGGAACCCACACACCAAATTTGGGATTCCTACCTCAAATGATATAGGGTATATGCTGCTCCAGATGTCATTATTCTAGAAACTAGGTCATAGGTCAAAGTGACCTAAAATAGTCCGCGACATTTCAACATCCAAAGATGCATCCATAGACCAAATTTGGGATTCCTACCTAAAATAATATACGAGATATGCCCCTGACTCGATAATTTTAGAAAAAAAGGTCAAGGTCTCAGTCACCCCAAACTTGGTACATTACACTCTGCCATCCCAAGATGCAACCACACACCATATTTGGGATTCCTAGCTAAAATAATATAGGAGGAATGCGTTGGAAACGATTATTCTAAAATCTAGGTCAGAGGTCAAGGTCAAAAAGACCTAAAATTGTACACGACATATCTCCATACCAAGATGCATTCATACACAAATTTTGAGATTTCTACCTCAAAGATATGCACCAAATTTGATGCCGATTCTAGAAACTCGGTCAGAGGTCAAGGTCAAAGTGACCCGAAAATGGGATGGGACACTTCTCCCTCCCAAGATGCATTCACACACCAAATTTGGGATTACTACCGCATTATATAAAAGGAATGCTCCGGACATGATAATTCTAAAAATCTAGGTCAGGGTCAAGGTCACTGTGACCCAAAAATGGTATGTGACACTTGGCCGTCCAAAAATGCATTCACACACCGAATTTGAAATTATTACATCAAAAAATATAAGCGATATGCACCAGACTCAATGTCAATTCTATAGACAAGGTCTAAAGTCAAGGTCAAGGTCACAGTAACCCATGAATAGTACACGACACTCCACCATCCAAATATGCACCCAGACACCAAATTTGGGATTCATATCTCAAATAATACAAGAGATATGCCCCGGACATGATTATTCTAAAAAAACTAGTTCAGAGGTCAAGGTCACAGTTACCCATAATTGGTACATGACATACCACCATCCAAAGATGCTTTCACGCACCAAATGTGTAATTCCTACCTCAAAGAATATAGGAGATATGCACCAGACTCAATGCCAATTCTTTGAACTAGGCCAGAGGTGAAGGTCACAGTGACCCAAGAATGGTACGTTACACTTTTCATCCCAAGATGCATGCACACACCAAATTTGGGGATTATACCTCAAATGATATGAGAGATATGCCTCGGACACGATTATTAAAAAAAAATAGGTCAGTTGTCACAGTGACTTGAAAATGATACGTGACACTCCGCCATCCCAAGATGCAACGACACACCAAATTTGGGATTCCTATCTCAAATAACACAAGAGATATGCTCCAGACAAGATTATTCTAAAAACTAGGTCAGGAGTCAAGGCCAAGGTCATAGTGACCCGAAAATGGTACGCGACACTCTGATGTACTCATCCCAAGATGTATTCAAACACCAAATTTGGAATTCCTACCTCAAAGAATGTAGGGGATAAGCACCAGACTCAATGCCAATTCTAGAAACTAGGTCAGAGGTCAAGGTCGCAGTGACCCTAGGACGGTACGCGACACTTATTCATCCCAAAATGCGTACACATACCAAATTTGGGATTCCTACCTTAAATAATATAAGAAATATGCTCCAGACACGAGTTTTCTAAGAACTAGGTCAGAGGTCGTCAAGTTCAAGGTCACAGTGACCTGAAAGTAGTAATTGACACTCCGCCATCCCAAGATGCATCCACACACCAAATTTGGGATTCCTGCCTTAAAAAATATAGAAGATATGCACCAGACACAAAGCAGGACGGACGGGCGGACGGACTATATGCCTCCCTAAGTTCCTTTGCGGGCATAAAAACTACATGTACTCCAATGAAGCAGCATAACAGTAAGAAGGTTATGTTTTTATTCAGTCTCCATATCCATATTCTGTCCGAGAGGGTTTATGTTATCGTTGTAAAATTCATAGGGGGGATTATGTTCACGTTGTAAAATTTATATGGGGGGGATTATGTCCACTTCGCAAAATTCAAGGGGGATTATGTCCACCTATACAAAATAAGGGGGGGGGGTTGTCCGGGGGATTTTGCCCTACACTCTGTTGAGTAAACAATATCAGAGCACTGTTGATACCTGACGCTGCATCGACGTCGATCTGCTGTTGCCAAGGTGACGTGAATCCGCTTTGTATATAAAGTGGGGTTCGAGCCTCACCGACGTCACTGCGTTGTGTCCTTGAGCAAGATACATTAATCCTAGCTTAGTACTGGTTCAACCCAGAACATGCCCATAGTCGAACGTCAAATTCAGTGCATGGAGGCATATTAGCATTAACCATTATCCCACCAACATGCTTTTGTCTTGAAAATGTTGTCTGCTTTTTACGTCTGTTGCATATATCCAAGTGCACTTTATACTAGCATTCATCATAGAAGCAAAACCACAAACCCTACTTAGGTTGCTCACATGGGAACAGTCTGATCTGGGTCCATAATGTTTGCAATATAGGCTACCAAAAATAAATAAGCAGATGAGTGTAGCAGACTGTGTGACGGTTGAACTATATGCATGCTGAATAATTTAGAAGCTTTTGATATGTACTCGAAGCAATATACACTCTGTACATTGCTTCGAGATAAGTATCTGCTGTTATTTTCCCTAAATCAAACGCTTTCAGAAAGTCTTTGAGGGGTACCACCAGAGTGTCAAATTGTTTGGATCTAGATAAGGACCAACGTTTTGTTCAAAACGTGTTTGATGTATACTATAAGAGTGGCAAACAGTTTGGATCCAGATCAGGCCTGATTCTTTGGCAGGCTTGACCTGGGTTCAAACTGTTATCAGCAGACAACAAAAGTCGTCACGAGTAAATGTGTAGGTGCCCGTTCCCCAGTCGTCACTAGCAGGATAATAGTTAAATGAAATGTGGATATGCGTTCGGACATCGATGCGCATTTATTGCCAACCACGCACATGCAGGAAGCGTGCAGGGAACAACATGAAATGTGTATGTTCCTGCGTCATCAGGTGTCTGTGCACTAGCAATCACTGCCATTCAAATCGATGTTAACATGCTGATTTGAGGCATTCGGATAATGTTTGAATGTGTGGTAATATTTATAATTCCACCGTCGAGCAAAGTGTATGTTTTTGTATTCTCCACGACGGACTTCAGACCAGCATATCGTTTCACCCTTTAACTTTGGCAAACAGTGCAGACCCAGATGAAATGCAACACAATGCTGATTTCATCTGGGTCTGCACTGATTGCTAAGATAACAGATGAGACAGAAATATATTAAAAAAAAAATAATTTAACCTGTCACCCCTGAAAATATAAAATGGACAAATCCATGTTTTATTGCATCGATATGTATAGTAAAATCCGTCAGATTTGAAAAGGGCTAAGGATCATTTTCTTCGTTACAACTCGACGAGCCAGGCTAAAACGATAGGCCCTTTGATTCAAACCCAGGACACAGTATACTTGGTCCGAGTTTAAACTTGAGGCATAATCACTCATGTGCATTTGCACACTTAGACTATGTGTTCTGTATTGCTACACCAATTGTAAAAAAAATACATACAAAGTAATTTTCAACAAAAGTTCATCGCTATGCAACACGGACTCTGTTAGAAATATGGTGCTCCATCCCAAACTAGTGAAAGGGTCGTTTTCCCGTCTTATTCAATTCACTTCCTGTGTTGGGTGGCCTTCTTTGGCACTTTTATTGGGGTATTGCACTAATTGGATTATTGCGATTACCACTGTCACATTTAGACGATACGGACGTGTGCCTTTGAAGACAGGCGCACGTTCATTGACCTGTTATCATATCTATCATTTAACCCTTTTCATTTTGGATACTGTTTTGGCAAACAGTGCAGACCCTGATGAAATGCCACATAAGGCGGCATTTCATCTCGTTTTGCACTGTTTGCTAAGAAAAAAAATCCAAACTTCTTGGCTATGCAAATTGAAGAAATATAAAATCAGAATAACTTTGTCTGTATGTCTGTCCGCGCACCCGTCCCCTCGTCCGTCCTAACATACGTACTATGCGCGTGGGCCTCACTGAATGTGTGCGTACACATTTGTGTACGCGTGTATTTTAATATGAACATTACTGAATGTTTCTTAATTCTAACCTATGTTTTATGTTTGTACGTTAACCTGCACCTGACAGACAGACGCACGTGTGCCTGCGTGTTCATTGACTTTTTATCACACAGTGAAGACCCAGATGAAACATTGGTCAGTACTGTTTGCTTAGATAGAAATAATCTTCGGGGACAGAAAAATATTTAAATTTATAAATTCAAACTATGAACCCTAAAATACTAAATGGAATAATCCATGCTAATTTTATATGGGAAAATTCACCATTAATTGTGAAAAGTTAAAAGTGAAATCATTAATTTAAACCTTTTCTTTTGCTAACAACAACTTTTTTCGTCTGCTGATAACCTTAGCAAACAATTTCGTCCTAGAAAAAGTTCATAGATGCAAACACACGAATGTGCGCTCGCACACAGACAGATGCATGCGCTTTGATATGTATATACGAACGAACGTGCGTACAAACGGTCCTTCGAACAGACACACAGATGACTGCGTGTTAATTCATAAAATGGCTTATTCTGCTTTTATATTTATCAAAGAAGATTTTTTCTATCTTAGCAAACGGAGCAGACCCAGATGAAATATGCCTTGTATGGCATTTCATCAAGGTCTTAACTGTTTGCCAGTGTACCGGTTGAGTAGTATTAAGAATGAACATGGTTTAATGATTACATGATACATGGCTTATCCTGCTTTCATATTTATCAAAGAAGATTTTTTTCTATCTTAGTAAACGGAGCAGACCCAGATGAAATGTGTCTTGTATGGCATTTCATCAAGGTTTTGCCAGTGTACCGGTTGAGTAGTATTAAGAATGAAAATGTTTTAATGATTACATGATACATAGTCAATGAACACGCATGTACCCGTGCGTTTGCCTGTCTGTCACATGCTTAGAAACAAGAATTAATATATACAAACGCACGTATGTTTGCACGCATACAGACAGACGTACATACGCAAGCGCATGCATACATACGTACGTACGTACGGGCTGATGGACAGACAGACAGATGCACCGGTGCCAGCATGTTCATTGACCAATTGCTATGCGAATTGCAAGAAAATATAAAAGCACTGAGAATAAGAAAATTCTGCTTTTATATGATAGTCAAGAACATTGTGTTTTTTTTTATCTAAACAGACAGTGCAGACCCAGATGTAGACTTGTACAAGGTCTCCTTCTTATATTTTTTTATTATGTTAAAAGACGTTTCACAAAAAAAAAAAAAACATTTTAGCTAATAGAAATCCGTTTTAACATCCACCGACCACGAGTTAAGCCAAGGACATGAATACATTCTCCCGTATATCCATCCATCCAAACAAACAGTTGTACATACATACATCCGTACATAAATTTATCCATTCGAACACCAGTTGTACTTACAAATATACGCATATCCATCAATCCAAACAAAAACGGTTTGTACAGACTGATCCGTACATACATCCATCCATCTGATTGATTGATTCCGTTGATGCTAAGAGTCCAGGTCAACAATATTTCAGCCACGTCGTGAGGGAGAGAGAATAGACTAATCCATCCATGCACGCACGCACGCACGCGCACACCCCCATCCATCCATCCATCCATCCATCCATCCATCCATACATACATACAGTTATGTCTTTTTTATCTTGTGAACTCGCATGCAAATATGGAACTTGTACTTCTGTAAATTGAATCGCATGGTCTCACAAATAATACCAACATAAATTTGGACTAAAACGCGAGAGAATCTGTTTTCAGAGCTATACTATAGCTAGCCTGCTCAGCTAAGGAGACTAGCTAGAATAGTAAAATATTACTTGTAGCAAGCGTTGATTTGATCACAAAACGCTGATCAGACTGCACGAATACGCAGGCTGGTCTGCGACATTTTTTTTGTTCCCAAACCTGTGAAGATAGGTTTTCTTGCCCACAGTCAAATAATTAGTAAGGGTTGAAAATGAAAACGGTTATAGAACATTGACGGATCCAGATGGGGGATTATGGGGGGGGGGGGGGGTTCCGCTCTAATCCCCCCCCCCCCGTTTTTAAATATCCTATGAAAATGAAATAATTTGGTCTCATCAATGAGACCAAATTATTTAATTTTTTTGAAATATCCTATGATATGGGATATTTAAGCAAAATGAGATAAAATCAGCAAAGCGAACCCCCACAACTTTATTCATATGAACCCCCTTTCCAGAATCCTGGATCCGCCTCTGTAATACCAGAACCAATATATTATACACCACTGGAAACGTGCCTTAAACAGTCCACGGAAGAGCAGTCTGATCAGAGACAATTTTTAAATTGCTTCTTTTAGTTTGTTATATTATATTATATTCAGAATTAAAAGAACCATCTTTGACAATTTATTTCTAAATGTCAGACATAAACAACAATAACGTACAATCTTCACATAAGATAAAGGAAAAACTCAAACTACTATTTTCAAGAGGCTGTTTAAATTGACAAAAGAAACAAACGATTTATAAGCGATTTATAGGACGTTTGTGTTTTGAATGGAATGAAGCGGAACGGAAGTACGATGTGAATGGACTGGACCGCTGTTTAGAATCGTTCGTTCCCTCTTCGTTCATAGGTAGCTCCGGTGGCGGTATAGCTCAGGTAGTTCACCGTTCAGCGGTAGAACAGATGGTGACTTTGACGGCTGGCGTCACTGTATAACATTGAATGCTGTCTCGACAGCTTTGTGTTTTCCAGGGGTTCTGGACCAGAATTGCTAAGAAACGCTATATTTTCATGAGTTTTCAGACGAGGTCCTTCCCCTGTCCCCCCCCCCCCCCTGGGTCTGCGCATGATTAAAAAGAAAAGAGTTTCAGGCCAGTACATGAGGTTATGGTCCTTTTACCCAGTGCGAAAACGCCTCCTTTAAACGCCAATGCTAGCGTATCCAATGAGGATACAGGTCTAACAAGAAATATCTTTTAAAAAAGATATTCGGCTGCATTTCACTTGTACAAGTGGCTTTTATATATATATATAGTTTCAAGACACATTAGATTAGGTGGATAGTTAACAAAATATAAATATATACATGGATTATGCGATTATTTAAGCCCTTAAAAGGGCCCAGTTATTATGCGTGGATTTTCACAAATATAGGGAAGACCGGGATGAAATACCACACAATGCCGCTTTCACCAGGGTCTGCACTGTTTTCTAGGTCTAAAGCAATATTGAGACACTCCTACAGCTGGATAGCTCTTCTGCAGTTAATCTCGTGTCTGATATGTGTTGTTTGCTGGTTTATTTAAAACATTTTTGTAGCAACCGGTATGGACCCAATAATTTCTCCTTCTTTTATTCAGATTAGCATAATAATGTGTGTCAGGATCAGGTTACTGATTTCAAATGTATTCTCGACTACAAAATGTCTGAAAAATAATAAGGTCAATATCGGTTGCCGGATACTTGTCTTTGTTATTCAAAGGAGACAGATGCTGGCTGCTGAAATAATATGTTTATTGTCCTCTATATAGAGGATCTTACATGAGTGCTCATGTTTTATTGAATTGATTGAACGAGTTGGGAAAAAGAGAAAAAATGCTCGGCAAGCCTCGCATTTATCTCTTTTCCCCAACTTGTTTAATAAATTCAATAACACAAGAGCACGAATGTAAGATTCTATTTATCATATGGCAAATACTTTGAAATCTCATTTCTGGCGTAAAAACGTTATAATTTTGTCATTATGTACGTAACGTTGTTATGGACGCCATAACGTTTCCCGTAAATCTATAAACCACTAGTGGTTTTGCGATTTTATTGCATGGCGTTATTTCACTCCCAGACGCGACGTCATATGATGAATACTACTAGTGCATATTTTTAAAACTCATCAAACAAGATTGGTAGCAGATTCCATATTTACCGGTATTATTTAGCTGTATTTACCGTCATGGAAAATAATTCTTTAGTGGCAAATACCAGCAAATACTGGCAAATACGATTTTTAGCAGTAAAAATGAAGATATCTTTTGCAGATATCTTAAGACAGTTGATTAAATTAGTATAATCCAACTAAATGATTAAAATATTTTAAATGTATTCATCATTTATATGATATTATTAACTAATCAGCCATTTTAATAAATCTAAATATGTTTACATATGAACAGCCAAAATGAATCTTAGACTGAAACATTGAACTAATTTTATACAAAAATAGTATGGTTAGCCTGTTTCATGCTAAGTATTTTGTGCACTACTCTTGCTCCCTATGTTTTATCCTTTATATAATGCATTGTCAATTAGTTTGGAAAACAGTTTGGATCCTGATAAAATTGCTTCATCAAAGCAAACTGATCAGGATTTATAGTGTTTTCACATGCTCAAATGACAGTTCAAATCCTATTACCCTAGATCTTGTCAATATGAATGCATTTATAAAGTTGGTCAAATTCTGTTATTTTTTTTCTCAAGAAATTGAGCGGAAACAAAGTTCTGGTATAAATCAAGGGCCATAAATCTGGTACAAATGTGCGAAAACTGACGTGTAACAATCCAATACTATATCTTGTCAATAACAGTTCATATATAAAATTGTTGAAAATCTGTTAATTTGTTGAGGATACTGAGCGGAAACAAAACTCTGGTGTAAATCAAGTGCCATAGCTCTGGAATACATAATGTTTAACTATCCCGACCTTGATCTTGTCAATATGAATGTATATATAAATTTGGTGAAAATCTGTCAATTGTTTCTCAAGATATTGAGCAGAAACTAAATGCTGGCGTTAATCAAGGGCTACAACTATGGTAAAATATGCGAAAAAGGGCGTGTAACAATCAAAAGCTAGATCTTGTCAATATGAAGGTATATATAAAATTTGGTGAACATCTGTAAACTTGTTCTCAGGATATTGAGCAGAAACAAAATTGTAATGGACTGACAGAAGAACGAGCGAACGAACTAAATGATAGACAGCCCAAATCCTGTATAGCCCCAACTTTTTCAAAGTGGAAAAATTACATGTTACAATCCCAACCTAGATCTTGTCAATATGAATGCATTTATAAAGTTTTGTCAATTCTGTCATTTTGTTCTCAAGTTATTAAGCCGAAACAAAGATCTGGTATAAATCAAGGATAATAGCTCTGGTACAAATGTCAGAAAACGACTTGTAACAACCCCAACTTGTCAATATTAATGCATATATAAAGTCTATGAACTATCATGAAACAGAAAAAAGAAACAAAAATTAAGAAATATATCCAAAGCATATTCATATCTTCGGGTCATGACATAAGCACATTGAGATGTTTTATAACGAATTGTATAAATCTGAAGGAGCATTTGCAAAAGGTACTACATATATATAGACATTGAGAAGATATTGATAGCCTTGAAGGCGAAAAGTGATGGGAAAAAGATAAACATTAAGCTAAGGATTTTATAGTAAAATAAAACACACATGCACATCTTCAGAAAAACCACCTGACGTTTCAAAATAATCAGAATACAATAATTGTAGGAGTTCTTGATACACAAGGCACCCACTAACTATTGTCCTGCCGCAATACTAAGAAACGCGACAATCTGGAATATTATTTTATTAGTTGCATTTTTCCAAACGTTAAGCTCAAATCAGGATTTAGAATATCCTGCAGTGTCAGAAGAAAATTGTTTGAAGAGTCTACTACCATTACCCTTACCCCTAATCTCTTGGGAATTTCGACATTTTTAGGCTTTCTGAAAAGCGGGGGGAACTTGAACGGTGTAACAGCCATGTGACGGCCTATATATCTGTACTTAAATTTCTACAGGTAAGTGTCAAAAGAATCACCTTTTTAAATCGTGATTGCTTTGTACATGCCAGTTTTATTTTTAAGCACTGCCATTCAGTTGATAGTATCAATTCAATCAGCCAACTGATCCAATACGATCAGTTTGATCTGGGTTAACACTGTTTTGCTATGTTTGTAAGGGCATTTTCTACTAAAACAGCGTGATGTGGCTATTATGGGCAGTTTCATAAAAACAACTTTTACAGTGGTAAACGGCCTAAACAATATCAACTACCTATGAAGTACTCGAATTATAGTCATTCATAAATTTTCTGTAATTACAGGTCCATTAAAAACAATCTGATTAAAACCCGATCTAGCCACAGCTAGAGGTGGACATAGTAAGCGTAGATCGGATTTAATCAGATTGATTAAAAAAGTTATTTCACTACGCAATATTTCAAAAGTTTTTTCACATATTTATACATGAAAGGTCTGTGGATTACCATACATTTAATTTAATTCTCATGTCATTTTATTTCTATAAATCATATAAACGTATAATCAGACAACGTTTGTATGTAAATTTTAAATATATTCCAATGAAAACACATAATCATACTTAAATATATTCCAATGAAAACACATAATCATACTTAAATACATTCCAATGAAAACACAGCAACATAACTGTACGCCTAACAGTATTCGTTGCAACTCCCTTTTCTAAATAAGATATATAAGATCTGCAATTGTTCTTGGCATTGAATTTTAAAGTTCTTCCATGATATTTGATGCTTCACTATATCGCGCTTCACATTCTTGCTTCCGCATCTCTTATTTTAAACATTGTATTTGGCTAATAATCTCTTTTTTCAGTATATTCCAAACATCTATAGAACTCATTTCTGGTAAATTCCTTGGTCATTTCTGAATGATTATTCCGTAACTTTCTAGGAAGGTTTAGTTCTTTTAGAGCTATGTCATAAACACAAGCTGATGCTTAAAGATATATCCCTTCTGTGGCATCACAACATATTCGCATGAGCATGTATTTCACAGTCATAACAAACGACGACATTGTCGTGTTTGGCGCTAATAGAATGAGAAATATCATGCTAAGTGTATGCAGACTACTGTAAAATTGCCAGTGAGTGTGCAAGTCTTAGAAGCCATTAGCAGCAGGGGCCAGTCTCTTCTGAGAAAATGACTGGTAACATGGGTAATACAAAATATCATGTGATATTATTCATGATATTGAAATGACATGTAAATGCGTTTTGTTCCCACAGAAGGGATATATCTTAATCAATGATTTCGCGCAATGCCATAACTCTAAAAGTACTTAACATTTCTAGAATGTAAAAGAATATCCATTCTAGAATGACCAGGGATTTCGCGAGACATGAATCCCATAGAGAACATTTGGAATATAATGAAGAAAGAGATTGGTAACCAAATGTTGTGTAAAAAAGGGATAAAACGAGTATGTGAAGCGCGGTATAGTGTACCACCAAACGCCATTGATGAACCTTACAATTTAATGCCAAGGAGAAATGCAGATCTTATTAAAGCAAATGGAGCTGCAACGAAATACTGCCTTTATGATGTTGGCGTACAATGCTGTTGTGTTTTCATTGGAATGTTTTAAAGTATTTTGTTGTGTTTTTGTTGGAATGCTTCTGAAATTTATATTAAAATTCTGTCTCATTATAGGTTGATATGATTTTTAGAACCCAAATGGCATGGGAATTTAATTACATGTATGGTGAAAGATGGACCATTATGTAATATAAAAATGTGAAAAAACTTTTGAAATATTGCGTAGTGAATTAACTTTTTTAATGGGCCTGTAGTTAATTTGAGCTGCTTACATACATTTTTTCAATGGTAACACTCAAGTCAGGGATAACCCTGGTACAAAATGATGATGGGCCCTTAAAATGGGCCAATGACCCATATCCTATTCAAATACATGCAGATTACATAATTTAATGGGCCTTTTGAAATGTCTATGGGCCCTTTGCAAAATTTGATGGGCCAAAGAATCCTTAATATCTATATTAGTGCATAATTGACATGAGTTTTGAATAGCTTATATATGAGGTCCAGTTAAAAGTAACGTCCATTTAGCAGAAATAATAGTTTTCTAACAAAATGTATCAGGCCTATCCCAGGATTATCCCTGTCAAGTGTCAAATAAGTGGAATAAAATGCCAAAATTCTACCATCAGAATTATTAAAGCAAAAATTAGCCGTAATACCAGCTAATATCTTTTGTCAAAATACTCCCTGAAATGATTCACGATTATTGAATGCTCAATGCGATGTAAATTGAAAACGTACATCTAAAGTCATTTATTCGCGATTCTAAATGCAGCAGTACTTTATATGTACGATACACTTTATGCTATACTGAACAATAGTGAAAATGCTACACTACAATATTTTATATTTTGTAAGAAAGCGTTGGACGAAAAGTATTTACTAAAGCTCAATAATATTTTCAAGACATCCAGCAAGCGATTCGTCGAGGCTCCACCATTTTGTCTCGTTTGATGTCTGAGTTAATTCCTTTTTTGTGTTTAAAGCTTTATTCACTGAATTTTGCAATTGCGCATGCGCAATGGTTATTAAGCTTATCAGAATTCGTCATACTTGTGTTGCATTAATACGCAAGAAAACTGTATTACCACTTGAAAAAAGCTCAGAATTCAATTTCGAATTTATCAATGTGTAAAAAAATTAAAATGTCTCCCTTTGACAAAAACAAATAGAGAATATCAAATATTTTGTAATCTTTGATTTATCACGATTTTCGATAACTTTCTTCCTTTTGCAAAATCAGGTAAACCTATCAGGACATTGTTTCTACCATTTCTCGACCAGTAATGTGCTCAGACTAAGATGCAACAACACATTGATTTTCCTATGGAGATTTCAGTGTTAAAAATTAAAGCTTGGCCTGATGAAAAACCCGCTTTCTTAGGCTGCTTTTCTAACGGATCAACGCATATTTTGGTCGTCACATGTCTAAGACTACAATTTCGTCCAGTCCGATCTGGTTGGCAGTGGATTTCTGAAGGCCTAAACTGTGTGAGATTTCTGTTCAAGTTTGTAACCTGAAAAATTGAACCCCTGTCACTTTTAAATGACATTTTTTTGTCTTGTTTTTGTTATGCTTCCGTGTGCGTCTGTTTATTGATGCCTTGTGGTCCTGTGCTTGGAAAGCGCTGACCTCTTGGCTATCGTTTGTGATGTCTAATTGTGAAGGTGTCACTTTCCAATTGGAATCCTGGGTCAGGTGGTGGCTTGATTGTATCGATTCCTGATCTTTGCCCTCTTTCTTACTTTCATGTGTTTCCTCTGGACAATATCCGTAAACCTTTTACTTGATGCATAACTCAGTCTTTGAACAGTCAGATATACTTTCATTTGCTTTAATTGATTGCATTATTTTGCATATAAATGGCAAACAATTCAGGTGTAGCGTTTTTACTTTTGTTCAGTATATAACCAACACGGGGATCACTGACCTGAACGACATCGAATTATTAAGTCAACCGTTGCATATTATTAATAAACTGGGTCAGTTTATGTCCATTCTATCAACAGTAATACTCCCCCGTTGAAAAGAACCAAAAATATGCCAAAATTCCATCTAATTACAGAAAAACACAGCAAAAACACCAAGTTGAAGATTTTGTCAAAAAATACTGCAGCTTTTTCTATTAGCATATCGAAAAGCTCTAGAGAAAATAACGTGAAAAGATGCACTTAAAGTCGATTTTTCGCGTTTCCTATTAATGCGGCAGTACTTTAGTCACTTTGAATGTATTGTCTGGAAAATTACTATTTGTAAGTATATTTTGTGAAAAAAGTGACAAAAATAACCTGAGAAACTATATCCAAACAATGTGCACACTTTGAGGCCATCAACTAAACATCTTTAAAGTTTTAAAGGAATCGGAGAAAACTGTAAGAGGAGATACATACACATGGAACCTAGTATCTATTCACTTTGGCCGCAAAAAATGACTAAGTTCTTTTTGTGAAAAAAGTGACAAAAATAATTTGAGGATTATGCCCAAACAATATTCACATGTTCAAACCATGGCCTAAACAACTGTAAAGTTTCAAAAGAATCGGAGTAAAACTGTAGGAGATTTATACACAAGATACCTACTAATAGATATTTTTACCCACAAAGCGAACTGCTGATAGCGGATAACTGACTGCGGATTTAAATTTAGGGAACATCTCAACATTCATTTAGATACCAAAATAACAAAACACCGACCATCGGACTGTGATTCAGGCTTTATTCAATGACGAACTGTTCATACATTCTGGGTTTGCGGCAATCCCGGGCTCAATTATTTTTAACAAAACTGTTTTCTGTGCCCCCAAAGGAACTTTGGGAGGCGTATAGTAATCAAACCGCCCATCCCTCCGTCCGTCCATCAGTCCGTCCGTTCTGCTTCCTGTCTAGTGCATATCTCCTATATTCTTTGAGGTAGGAATTTCAAATTTGGTGTGTGGATGCATATTGAAATAGCAAAGTGTCTCGTAATATTTTCAGGTCACTGTGACCTTGACCTTGATCTAGTTTTCAGAATAATCGTGTCCGAGCATATCTCCTATATTATTAAAGGAAGGAATCCAAAATTTGGTATTTAGAGGATTCTTAAATTTTGTATTTGGATGCATCGTGAGATGACGAAGCGTCGCGTACCATCCTTGGGTCCCTGTGACATTGACCTTGACTTCTGACCTCGTTTCTAGAAACTGCTTTGATTCTGGTGCATATCTCCTATATTCTTTGAGGTAGGAATTCCAAATTTGGTGTGTAAATGCATCCTGGGATGGAAGAGTGTCGCGTACCATTTTCGAGTCACCTTGACCTTGACCTCTGACCTAGTTTTAAGAATGATTGTGTCTGAAGCACATCTCTTATATTATTTTAGGTAGAAATTCCAAATTTGGTGTGTAAATGCATCTCTGGTGGCAATGAGGTGTGTGAATGCACCTTGGAATGACAGATTGTCCCGTTCCATTTTTGGTCACTGTGACCTTAACCTCTGACCTAGTTTCTAGAATTGGCATCAAGTCTTGTGCATAACTTCTACATCTTAGAGGAAGGAATTCCAAATTAGGTGTGTTGATGCATCTTGGGATGACAGAGTGTCGCGTACCACTTTTGGGGTCACTATGACCTTGACCTCTGACCTAGTTTTAGAACAATTGTGTCCAGAGCATTTCACCAATATTATTTGAGCTAGGGATTCCAAATTTGGTGTGTATTTGTATCTTGGGATGGCAGAGTGTCATGTAGTAAATGTGTTTTATGTTCGTATTTCTTTCTTTATCACAAGTCAATCACCATCAAGGTAAGCTGGGCTGGCCAGGACCTTGCTTGTACGCCAGAAACAGTGGAAGGTAGTCTATTTATTGAAACTGTATTACCACTGCATTGGAGGTCAGCAATGCAATACATTGCGACAGTCAGTATGCCTGGTAGAAAACCAAATCACGGTTTATCTATGGTTTCCACTTTAATTGCATCACGATGGAGCAGATGGAGCAGACCTCACATACTTTCGTCTCTATGCTGGCTCCTTATGCTTGTTTTCAGCTGGGCCCACCGTAGCTGTCGTTGTTGATTGCTCCTAACTTTCTAACCAGATGGTATAGTTTGATCAAATTTTGCATACGTATATATGTCAACATTGTCCAAACACTGGCATGCGTAACAGTTTCGTTTGACAGACAGGGTTTTGCCGAACATCAGTCAGGCGGGTAATGGTCAGTTAGTATTAATGCTCATAAATCTTAAACCATGTGGTATATTTCGAAAAAAAAATGCATACTTATTATTTATTCATTTTAACATTCTTAAGACGCTGGTATGCAAAACGGTGACGATGCTTTGTCAAGCATCATTTTGGTTGGTCGAGGTATTTAAGTGAAAATGCTCATAACTTTGAACTATGATAAAAAAAATCATACTTATCCTTGACACTGGTATAATACAATTATTTTGAATCTTGAAAAATAGCTGAGAATCTTATGTCGTGTTAAGTGGTGTTCTTATTTTAACTCTGGTAGTCATTTTGTTCAGCTGATCAGAACCGATTGAGAAATTTTATAAGATGAGATTATAATAAACCTTCGTGCGATTTGTTTTTGAATTGGGACCAGTGGCTCAAGAAAATATGCCATTTAGGGGTATTTCTTATCTACAGCTCCGGCAGCCAGCATGTTTGGCGGAGCAAAGTTACTAACTTAAAGGCAATTTTGTTAGAGAGCATTATGAGGAACATTTCTGCAAAATCATTTTGCATTTGTACCAGTGCTGAGTTTCGCCTTTCATTTCAACTTGTAGAAATACTCACCCTACAAGTCTCTTTAGCTAAAATTTACTCATTTATCATGATTTTAAACTCAAATATGATATTTTGGACCCCTATACTAAAATATCTTAAAACTATTTCACTCCCAAATTCAACACTATCCCTTTCTCAACCAGTCACAGCAATATAGAAAACTAAATCGAATCTCAGGCGAATGTATGTGAACCGCAACTGCAATATATCCCCAATAATGCTGTCGCTTTCTTCAATCTCGGCATAGTCAGAGCAGTAAAAACTTATTTATATGTAAAATGTTGTTTCTAAGATATACGTTCACCACGGGTCGTGCACATTAAACTCAGTTTATTGTTGCTCTAATTGTGGGATTTTGTGTTTTGTGCTAGTTTTTCTATCAGTACTTGGTTCCGCTAGGGAAGAGAGAGCTGGTTGCTGTCTACTTGCAGTCATGCGACTGTAAGTGTTCGTATCTCATCCTCACGGTGTGGTTGGTTGGTCTGCAGTATGTGATTGTGGTATTTTCTGGACTCTTAGGTTTAAGAATTGCGCTCAACATCGCCGCATGCCCTATGTTAAACCTCAGATATTGTGAACAGAATAGCCTTAAGATTAAAGAAAGAGATGGACCAAATATCGCTTTTTAAATTTTGAACTGCGCTTACAAATATATTCTATGCGAAAAATAGTTGACGCCACCATTATGTGCATGCTATTTCATGAGCACCACAGATCATCACAAATATGACTGTGAATGTTTTACAAGCCATGGAACAGTCTGATAATTTCAAAAGGATCGTAGCTGAAGTTCAAAAGCACCTTAATCCACATTGTCTACAGTGTTGAAAACGGGATAGTTCTAATTCAGTTAACGTATTTGCATGCTGGGTAATTTTGCATGCTTTTTTGAAGTCTGCTCATTTTCTATAAATTGGTAATTTTAAAACATAATCCAGAATACCAACCGAATGTCAAATTGTTACAAAGCTCATGTTGTCGGTCTGATCTGGCTTTAAACTTTAGCCGAAGACACAACTCGCCACTAACGCGGAAAGAGTTAATCTCGTCAGTTACATTGGCAAGATAGAAGCATGTGTGGAATGGTGCAAAATCTTGAGGCATTCGAGGTCGCCATCTCTAAAAAAGTGAATTCAGCATCCAATTATGTACAGCTGTTCGGTACATGTACATGTAGGTTATTTCACCTATTCTATATACATCCGCTGAGGTACATGTACATGTAGGATATTCCACATAAGAGAGAAATCATCGGTGCAGCAGTCAATGTTTAATGGAAGAATCTCATATTTTAATGTGTCCTAGACAGTATGGGTGAAATTTATAAGGACAATGGGGGCCTTTCTTTACGCCATAAATCGGAGGATAAAGTCATGTTTGTAAAGCATGTGAAATGACGAGCAAAGGTTATTATATCAAAAGCGTATAGACAACGGATATACTCTGCAATACAGTGTCGGCAGACGCATAGATCGTACCGATGTACATGTAAAGTTATCCTGCGTATTCTGAGAAAATCCCCCAATATCTTAACCAGAGCGTGTAATATGGCGATTGTGTTTTTGTGGTCAATAACTCCTATAACCCCAAGATGTCTTGTTTGCTCGGAGGTTGTTATATGTAACCCAGGGCAGAGTGTTGTCCATATATATGAGGTCCTTTAATCACTTAAAGCACATGAAAATAGTGGCTGAAATATTTGTAATTCCCAGAAAAATGTCATTTGAGTTTTGCGGTTATCACTCTTAATTCACATTAGGTTCAGTGACGATATATATAGCAGAACATTCTATAGATACAGCCTTTTCATAATGCACTAAAGCATATAAGACAACATATCTGCATAAAAGTTTGCTTGGTAAAAATTAAAAAGTTGACCGCAAATGCACAATACACTGCACCCATAAAGTCAGTGTAAGGTGTAAGCGTATGGTGTCAGCCTGTGGGTAAAAATGTCTAATAAGAGGGGATGGAAGGACAGACGGAAGGACAGAATGCCAAATATTATGTCCCCTCACTTTTCTTCTAAAAGGCAGGGAACAATTATCCAAACCCAGATCTTGTCAATATGAATGCATATATAAAACTTGGTGAAAAGCTGGAAATTTGTTCTCATGATATTGAGCGGATACAAAACTGGCGTAAATCAAGGGAAAAAACTCTGGTACAAATATGCGAAAAAGGACGTGTAACAATCCCAACCTAGATCATGTCCGTATGAATTCATATTTGATTTTTGCTGGAAATCTGTCATTTCTTTCTCAAGATATTGAGCAGAAACTAAATAT
Source organism: Loripinus fragilis (assembly GCA_964019695.1). Lineage (NCBI taxonomy): Eukaryota > Metazoa > Mollusca > Bivalvia > Lucinida > Lucinidae > Loripinus > Loripinus fragilis. The sequence goes on from OZ026528.1 coordinate 7,613,622, forward strand.
GGCGTATATCAAGGACCATAACTCTGGTACAAATATGCGAAAAGGAAGTGTAACAATTGCAAACTAGAAATTGTCAATATAGATGCATATATAAAATTTGGTGAAATCTGTAAATTTATTCTCAAAATATTGAGGGGAATCTAATTTTTGGCGCAAATCAAGGGCCATATCTCTGATACAAATATGCAAAAAGGACTTGTAACATTCACAAGTTCGATCGTGTCAATATCAATGCACATATAAAATTTAGTGAAAATCTATCAATTTGTTCTCAAGCTATTGAGCTGAAATGAAATTATGATTGACGGACAGATGGAAGAATGAACATACAGAATGACAGACAACCCGAATTCTATATAGCCCCCTTTTTTTAAAGTAGAAAAATGACGGTACTTCTTTTGTGGATATTTTATGTTTTTGTTCTGTCTTGTGTTTGCTATGTTTTGTGCGCGTCTGTTTATATGTGCTTCGTGGTCACCTGATGGGAAAGGGCTGACCTCTTGGCTCTCATTTGTGGTGTCTTCTGTGAGTTTGTCACTTTCCCATTGGTATCCTGGGTCAGGTGTGGTACTTGATTGTATCGATTCCTGATCTTTGCAACCTTACTTACAGTGTAACAATCCCAACCAAGATCTTGTCAATATGAATGCATTTATAAAGTTTTGTCAAATTTTGTCATTTTGTACTCACGATTCTGAGTGAAAACGAAGTTCTGGTATTAATCAAGGGCCATAACTCTGGTACAAATGTGCGAAAAATGATGTATAACAATCCCAAACTAGATCTTGTCAATATGAATGCATATATAAAATTTTGTAAAAAATTCTGTCCATTTGTTGTAAATATATTGACAAGAAACAAAATTCTGGTGAAAATCAAGGGCCATAGCTCTGGAACAAAAGTGCAGAAAATGACGTGTAACTATCCCAAAACAAGATCTTGTCAACATGAAAATATTTATAGAATTTGGGTGAATATCTGTCAATTTGTTATAAGATAATGAGCGGAAACGAAATTGTAGCATAAATCCAGGGCCATAACTCTGGTAAACATATGCGAAAAAAATGTGTAATTACCCAAACCTAGATCTTTTTCAATATGAATGCTTATATAAAACTTGGTGAAAATCTGTTGATAAGTTCTCAAGATTTGGAGCAGAAACGAAATTCTGGCGTAAATCAAGGGCCATAACTCTGATACAGCTGTGCAAAAAAAGTACGTGTTACAATCCCAACCTAGATCTCGTCAATATGAATGCATATATAAAAATGGTGAAAATCTGTCATTTTTTATTCCAGATATTTGAGCGAAACTAAAATCTGTTGTACATCAAAGTCATAACCCTGGTACAAATATGCGAAAAAAAGTGTGTAACAATCCCAACCTAGATCTTGTCAATATGAATATGGTAAAATTTTTCAAGTTGTTCTCAAGATACTGACCGGAAACAAAATTCTGGCGTGAATCAAGGGCCATAACTCTGGCACAAAATTGCGGAAAATGACATGTAAATATCCCAAACTAGACCTTGTCAACATAGAAGGATATATAGAATTTGGTTGAAATCTCTCAATTTGTTCTCAAAATATTGAGTGGAAACGAAATTCTAGCGTAAATCAAGGGCCATAACTCTGGTACAGATATGCGAAAAAAGATGACGTTTGTCGATAATCCAACCCTAGATTTTGTCAATTTGAATGCGTGTCAAGATATTGAACGGACACGAAATTCTTGCGTAAATCAAGGGCCATAACTCTGGTACAAATATAAGAAAAAGGACTTATAACGATCCAAACCTAGATCTTGTAAATATGAATGCATATATAAAAATTGGTGAGAATCTGTCAATTTCTTCTCAGAATATTGAGCGGAAAATAAATTCTGGTGTAAATCAAGGGCCATAACTCTGGTACAAATATACGAAAAAGATTGTGTAACAATCCGTAGCTAGATATTGTCAATATAAATGCATATATAAAATTTGGTGAAAATTTGTCGAGTTGTTGATAAAATATTGAGTGGAAACGAAAATTGGCGTAAATCAAGGGCAATAACTCTGGTATAAATATGCTAGTAAGGACGCGTTACAATCCCAAGCTAGATATTGTCAATATTAATGCATATATATGAAATTTGGTGAAAATCTATCAATTTGTTCTAATATTGAGCGGAAACGAAATTATGACAGATGTACAGATGGACGGAAGAATGAACGAACAGGATGTCAGACAACCAAATCCTATATAGCCCCCCTTTTTCCAAAGTGGGGCTATAATAAAAATCTTTTGGTATACAAAAGGTTAAACTTCTTCGCAAATATGTCTTTAAACGCAATTCACAATAATAAAATTCTTGCGAACATTTCTGGATTTACAGTAGTTTTGTCTTTTAATTTTCAGCATGGCTGCCATACTCTCTTATGTCCCTTTGGAATTGCGGCTAGGTATGGCTCATGTATCGACATAGCAATAGAAATACAAGGTCAGGCAGTTTCCATCATTTACATCGTTACTTTATTACCTTACATCTCTATTCTTAGCAGAGCAAGTACTAGTCCTTATGAGAGTTTTATGAGCTCTCTGTGTTTGGCTTTTTAAGAGTTTTACCTCATGCGCGGATCTAGAAGGGGGCAGCGGGTACGTACTCCCCCTGCCCCCCCAAAAAATAAAAAGGATCTCAAAAATATAGGGTTCCTCATCATTACTTGTCCTGATCCCCTGAAAAAACAAGCCAGCATTCAATGTTGGGCCATCATCAGCCCGCCAGTGAAATGCCATGTTTCGCTGGCGGGCCGATGATGACCCTCTTTTAGTAATATTATGAACCTCTCACCCGTTATCAACTAAAAAACTTCATTGATCCGCACATGTACCTATACTTGTACTAGATATTTAAATCATACTATGTTTTTTTTTAAATTTTCAGCATGGTTGTCATACTCTCTTATGTCCCTTTGGAAGTGCGGCCTGGTATGGTTCATGTATCGACATAGCGATAGAAACCCAAGGTCTGGCAATTTCCATCATTTACAAGCTGGAGTTGAAATGGAAGGATTCAAACTCGTCAGGTCAACGATTTAAGCCGGAAGATGAAACACTTGGAGAACTAACTCAAGAAAGCTTCCTGAAAGTTTTCAATGTGAAGTTGAAAAGGTGTTGTCATTGTCGTCTTAACGTGAGGATATCAGAAAGAGACAAAACTCAACTACCAGAAGTTGTCCTGCTTCATTTAAATCTTTTTACGAATTCACAATGCCAATTAGACTCCATTTTTGACAAAACTACAACCATTATTGGCAAGGTTATAGAAGTGCCTGTTAATGAATCTGTACTTGTTTCTGTTGTGAGTTTGGAGAAGCGGCTTTTGTCTGTAAAAGGCATGAAGATAATTTATAGGTTCCTTAAGACTCCCTGTAATCCAATATATCATATGGACACAGATAAAGTTTGCCCAGAGGTTGAAGTGAGTGCCTCAGTTCTGAAGTCAAAGATTAAAGACATCAGTGTGTTATCACGTATTATGGGCCTGTCTGGTAATCAAACAGACTTGCCTGATAACACCACAATAAAACTATGTTGGGATGATTACGTATCAATGATGACAGAATCTTATACTGCTGGTACAGCGAATCTGATCCATAAGAATGTGACACCAGCAATCACTTTGTTACAGTTTACTTTCACTCTTATATTTCTTTGAGTTCAATATATACTGAGCAAAAAAATGTAGCCCTCCAATCGATACCTTAGAACAATAGTATGTGTTTTAATTGATTTGCTGACCTCAGGCAGCCATTTACACAAAGTGATATTCTTGTTCCATTATTCATAGCAGAAAAATGATGTTAGTTTTCTTTTTTACATAATTTACGAATAGTCCTCAACCAAAATTGCCAGTTAATTCACAGTTAAAAGAAACTATAGGTAAGAAAACGTTATCCTTCTTAAAGTATCTCCCTTGTAATTAAATCTCCTTTAATTATATGCACATTTCCATGAGTTTTGTTGAGTTTATCAATCATCCAACTTAGACGATGCTTCTGTGCTTATTGGTTTAACCAAAGTGATCTATTTCCAACAGTACATCACTTCACTTTCATTTTGTCATCTTTAACGCACTCCCAGAAAGCATATTTTAAATGGGCAGCGACGCGAGAAAACCTGTCTTCGAGGTTTCCAACAAAGTGAGATTCAAACCAGCCTGCTCGGGTACAGAGACTATAGCTAGAAAATTGAAATTTAGCTTGTATCAAAGCTAGATATGCTTCTTTCCAATAAGCGATTAACAAATGCGCTGATCATACTGTGCGGAAGCGCAGGATGGTCTGCGCCTTTGTTGTTCACAAACTCCCAAAGACAGGTTTTCTAGCATGAGGCCCAAATGGACTAAAGTGCAATGTTCTGAGCCAAAGCTTTTAGGTACATTTGCATTTGAAACGATCATTTTAACGTTTTTGTGACAAACAGTGTCTGATAAGTGTTCTGAGAATGGCGAGAGAATTTCGTTTAGTTATTGCAGCAAAATGCAGGCAAAGAAAGAGCATCTCGAACTTTTGTTTTAAAATGTTGACCCTACTATATTTAAACTTTACTGGAAGCTTTACATTTGAAGCTTTTGTTGTGATATTCATTTTCGATGCTTTCGATATATACCTTGGGGCAATGGGCTGCATAGCATCGTGTCTTTGGAAACGGATATGAATAATTTATTATAGAGAGACCGAAACCAATGTTTTTATTCATTATTATTAATTCATTATCCTTCTTAAATATAGAAATTATTATCATCCTTTACTTTCGCCGCCTTTACCCCATCCCCCAAACACCACCACCACCTAGTCAGGTACGCATTTATGTGAAAAGTGGGAGTTTTCCAGTCGCGCTACCAACTGTGCTAACCATGCTGGCAACGTCTCTTAACCCATTTATGTCAAATGGATTTCCCCATACTTAGGAATTGGACCAGTCCATATCCGTTACAAGTTTTGTTGGATGGTATTTTTCATTTCATTCAATTTCAAATATAATATTCTGTAAGCAAACAGTGGACACCATGATCAGACGCCACGTTCTGTGGCGTCTGATCTGGGTATGCACTGTTTGCCTATATGCCACAAACAGGACGCAATGCGTATATGGGTTAACCATTTTAGGTATGCATAATAATTATACAACCTTTTTGAGGTAGCCAGCTTTTTATAGCAACACTGATAGTGAGAGTCTGTTGTTGTTATAAATAATTGCTGTTGCTCCTGGTGTGTGGCAATGTGGAGAAGGGTGTGTGTTAGTCCAGTAGATTAGTGATGTATTATTTCGGCCCTTTTTGGTGTTCTTAACAACAAGAGAATTTAAAGAGATGACATGGCCAGTAAAATGTATACGAGTCCCCCATATCCGAGGCTTCGGATATCATTCCAATCATTCCAATTATCCACCGAGTGATCGTACTGGTACATGTACCGCCATGCTTAAGGGAGCGCAGTGGCTCAGTGGTAGATTGATTGACTCGAGACCGAAGGGCCGCGGGTTCGAGCCTCACCGGTGTCATTGCGTTGTGGTCCTTGAGCAAGACACATTTATCCTAGCTAAGTACTGGTTCAACCCAGGAAGACCCGTCCCTATAAAACTGAAAGATTGTTAATGGGACGTAAAGAATCAAATCAAACAAACAAAACCCGCCATGGTAACTAAAGCAAGTGACTGTTGAGTGAGTGATGAATGGAATGGTTGTATAAGTGATCAAAACCTGTACTGTATTCGAGTCTCCCGTATCCCAGGCTATGGCTGTATGTTCCAAGGCGGTGGCTCTGTTGTTGTCGATTCATTGTTTATTGTTCCTCTCATTCTTTGTGTTTGTGTGTTTGGTCCTTGCTTCGTAATGCAGTAATTAGTATTTTTTTAGTTGCATCTCACTGAGGTGAGAGAAGCGGTTTCCTTGCTTTGATTATGTTCTGGCTGTCATGTGGCTATAAGTCTTCTGTGTCTTCCACATGATGCCGTGGTGGGTTGGTCTGTAATGCAGTACTTAGCGTCCTTTCTAGATGCATCTCACTGAGGTAAGAGAAGAGGTTTCCTTGCTTTTATTGTGTTCTGGCTGTCATGTGGATATTAGTGTTCTGTGTCTCTTTCTCATGGTGCCGTGGTGGGTTGGTCTGTAATGCAGTACTAAGCGTCCTTTCTAGTTGTATCTCACTGAGGTGGGAGAAGAGGTTTCCTTGCTTTGATTATGTTCTGACTGTCGTGTGGCTATTGGTGTTCTGTGTCTCTTCCTCGTGGTGCCGTGGTGGGTTGGTCTATAATGCAGTACTTAGCGTCCTTTCTAGATGCATCTCACTGAGGTAAGAGAAGCGATTTCATTGCTTTGATGATATTCTGACTGTTGTGTGTCTATTAGTGTCCTGTGTCTCTTCCTCATGTCGCCGTGGTTTGTTGGTCTGTAATGCAGTACTTCGCGCCCTTTCTAGTTGCATCTCACTGAAGTGAGAAAAGCGGTTACCTTGCTTTGATTAGGTTCTGGCTGTCGTGTGGCTATTAGTGTTCTGTGTCTCTTCCTCGTGGTGCCGTGGTGGGTTGGTCTGTAATGCAGTACTAAGCGTCCTTTCTAGTTGTATCTCACTGAGGTAAGAGAAGCGGTTTCCTTACTTTGATTGTGTTCTAGCTGTTGTGTGGCTATTAGTGTTCTGTGTCTCTTCCTCGTGGTGCCGTGGTGGGTTGGTCTGTTAAGCAGTACTTAGCGTCCTTTCTAGTTGCATCTCACTGAGGTAAGAGAAGCGGTTTCCTTGCTTTGATTGTGTTCTGGCTGTCGTGTGGCTATAAGTGTTCTGTGTCTCTTCTTCGTGTCGCCGTGGTTGGTTGGTCTGAAATGCAGTACTTAGCGTCCTTTCTAGTTGCATCTCACTGAGGTAAGAGAAGCGGTTTTCTTGCTTTGTGTTTTGGCTGTCGTGTGACTATCAGTGTTCTATGTCTCTTCCTCGTCGTGCCGTGGTGGGTTGGTCTTTGATGCAGTACTAAGCGTCCTTTCTAGTTACATCTCACTGAGGTAAGAGAGGCGGTTTCCTTTCTTTGATTATGTTCTGGCTGTCGTATGGCTATTAGTGTTCTGTGTCTCTTCCTCGTGGTGCCGTGGTGGGTTGGTCTGTAATGCAGTACTTAGCGTCCTTTCTAGTTGCATCTCACTGAGGTAAGAGAGGCGGTTTCCTTTCTTTGATTATGTTCTGGCTGTTGTGTGGCTATTAGTGTGCTGTGTCTCTTCCTCGTGGTGCCTGGTCTGTAATGCCATACTAATTTGCTTTGTTTGCTCGAGTGAGAATCACACCTGCGACCTCCTGCACTTGTCAATGATTCTAACAGAAATTGGGAGCGCAATTGCTCAGTGGTACAATGTCGAGTGCTTGATTCGAGATCAAGGGGATGCCGGTTCGAGCCTCACCGGTGGCAATGCGTTGTGTCCTTGAGCAAGACACATTAATCCTTTCTTAGTACTGGTTCAACCCAGGAAGACCCATCCCGATATAACTGAAAAAGTGCTGACCGGGCCGTAAAGAATCAAACAAGAACAAACCATCAAGGACTCTAACCACTTGACTACGGCGCTTCTCGTGTCTCACAATTTATGCTTTTAATGAGCCGGCGTTCATATGACAGACTAATTATGCCCTTGTATTATTTGGCTTTTCGCTCACTGTAAAGGCGGCGCCTCGTGAATGCGTAATCAGGACTGGTCAACCTTAGACGTAGGTAAAAGCTGAAAATGAGGCGTAGTGTTATGCAAAAGTAACTGTATCATCTTGCGCCATTACCTCAGTCATTATTTAGTCCTTAAATCGCCAGCAAAATAACTGCATCTGAAAATGTCTATTTTACATAAGCATAGAGGCAAACTTTGTGGAACCAGATCAGACTGCTCCTATCAGATCAGCTGCTCCTATAGGAGCAGTCTGATCTGGGTCCACACTGTTTATCTACGAGGCTTCAAATAGTTTAGTGGACGACAAAAACATACATTTTGTGATTTTGTACACTTTAAGTGTTAATAAATGTGAGTTCAGTGTGTAAACGGTTAGGATTGTCATGAAATGCACGCACGTTTGCACGGCCAAAAAGCTTAACTCTTTACCAAATTTTAAATAACACCTGAGTTCCATTCCTTAGCAGACGAAATAGCCGAACCACGCCCAGATACGAATATTAAAGTTGCCGCCCTTACAGTAAGCGAAAAGTATATTAATATTGGGAAGACTTACTGCTTGTGATGCTAAGTACGTACATAGGCAAACGAATCGATGGAAGAGAAAGCCAGTTTATTTGCAGATGAGATGGGGTAACACAGCAGAAAATGGGTAGAACGTGGGATGGTATCGCAGCAAGAAAAATGACATTTGATATCGAGAAAGTCGTCCATCAAAAGTTGGCAACCCGTCAAACTTAAGAAAGATATTGGTGATAGGATCAAATGTGAAAGTTCAATTTTTCCAAAATCCTAAATTTTAGAAGTTCAAATCTTAAATCTTTACAAGATACATTGCATTGCAAAATAAAATCCAATATTTCAGCTACCTGCATCTGAGCTCAAACTTTCACCCATGTAGGATTGGTAATCAGAGAGATGATATTTTTGAAAAAAGTTACACGACCTGACTTCCCTCTTTATCTTTTACACGAAAATATCATTGTATCTGCGTCACTTTGACCTGTGCTATCAGAATCATATAATTTAAAATGTGTACAGATATAGACAGTTAACATTATAATTATACAATGAGCCGTGACATGTGATTTCCAACAATGTGGTATTTTGACAAGTGTAGACTCAGACGAACCTGTGCAGCCTCCTTTTAAGCTTGGGAACTCCAAATGACGTTCAGTCAGTAGATTAACACTCATAAAACGATCAAGCGACTAGCAAAGGCTCCGATCAGACTGCGGGTATGCGCAGGCTGATCTGATGCTTTGCTTGTCGCACATACCACATTGTTGGAAATCCCATGCCACGGCTCAAATGTTCTCTTCGCACAACATCATAAACCTCATGTTGGATACCGGCTCACTTACTTGGTCACTTACTCTGTAGCAACTGTCCTGCCAGCCAAGGGTGATAGTGACGTCATGATTTGATCACAACGTTTTCAGGGAATTTTAATCGATAGATCACTTGTGTTTAATCCTATCCGCAGGATAGGATTAATACACACTGCGGATAGGATTAATACACACGTGATCTATTGATTCGCGTAAGGTCAAATTTAGTGTACAAGTTAATGTTTTACTTGACAATTGTAAACAAAACATGACGTCACTGTCAATTCTGGGTGGTAGGACAGTTGATGAAGTTGGAGCTCCCCATTACAGCTGTCCTTTCATGTTTTTAAACCATCTCACTGAGGAAAAGATAGCTGGTTTCTTTGATTATGTTCTGGCTCTTATGAAACCCATATAGTTGAGATCCAGACTTCCCGGCCTCTGCCTGGCTACGGGCCTAATAGCACAGTGTCACGGCTGTTCTAATTAGTTTGCATGTATAAACTATTGTGCTAAATTTGCGCTCTCCATTACTAGTACGGTACTTTATGTGTTTTATAGTTTTACAGGTTGACTAAGTACTAGGCAGAGGATAAAGTGTCTTGATGAAGGTACAATGTAGTGTCTATGGTCTCTCGAACCAGCGACCCATCAATCCCAAATAAACATGGTTCTATCAATTGAGCCATCGCTCCCCACATTGCGTTATAATCTTTCGGAAAAAAGGTTACATTTAACTTCCTGCTCATATAAAATTCCTCCTCCCCTAAAAACCATTATTTTAGTCTTATTTGTGTTAACCTTTAGTTTCCAACCAGTACAATACTCATATAAATTTCCAAACTATTTTGTAACATATTTATATTATCAGCAAAAATAACAATGTCATAAGCATACAATAACAGAAGCAGTTTCAACATACGTTGATTCTTTACGTCCCATCAACAATATTTCAGTTATGTAGGGACGGGTTGTCTTTGATTGAACCCGCACGAAGCTGGGATAACCCCACGCGAAGTGATTGCCCTCTGTGAAATACGCTGTTGACCATGTTGACTAAAAAATAAAAAAATGAAACGTTGTCAGTCAGGACCCTTTCCCCTGACGTATTTTTATGGGTCAGCACAAGCTTCATAGGCTGATTATAAACCAGAGAAGCCATTGTTATCAACATAATTCAGCATTTTGAGGCTGGCTTTCCATGGAAAGTCAGCCTCAAAATCCTGAATTCAGGAATAATCCTGAAAGCTTAAGCTTTCACCCATAGCGAGAAGGTCTTTTTGAAGAAGTTTCATTTTATACAATGAATATTATGTCCTGACTTCCTGGTCGTATCTCCGTTCTTTATCTTACACAAATAAAACATGACACCATTTTAATCTATCCACATGACGTGAAAACTTTGACCTCTGCCTAAATGATAAAACTGACAAATCGATCGAGGCACATGAAAACCTGTCTTTAGGGTTTGCGAAAAATAAAGGTGCAGACCAGCCTGTACATACGCACGGGCCGATCATCACCTTTGTTATTCACTGATAGGAAAGAATCATACCTCAGCTTGCTACACGCGGAATTTCATATTTCTCGCTTGTCTGTATTGCTGAGCAGGCTAGTTTTGGTATGACCTGGTCAGAAACTCCAAAGGCATGATTTCTCGCGTAGAGGCATATATTTGAAAAGATATACCAGCTCAATGTTAACGAAACAATCATAACGTGTTTTTTCTTCGCCCAAAATCAGGATGGATTTAATGGAGAACACAAGCGCCATCTAGCTATAGAGTAAGTGCCAAATTAGGTTGAGAACAACATAAGGTACAAGTTGGCAGGAGCGTATTGCTAAGATTTAATTTATTCTTGCACACAGGATAAGGATATGTGAGATTTTACCCTGGGATTGAAAATTTATCTTACCCGTGCTATCTTACCCAGGACGTCAAGTAACGTTATCGTGCGAAATTGGATCTTAGCGTATGTACAGGGACTTCTGGAAGGTTATTTTAAAATAAATAAATGTATAAATAAAAAGATAAATAAATAAAAACGGTTGTGAGCAAAAATAAAGAATCCATTATTCGTGTGAGGGTAGGATAGAAAACCCCGTCCCTCGGGATCACCGTTTGTCATCACTCGGTAAGTCTCGTTATGCAAAACGGTGATCCTCGGGACGGATATTTCTATCCTACCCTCACACACATGATATATCTTTATATTCTGCGCATCCGCACTGTCTGGTCAAAGTCTTAGTTGTCCGCCTATAGAAATGTTGGATCCTTTGCTATTAATAGAGTGCACAGTGAAGACTAATCAGACTCTGCGGATAAGCAGGCTGATCCGAGTCTTTGTTGGATGCAGGATTTAATTTGCTTCACTTGAGGCAAATTTTGGTGGGGTTTGAGGGCTTTATTCAACCCATTCTCCCCCCACCCAACCCCACTCACTTAGTGAAGTCCCGACATGACTGAAATATTGTTGACTGGGACTTAACGAAACAATCTTTTCCTTGACACCGTCTACACGTAAAATGATATTACATCCACCAATAATGATCTTATCTATTCTGAATTGTTATTTGTGTCCGACTGCCCGGTTCTGATTCTCGTCCAGAAGGCAGAGAGCTGGCCCGAAGGTTATAAATTGGTTCAGGCTCAACTCAGTAAGACATTTTAACTGCTCAAAAAATAAAAATGCTGAAAAGTATAAGTATATCTTACTTGTAAACTCTTAAGTATTGTATTTACCGAATATTCCATCTATCTTCTTTTACTCGAGGCGATCATATTTGATCATTATCCAGAGATGATCCTGCCAAAAAAATGTTAAAATGCGAACATTTAATTTTAACAACGAATGTTGGCATTTTAGCAGGATAAATTCCATGCTTAGTTCAGTTAAGATAACGCTGCGACTTGATCTACATGTAGATATGATTTGACTTTTGCATTTGCTGATTTTAGCATGTAAATTTTGTACTGTTTCAATGACCGTTTTTGCTTTATCTCCTTTTTATATCTTGATTTATATGTTCTAGGAGATAATGCATTGATAAGTGAGGTGTCTTTCATGCAAACCAAACATCTATGTGTCTTGATCTACATCTGAACTAAGGGTGAGGTTGGTGCACCGTTAAACCGGGTTAAGCTATCCAGTAAAATATTTTACTGACCGTTCTAAAGCGGTACTTCATTTGTGGATATTTTATGTTTTTTTCTGTCTTGTGTTTGCTATGCATTTGTATGCGTCTGTTTATATGTGCCATGTGGTCACCTGCTGGGAAAGGGCTGACATCTTGGCTCTCGTTTGTGGTGTCTAGCTGTGAGTTTGTTGCTTTCCCATTGGTATCCTGGTTCAGGTGTGGTACTTGATTGTATCGATTCCTGATCTTTGCACCCTTACTTACTTTAAACTATTTGCATGCTGGTTATTTCTAACGATTAGTCGTATTTTGACATATTTCAAAATTAGCTTTATCAAAAAACTAAAAATAAATAAAATACTTTAAACAAAAATCAGGAACACTATCCGATTGTCAAACGAGTTGGATCCAGATCAGGGCCAACGTTCTGTCGGTCCTGATTGGGTTCAAATTGTATGCAAAGACACAAGTTGTCGCAAACACCGAAAGAGGTAATGCTTTCCCTGGCCTTATTTTCAATATTAAGTATAAGTACATAGCACGTATCGATGTATCGTTGTATGAACTGGGCAAGGGGCTTCAGAAAGGAAGAAGGCAAAGATCGCAAATCAATACAATCAAGAACCACACCCGACCTAGGACACCGAATGGAAAAGTTGCAAAACACAAAAAAAACCAAGGGGTCAGCCCTTTCCTTACAGGTGGCCACAAGGTTGTACGAAACAGACATCACAGAATGAAAAGATAAATACACTAACCAAAAAGATCCACAAAAGAAACACTAACTCGTTCTCGGTTCATGTAGGTATTACATTTATTATTGCTAAAATTTCTGTCTATATTATGTTTATAGAATGGCTGACAGCCTAGCCACTCGACACGGAGCCAGTGACGAGTACCACGACCCCTACTGTGAGCCCTGTGACGAGTCCAGAGGGAAAAATGTCAAGGTCAACTGTTTCTGTAAGAACTGCAGCCAGTACTTGTGTACCGAATGTCATACCGTCCATGGAAGTTTGATGGCCACCAAAGGTCACGTGATCCAAACAGGCCCTGACATGCCACCGTCTATGGCCGATAAGCCACCAAGGTACGAGACCTGTGACGACCATCCTAAACGTCTCAAAGATCAGTTTTGCTATCACCATGGGGCACTAATATGTTCAATGTGTTTTTCCGCCAGTCATAGTATGTGCGACACCAAAAACGTAGTGGATACATGTAAATATATCCAGCTAAGCGAGGTTGACAACTTGTGTTATGCCAACAAAAGCTACAAGAGCCAACTATCAAAGTTTTTGTCCTCTGTAGACAAACATGGCGGTAAGCTGATAGACCAGAGGCAAACACTGCTGAAGGACGCAAAAACAGCGTATGATAAAATCATAGCAGAAATCAACAGAAGCTACCAGAATATGAAGACTGTCATTGAAGCTGAATGCGACTTGAAGGATGCAACAGTATCACAACTTAAGCAGGAAATTAATGCCCAGATTTCCCTAGTTGACGCAGAGATCAACATTACAAACAAAGTCAGAGGCAAGCCTATTAATGTAAACACATTTCTCAGTTTACAAGAGTCAGTTAGCAAGACCAGGAAGTGTGTTGCTGCCATTGAAAGTCTGAGAGAATCCCTAAATCTAACATCTCTCATTTATGAACCAAGCAAAGATGTTCAGATACTCTTATCTAAGCCATTGAATTTTGGCTCTTTAAACAAACACCATTTAAACGTTGATGTTGATGTATCCACCCAAGATATCAATTTTCCCAGCCATATAAAAGGATCAACAAGACCAGCCAGTCCTTCAAATAGAGGAGGCTTGCCAAGACTAAAATCCACAAAATCTTCATTTGGACAAATTAAAGCCAGGCAGATAGGCACTTACAATGTCAGAACTAAGGAGGACAGGGCTACGTGCTGGATAACAGGTGTAGCTATAACATCATGTGGACAGAAACTGTTTGTAGATCAGGGCAATGATAAAGTGAAACTGTTTTCCAAAGACATGAGATTCTTGTCCTCAGTGCAAGTGAAGTATGGCTGGGATATAACATTGTTGAATGACATGGAAGCCGTTGTTACTACCAGACGTTCTTTGGCGGTCTTTCTAGAAGTTGCTGATGAGAAGCTGAGGATCAAACAAACAATTAACTTGTCATTTGAAGGCTTTGGAATTACACACAGTAAAGATAATCTTATTTGTACAGACAGGCATCAATTACACGTCATAGATAGACAAGGCAGTGAGCAGTTGCTTGGCGGTCAGTCTTCGTTATGGAATAGCATATACATCTGCAGCAGCAGTGATGGGCGGTGGATTGCAGCTACAGACATAGATAAGGACACCATATCTGTTTTAGATGCCAACAATGGTGCTGTTATCACCAGTAGACAACTGGAGAAGACGACTGGCAGGTCCTTCTTAGGAGTAGCAGTAGACACGTCTGACAATATCTTCGTATATGGAGGTAAAGAAATAATTGTTATGTCAGGAGACTTAAAGAATGAGCGTGTGCTGTTTAACATGGGCGACACCGAACCTCAAGCTATTGCTTATGACGAAACGAAACATCAGCTTATAATATCACAACGTTACAATGACAGCGTGTGTTGCCTTCAGCTTTCGTAACATGTTGACTCAACTCGCTGTCTGGGGAGATAGAAAACTTTTATCAAGTAAGATAACAGCGTTTCCAGCAAAAGGTACTAGTCGGCATGTGCGTCCATCGAAGACACAGATCAGTCTGCGCGTCCGCGCAGTCTGATCAGAGTCTTCGATGTGCACTATACGAGTAGCCAACAGCCCAAAACATTTCTTCAGGTGGAAAACTACGATGAGCACTATACGAGTAGCCAACAGTCCAAAACATTACTTCAGGCGGTAAACTACAATGAGCACTATACGAGTAGCCAACAGTCCAAAACATTACTTCAGGCGGTAAACTACGATGAGCACTATACGAGTAGCCAACAGTCCAAAACATTTCTTCAGGCGGTAAACTACGATGAGCACTATACGAGTAGCCAACAGTCCAAAACATTTCTTCAGGCGGAAAACTACGATGAGCACTATACGAGTAGCCAACAGTCCAAAACATTTCTTCAGGTGGAAAACTACGATGTGCACTATACGAGTAGCCAACAGTCCAAAACATTTCTTCAGGCGGTAAACTACGATGAGCACTATACGGGTAGCCAACAGTCCAAAACATTACTTCAGGTGGAAAACTACGATGAGCACTATACGAGTAGCCAACAGTCCAAAACATTTCTTCAGATGGAAAACTACGATGAGCACTATACGAGTAGCCAACAGTCCAAAACATTTCTTCAGGCGGTAAACTACGATGAGCACTATACGAGCGCAGTCTGATTAGAGTCTTCGATGTGCACTATACGAGTAGCCAACAGTCCAAAACATTTCTTCAGGTGGAAAACTACGATGAGCACTATACGAGCGCAGTCTGATCAGAGTCTTCGATGTGCACTATACGAGTAGCCAACAGTCCAAAACATTACTTCAGGCGGTAAACTACGATGAGCACTATACGAGTAGCCAACAGTCCAAAACATTTCTTCAGGCGGAAAACTACGATGGGCACTATACGAGTAGCCAACAGTTCAAAACATTTCTTCAGGTAGAAAACTACGATGAGCACTATACGAGTAGCCAACAGTTCAAAACATTTCTTCAGGCGGTAAACTACGATGAGCACTATACGAGTAGCCAACAGTCCAAAACATTTCTTCAGGTAGAAAACTACGATGAGCACTATACGAGTAGCCAACAGTCCAAAACATTTCTTCAGGCGGTAAACTACGATGAGCACTATACGGGTAGCCAACAGTCCAAAACATTTCTTCAGGTAGAAAACTACGATGAGCACTATACGAGTAGCCAACAGTTCAAAACATTTCTTCAGGCGGAAAACTACGATGGGCACTATACGAGTAGCCAACAGTCCAAAACATTTCTTCAGGCGGTAAACTACGATGAGCACTATACGAGTAGCCAACAGTTCAAAACATTTCTTCAGGTAGAAAAATACGATGTGCACTATACCAGTAGCCAACAGTTCAAAACATTTCTTCAGGCGGAAAACTACGATGGGCACTATACGAGTAGCCAACAGTCCAAAACATTTCTTCAGGTAGAAAACTACGATGAGCACTATACGAGTAGCCAACAGTTCAAAACATTTCTTCAGGTGGAAAACTACGATGAGCACTATACGAGTAGCCAACAGTCCAAAACATTTCTTCAGGTAGAAAACTACGATGAGCACTATACGAGTAGCCAACAGTCCAAAACATTTCTTCAGGCGGTAAACTACGATGAGCACTATACGAGTAGCCAACAGTCCAAAACATTTCTTCAGGCGGTAAACTACGATGAGCACTATACGAGTAGCCAACAGTCCAAAACATTTCTTCAGGTAGAAAACTACGATGAGCACTATACGAGTAGCCAACAGTTCAAAACATTTCTTCAGGCGGTAAACTACGATGAGCACTATACGAGTAGCCAACAGTCCAAAACATTTCTTCAGGTAGAAAACTACGATGAGCACTATACGAGTAGCCAACAGTTCAAAACATTTCTTCAGGTGGAAAACTACGATGGGCACTATACGAGTAGCCAACAGTCCAAAACATTTCTTCAGGCGGTAAACTACGATGAGCACTATACGAGTAGCCAACAGTTCAAAACATTTCTTCAGGTAGAAAAATACGATGAGCACTATACGAGTAGCCAACAGTTCAAAACATTTCTTCAGGCGGTAAACTACGATGAGCACTATACGAGTAGCCAACAGTCCAAAACATTTCTTCAGGTAGAAAACTACGATGAGCACTATACGAGTAGCCAACAGTCCAAAACATTTCTTCAGGCGGTAAACTACGATGAGCACTATACGAGTAGCCAACAGTCCAAAACATATCTTCAGGTAGAAAACTACGATGAGCACTATACGAGTAGCCAACAGTCCAAAACATTTCTTCAGGTGGTAAACTACGATGTGCACTATACGAGTAGCCAACAGTTCAAAACATTTCTTCAGGCGGTAAACTACGATGAGCACTATACGAGTAGCCAACAGTCCAAAACATTTCTTCAGGTAGAAAACTACGATGAGCACTATACGAGTAGCCAACAGTTCAAAACATTTCTTCAGGCGGTAAACTACGATGAGCACTATACGAGTAGCCAACAGTCCAAAACATTTCTTCAGGTAGAAAACTACGATGAGCACTATACGAGTAGCCAACAGTCCAAAACATTTCTTCAGGCGGTAAACTACGATGAGCACTATACGAGTAGCCAACAGTCCAAAACATTTCTTCAGGCGGAAAACTACGATGGGCACTATACGAGTAGCCAACAGTTCAAAACATTTCTTCAGGTAGAAAACTACGATGAGCACTATACGAGTAGCCAACAGTTCAAAACATTTCTTCAGGCGGTAAACTACGATGAGCACTATACGAATAGCCAACAGTCCAAAACATTTCTTCAGGTAGAAAACTACGATGAGCACTATACGAGTAGCCAACAGTCCAAAACATTTCTTCAGGCGGTAAACTACGATGAGCACTATACGGGTAGCCAACAGTCCAAAACATTTCTTCAGGTAGAAAACTACGATGAGCACTATACGAGTAGCCAACAGTTCAAAACATTTCTTCAGGCGGAAAACTACGATGGGCACTATACGAGTAGCCAACAGTCCAAAACATTTCTTCAGGCGGTAAACTACGATGAGCACTATACGAGTAGCCAACAGTTCAAAACATTTCTTCAGGTAGAAAAATACGATGTGCACTATACGAGTAGCCAACAGTTCAAAACATTTCTTCAGGCGGAAAACTACGATGGGCACTATACGAGTAGCCAACAGTCCAAAACATTTCTTCAGGTAGAAAACTACGATGAGCACTATACGAGTAGCCAACAGTTCAAAACATTTCTTCAAGTGGAAAACTACGATGAGCACTATACGAGTAGCCAACAGTCCAAAACATTTCTTCAGGCGGTAAACTACGATGAGCACTATACGAGCGCAGTCTGATCAGAGTCTTCGATGTGCACTATACGAGTAGCCAACAGTCCAAAACATTTCTTCAGGTAGAAAACTACGATGAGCACTATACGAGTAGCCAACAGTCCAAAACATTTCTTCAGGCGGTAAACTACGATGAGCACTATACGAGTAGCCAACAGTCCAAAACATTTCTTCAGGCGGTAAACTACGATGAGCACTATACGAGTAGCCAACAGTCCAAAACATTTCTTCAGGTAGAAAACTACGATGAGCACTATACGAGTAGCCAACAGTTCAAAACATTTCTTCAGGCGGTAAACTACGATGAGCACTATACGAGTAGCCAACAGTCCAAAACATTTCTTCAGGTAGAAAACTACGATGAGCACTATGCGAGTAGCCAACAGTTCAAAACATTTCTTCAGGCGGTAAACTACGATGAGCACTATACGAGTAGCCAACAGTCCAAAACATTTCTTCAGGTAGAAAACTACGATGAGCACTATACGAGTAGCCAACAGTCCAAAACATTTCTTTAGATGGAAAACTACGATGAGCACTATACGAGTAGCCAACAGTTCAAAACATTTCTTCAGGTAGAAAACTACGATGGGCACTATACGAGTAGCCAACAGTTCAAAACATTTCTTCAGGCGGTAAACTACGATGAGCACTATACGAGTAGCCAACAGTCCAAAACATTTCTTCAGGTAGAAAACTACGATGAGCACTATACGAGTAGCCAACAGTTCAAAACATTTCTTCAGGTGGAAAACTACGATGGGCACTATACGAGTAGCCAACAGTCCAAAACATTACTTCAGGCGGTAAACTACGATGAGCACTATACGAGTAGCCAACAGTCCAAAACATTTCTTCAGGCGGTAAACTACGATGAGCACTATACGAGTAGCCAACAGTTCAAAACATTTCTTCAGGTGGAAAACTACGATGAGCACTATACGAGTAGCCAACAGTTCAAAACATTTCCTCAGGCGGTAAACTACGATGAGCACTATACGAGCGCAGTCTGATCAGAGTCTTCGATGTGCACTATACGAGTAGCCAACAGTCCAAAACATTTCTTCAGGTAGAAAACTACGATGAGCACTATACGAGTAGCCAACAGTTCAAAACATTTCTTCAGGTGGAAAACTACGATGGGCACTATACGAGTAGCCAACAGTCCAAAACATTTCTTCAGGCGGTAAACTACGATGAGCACTATACGAGTAGCCAACAGTTCAAAACATTTCTTCAGGTAGAAAAATACGATGAGCACTATACGAGTAGCCAACAGTTCAAAACATTTCTTCAGGCGGTAAACTACGATGAGCACTATACGAGTAGCCAACAGTCCAAAACATTTCTTCAGGTAGAAAACTACGATGAGCACTATACGAGTAGCCAACAGTCCAAAACATTTCTTCAGGCGGTAAACTACGATGAGCACTATACGAGTAGCCAACAGTCCAAAACATATCTTCAGGTAGAAAACTACGATGAGCACTATACGAGTAGCCAACAGTCCAAAACATTTCTTCAGGTGGAAAACTACGATGTGCACTATACGAGTAGCCAACAGTCCAAAACATTTCTTCAGGTAGAAAACTACGATGAGCACTATACGAGTAGCCAACAGTTCAAAACATTTCTTCAGGCGGTAAACTACGATGAGCACTATACGAGTAGCCAACAGTCCAAAACATTTCTTCAGGTAGAAAACTACGATGAGCACTATACGAGTAGCCAACAGTTCAAAACATTTCTTCAGGCGGTAAACTACGATGAGCACTATACGAGTAGCCAACAGTCCAAAACATTTCTTCAGGTAGAAAACTACGATGAGCACTATACGAGTAGCCAACGGTCCAAAACATTTCTTCAGGTAGAAAACTACGATGAGCACTATACGAGCGCAGTCTGATCAGAGTCTTCGATGTGCACTATATGAGCCAACAGTCCAAAACATTTCTTCAGGTGGAAAACTACGATGTGCACTATACGAGTAGCCAACAGTCCAAAACATTTCTTCAGGTAGAAAACTACGATGAGCACTATACGAGTAGCCAACAGTTCAAAACATTTCTTCAGGCGGTAAACTACGATGAGCACTATACGAGTAGCCAACAGTCCAAAACATTTCTTCAGGTAGAAAACTTCGATGAGCACTATACGAGTAGCCAACAGTCCAAAACATTTCTTCAGGCGGTAAACTACGATGAGCACTATACGAGTAGCCAACAGTCCAAAACATTTCTTCAGGTAGAAAACTACGATGAGCACTATACGAGTAGCCAACAGTCCAAAACATTTCTTCAGATGGAAAACTACGATGAGCACTATACGAGTAGCCAACAGTCCAAAACTTTTCTTCAGGTAGAAAGCTACGATGAGCACTATACGAGTAGCCAACAGTCCAAAACATTTCTTCAGGTAGAAAACTACGATGAGCACTATACGAGCGCAGTCTGATCAGAGTCTTCGATGTGCACTATACGAGTAGCCAGTAGTCCAGAACATATCTTCAGGTAGAAAACTACGATGAGCACTATACGAGTAGCCAACAGTCCAAAACATATCTTCAGGTAGAAAACTACGATGAGCACTATACGAGTAGCCAACAGTTCAAAACATTTCTTCAGGAGGAAAACTACGATGAGCACTATACGAGTAGCCAACAGTCCAAAACATTACTTCAGGCGGTAAACTACGATGAGCACTATACGAGTAGCCAACAGTCCAAAACATTTCTTCAGGCGGAAAACTACGATGAGCACTATACGGGTAGCCAACAGTCCAAAACATTTCTTCAGATGGAAAACTACGATGAGCACTATACGAGTAGCCAACAGTTCAAAAATTTCTTCAGGCGGAAAACTACGATGAGCACTATACGAGTAGCCAACAGTCCAAAACATTTCTTCAGGTAGAAAACTACGATGAGCACTATACGAGTAGCCAACAGTCCAAAACATTTCTTTAGATGGAAAACTACGATGAGCACTATACGAGTAGCCAACAGTCCAAAACATTACTTCAGGCGGTAAACTACGATGAGCACTATACGAGCGCAGTCTGATCAGAGTCTTCGATGTGCACTATATGAGCCAACAGTCCAAAACATATCTTCAGGTAGAAAACTACGATGGGCACTATACGAGTAGCCAACAGTCCAAAACATTTCTTCAGGTGGAAAACTACGATGAGCACTATACGAGTAGCCAACAGTCCAAAACATTACTTCAGGCGGTAAACTACGATGAGCACTATACGAGTAGCCAACAGTCCAAAACATTTCTTCAGGTGAAAAACTACGATGAGCACTATACGAGTAGCCAACAGTCCTAAACATATCTTCAGGTAGAAAACTACGATGAGCACTATACGAGCGCAGTCTGATCAGAGTCTTCGATGTGCACTATACGAGTAGCCAACAGTCCAAAACATTTCTTCAGGCGGAAAACTACGATGTGCACTATACGAGTAGCCAACAGTCCAAAACATTTCTACAGGTGGAAAACTACGATGAGCACTATACGAGTAGCCAACAGTCCAAAACATTTCTTCAGGCGGTAAACTACGATGAGCACTATACGAGTAGCCAACAGTCCAAAACATTTCTTTAGATGGAAAACTACGATGAGCACTATACGAGTAGCCAACAGTCCAAAACATTTCTTCAGGTGGAAAACTACGATGAGCACTATACGAGCGCAGTCTGATCAGAGTCTTCGATGTGCACTATACGAGTAGCCAACAGTCCAAAACATATCTTCAGGTGGAAAACTACGATGAGCACTATGCGAGCGCAGTCTGATCAGAGTCTTCGATGTGCACTATACGAGTAGCCAAGGATCTCAAGGCAGTGACGCCGGTGAGGCTCGAACCAGCGGCCTCTCTGTTTCGAGTCAAGCATTCTACCACTGAGCCACTGCACTCCCTCTATCCGATCATGACTGTTGTATTGCAGGAATGTGAGTGTTGTTTTGCATTGAAACGTAACTATTCTATTGCATTGAAATGCGACTTTTGTTTTGCATTCGAACGTGACTGTTGTATTGCATTGTACGTAACTGTTGAATTCATTGGAGTGTGACTGTTGTATTGCATTTGAACATGACTGTTGCATTGTATTGGAACGTGACTCTTGTATTGCATTGAAAAAAGTGACTGGTGTATTACATTTGAACGTGACTGTTGTATTGCATTTACACACATGACTGTTGTATTGCATTGAAACGTGACTGTTGTATTGCATTGAAACCACGTGCCTGATATCGCATTGGAACGTGACTGTTGTATTGCATTGGAACGAAACTATTGTATAGCAATGGAATGAGACTTTTGTATTGCATTGGAACGAGACTCTTGTATTGCATTGGAACGAGCCTCTTGTATTGCATTGGAAAGAGACTCTTGTATTGAATTGGAACGTGACTTATAGCACAGATTGATTTGGATCTTCCCTGTATGCATAAGCCATCTTGTACCTTATGCTGGATATCCAACCAGCTCACAACCAGTGACTATTGTATTGATTTGGAACGTGATTGTTGTATTGCATTGGAACGTGACTGTTGTATTGCATTGGAACGTGACTGTTGTATTGCATTGGAACGTGACTGTTGTATTGCATTGGAACGTGACTGTTGTATTGCATTGGAACGTGGCTGTTGTATTGCATTAGAACGTGACTGTTGTATTGCATTGGAACGTGACTGCTGTATTGCATTGGAATGTGACTGTTGTATTGCATTAGAACGTGACTCTTGTATTGCATTGGAACGTGACTCTTGTATTGCATTGGAACGTGACTCTGGTATTGCATTGGAATGTGACTGTTGTATTGTAGGAAAGTACATGTTGTATTACATTGTACCGTGACTGTTGTATTGCATTGTACCGTGACTGTTGTATTACATTGGAACGTAACTGTTGTATTGCATTGGACTGTGACTGTTGTATTGCATTGGAACGTAATGTTGTATTGCAAAGGAATCTGCCTGCTGTATTGCATTGGAACGTACTTGTTGTATTGCATTGGAATGTGCCTGTTGAATTGCATTGGAATGTAAATGTTGTATTGCATTGGAATGTAACATTTGTATTGCATTGGTTTGTGACTGTTGTATTGCATTGGAACGCGACTGTTGTATTGCATTGGAACGTGAATGTTGTATTACATTGGTTACGTTATAAGTTAGTCGATGATGTGCGTACAGCAAAGACTCAGATCATCATGCACATTATCTCTGTATGATCCTATTCTTCGCTGTCTGTATGAAGAATTATTGGGACCTTGGCTACCCATAGAACACCAAGCCAAGACTCTGATCAGACTGTGTGGATATGTAGGCTGACCTGTGTCTTAGCTGTCTGTATGAAGAATTATTGGGACCTTGGCTACCCATAGAGCGCCAAGCCAAGACTCTGATCAGACTGTGTGGATATGTAGGCTGACCTGTGTCTTAGCTGTCTGTATGAAGAATAATTCGGACCTTGGCTACCTATAGAGCGCCAAGCCAAGACTCTGATCAGACTGTGTGGAGATGTAGGCTGACCTGTGTCTTAGCTGTCTGTATGAAGAATTATTCGGACCTTGGCTACCTATAGAGCGCCAAGCCAAGACTCTGATCAGACTGTGTGGATATGTAGGCTGACCTGTGTCTTAGCTGTCTGTATGATGAATAATTCGGACCTTGGCTACCTATAGAGCGCCAAGCCAAGACACTGATCAGACTGTGTGGATATGTAGGCTGACCTGTGTCTTAGCTGTCTGTATGAAGAATTATTCGGACCTTGGCTACCCATAGAGCGCCAAGTCAAGACTCTGATCAGACAGTATGGATGTGTAGGCTGACCTGTGTCTTACCTGTCTAGATGTCTGTATGAGGAATTATTTGGACCTTGGCTACCTATAGAGCGCCAAGCCAAGACTCTGATCAGACTGTGTGGATGTGCAGGTTGACTTGTGTCTTAGCTGTCTGTATGAAGAATCATTGGGACCTTGGCTACCCATAGAGCGCCAAGCCAAGACTCTGATCAGACTGTGTGGATGTGTAGGCTGACCTGTGTCTTAGCTGTCTTTATGAAGAATTATTGGGACCTTGGCTACCCATAGAACACCAAGCCAAGACTCTGATCAGACTGGGTGGATGTGCAGGCTGATCTGTGTCTTAGCTGTCTGTATGAAGAATCATTGGGACCTTGGCTACCCATAAAACACCAAGCCAGGACTCTGATCAGACTGGGTGGATGTGTAGGCTGACCTGTGTCTTAGCTGTCTGTATGAAGAACTATTGGGACCTTGGCTACTCATAGAGTACCAAGCCAAGACTCTGATCAGACTGTGTGGATGTGTAGGCTGACCTGTGTCTTAGCTGTCTGTATGAAGAATTATTTGGACCTTGGCTACCCATAGAACACCAAGCCAAGACTCTGATCAGACTGGGTGGATGTGCAGGCTGATCTGTGTCTTAGCTGTCTGTATGAAGAACTATTGGGACCTTGGCTACCCATAGAGCGCCAAGCCAAGACTCTGATCAGACTGTGTGAATGTGCAGGCTGATCTGTGTCTTAGCTGTCTGTATGAAGAATTATTGCGACCTTGGCTACCCATAGAACACCAAGCCAAGACTCTGATCAGACTGTTTGGATGTGAAGGCTGATCTGTGTCTTAGCTGTCTGTATGAAGAATCATTGGGACCTTGGCTACCCATAGAACGCCAAGCCAAGACTCTGATCAGACTGGGTGGATGTGCAGGCTGACCTGTGTCTTAGCTGTCTGTATGAAGAATTATTGGGACCTTGGCTACCCATAGAACACCAAGCCAAGACTCTGATCAGACTGTGTGGATGTGTAGGCTGATCTGTGTCTTAGCTGTCTGTATGAAGAATTATTGGGACCTTGGCTACCCTTAGAGCGCCAAGCCAAGACTCTGATCAGGCTGTGTGGATGTGCAGGCTGACCTGTGTCTTAGCTGTCTTTATGAAGAATTATTGGGACCTTGGCTACCCATAGAACACCAAGCCAAGACTCTGATCAGACTGGGTGGATGTGCAGGCTGACCTGTGTCTTAGCTGTCTGTATGGAGAACCATTGGGACCTTGGCTACCCATAAAACACCAAGCCAGGACTCTGATCAGACTGGGTGGATGTGTAGGCTGACCTGTGTCTTAGCTGTCTGTATGAAGAACTATTGGGACCTTGGCTACTCATAGAGCACCAAGCCAAGACTCTGATCAGACTGTGTGGATGTGTAGGCTGACCTGTGTCTTAGCTGTCTGTATGAAGAATTATTTGGACCTTGGCTACCCATAGAACACCAAGCCAAGATTCTGATCAGACTGGGTGGATGTGCAGGCTGATCTGTGTCTTAGCTGTCTGTATGAAGAACTATTGGGACCTTGGCTACCCATAGAGCGCCAAGCCAAGACTCTGATCAGACTGTGTGAATGTGCAGGCTGATCTGTGTCTTAGCTGTCTGTATGAAGAATTATTGCGACCTTGGCTACCCATAGAACACCAAGCCAAGACTCTGATCAGACTGTTTGGATGTGTAGGCTGATCTGTGTCTTAGCTGTCTGTATGAAGAATCATTGGGACCTTGGCTACCCATAGAACGCCAAGCCAAGACTCTGATCAGACTGTGTAGATGTGTAGGCTGACCTGTGTCTTAGCTGTCTGTATGAAGAATAATTGGGACCTTGGCTACCCATAGAGTACCAAGCCAAGACTCTGATCAGACTGGGTGGATGTGTAGGCTGGCCTGTTTCTTAGCTGTCTGCATGAAGAATTATTGGGACCTTGGCTACACATAAAACGCCAAGTCAAGACTCTGATCAGACTGTGTGGATGTGCAGGCTGACCTGTGTCTTAGCTGTCTGTATGAAGAACTATAAGGACCTTGGCTACCCATAGAACACCAAGCCAAGACTCTGATCAGACTGTATGGATGTGTAGGCTGACCTATGTCTTAGCTGTCTGTATGAAGAATTATTGGGACCTTGGCACCCATAGAACACCAAGCCAAGACTCTGATTCGACTGGGTGGATGTGTAGGCTGACCGGTGTCTTAGCTGTCTGTATGAAGAACTATTAGGACCTTGGCTACCCATAGAGCGCCAAGCCAAGACTCTGATCAGACTGTGTGGATGTGTCGGCTGATCTGTGTCTTAGCTGTCTGTATGAAGAATTATTGGGACCTTGGCTACCCTTAGAGCGCCAAGCCAAGACTCTGATCAGACTGTGTGGATGTGTAGGCCGATCTGTGTCTTCGCTGTCTGTATGAAGAATTATTGGGACCTTGGCTACCCATAGAACACCAAGCCAAGACTCTGATCAGACTGGGTGGATGTGCAGGCTGACCTGTGTCTTAGCTGTCTGTATGAAGAATTATTGGGACCTTGGCTACCCATAGAACACCAAGCCAAGACTCTGATCAGGCTGTGTGGATGTGTAGGCTGATCTTTGTCTTCGCTGTCTGTATGAAGAATTATTGGGACCTTGGCTACCCATAGAACACCAAGCCAAGACTCTGATCAGACTGGGTGGATGTGCAGGCTGATCTGTGTCTTAGCTGTCTGTATGAAGAATTATTGGGACCTTGGCTACCCATAGAACACCAAGCCAAGACTCTGATCAGACTATGTGGATGTGCAGGCTGACCTGTGTCTTCGCTGGGTGCACACACCATGTTGTACTTTTCGCTATGTTCCAGCGAATATACGTTTGACATCTTGCAATTTACGGACCATATACTTTAAATTGGGAAATTTTCGCGAGGACTTTATTTTCAGGAAACTTCGCATATGCAAAGTTTCGTGAAAATAAAACCCTCTTGAAATAGCAAAATTACTCAGTCGTTTATTGATATAGGTAATTTTTGCCTAAGTCGCGATTTTTTCGTATCACTAATATGACTTTTAATGCTATAAGCGTAAATAAAATTCTCGCGAAAATTTCCGAATCTACAGTAAACAGGATATAAGAATCAGACCATGGGAAATCAACTTGCTAAATTACATACTGAAACATTATAGAACCTTATTCTACTTATTCACCTGTATAGATTGGAAAATAAAGGGTGTGATTACTTACTCATGCGCAGATCCAGACAATTTTGTCAGAGGGGGTCCAACTCTAATTGACAACACCTTTTTTTCTTAGTTGATAAGGGGAGAGAAGAGGATCCAAATACCACTAAAACTGGCCATTATCAGGCCGCCACCGAAACGACATTTAAATGGCATTTCGCTGGCTTGCCAATGAGGACCAACCATTGAATCCTGGCCAGGTAGCTTGGTGTATTTATAAGGCAAATTTTGTTTAAGAAATAAGATATTTTTTTAAGATTCGCCTCTTTGTCTAGATGGCTGCAATAAAGGAAGAACATACATGAAACTTTTTCCACTCCATTTCAAAGAATAAGCAACTAGACTATCTACAATTCTTAAGTAAGGAAGAACATACATAAAACTTTTTCCGCTCCGTTTCAAAGAATAAGAAACTAAATTATCTACAATTCTTAAGTAAGGAAGAACATACATGAAACTTTTTCTGCTCCATTTTAAAGAATAAGAAACTAGACTATCCACAATTCTTATGTAAGGAACAACATACATGAAACTTTTTCCGCTCATGTTCAAAGAATAAGCAACTAGACTTTCTACAATTCTTAAGTAAGGACGAACATACATGAAACTTTTTCTGCTCAAGTTCAAAGAATAAGAAACTAGACTATCGACAATTCTTAAATAAGGAAGAACATACATGAAACTATTTCCCCTCAAGTTCAAAGAATAAGAAACTAGACTATCTACAATTCTTAAGTAAAGAAGAACATACATGAAACTTTTTCTGCTCCATTTCAAAGAATAAGCAACTAGACTATCTACAATTCTTAAATAAGGAAGAACATACATGAATCTTTTTCCGCTCAAGTTCAAAGAATAAGAAACTAGACTATCTACAATTCTTATGTAAGGAAGAACATACATGAAAATTTTCCGCTCAAGTTCAAAGAATAAGAAACTAGACTATCTACAATTACTAAGTAAGGAAGAACATACATGAAACATTTTTCGCTCCATTTGAAAGAATAAGCAACTAGACTATCTACAATTCTCAACGGAAGAACTTACATGAAACTTTTCCACTCCATTTTAAAGAATAAGCAGCTAGACTATCTGCTATTCTTTAGTAAGGAAGACCATACATGAAACTTTTTCAGCTCAAGTTCAAAGAATAAGAAACTAGACTATCTACAATTCTTAAGTAAGGAAGAACATTCATCAAACTTTTTCCGCTCAAGTTCAAAGAATAAGAAACTAGACTATCTACAATTCTTAAGTAAGGAAGAACATACTTGAAACTTTTCCCGCTCTATTCCAAAGAATAAGAAACTAGACTATCTACAATTCCTAAGTAAGGAAGAACATACATGAAACTTTTTCTGCTCCATTTTAAAGAATACGAAACTTGACTATCTACAATTCTTAAGTAAAAAAGAACATACATGAAACTTTTCCCGCTCCTTTTCAAAGAATAAGAAACTAGCCTATCTACAAATCTAATGTAGAAGGAAGAAGGCAAAGATCAGTAATAGACACAAACAAATACCACACCCAACCCAGGTCACCACATGAGAAAGTGACATAAACATAAGGCATGACAGCCCTTGGGCCCTGGGTCGCTCATCTGAGAATGACTGTTAATAAAGGTAAAGAAAAGTATAGCTCCTCTAAAAGTCCAGCTATGAGTTTTAGAAGCTCCTCCGTTTCATTATAGGAATGAAATTTTATTATTTTTTGGGGGGTTTTTATCGATGTGTAAACTCCGGCGAATCACTCACAAATTGAATAAGCCCAGGCTTTATGTTAAACTTGTGAGTGATTCGCTGGAGTTTACACATGGATAAAAACCAAAATGTTAAATTTCATTCCTTATAATTCTAACTTCGGAACAAAACGGGACATTTGTAAAAGGTTGTTGACAACATTTCAAATTTAAAAGCCCACAGAAGGAAAAAAGTTCCTAACCGCTGTCTATGAAAGATGGAGCAGCCATCTTGAAAATTATGTCAGTTCAAAACTTTGCTATGCTAAATAGTGATTAAAATTGCACTCTATTTGGAGCGAGTATATGAGTATGAGCTCAAAAACGACTCTATTTAGTTTGGAATTGTTTTTATAGTTTGCTGGGCTCATTGAAGAGCATTTAGATAAAGGCCCTTCCACGAAATTACAGGCTTTAAAAAGCACAAGTTTACCTCCGCAAGTCCCTGTCTAAATTCTCACACTAACAGCCGCGTGGCTATTAGTGTTCTGTGTCTCTTCCTCATGGTGCCGTGTTGGATTGGTCTGTAATGCAGTACCTTTCTAGTTGCATCTCACTGAGGTAAGACAAGCGGTTTCCTTGCTTTGATTGTGGTATTGCTGTCGTGTGGCTATTAGTGTTCTTTGCCTCTTCCTGGAGGTGCCGTGGTGGATTTGTCTGTAATGCAGTACTAAGCGTCATTTCTAGTTGCATCTCACTGAGGGAAGACAAGCGGTTTCCTTGCTTTGCTTATGTTCTAGCTGTCGTTTGGCTATTAGTGTTCTGTGCCTCTTCCTGGTGGTGCCGTGGTGGATTTGTCTGTAATGCAGTACTTAGCGTCATTTCTAGTTGCATCTCACTGAGGGAAAACAAGCGGTTTCCTTGCTTTGATTATGTTCTTGCTGTCGTGTGGCTATTAGTGTCCTGTGTCTCTGCCTCGTGGTGCCGTGGTGGGTTGGTCTGCAGTACTTAGCGTCCTTTCTGGTTGCATCTCACTGAGGTAAGAGAAGCGGTTTCCTTGCTTTGATTATGTTCTTGCTGTCGTGTGGCTATTAGTGTTCTGGGTCTCTTCCTCGTGGTGCCGTGGTTGGTTGGTCTTAAATGCAGTACTAAGCGTCCTTTCTAGTTGCATCTCACTGAGGTAAGAGAGGCGGTTTCCTTGCTTTGATTATGTTCTTGCTGTCGTGTGGCTATTAGTGTTCTGGGTCTCTTCCTCGTGGTGCCGTGGTTGGTTGGTCTTAAATGCAGTACTAAGCGTCCTTTCTAGTTGCATCTCACTGAGGGAAAACAAGCGGTTTCCCTTCTTTGATTATGTTCTTGCTGTCGTGTGGCTATTAGTGTCCTGTGTCTCTTCCTCGTGGTGCCGTGGTGGGTTGGTCTGTAATGCAGTACTAAGCGTCCTTTCTAGTTGCATCTCACTGAGGTAAGAGAAGCGGTTACCTTGCTTTGATTATGTTCTTGCTGTCGTGTGGCTATTAGTGTTCTGTGTCTCTTCCTCATGGTGCCGTGGTGGGTTGGTCTGTAATGCAGTACTAAGCGTCCTTTCTAGTTGCATCTCACTGAGGTAAGAGAAGCGGTTTCCTTGCTTTGATTATGTTCTAGCTGTTGTGTGGCTATTAGTGTCCTGTGTCTCTTCCTCGTGGTGCCGTGGTTGGTTGGTCTGTGATGCCATACTTATTTGCTTTGTTTGCTCGAGTGAGAATCACACCTGCGACCTCCCGAACTTGTCAATGATTCTAACAGAAATTGGGAGCGCAATGGCTCAGTGGTACAATGTCGAGTGCTTGATTCGAGATCAAGGGGATGCCGGTTCGAGCCTCACCGGTGGCAATGCGTTGTGTCCTTGAGCAAGACACATTAATCCTTTCTTAGTACTGATTCAACTCAGAAAGACCCATCCCGACATAACTGAAAAAGTGCTGACGGGGACGTAAAGAATTCATTCAAACAAAAACAAGCCATCAAGGACTCTAACCACTTGGCTACGGCGCTTCTCGTGCCTCACTTATCACACCCTGTACCCGGGATGCAACATTTTTGTTTACATCGCAGATCAGAAACAACCTAACACTTCGCGTGCGAGAATGATTTGTGGTAAGTTGACGTTGTTTTTACTTTCACAGACGTTAAAACGAGGAGTTGCGAGTCAAGATTTTGCAGAGAAATATAGTGTACCTACCTTTATGTTTCGCCATAAGTAGTAGTTTAAAAAGGATCCCTTTGCAACAGAATAATATGTTTTTCATGAGAATATTCCACCAAAGACACGAAAATCGGTTACACTTGCTAATTGCTCGAGTTCTTTTTGTCCGATTGTCCTGGTCGAAAGTTCAGGGTATACCTGAAACATTCTTTGTTACGTATCATCAGGAGACAATAGTGAAATCAAGCCAGCTTTTACAAAATATGGTGCTAAACACACACAGGGTAGTTCGACTGGGATACTATCACCATCGATGAGTGAATTACCTGGATACGAGCAACATCGGAGAGTTTTTTTTGAAAAATGAAACAACTTCCAGCAAAGAGAACGGCCAAAAAAGAAATAGTTTACATCGGAGACTTTTGCATATTGAAAAGCGCAAGTTCCACGGTCGCCAGAAGTTTCCAGATGGGGTTAGAATGATCTCAATTTAAACTTTACATTTTAGAACAGCTTTGCTAATATGAGCCGCGACATGTGGTTTCCAACAATATGGCATTTTGACAAGTGTAGACTCAGGCGAGCCTGTGCAGCCTCCTTTTAAGCTTAGAAACTCCAAACGCTGTTCAGTCAGTGGCTTAACAGTCATAGAATATTCAAGCGAGTAGCAAAGGCTCTGATCAGACTGCGCGTATGCGCAGGCTGGTCTGAGCCTTTGTGGGTCGCCATGCGGGGATCCAGAAAGTTTTGTCAAAGGGGCTCCAACTTTGACAACATTTTTTTTAGTTAAATAGGGGAGGGAGGATCCAAGTACCACTATAAGCGGTCTGAGCCTTTATGGTCGTCATGCGGGGATCCAGAAAGTTTTGTCAGAGAGGGTCCAAATATGACAACATTTTTTTATGATAAGAGGAGAGAGGATCCAAGTACCACTATAAGCGGGCGTTTCGGTGGCATGCCGATGATGGCCCTATATTGAATGCTGGCTTGGTAGCTTTGCGAATTTTCAGGGGATCGGACCTGTATTGCTAGAAAACCCTATATTTTTGTCATTTTAGGGGGGGGGGGGGGCTCCCCTCTGGATCCGCGCATGGGCGGACATACCACATTGTTGGAAATCTAAAGTCGCGGTTATTTCACCAACGGAAAACACGTACAATTATCTGACTTTAAATTAAGATATTGTCCGATTTTATTAACCTGGCACAGGTGCATAATTTCACGGTTAGTGCACAAGATATTTTTACCTTCCGTCGACTTTCGGTATTTACCGTAATAAGTTTTACAGGAATTTTGCAATTACTTATGCAGATAATGAAACGTTAAGTACCGACCTACTGATTAGTCAAGTGGTTATGATACAGAGTTTACAACCAAAAGGTCGTGAGTTCGAGTCCACGTGTGTGTGTGTGTGTGTGTGTGTGTGTGTGTGTGTGTGTGTGTGTGTGTGTGTGTGTGTGTGTGTGTGTGTGTGTGTGTGTGTGTGTGTGTGTGTGTGTGTGTGTGTGTGTGTTTACCTTTATTCGATTCGTTTAATTTCATTTATTATAGATGTACCACGACCTCTGAGGAATGAAATTTTGGGTCATTCTATTTCAAAAGGTTGATGCGTAACGCATAAAATGAGCCAGTCTGTCCGAAACATCTTCAGAGACTATTAGAAAATATTGTTCCATATTATAGCCAAAACATATGGTTAAAATGTATTCACTATACAAGTTGTTTGAACTTAAGTTCAGTGGGAAAACGTCTGAAGAAAAGTATGCAGCAAGTCTTGGCACTAAGACAAAACAGATTTTTTTAAACATCTGTAATTACTTTAAAAATATGTCTAAAGCACATAGATTCCACTTCACATATCGAGCGTACGGTAAACATTCTCGGTGACCGTCCTACAAAAATAACAATAACAAATGCAAGTATAGATAAACAAATAACTTTGAAGCGTGACTATACTTACACAATTGAAAATACGGATCTAGAAGTAGGGGCTTCAGGCGTTTATTACATATACTATTCTATTTTGAAGCACGATGATGTTCCAGACAGACTGGCTCAGTGTATGCGTTACGCATAAACCATTTGAATATAATGATCCAAAAGACATTACTCAGAGGTCGTGGTACATCTACAATAATGAAGTTAAAGGAATCAAATAAAGAGGTAAAAATACCAAAAAAAAAAAAAAAGAATTTACGTGGATTCGAACTCAGGACCTTTTGGTTGTAAACTCTGTACCAAAACCACTTGACTAGTCAGTAGTGCAGTGCAAAATCTTTCATTATCTGCATTAATACTTGCAAACTTCTCGTAAAACTTACGGTAAATGCCGAAAGTCAACGGAAGGTAAAAATATCTTGTGCACTAACCGTGAAATTATGCACCTGTGTCAGGTTAATAAAATCGGACAATACGAATACCGTTACAGCTAAAATATATATATTTAGATTTGAATCAAATGACAACCAACATCAAACATTCATGTTACGCAAATGCGTAAAGTACTAATCTCACATGTGCTGCCCAGTTTGCGGTATAACGGAAAAATGATGTGTAGCGATTTGCATGCTGGATAATTTCTAACGGACTTTTAAAAAAATCTGGAGAAAATTGAATGGTATAAACATTATGGTAAAAGTATTTTTTCTATCTGAGAGGAAACCGAGCTTTTGTTTGAGTTTTATTATTCTGCCAGCCAAGAGTAGAAGTGACGTCATGTTTTGTTTACAAAGTTATGGGACTTACCTTTCATGATAGGATAAATACACAGTGTTCTATAAAATCGAGATAGCTCAAGTGGTAGCGAGGAGGATTACTAAACCACAAAGAACATTTTCTAGGTTCGAATCTCACTGGCTGCTCTTTTTTATTTATTTTTTTATTTTTTTGGAGGGGAGGGGGGAGGTCTGACTTTATTATTCTGTTCATGTCTTATTTTTTTTCTTTTTGTTTATTTTTTTTATTATCTTTTATTTTTTATTCCTTTAACATGTATAAGGTACATATATTAAAAATTCTGTAACAACATAAGCTACTGTAAATTCGGAAATACACGCGAATATGAGACATATTTGCAACGTCAAAATTTGTGACTAGGGCAAGTAAACAACAGAGTTATTTCGCCATTTCACGATAATTTTATTTTCACGAAATTTTGCATGTGAGAAGTTTCGCGAAAATAAAACCTCGCGAAAACTTCCGAATTTACAGAAAGCTGAAATAATGCCGCCTGTTCCTTTTGGGCCTAGTAAAATATGAAGAAAAAAAACAACAACCTCTGAATAGGTTCGATCCTGGTACGCCTGCGTCCAACGCCTTAGACATAACCACTACACTACAGAATCTTCTAACGCGAGGTACACACGTTAATATTTTATGGGTATCATTGTACTATATACTCAGCAATTGTAAACAAAATATCACGTGACTGTCACTCTTCGTTGGCACTATAGTAGATGTGAAGATGTGCCTATATATTGGTTGGACTAATTCAAGTCTAACCCCTTGATCCAGCAAATTAGCCCCCTTAACGTAGATTGGTTTTATTTATTGGTTGCAAATTTGACATTGTCCTTTAGAAATAAGTTCAGTGATCCTGCAGTGCCAGTTTGAAACCATTGGCGAAATAGTAACTGCTTAAATGACCTATGTTTTAACTTATAGAAGTTATGCCCCTGATTGCAACCCCCCCCCCACACACACACATGAGTGTACTTAATCGCACAAGCACATCAAAATCGCTCACGACAGATAAACTGGCATATCCAGCCTCTGTCCACCCATGCACACATATCTAGTAAGTAAGAATTAAAGAGCGATTACGTCTCCTTGCATAGTTAGCTCTGCACTTACCATATGCTATGGTACTTTTGGGTAGTGGTGGCATTTTCCCTAAACGTCGACCAAAAAGTAAGTGGGTGTGATCAGAAAATACCACAATCATAAACTACAGACCAACCCATGGCACCGTGAGGAAGAGCTACAAGTCATTTACAGTAACAAGACACCCAAAATGCAAAAAAAGCAAAGGAACCAGCTTTCTCGTCCTCGTCAAGATGATTACAAAACTAGAAAAGTCAAAGTAATGCATACCAAAACAAAGACCAACACAGGACCCCCAGAAACAATGAGAGGAACATAAAATAATAAATACACAACAATAGAGCCACGACAGCAGCCTAAGCCACCGTCTATGACTGTTAATCGTCAGATAAGTGTACGTGTTTCTCATTGGTAAAATAAATAATTGAGCAGTGACTTTAGATTTCCAACAATGTGGTATGTGCGACCCACAAAGGCTCAAACCAGCCTGCGCATACGCGCAGTCTGATCAGAGCCTTTGCTACTCGCTTGAATATTCTATGACTGTTAAGCCACTGACCGAACAGCGTTTGGAGTTTCTAAGCTTAAAAGGAGGCTGCACAGGCTCGCCTGAGTCTACACTTGTCAAAATGCCACATTGTTGGAAACCACATGTTGCGGCTCATATTAGCAAAGCTGTTCTAAAATGTTAAGTTTAAATTGAGATCATTCTAACCCCATCTGGAAACTTCTGGCAACCGTGGAACTTGCGCTTTTCAATATACAAAAGTCTCCGATGTTAACTATATCTTTTTTGGCCGTACTCTTTGCTGGAAGTTGTTTCATTTTTCAAAAAAAACTCTCCGATGTTGCTCGTATCCAGGTAATTCACTCATCGATGGTGATAGTATCCCAGTCGAACTACCCTGTGTGTGTATAGCACCATATTTTGTAAAAGCTGGCTTGATTTCACTATTGTCTCCTGACGATACGTAACAAAGAATGTTTCAGGTATACCCTGAACTTTCGACCAGGACAATCGGACAAAAAGAACT
Source organism: Loripinus fragilis (assembly GCA_964019695.1). Lineage (NCBI taxonomy): Eukaryota > Metazoa > Mollusca > Bivalvia > Lucinida > Lucinidae > Loripinus > Loripinus fragilis. The sequence continues at coordinate 7,649,643 of OZ026528.1, forward strand.
CAAGCAATTAGCAAGTGTAACCGATTTTCGTGTCTTTGGTGGAATATTCTCATGAAAAACATATTATTCTGTTGCAAAGGGATCCTTTTTAAGCTACTACTTATGGCGAAACATAAAGGTAGGTACACTTTGTTTCTCTGCAAAATCTTGACTCGCAACTCCTCGTTTTAACGTCTGTGAAAGTAAAAACAACGTCAACTTACCACAATCCATTCTCGCACGCGACGTGTCAGGTTGTTTCTGATCTGCTATGTAAACAAAAATGTTGCATCCCGGGTATAGGGTGTGCTTATACTTTTTAATGAGCTGGCATTCATATGACAGACAAATTATGCCCTTGTATTATTTGGCTTTTCGCTCACTGTAAAGGCGGCGCCTCGTGAATGCGTACTTACGACGGGTCAACCTTAGACGTAGAGCAGTTACTGTATCATCTTGCGCCATTACCTCAGTCATTATTTAGTCCTTAAAACACCAGCAAAATAACTGCATCTGAAAATGTCTATTTAACGTAAGCATAGGAGCAGTCTGATCAGGGTCCACAATGTTTATCTACGAGGCTTCAAATAGTTTAGTGGAAGACAAAAAACATACATTTAGTGATTTTATACGCTTTAGGGACCGCTCATTATTTAAGTGTCAGGGGCGGGGGGGGGGGGGGGGGGGCTAAAAAGTAGGGGGATCAAGTGAATTTCCATGTGGCTAGTAGAGGGTGGGGGGTGCCATTAACTTTTACTTTCCAGCAGGTGGGAGGGGGGTCATGTTTAAATTGTTCCAATAAAATCATTGAAAAAATTTCCTCGCTCGCTCGTTGTTTTATTAATTAATCTCTTATATTTTGTTAGGTAGGCCGATAAATTTCTCCGCTTTTATTTTTGCAAGTACAAAAGTAATTCTATTTTGGTGTTTTTATTTTTATAATTATGCTGATTTTGAATGAAAATTGATTGATCAGGCCTTCAGATAGGTCCTATTTTTCCTTTCGCCTTCTGTTGAGCTTAGAAACTTCAAATGAAATTTGGTCGGTGGCTCGGCAGTCATGGAGCAATCAAGCGACTAGCAAAGGCTCTGATCAGACTGCGCGTATGCGCAGGCTGGTCTGAGCCTTTGCTGGTCGCACATACCTGATTGTTGGAAATCAAATGTCCCGGCTCAAATATGTTCGCCATTGTCTATGTAATGCTTTGTATGTATACTGTAGGGGAAGGGCCGTAACTAATGTTGGAAAAACTTGTGGCCCGACCCCTTGCTTTGTATTGGCAATAAATACGTTTAAACTATTTTTCCTTTTTTCTTGCTTTTCTACTTTTCCCTACTATTTCTTGAAATTTGTACTACTATCCCATATTTTCACTCTAAATTGGCATTTATGCGATTTAATTACAGAAAATTTTCCTAACTCGCTTCGCTCGCTCGAATCTTGGAAAAGTACTATTATATTTTTCCCACAGAGCAGACAAAGAAATAACTCCTGCTTTTAACATCACTACTTTTTCCAAATTTTTATCTTTACTTTTTTGTGTAAGGGAACTTGATAGCCTTATTTTATCTTTTTTATGAATTCTGTATTTGAAACAGCCCTTCTATCACTACTGTTTTACATACAAAATCACTCCTTTATCGCTTATGTTTTTTTTTTCAAAACTTTTATCCCTATACTCTTTCCCTACTTTTTGTGGAAGGGCACGTGAGAGCCTATTACATTCAGCTAATAGTACTGGTTCAACTCAGGAAGGCCCATCTAGACATAACTGAAAAATTGTTGGCTGGAAATTAAGGAATTAATACAAACAAAATAGTCTCAAATATAAAAGATTCCTAATGTTTCAATGGTGACCAAAACTTGTCAAGATTTAGAATTGAAGCTCAGAAACTCATGCTGGCCAATACATTAATTAAAGTACCATACAAATGACTTATAGGATTATGAAAACAAAATATTGAATTTTGGCAATATGATATAAACATGGGGACAATATGATATAAACATGGGGGGGGGGGCAGGTTATATTTCATGTGGTTTCCGGGGGGGGTCATAGGATTTTAATTTTGTTAGGAGGGGGGGGGGTCATCCAAAAATTGAACGGTTGACCAAAATTTTAGCCCCCCTCCCCCCCCCCCCCCCCATCTGACATTTAAATAATGGGCGGTCCCTTAAGTGTTAATAAATGTGAGTTCAGTGTGTATACGGTTAGGATTTTCATGAAATGTACGCACGTTTGCGCGGCTAAAAAAGCTTAGCTCTTTACCAAATTATAAATAACACCTGATTTCCATTCCTTAGCAGATGAAATAGCCGAATCACGCCCAGATATGAATACATGTATTAAAGTTGCCGCCCTTAAAGTAAGCGAAAAGTCTATTAATATATGGAAGACTTACTGCATGTGATGCTAAGTACGTACATAGGCAAACAAAAACCAGTTTATTTGCAGATGAGATTGGGGAATTCAGCAGAATATGGGTAGAACATGGGATGGTATCGCAGCAAGACAAATGGCATTTGATGTCGAGAAACTCGGCAAACCTCCAAACTTTAAAAAGACATTGGTGATAGGATCAAACGTGAAAGGTCAAATTTTCCAAAGTCCTGAATTTTAGATGTTCAAATCTTAAATTATTACAAGATACATTGCATTGCAAGATACAATCCAATATTTCAGCTGCCTGCATCTGAACTCAAACTTTCACCCATGTAGGATTGGTAATCAGCGAGATGATATTTTTGAAAAAAAGTTACACGACCTGACTTCCTGGTCATACCTGAGCTCTTTATCTTTTACACGAAAATATCATTGTGTTATTATCTATCTGCGGCACTTTGAGCTGTGCTATCAGAATCATATGATTTAAAATGTGTACAGATATAGAAAGTTAACATTATAATTATAAAATGAGCCGTGACATGTGATTTCCAACAATGTGATATTTTGACAAGTGTAGACTCAGACGAACCTGTGCAGCCTCCTTTTAAGCTTGGAAACTCCAAATGACGTTCAGTCAGTAGATTAACACTCATAAAACGATCAAGCGACTAGCAAAGGCTCCGATCAGACTGCGGGTATGCGCCGGCTGATCTGATGCTTTGCTTGTCGCACATACCACATTGTTGGAAATCCCATGCCACGGCTCAAATGTTCTCTTCGCACAACATCATAAACCTCATGTTGGATACCGGCTCACTTACTTGGTCACTTACTCTGTAGCAACTGTCCTGCCGGCCAAGGGTGATAGTGACGTCATGATTTGACTTCAACGTTTTCAGGGAATTTTAATCGATAGATCACTTGTGTTTAATCCTATCCGTAGGATAGGATTAATACACACTGCGGATAGGATTAATATACACGTGATCTATTGATTCGCGTAAGGTCAAATTGAGTGTACAAGTTAATGTTATACTTGACAATTGTAAACAAAACATGACGTCACTGTCAATTCTGGGTGGTAGGACAGTAGATGAAGTTTGAGCTCTCCATTAAAGCTGTCCTTTCATGTTTTAAACCATCTCACTGAGGAAAAGATAGCTGGTTTCTTTGATTATGTTCTGGCTCATATGAAACCCATATAGTTGAGATCCAGACTAACCGGCATCTGCCTGGCTACGGGCCTAATAGCACACGGCTGTTCTAATTAGCTTGCATGTATAAACTATGGTGCTAAATTTGCGCTCTCCATCACTAGTACGGTACTTAATGTGTTTTATAGTTTTACAGGTTGACTCAGCACTAGGCAGAGGATAAAGTGTCTTGCTGAAGGAAACAACGCAGTGCCTACGGGGTCTCTCGAACCAGCGACCCTTCAATCCCAAGTAAACATTATTCTATCAATTGAGCATTGTATTAAAGGTTACATTTAACGTCCTGTTCATATAAAATTTTTATCTTACACGCAAATAATATGTCACTATATTTTAAAGCCCGGTTTCAATGAATGCGAAGAATATAGTTGCTAACCAGACTGCACATAGGCGCAGTTTTATTAGCGCCTTTAGATATTACAACTATGGGTGCATAAAATACTACATAGCCTACCCTTTTTTATAAAGTTACGTTTATGTTAATGAGTAGGCTATTTTGAGCTATGCTAGATCGCAAATTTGGAAGAACAAAGGTTAATTTTAACAGAACAATGCTATGTTATTGCTTACGAAATACCATTGTATTACGTCTTTGTTTTTAATGTTAATTTAATTTAATGTTTTTATGTTTTCAACAAACACTGATCAATATAATCTAATGTTTTAAAAGAAGCAACTGAAAACTAGGACCTGTGCCAGAATGATAAAATTGACAATCGAAACAATCATAACGTGTTTTCTTCGCAACCCACCAGGATTGATTAAATGGATACAATTGTACCAAAGCTTTTTCATCTGTGAAATATTCATGTACGAATATTAACACCTCAACAAAATATCACCAGATTCAGCTAGCTATAAGGTAAGTGACCAATGGGTCGGTATCCAATAAAATTTACATGTGGCCGGGTATGCTTAAGATTCAAAGCAGTCTGTGTAACTGCACTGTCTGATCAGAGCTTTAGTTTTACGCTTGAAGAAATGTTTAACTCCTTTGGCTACCCAAAGAGTACCCGTTGAAGTCAGACCAGACTGTGCGGATGCGTAGCCTGATCTGAGTGTTCGTTATGCGCACATACCAACTTATACCTTTTGCTGAACACCAGCTCAAATGATGCATGTATCTACACGATGTACTTCCACCAGGAAGGGGAACCAACTTGTACCTTTCGCTGGACATACATGTATCTACATGATGTACTGCTACCTGTAAAGAAGCTGGGTAACAACTTGTACCTTTTGCTGGACACCGACTCAAATGATACATGTATCTACATGATATACTTCCACCTGTAAAGAAGCAGCGACATGAGATTTCCAACAATGTTGCAATATGAAAAGTGTAGACTCAGATGAGCCTGTGCAGCCACCTATTAAGCTTAGAAACTCCAAATGCTTCTCAGTCAGTAGCTTAACAGTCATAGTATATTCAAGCGATAAGCAAATACTCTGATCAGACTGCGCGTATGCGCAGGCTGGTCTGAGCCTTTGCTGGTCGCACATACCACGTTGTTGGAAATCTCATGTCACGGCTCAATTTTCTAGTTTTGAACGATATATTAAAAAAAGATCACCCCAAAAAACTATTGCGAATTTGTAAAGCGTGTCCGTTATCGCGTCTAGTTCAGGAAACAGGGCTGCATGGCTTCCAACTGCTCATGTGAACAATATAGATTTTCTTACTTTTAAATATTTTTGTATTAATTCTATCCTGCTAATAAATGTTGAGATGCCAACTATTTAACATTTATGAGCAAGATAAATTATGCAAAGTTCAGTTGAGAATGAAAAAAAGTTTTATAACCTCGAGGCCTACATTATCGCATGTGCTAATTTCTGTATATTTACTTTGTAATTGTTTAAGGGACTGATGTTACTGTACATTAACTACATGTATTTGCATGCTAGGCATTTTGCGTTGCTTTTTGCTGTCCTTTGCTGACATCATATTTTTTTTCAAAATAGTCTTTTGAAAAAAAAATCTTTCAGGAACGCTATCAGTGTGACAAACGTTTTGGATCAGGGTCGTTCTGTCCGCATGCTGTTTGTAAAGGTTATCAGCAGATGACGAAAGTCGCCGCTAGCAAGGAAAGAGCTAGGTCTTTCCCCGGCCGACTTTCTCTGGCCTCCATGCGGGATAAACAATTTTGTGTTTTAACAACAACAGAATCTAGGGCGAGGACTTAGCGCTAGTAAACTGCATTTAAGCCTCCCGCCCTCCCCCCAGGGGGGGGGGGGGGGGGGTACTCTATTTTTTCCGCATACGTAGGCTCGGACCCAGCATCTATCCTTCACCCCAAAAAATATCAGAAATATCAAGCACCCCAAAAAAATATTTGAAATTTTAGCAACCCCAAAAAATATCCCAATTCTGTACCTTGACCTTAAAAAAAGTCCCTAAAATGCATAGAAATGACCCTAAAACTAGCCCAATTTTGTGATGACCCCCCCCCCCAAAAAAAAATATTCACAAAATCTTCATACCCCCAAAAAATATTCATTTTTCTGAAAACCCCAAAAAATATTGAAATTCAGAATTTTGAACCCCCCAAAAATAGCCCGAGCCTACGTACATGTAAAAATATCAGAGTACCCCCCCCCCCCCCTTGGGGCCCTCCCCCAGTGGCTTAGGCTGCTGTCCGTTCTATGGTTTAATGTACTTCCTATTGTTTGTGGGAGTTCTGTGTTTGTCTTTGTTTTGCTATGCATTACTTTGTGTCCATTTTAGTGTTGCAACCAGGAAGAGGAAGAGAAAGTTGGTTGCTTTGCTATTATTGTCTTACAGATGTATTGTTACTATCAATGTTTTGTGGCTCTTCCACACAGTGCCGTGGGTAGGTCTGCGGTATGTGATTGTAGTATTTCCTGATCATACTCACCTTTTTACAATATTGGGTAAAAATGCCCTGCGAGTATGTTTACGAGGGTTGTCCCAGAAAGTCGTAGACTTTTGTTATAACATGAGACTGTGTATCAGGAATTCAATGAAATTCGTATGATATTTTTATATACATCACATAAACATTTTGCACAAATATGGGTGGAATCACAGTTTAGATAACTACGTCATGAACTTGTTCTTGACTGTGTCTCGTCGTGTGCGGAGCACGTCGAAACTTTTGTAATAAAATTCATCTAGTCCAAATATAAGTCTACATTCAATTAAATTTGGCAGTTGTATTTCACAAAATGTATAGCCAACTCAATAAGGGACTTTTCAAGGTATAGTGTTGAAAATTTGAAACATTTACAGCCATCGGCATTTGTTTTATTGGAGATTTATCATGCCTACTACATTTTTATTTTTCAAAAATACTAGCGTTATAAGAACTGTACGGAGCAAAAATAGACTTTCAATATAGTGTGGCTAATTGAACTCACAAAATCACGTTCTCCTAATGTTAACTAACTGGCAGAGTGGCCACTAGTATTGTAAACTGTATTTCATGCAAAACTATTTTAGTAATACCGAAAAACACGCTCCTTTTAGTCATTTTAACTGAACACATGCTATTTTGCTGTCAATTATTTTGATAGAAAATATGTTGTCTCGTATGAACTCTAAACGATCGCGCTTGTTTGTTTGCTAAACATACCTTAACTAAATACTTAGTCATTACTTGAACTAGGAAGACTTACTTATCAAATAAATGGCAATATTTGATACCATTAAAGCTTATATAAAAGGAGCATAGACAAAACATTTGACCACCCCTCTCTGAAATTATAGCAAAATAATTTGTGACGTGCTCCTCACACGCTGATACACAGTCAAGCAAAGGCTCATAACTATGTTATATTAACTGTGATTCCACCCATATTTGTACAAAATGTTTATGAGATGTGTATTAAAATATCATACAAATTTCATAGAATTCCTGATACACAGTTCCGTGTTTTAGCATAAGTCTACGACTTACTGGGACAACCCTCGTAGCTCACCTGAGCCATTGGCTCATGTTGAGCTATTGTGGTCATTGGATGTCCGTCTTCCGTCGTCAGTCGTGCGTCGTCAACAATTGCTTCAAAAGACATCACCTCCTAAACTACTGGCTGGATTTTGACCAAACTTGGTAGGAATGACCTTCTTTAAGAATTGTTCGAATGGTTCCGGTCCGATGCATATCTAGGTCACACAGGCAAAAAATAGATTTTTAAAATGAAAACTTTAAAAATTCTCCTTCTCTACAACCACAAGACCTAGCGCTTTGATATTTGGTATGTAGCATTACCTAGTAGACCTCTACCAACCGTGTACAAATTATGTCCCTGGGGCAAAAAATGGGCCCGCCCCAGAGGTCACATGTTTTACATAGACTTATATAGGGAAAACATGAAAAAATCTTCTTGTCTGAAACTACAATGCCTAGAGCCTTGATACTTGGTATGTAGCATGACATATCTGTCCTCTACCAGGTTTGTTAGAATGATAAAAAGGTCCCGCCCCGGGGATTACATGTTTAACATAGGCTTATATAGGGAAACATGAAAGAATCTTCTTGTCTGAAACCATAAGGCCTAGAGCCCTGATATTTGGTATGTAGCATTACCTAGTAGACCTCTACCAAGTTTGTTAAAATTATGCCCTTTGGACCAAAAAATGCCCCTCCATGGGGGCCACATGTTTTACAAAGGCTTATATAGGGCAAACATGGAAAAATCTTCTTGTCTGAAACAATAAGGCCTAGAGCCTTGACATTTTGGTATGTAGCATCACCTAGTAGATCTCTACCAAGTTTGTTCAAATTATGTTTCTGGGGCCAAACATGGCCCTGCCCCAGGGGTCACATCTTTAATATAGGCTTATATAGGGAAAACATGAAACAATCTTCTTGTCTGAAACCATAATGCGTAGGGCCTTGATATTTGGTATGTAGCATGACATAGTGGACTTCTACCAAGTTTATTCAAATTATGCCCCTGCTGCCAAAATTGGCCCCACCCCAGGTGTCACCAGGGACATGGCCAGCTTTCCTCAGTTACCTATATGTTAGCTTTAAACACAACTTGGGTGAGCGATTTAGCGCCTCTTGGCCCTCTTGTTGTATTAACTAGGGTATTGGTTTTGCAAAGCTTTAAAATCTAAACTCGCTCTCTTTTCCTGAATGAGTTATTTCCATTTTATTATATGTTTATAGAATGGTCGACAACTTTACAGCCCAAACTCGCCCTCCATTCCTGTATGAGTAATTTCCTGCTGAAATTCCTGTCAATTTTATTATATGTTTTTAGAATGGCCGACAGCCTAGTCTCTCGACACGGAGCCAGTGACGAGTACCACGACCTCTACTGTGAGCCCTGTGACGAGTCTAGAGGGAAAAATGTCAAAGCCAAGTGTTTCTGTAAGAACTGCAATCAGTTCTTATGTACCGAATGTCACACCGTCCATGGACGTTTGATGGCCACCAAAGGTCACGTGATCCAGACAGGCACTGACATGCCACCGTCTATGGCCGATAAGCCACCAAGGTATGAGACCTGTGACGACCATCCTAAACGTCTCAAAGATCAGTTTTGCTATCACCATGGGGCACTAATATGTTCAATGTGTTGTTCCACCAGTCATAGTATGTGCGACACCAAAAGCGTAGAGGATACATGTAAATATATCCAGCTAAGCGAGGTTGCAAACCTGTGCGATGTCAACAAAAGCTACAAGAGCCAGCTATCAAAGTTTTTGTCCTCTGTAGACAAACATGGCGGTAAGCTGATAGACCAGAGGCAAACACTGCTGAAGGACGCAAAAACAACGTATGATAAAATCGTAGCAGAAATCAACAGAAGCTACCAGAATATGAAGACTGTCATTGAAGCTGAATGCGACTTGCAGGATAAAACAGTATCGCAACTTAAGCAGGAAATTAAATCTCAGATTTCCCATATTGACGCAGAGATAAACTTTACAAACAAAGTCAGAGGCAAGCCTATTAATGTAAACACATTTCTCAGCTTACAAGAGTCAGTTAGCAAGACCAGGAAGTGTGCTGTTGTCGTTAAAAATCTGAAAGAGTCCCTAAATCTAACATCCCTCATTTTCGAGCCAAGCAAAGATGTTCAGATACTCTTATCTAAGCCAGTAAATTTCGGCTCTTTAAACAAGCATCGTTTCAACGTTGATGTTGATATATCCATCCAAGATATCAATTTTCCCGACCGCATAAAAGGATCAACAAGCCTAGTCCGTACTTCAAATCAGGTAGGCTGGCCAAAATTGGAATCCACAAAATCTTCATTCGGACAAATTAAAGCCAAACAGATAGGCACTTACAACATCAGACCTAAGGCGGACAGGGATACGTGCAACATAACAGGTGTAGCTATAACATCATGTAGACAGAAACTGTTTGTAGATGATAACAATGGTAAAGTGAAACTGTTTTCCCAAGACATGAGATTCTTGTCCTCAGTGCAAGTGCATGCTGGCGAGGATATTACAATGTTGAATGACATGGAAGCCGTTGTTACTACAGATAATGCGTTGGTCTTTCTAGAAGTTGCTAATGAGAAGCTGAGGATCAAAAAAACAATTAACTTGTCATTTGATGGCTTTGGAATCACTCACAGTAAAGATAATCTTATTTGTACAGATCTGCATCAATTATACGTCATAGATAGACAAGGCAGTGAGCAGTTGCTTGGCGGTCAGTCTTCGTTTAGGCATAGCAGGTACGTTTGCAGCAACAGTGATGGGCGGTGGATTGCAGCTACAGACAGCGGTAAGGACACCATAACTGTTTTAGATGCCAACAATGGTGCTGTTATCACCAGTAGACAACTGGAGAAGATGACTAGCTGGGTCCACTTAGGAGTAGCATTAGACTCGTATGACAATATCTACGTAGGTGGATGTAAAGAAATAATTGTTATGTCAGGAGACTTAAAGAATGAGCGTGTGCTGTTTAACATTGACAACGTTGCTCAAGCTATTGCTTATGACGGATTGAAACATCAGCTTATAATATCACAACGTTACAATGACAGCGTGTGTTGCCTTCAACTTTCGTAAAATGTTGACTCAACTCGGTGTCTGGGAAGGTAGAAAACTTGTATCAGTGTTACCAGTAAAAGTACTAGATGGCAAGTGCGTCCATCGAAGACACAGATCAGCCTGCGCATCCGCGCAGTCTGATCAGAGTCTTCGATGGGCATTATATGGGTAGGCAACAGTCCAAATATTACTTGAGGTGGAAAACTACGACTCTGATCAGACTGGGTGGATGCACAGACTGATTTGAATCTTTGCTGTACGCACATGTCAACTTGTACCTTATGCTGGATACCAGCTCACAACTAGTGACTGTCGTATTGTATTGGAACGTGACTGTTGTATTGCATTGGAACGAGGCTGTTGTATTGCATTGGAACGTGAGTGTTGTGTTGTATTGGAACAGGACTGTTGTATTGTATTGGAACGTAAGTGTTGTATTGTATTGGAACGTGACTGTTGTATTGTATTGGAACGTATATGTTGTATTGCATTGGAACGTGACTGTTGTATTGCATTGGAATGTGACTGTTGTATTGCATTGGAACGTGACTGTTGTATTGTATTGGAACGTGACTGTTGAATTGCATTGGAACGTGTTTGTTGTATTGCATTGGAACGTGTCTGTTGTATTGCATTGGAACGTGCTTGTTGTGTTGTATTGTATTGGAACGTGACTGTTGTATTGCATTGGAACGTGTCTGTTGTATTGCATTGGAACGTGACTGTTGTATTGTATTGGAACGCGTCTGTTGTATTGCATTGGAACGTGTCTGTTGTATTGTATTGGAACGTGTTTGTTGTGTTGTATTGTATTGGAACGTGACTGTTGTATTGCATTGAAACGTAGCTGTTGTATTGTATTGGAACGTGACTGTTGTATTGTATTGGAACGTAATGTTGTATTGTATTGGAACGTGACTGTTGTATTGCATTGGAATGTGGCTGTTGTATTGCACTGGTTACGTTACAAGTTAGTGGATGATGTGCATACAGCAAAGACTCAGATCATCCTGCACATGATCTCTGTATGATCTGATTCTTCGCTGTCTGTATGAAGTTTCATTGGGCCCTTGGCTACCCATAGAACGCCAAGTCAAGATTCTGATCAGACAGTATGGATGTGTAGGCTGACCTGTGTCTTAGCTGTCTGTATGAAGAACTATTGGGACCTTGACTACTCATAGAGCACCAAGCCAAGACTCTGATCAGACTGTATGGAAGTGTAGGCTGACCTGTGTCTTAGCTGTCTGCATGAAGAATTATTGGGACCTTGGCTACCCATAGAGCTCCAAGCCATGACTCTGATCAGACTGAGTGGATGTGCAGGCTGATCTGAGTCTTAGCTGTCTGTATGAAGAATCATTGGGTCCTGGCTACCCATAGAGCACCAAGTCAAGACTCTGATCAGACTGTATGGATGTGTAGGCTGACCTGTGCTTAGCTGTCTTTATGAAGAACTATTGTGACCTTGGCTACCTATAGAGCACCAAGCCAAGACTCTGATCAGACTGGGTGGATGTGCAGGCTGATCTGAGTCTTAGCTGTCTGTATGAAGAATTATTAGGACCTTGGCTACCTATAGAGCGCCAAGCCAAGACTCTGATCAGACTGTGTGTATGGGCAGGCTGACCTGTGTCTTAGCTGTCTGTATGAAGAATCATTGGGACCTTGGCTACCCATAGAATACCAAGCCAAGACTCTGATCAGACTGTATGGATGTGCAGGCTGACCTGTGTCTTAGCTGTCTGTATGAAGAATTATTAGGACCTTGGCTACCTATAGAGCGCCAAGCCAAGACTCTGATCAGACTGTGTGCATGGGCAGGCTGACCTGTGTCTTAGCTGTCTGTATGAAGAATCATTGGGACCTTGGCTACCTACAGAACACCAAGCCAAGACTCTGATCAGACTGTGTGGATGTGCAGGCTGACCTGTGTCTTAGCTGTCTGTATGAAGAATTATTAGGACCTTGGCTACCCATAGAGCGCCAAGCCAAGACTCTGATCAGACTGTGTGGATGTACAGGCTGACCTGTGTCTTTGCTGGGCGCATATACCATGTTGTACCTTTCGCTATGTTCCAGCTGATATAAGTTTGACATCTTGCAGTTCACGGACCATATAAACAGGATATTAGAACCAGACCATGCGAAATCAACTTGCTTAAATACTGAAACATAATAGAACCATATTCTACTTGTTCACCTGTATATTTTGGAAAATAAAGGGTGTGATTACTTACTCATGCGCAGATCCAAACAATTTTGTCAAAAGGGGTCCAACTCAAATTGACAACTCCTTTTTATTCTTAGTTGATGAGGGGAGAGAAGAGGTTCCAAATACCACCAAAACAGGCCCATATCGTGCCGCCCGCAAAACAATATTTAAATGGTATTTCGCTGGCATGCCGATGATGAGGACCCGACATTGAATACTGGCTAGGTAGCTTTGTGTATCTACAAATAAGATAGTTTTAAAGATTCGCCTCTTTATCTTGATGGCTGCAATAAAGGAAGAGCATGCATGAAACTTTTCCCGCTCTATTTCAAAGAATAAGAAAATAAGAATATATCATGCGTATGAGGGTAGGATAGAAAAATCTGTCCCGAAGATCGCCGTGTGGCATCACGAGGCTTGCGGAGTGATGACAAACGGTGATCCTGAAGCGCAGATTTTTCTATCCTACCCTCACACGAATAATGGATTATTTTTTTGCTGCTCACCACTGTTTTTATATATTTCATTTATTTCTTTAAAAAAAAAAGCTTCCTGAAGTCCCTGAATATGCTAAGATGCAATTTCACATGATGAGGTTACTTGACGTCCTGGGTAGGATAGCATGGTTTAGCGCTATTTCAAAGTACTACAGCCAATATAAATGATTCAGAACAGACAAGAGGGTATAAGAGGTTACTCCCAGTATGCGAAGCTGAAATATTACGAGCTACATTAAAAATAATTGAAGTTTTCCCATTTTTTATGTTGATTTCTGACGAGTTTCGGCTAAAACTGCCAAAAATAGCTAAAAAGGGTGCCTAGGTTTCTTGCTGATGATCATAAAGACATACTAGAGTGCGCAGTCGATGGGGGGCCATCGCAAATCCCCACGCAAAAGTTTTTGACTCCCCCAGCACCCTGCAGTCCCACCACCGGGCCTTAACCTTGGCAACAGAATAAAAATTCTGTTCAATATGTTTTCTATCTTTTATTTGTGAGAACACACACAAAGTTTGGTATAAAAATCTTTGAAATTGACATGTTAATGATATTTGACCTTTTGACCTTGCCCCAAGGTCACCAGTTTGACCCTGGGATGAAAATTTTACTTGCATTTTGTTCTGCTCGTCATCCCCGTCGATTTGATATGCCACATGACCATGTTTGAAAAAAAATTTGTTGACCCCCTGGGCACCCCCAGTGCCCCTAAGTCCCACCCATGGGGCATGACCCAGGCAACAGAATAAAAATCCCGTCTGATATGTTTTGTATCTTTCATTTGTGAGAACACACACAAAGTTTGGAATAAAAATCTTTGAAATTGACTTTGTAATTGAAATTAAATGATATTTGACCTTTTGACCCCTCCCGAGGGCCCCAGGGAATGGGGCCAAAAAAAAATTTACGTTGCGCGCCCCATACATGTGAGTATCTCACACACCAAATTTGGTTGGATTTCGTCCAATGGTTTAGGAGGAGATAGCATAACGGACAGACATCAGGACGGAATTTGATTTTGGCCCCTAAGTGCCTCCAAGTCCCACCCCCAGGGCATGACCCAGGCGACAGAATAAAAAACCGGTCTGATATGTTTTGTATCTTTCATTTGTGAGAACACACACAAAGTTTGGAGTAAAAATCTTTGAAATTGACTTTGTAATTGAAATTAAATGATATTTGACCTTTTGACCCCTCCCCAGGGCCCCAGGGGGCGTGGCCAAAAATTTTTTTTACGTTGTGCGCCCCATTTATGTAAGTAACTCACACACCAAATTTGGTTGAATTTCGTCCAATGGTTTAGGAGGAGATAGCATAACGGACGGACGGACGGACGGACGGACGGACGGAGGCGATAACAATATCCCCTTCGCTTTTTTAAAAAAGCGTGGGGATAATAAACTTTCAATTATACAACAATACAGTCTTTAAGATAGTATATTGAACCATTGCTTTTTGAAGAAAATTCAAAGATGTGTAGAGAAATAACGGAGATATGATTATTTAATCCGGAACATACGTCAGTTTCGAAAGCTCAGCCACCGTTGAGCCACGACAACTTATTTCCAATATATACAGTAACCTGTATGTAAGTGACAAGTCCGTGTTTATTGGGTCCGAGCCCAGGGTAAAATCTCAGATATACTTATCAGGTGTGCAAGAAACTAGACTATCTACAATCTTAAAGTAAGGAAGAAGGCAAAGATCAGGAATCAACACAACCAAACACCGCACCCGACCCAGGGCACCACATGAGAAAGTGACATAAACACACGACATGAGGGGCCTCAGGCCATGGGTCGCTCATCTGAGAATGACTATTTATAAAGGTAAAGAAAAGCATAGCTCCTCTCAAAGTCCAGCTATAAAATTTTGGTAGATCAACAGTTTCATTATGACTTAACATGATATAAAAGCTCAACTTTACTTCATATTAATCTAAGTAAATCATGATCTCTGCAGTAGGGCCATTGTTGGCTCACAGAGGCATGTGTATGTTTGATTTGATTCTTTACGTCCCATCAGCAATCTTTCAGCAAAACAAGGACGGGTCTTCCTGGTTTGAACCAGTACTAATCTAGGATAAATGTGTCTTGCTCAAGGACCACAATGAAGTGACATCGGTGAGGCTCAAACCCGTGGCCCCTCGGTCTCAAGTCAAGCACTCTACCACTGAGCCCCCGTCCCCAGAGGCATAATTTGAAAAAAAAACTTTGTAGAGGTGAACTAGATAATGCTATAATTTAAAATATAATATTAAGCCTCAAGGCCTAGTGCTTTCAGACAAGAAGATTTTTTATGTTTCCCTTTATAAGTCTAATGTAAAGCATGTGTGCCACAGGACGGGTCACTTTTGGCCCCAGGGACATACCTTGATTGAACTCATCTGATAATGGGGAATTAACCCTTTGTCCTAAACGGGTAGTTTGGCAAACAGTGAAAACTCAGATCATGGTCTGCACTGTTTGTTATGATTATTTCAATATTCAGAGACAGAAGTGCATATTTGTTAGGAAAGTCTACCTCTGACCCCTTAAAACATGATAGACAATCCTCTCCTTATTGAAGCTATAGGTATGAGAAAATCCATCAGGATACAAATTTAAGTAAAACAACAGGCCATGACCCTGACGCTGATCTTTTTTACAATAGATACATATAATTTGAACAATTTTGGTAGAGGGTCACCCAAGGACCATTTGCGCCAAATTATTTTCAAATCATTGGGAAATCAGTAGTTTTTGACAAGACAATTTTTGAAGATTTATATTTTTGGTTGCAAAGGCAACCAGAATTCTGCCTGGAATATTTGAACAACTTTGAAAGGGGACCACCCAAGGATCATTCCTGTGAAGTTTGGTAAAATTCCACCCACTGGTACAGGGGGAAATGTTGTTTAAAGAAATCAGTGAAAGACATCGGACAGACAAATGCCAGACATCCTATGATCACAATAGCTCACCTGGAGTCTATGGTAAATTCGACCCACTTGTTTAGGAGGAAATGTTGTTTGAAGAAATTAATGACAGACATCGGACAGACGGACTGATGGATGACAGACATCCTATGATCACAACAGCTCACCTTGAGTCTATGGCACAGGTGAGCTAAAACACAACATACAAGAGAGCACATCCTATGATCACAATATCTCACCTTGAGTCTATGGTACAAGTGAGCTAAAACACAGCATACAAGAGAGCCAATGTATACTGGAAACAGCACAGTACACAATGGGCATTGCCACTTTTATTGTATCAATATCGATGGGAAATACCATCAAAATACAAAAGGTTGAGCAAGAAAAAGAATTATTATATGACATCGCGTCTGGGAGTGATATAACGTCATGCAATAAAATCTGTAAACCACTAGTGGTTTATCGATTTTCAGGAAACGTTATGACGTCCATAACAACGTTGCGTACATAATGACAAAATTATAACGTTTTTATGCCAGAAATGAGATTTCAAAGTAATCTTCATGTCATATGATAAATAGAATCTAACATTTGTGCTCTTGTATTATTGAACTTATTAAACTCGTTGCGAAAAAGAGATAAAATGCTCGGCAAGCCTCGCATTTTATCTCTTTTCCCCAACTCCTTTAATAAATTCAATAAAACATGAGAACTCATGTAAGATCCTCTATATAATCACTTGCTGTATGGGCGTCATGAAGGGGAATTCTAATTACTACCATATGATTAACAAAGGCGCATATCGCCTGCACATCTTCAGTCTGATCAGTAGCCCCTTTGTTATGAATATTAGTTTAACCTTTTATATCATAGAGACCCCTTTTAACACTTTTTTAAACAGAGAAGAACCAGATCAGGCAGCTTTTGTAAGAGCTGCCTGATCAGGATCTTCCCTGTTTGCTTATGGAAATATGATTAGATATGATCCTACACTAGCAGACCAGATACGTAATTTCTTTGTACAAATGCTAAGATTTATTTATATAATTGTTCATAGTAGGTGGAGCTTAACATACTATATGCGAAATTTCTTGCTGGTCTGTGTTGTTGAGCAGGCTGGTTCGAGCCATAACTGCTGTAGAATCATGAAGAAAGGTTTTCTTGAAATGAGGATCATTTAAGGAATAGATAAGCTCTAGTAGTGAATTGCTGTATAATAATTCACTGTTTGGAGGTCAGTTGTAAAGAAGATCAAATCACCAGCGCCCAGCACGTGTGATTTATCTTCGTGCAACTGACCAACAAACAGTGAATTATTACTCAACAATTCATGCACAAGTGCTGATCTATTTTGTTTCTAACACACAAAAAATGAGGAAAACACATTTGAGGTCTTCCGCTTCTTCCAACTTTTTCGCCATTGCACTGAAGAATTCCCCCCAATAGTTTGACTGTGTCGCATACGTTTACATATTTGTCACATCTTTCAAGCATAAAAATGACCTTACACCGTCTAACGCCATGACTGATGTCATTTTACAGTAACAAATGACGCAAGCTAGTGCGTGCTTTCCCTGCGCTTTAAAAATTGTCTGATATATCGTGTGTTTTTTAGCATTGACTCAATAGGCAAGGTGTATTAGAATAGGTATTAAAAGCATAGGATGATAAAAAGAAAATAGTGTAAAAGTATGAACACTTTCTTATCTATCAGTTATAACATTTTGCTTAAATGTTGTCCATATTGCCTCATTGAGACCAACCTTTTGAGTACCCACCCTATATGTTTCAGTTGAGAAATAAAACAAAACTTATAATCTTATGCATGGTATATACTGCAAGCGGTCAAGAAGGGACATTTGTTATCCGCTGATAAGCTTTGAAAACAGTTTGGACTCAGATCAGGACCAACAAAATGGCAGTCCTAATCTGGATCCAAACTGTTTGATACTCTGATAGTGTTCCTGAAAGAATTTTTAAAAAAAAAAAATACTTTTGAAGAAAATCAGGTGACAAACAAATGCAGGAAAGAAAGTATTATGTTATTAATTTCTTTTTAAATTTGACCCCTTACATGTAATAATTTGTATCCATTAGCCCTAAGTGAAGAATCTTGGTTCAGTAGTGTCTATTATTACTTAGTCAACAGTGGGATATTTCTGGTTCAAAAGTGTCCATTACTACTTAGAGCACACTTCACGGTTCACTATAATTATGGCGTTGGGATTACCCCTAATGCAAGTTGTACGAGAAGAAATATTCTGAGATGTGGCTATGCCAAGATTATGGGAACTGGCTGTTTTTTGGTTCAAGAGATTTTGATGTGTCTCAATTATTGCGTGATTCATGATGCTCATAGCAGTTTCTTTCAAGCCATGCACTGTGTATGTCTTACTACACTTACTCCCATTGCAGATCTTTTGTAGAGTCTGTACGAATGAAGAGTTCTTCAAGGGTTTGTCATCATACCAGAAGTCGTATGCATTTGGATATTTAACACAATCAGCGTAAGGCTTGTTGAATAACCTCTTTGCCGTAGGAACAGTTTTTTTAATCAGTAATCTGAGCATCTCAACAGGACAGTTTGTTTCACCCGTGGCATACATCCGCTTGTCAGCCATTGTTTCATCCATTTTTCCGCCACGGGTGTTGTTCTTCCAAGCTTCTTCTGTCAAAGTAACATACTCTCTATCATCAGTGTCACGAGTGAACACAAACGAGTCCTTAGTCAACAATTTATGAAACTGATGACCCTGCACCACGAAATGTATGGACAACTGAAACCACACAAACTGACGTAACAATATTGGATCAGTGGGCGCTGCTCTCAGATAGCTATCAATGCGGTCAAGGTCATCTGTCGAGATAAGATCCTTTACATGTGGCCACACAGATGTCTGGTGTAATCTTGACTTAAGCACGCCATCCATTGTCTTATTAGCAAGTTTGAATTCTTTGTCTCTTACTATGTCAATGTTTCTGCCTATATCCTGTAGATGTCTGTTGACGGCACCACGTATGTTCTTCAGAGTGTGTCTATGATACTCCTGCTGTTCTTGGTCCTTGACTTGAGGTCTTGCCTCACAGTAAAACTTGGTCAGCCTTTTGGCCAAGGTAGATTCATCTACAGTTTCCATGTCTAAGGGCTCTTCAAATACACTAGTATGCCATTCTGAAAAAAAATATAAGAATATATGACGGCTGTGGGGGCAGGGGCTCAGTGCAAATCTTATATACTCATAGTTTATCAAAATGAATAGTGAGCATTTGAATTGAGCCGCAACATGAGATTTCCAACAATGTGGTATGTGCAACCAGCAAAGCCTCAGATCAGCCTGCTCAAATGCGCAGTCTGATCAGAACCTTTGCTAGTCGCTTGAATATTCTATGATTGTTAAGTTACTGACTGATCACCATTTGGAGTTTCTAAGCTTAAAAGGAGGCTGCAGAGGCTCATCCGAGTCTACACATGTCAAAATGCCACATTGTTGGAAATCACATGTCGCGGCTCATATTACTTTACTGATCCACTCAATAAGATCAGAATGATGTTCACCCAGACATCAACAATTTTTTACATTCCAGACATGTATATTTGCATGCTTTTTAGTCATCTGCCGATTTTTAAAATCAACTTTAGTAAAACCTTCAGGAATATCATAAGGGTGTCAAACAGTTTGGATTATCATTAAGATAAGGCCCAACATTTTGTTGAGCCTGATCTGGCTCCAAATTGTTAGCAAAGGTTATCAGTAAACCATAATCAAAAGCTACAAGCAGGAAATATAGTTTAAAATGACACAGAAACATGAGCACGCCAGGCCTTTAGTTTAGAGCGTACAGTAAAACCTGTCTTAAACAACCACTCTCAAAAAGAAAACAAAAGCTTGGACTTCAAGACCAATTATCGTTAATGCAAGTTAAAAGTATTGCAGAAAGCATTCTGCAAAACTTTCGACCTTCATTAAGCTAACTTTTATCATTAAGATCTGATTTTTGTCTATGTTTGTGTGGCTGCTTGACAGGTTTTACTTAATAGCAAGAAAATATTTTTCTCATTTCTCAACCAAAACATATGTTGTGGGTACTCAAAAGAACCGTCTCAATGAGACGGTTCTTTTGAGCACCCCAAACATATGATAAAAGTTATGGGTAAGGCAATATTCACAATTGTACGCTGAAAAATTGTGTTTATCTAAACCTTTGTGCATACCTTGGAATAACTTAAGTCCCCATTTTGTGTTTTTTTTTGGTAGCAGCTGACTGGTTTACTTCTTGAAACTTGTAAATCTCGTCATCATCAATCCTAGCAAACCTTCCAGTATCCGGGCAGTTCTATCCTTCTTGGACTGACTTGTGTTTGGTTCATCATCAGGGGATGTAGTATCTTGGGCTGACTGGTCTGGACACGAGTCCATTTCATCTGTATCTTCATCCTCATCTAAAAAGTTTTGATTGTTCATGTAAGATTTGGAAATACTTTTACTCATTTTTACCATTTCATCTCATTCTTTAGAGTACCCACAACATACATTTTGGGTTGAAAAATAAGATTATTTAAATGTATTCTTAACCATAGGTAGTGATCGGACACCCGTAGCAGTTAAATCAACTCACGATCAAGTCAAGTCAAAGCCACCACTTTTAAGCAAATCTATTGCATGGTTTTCTCTTGACTCGCTTGACTGAGTTTCAGCAAGATGGAGCAGTTAGATCAGGGTCTAACATTTGAGCCGCAGCATGAGCTTTCCAACTATTTGACATTTTGACACGTGTAGACTCGGACGAGCCTCTGCAGCCTCCTTTTAAGCTTAGAAACTCCAAATGGTGTCCAGTCAGTAGCTTAACAATCATAGAATACTCAAGCGACTAGCAAAGGCTCTGATCAGACTGCGCATATGCGCAGGCTGATCTGAGGCTTTGCTGGTCCCACATTCAACATTGTTGATAATCTCATACACTGGCTCATTTGTTTTCTTTAAAAGTGAAAAGAAAATGCCACAATTAAATTCTAACCTATTTCTTGCTGTTTATCTGTTTTTGAGTCTCTGCTGGGCATAGTATACAGTTATTTCATGCCTGTTTGGTGAATAGTCAAAAGTATGCCCCGAGGTGCCGTGGACAGCTCAATGCACTATTACCCGGGGCCGTAAGGCAGAGGGCAATAGTGCAATGAGCTATCCATGGTACCAAGGGGCATGGTTTTGATTATTCTATCAAACAGACAAATGACAATGAAATAAATGTTTTATTACCCTACGGAAAAGACAACGATTTGCTAGAAATTACTAGCTTAATTGGTGCATGACACGGACAAGCTCGTGAGGTTCTACATCACTCTCATGAGGTTCTACGTCACTCTCATGAGGTTCTGTTGTTGTTGACTTTTTGTTTATTGTTACTCCCTTTGTTGGAGTCTGTAATTGTTCTATGTTTTTTTTTGTACGTTACTTTATGTCCATTCTAGTATTGCAATCATCTTGATGGGGAAGAGAGAGCTGATTGCTTTGCTTAATTTGTCTTCCTAATGTCTCGTGATGGTTGAGCGGCTCTTCCTCGCGGTGTCACGGGGTTGTCTGCAGTTTGTGATTATAGTATAGTCAAAAATATTGACCGACTGGTGACGTCATAGTAGTGTTACGTTATGTCACTCCCCCATGTGCCAATAAAGTTCTAGTTTGTGCAGATAGCAAAAACTATTCCATTGTCTTTCATTATAGGGGGTTGGGTAGTATTTTCCTTTATTTCACACTAGTATTCATACACAAAAGCTCTGTACACCTTCATCGTACTATTTAACCCTTTGTTTACTAATGGATTCTTCCTTCTGGTTTGATACAATGAACTTGGCATAGTCTTTTGTACATATCTAGAGGTGTCAGGTTAAACATTAAAACTTATTGTATTCTTTTGTCTGAAGATCTTTTTTATCTTTAGAAATAGTATAGACCCTGATGAAAAGTAGTATAATGATGCATTTCATCTGGGTCTTCACTGTTTGCAAAAGTACTCGTTTAGAGGTTTCCTGAATACAAAGGGTAAACCGAAGGGCTGGTGCATATTGTAAGCGGGAGACAGGTTAAGCCTGTTTTAACTCCTTATAACTGCAACTGTCATCTGCTGAAAAGTTTTGAAATCAGTTGAACCCAGATCAGGACCAACAAAATGGAGATTGTACATGCACTCAAGATTGTAGTACATTCACTCAAGTATCTGCTCCTGGGCTTGTGTGTGAAATACTTGTACCCACAATTCTATTTAAACAAATTTGATAATCCATGCATACTGACTCCCTGGTGCCTAAGGCATCTTATCACACTGTGTTATTTAAACAAGACAATTAATCATTAATTAATGGATGAACATTGTCAAAAATGAACACTTTGTTGTGATCAGTTTACTTTCATCTCAGTTCTCTTGATTTGACATATGCATTATATAGAGGATCTTACATGAGTGCTCATATTTTATTGAATTTATTAAACGAGTTGGGGAAAAGAGATAAAATGCGAGGCTTGCCGAGCATTTTATCACTTTTTCGTAAGGAGTTTAATAAATTCAATAATACAAGAGCACGAATGTTAGATTCTATTTATCATATGACAAATACTTTGAAATCTGATTTCTGGCGTAAAAATGTTATAATTTTGTCATTATGTACGCAACATTGTTATGGACGTCATAACGTTTCCAGTTAATCTATAAACCACTAGTGGTTTATCGATTTTATTGCATGGCGTTATTTCACTCCCAGACGCGACGTCATATGATAAATGTGTTTATAAAGCGGTATGGCTTATTTACAGTGCAAAAAAAAAAACCAACTCACAAACAATATATGGCAGAGTGAAAGCAAGCATATCATCTTAAATAGTAAGAGAACAATTTTTGTTTTGATTCTTTACATTCCAGTCTAAGTCAACAAGTTTTCAGTCATGTAGGGAAATTCACACTTTTTTCAAATGCATTTATTATAAATCTTACATACTGTAAGAAATAACCCCTCATTAAATGTTTGTGAATGCTCTTCAATTAGCCTGCAATTAATTACTTTGCTTGTTCAGGAAGGGTCTGGCTATTTTCAGGTCAGTGAGCTCTACACAAGACAACTGGAAGCACTACAATTTGCTTACACACAACAAACGCAAAGTTATATATCCTTGATAATGTCAAAATTAACAAAGTTACAAAGTAATATTTTTAGCAGTGTGTGCATTGATGAGTATATTTTGATACCTGGCCGATATTTAATATTTATTACTAAAATTTAATCCTTAAAGCACTATTTATCACTATAGCAGACAACATATTTTGAGGCAATTTCCTTCATTTTGGGTACAGAAAGACAGATTGAAATAAAATGAAGCTTATTGAAAAATAAAATACTTTTCTTTTGAAAGTTGTAACTTTCTAAGGACCTCGGACAGTTTCCTATTCAATCTGCCCAAATTTTGACAGCCTCTGGCTAGGATAATGCATAACTGACAACTATAGTTTTGGGCTTAAATTAAACCTTGACATTTAATGCACCTAGCACAATAAAAATATTTTGAAAATATTGCATCATTATGCCAGGACTCTAGGGTTTAGGGGGTGGGGGTAGTTTTTTTGACCAAATTTTATTTCACAGAATGTAAAAGTTTCGTAGAGTATTCACCTAAATACATGTAAATATTATGTTTGCGGCATAAAACTTGAGACAAAAGTGATGCGTTTGCATAAAATTCGGGTTGAGAAGATTCCATTATTTCATCTAAAGAAGTGTGCTGTCAATTACTTTTGACTATTACCTGTAATGTTTCAAGGTCAATCAGTTGGACTTGTGCACTGAGGTGTATTATAACTGCATACTGTACATATCACAGTCTAGATAAACACAATTTTTGAGCATAAAATCGTTAATATTTTCTTACACATTAGATTAAGCTATAATTTGGTGCTTAAAAGAACCGTCTCATTGAGACGGTTCTTTTGAGTACCCGTAACATATGTTTTGGTTGAAAAATGAGACAATTAATTACTTTGTAAGCACTCATAACTGAAGCCCTGATACATGCCACTGCATATTGATATTTACCTACAGGCTTTTACAAAATAAGTTTCTAATACGTTTTTATACTAAAGTGTTTTTGAGCATTTTGACAGTGTTCCCCCCCCCCCCCCCCCCCCCGTGACCATTCATGCCGTTTTTATATGATGTGTGAAATGTAAAACTACAACTGTATGCAAAAGGATTAGTTTAGTCACGGGGGGTGGGGGGGAAAGCACTTCAGTAACACTTTTTCTATTTTCTATATGTTGAATAGCAAAAACTGAGTTTTCAACCCATATTTTTCAATTGGTACTTGTCCAATGAGAAAACGGTTTTTGTGGATAAGTCGAGGGTTGAACCTACAATCTTTTTCATAGAAAAAATATCATTTCTCCGGATCATTTTTATGGGCAATCCTTCATTAAGACTGTCCGAGGTCCTTTGCATTGATCTGGCCGTTGATTGTAATTAAAACAGAATATCCATCATCCAAAATCGAAATTGACTGAAGGTGCTGCTTCAATCATTTAGCTGACCTGCATAAAGAGATAAACTCAGGTTAACGTGTTACTGCTGCCAGATGTTTGCATAAAGCTGACAAATAGTCTTGTAATTAACTTAGCAGATGAATAAAATGATCTGTGAAAACTAAATCAGTACATAATAAAATATTCATTTTTGATTCAAGTGAAATGTTAGAAGTCAAGAGCATACACTTTTAGCTACCACTGAGCCACTTTTGACAATGTTAATCCGTTAATTAATGATTGTCTTGTTTAATTAACACATTGTGATGAGACGCATAACGTTAGTTTGGCATATATGAGTAGACTCTTTGCCTGTTAGCAGTGAAGCTTCTTATCTGTTGATGATCTTTGCAAACAGTTTGGACCCAGATCAGGGCCGACAATTCTAAGACCGACAGAATGTTGCGCTTGATCTTGACCCAAACCCAACCATTGGTGACATTGACAGTTTATCTAGCTCATAAATAGCCTACCTAGACAGTATTGCAGGAAGTCCCATGGAATCTGGGGCCTATCTTCTATATATCCATCTCCTTTAGTTGAGCCAATGTGACCTACCCAACCACTGGTGACGTTGACAGGCTATCTAGCTCTAAAATAGCTTACCTCGACAGTATTGCAGGAAATCCCATGGAATCTGGGGCCTCTCTTCTATATATTCATCTCCTTTAGTTGAGCCAATATGACCTACCCAACCATTGGTGACGTTGACAGTAATAATGACACACTCCTCCCCAACTTCAGTCAGTCTTTTACACTGAAAATACAAAAATATTCAAAAAATGATATGCAAGACATTTTCACACTTACCCTAAAAAATAACTTACTTACCAAAACACAAGTTACATAATAAATTGTATTCATTTTTGTTGAAAAAAATTGGGCATTTTTGTAAGTAGGTTTGCCATAAAGTAATACAGTGAATGTCTAAAATTTTGAACAAGAGCGGGAGATAAATTAATCTTTTGAAATAACACAAAAAAACTCATTTTATTCAGATTATGATTTACAGTATTTGATTGAACCCAGCTGCTCCAAAAAGTACAGACTTAGAGAAAATGTAGACGATATCAATTATGAGGCTTTGAGTGAATTTAAGGAGGAACATAATGTTGTGGGGGATATACTGAACGCTATGTTTGGGGTCCTAGTAATTAATGAACCATGTTATAAGTGATGAGTTTTATAAAGGGACAATTTTACAAAGGTGTTACATGAAAATAGGAACATAAAATGGCCATTTTCCTGCTATTCACTTGTAAAATTCCTTGGTTGATAAATTTGGGGGCCATAATATGACCATGATGACCATGTTATATCCGAATCTGTGTTTTAATGAGGAATGCTACAAAGAAAATCTGAGACTGCACTGTATATACAGGCAATAAGCTTGGTGGCAACTAGGGAGAAATAGTCGCCCTAGGGCCGAAATTTTGCTCTAAATGGGACCAAGGGAGAAGTGGGAGTCTCCCTAAAACACTTTTTAAAGGGAGTCTCATTTTCGTTCATTCACCACACAAACGCAAGCTGTGGTGACAATTTATTCCACTGCATCATATTTTCCCTTCCGTTTAATGGCAATAGTATGTGCAATGGCTAACTTGCTCCTAAACTGACAAAAAATGTCGTAATTTCTCCCTATCTTACTGTCACTTCTCCCTTATTTTCCTGGATGGAGAAGTCACTTTCGAGGGAGAAGTCATTTCTCCCTACTGTCAGGGCCTAGATTGAACCCTGATATAGAAAAATAGACAGACCTACAATTTCTACACTGTTCCTCAATAAATGTTTGAAAATGGTGTACTTTCCAAAACATTTATACAAATGACCATTCATTTCTTTGTTGAAAAAACAAATAAGTAGCTTTGCCATGAAAAAATAACCAAATAATTCTCCATGTTTTAATCAAATTTACATGTCACATTAATTAGCTCATTTTGTGAGTCTTGAATGGTTGTCACAATCATATTACCAAAGACTTCATGGAGTTTTTGATGTCCCATCTCAGTGC